>JAECXP010000196.1:1605000-2205000 GCA_018152965.1 Scaptomyza pallida
GCTGCAGTAAGAGCTGTAAAACTGTTGGTGGATCCAGCGCTGATTTTATCGTATGTAGGATGTGCGATAACACGATCCACTGAAAATGTGCAGATTTCACTGCCAAAGTCAGAGACTGTCTAGGAACTGACTCTGGCCTTAAATGGTTTTGTGATGCCTGCAATGTGGTTGAGAAGCAGATTTCAAAATACATGAGGCAGACTTATAATTGTTTTAAAGCTGTGCATCTTGCTTTTGACAATCTTCATGCCAATTTTAAAGACCTCGACTTAAAATTTAAAAATGGCAACATGCTCGACTCTCCAAAGCGCAAAAAAGACTTCGGGCTCTTGCCCTTCTATTGCCCCACTTGTCCTGCCTCCTAAGCCACTTCTGTCTGCCAGTATGAATAACCCAAATCCAATTGCGGGCCCGTTAATGGTATTTAACTCACCGGCAAGTAATGCTGCCCGGTGGTAGTATTACCCCGTTACACGTTCCTATTGTTGAACCCTCTGTATCAAATGTTTGATTAATTATTCCCGGTAGCGTAGCTGCAGCTCATAAGTCGCTTGTAGTTGTGCCTATTAGAAAATATATTTTTGTATCTCGCTTGTTATTAAAGGGTTTCAGAGCAAAATGCAAACTGATGTCATTTATACCGATTTTAGTAAGGCATTTGATTCTGTTAGTGATTCACTTTTTCATAAATTAAACATTATTGGGCTCCCAACTAACCTCCTTTCATGGCTTTCTGAGTACTTGTGTGGTCGTACACAAAAAGTTGTCTTTAAATCACTTGTCTGTAAACCTATTTATGTAACATCAGGGGTTTCCCAAGGTAGTCAGCTTGGGCCTTTATTATTTAATCTCTTTATTAATGATCTTCCTGCGGTAATATCTAACTCGCATGTGTACGTGTTTGCTGATGACGTTAAATTATGTTTGTACTATAATGAACCTTATTCCAGTAACTTACTACAGTCAGATCTTAGTGCACTATCTGATTGGTGCTACTTTAACCAACTTAATTTAAATTGTTCTAAATGTAAAGTAATGTCTTTCTGTAGAAGTACTCCTCATACTGCTCAGTACTTGCTTGATGGCTCACCACTCGATCGCGTATTAGAAATGAAGAATTTGGTCATTATTCTTGACCCAAAATTAAAATTTGATTCTCATATAACGTGCATGGTTAATAAAGCCATCAGTGTCGTTGGTTTCATCAAGCGGTGGTCGAAAGAGTTTAACGATCCCTACACTACTAAAACACTTTATACATCCCTAGTGCGTGCCATCCTTGAATATGGATCTTGTGTGTGGTCTCCGCAATACAAGATTCATCAGGATAGAATCGAATCTGTTCAGAAGAAATTTCTTTTATTTGCACTTAGAAGTTTAAACTGGGTTCCCGGTGTTGATTTGCCTTCGTATTCAAGTAGACTTCTATTAATTAATCCTCCTTCTCTTTTGAACCGTAGAACTATGCATTGAGTTTTATCTGTTACTCATCTGCTCAATGGTGAAATCGACTCACCCATTTTATTGAGGCCCAATTTCTCAATGTCCGGTTAGGTAAACTAACTGGCGTTTAGTCAAATTTGAGTTTCTCAATGTCTGGTTAGGAGTAAATGAAAAACAAACTAACCGGAAGGCTGGGTCGCGTTTAAAATTTAAGCTGATTTTTTGTCACGATATATCGTTAAGAATTATCGATGAGGCAACCAGCTGTCCCTTGAAAGGTTTATGTATTAAAATGTCATCACATAAAAGAGTGTTTTTTGTCCATACAACGGATACGCAATTTGATAAAACAGAGCCACGCATAAATAACACGAGAATTTATAGGGATAGGGTCAACTATTTTACTGAACTGGACGATGCCGAATTTGTACAGCGATTCAGGCTTACAAAATCTGCGTGCAAAATCATTCTTGCAAGGATTGTCGATCAATTGGCTTGCCAAAATAATACATAGGTAAACAATTAAGTTCTTTTGCACTCGAATTAATTATATGTGAGATTTTAAACAGAAACCATGCAACGTTGCCGGAAAACAGAAAAATTCAGCTGAACCGCTCGCTATATTTGACACAATGTGTATATATGTGGCAACGCTGTTAAGGCGATAGTTACTTTGGCTTTGAGAAAACCAAATCGTTTAACTCTCCCATTAAATTAAATTTGCGTTTAGCTAAACGAAAATTTAACCGGACATTGAGAAATTGGGCCTATGTCGAATAAACTTAACTGTACCTATTAGATCTTCTCGTAACTTAGTACCTATTAACCTTGATAGTTGCTCTACCAACTATCTAATGCATAAACCGTTTCGAGTAGTGTGCGCAGACTACAATAAGATGTTTTCACTTGTTTCCTTTGAGGTCTCCATTCCCATACTAAAAAGATCCATAGTGCTTTACTTATCTAGTCATAGTCACTAATCTTATGATCTGATTGGGTTTTTCCCAATCCTTGCAACAAATGTTGGATCATAACATTTTTGTTGAATTCCCCAGAATATTTGAATTTTTTTTAACTTTTTCATTTCATTTCAGTTTGCTTACTGATTTAAATTTAAATTTTGTTCATTAATCAATCTTAAGCATTTTTGTAGCTCAAGCTCTATTTTTTAATATGATTTAATTTTGGTTTTATGTCGACTGATATTAGTTGACAATAAACAAACAAATAAATAAATAAATAAATAACTCTTTAATTGTTCACTACTCGCTTACACTGTTTATTTATGGCTACGCCGTACTCACGCAAGATTAACCAGAATATCCATTGAAGTCAGCAGGCGAGGTGTCTGTAAAACTTTAATAGATGTGTGAATGTGTGTAAAGATGTGATGAAGTGTGTGTGTGGGGGTGTGTGTAAAGAGTACAACAACATGCGCATAGCTTTAAAATAAAATCGAAGAAAATTATAAGTATAAACAGACCAAACTTTTGACTATATTTTGATTTCATTAATTTCAAACTTTTTCCGTGACGATAACTTTACATTGTTACACGGGGTGCAAATCAAACAATTTTCTTTTTAAAACAACGTCAGCGTCGAAAGGTGCATACAAAAGCCATCAAGAAGACTTAGGTTGCCAAAACGCACACGTCTCGTTCCATGCACAATATTGGAGATACTTGTGGTTGTTCTCCTTTACACACGCATCTTGTTGTGCCCTTGCTGGCGTTAGCCCTGAGTTAGGCTGGGGTAACTCCTGAGCGGCGATTCGCTGCACACAAGGGTGGAGACGAGAAGATCACTTGAGGCTTCGGCGGCCAAGATTGGCTACGTCGAAATTGTTCTGCGCAAGCTTTAGCAAAGGCGACCAAATTTGGAGCAGGCGGCTGCTTGGGGTCAGTGCTGACCAAAACTATGTTTGCACGCGCACCCCAAGCCTCAGCACGATGTGCGTATAACGAAACAGCGTTTTACACACGCCTCCAGCGTTGGAGTTCCGACGACGCTCCACGAAATACGTGCATCAACTAGTTGCGCAGGGGTTGCTGTCCAAGTGCAGCGCAAGAAAACGGCGTATTTTGCCGGGATGCGTTGGATGCGTCTCGATTAGGAATTTTACCCGCGAAGCACCTTTTTGCTTCACGAGGGAAGCGCACTCTTTTTGGCGTGTTGCTTCTTTGGTGGTCGAAAATGCAAGAGAGCGTCACTAATGCAAATCTTAGTGACGCTGCCGATCTCAAGAAGAAGAAGATAGTCAGGGTTGCTCAGAGACTATTTATGTAAAGACTGGAAATCAGAACTGGTATGTAATGTTAATTAACATTCTGCGTAGTCTAAGCATCAGCTAAGGGAAATATGAAAAAGCCAGTGTTTCTTATCACAAGCTTTGCAAGATACTGGAAAGTAACGGAGGATCAATGACGCGCATTATTTTTTCGGGTTTGTTTTGATAGCAAAGTATGTGATGAAGAAGAGACAACGATGAAAGTCAATGAACTTGAGTTTGCTTTAGTTTGGTAATTTAAGACTTTTGCTTTAATCAGATAGCTGCTGACCTACATGGTAGGGTAGTATCGAATAAATAAGAACTTTG
Source organism: Scaptomyza pallida (assembly GCA_018152965.1). Lineage (NCBI taxonomy): Eukaryota > Metazoa > Arthropoda > Insecta > Diptera > Drosophilidae > Scaptomyza > Scaptomyza pallida. Next base: position 1,609,040 of record JAECXP010000196.1, read on the forward strand.
CATTATTGAATGTGCAATCGTAAGACACATACATATATGTTATTACCATATTATAATAATTAATATATTTTATCAATTAAATTGGACATGAATGATTAATAAAACAAGTTTTACATGACCTAATAAACTGACCCAAAAATAAACGGACTTTGTTTTGAGATATTATTATAAATTATATTTGTGTTTTAATAGTCCATAATTAAATTTGGGTCAAAGGGTATTTCTTATTGTGCAGCAAAATGTTCATTATTTTATCTGGTGTTTCAAACCTTATTTTCAGAATTTTGAAATTCATTATTTTGTTGTTATCGATCACATGTGTATATCGGAAACCAGAAGTGCTATCGATAATTCGAAACAAACTTGATCTGCTTATGGAATAGGAGATCTTAAGTTTCAAATTTGAAGTCTCTAGCTCTTATAGTCTCTGAGATCGGCGCGTTCATACAGACAGACAGACAGACAGACAGACAGACAGACGGACATGGCTAGATCGACTCGGCTGTTGATGCTGATCAAGAATATATATACTTTATAGGGTCGGAGATGCTTCCTTCTGTCTGTTACATACATTTGCACAAAACCATTATACCCTTATTTACCCATTTTATGGGTTAAGGGTATAACAAGTAAGAAGGCTCTTGTTGGATCTTTCGTTTTTATATATGTATAGCAAAGTCATGAAGTTACGAAAATGAAGTTGAAATATTGAATTGTCATATAGTAATTACTCTTAGATAAGTCTAACATATACTTAACAAAGCTATAGCAAATAACATAATCGCGCACTCTTAGTTAAGTTAACATAGTTAAGTAAGTTCATAGGCTCTCAGCGATCTGCATAATCGTTGTCAGTCAGTCGCTCATTATCGCTTGAAATCGCTGGTTGCACCAGCGCATTAAACTTTTTGAATTGAAGCACCATTCGTTTTTTCTTTGGCCACAGCAGTCACGCTTAACCGGAGTCGCGATTTTTCGTTAACAATATTTTATATCATAAATAAGCTTATGATTTTTTATGGCGCCCGAGCAGGGACAACGGTTAAAGTAATTCGGTAAACTCGTTCAACGTTTAAAAAGTGAATTTTTCGTCGTTTCGGCACGTCTTCGTTAATCGGTGTACGAGTCTTACAAGCTGGTGGAATTTGGAAAGGAAAGTAACATTATGCCGAATAATCCGCAAGTAAAAATTATGTTTTAATACTTTGTTCAAAAACATAAAATAAAAGTAACTTGCTTTGACGCAATATATATATGTGTGTGAAAATTTTCTCAATTGCTTTGTGTTAAGTGCAAAGCGCCAAGCTACAAAACGGTTCTCAAAGCTACAAAGTGCCGCTAATTGTCATTCTCTTTTGTTAAGTGCAAGCGCCAAGCTGCAAGAACGGCTCCCAAAAGCGACAAAGTGCCGCTAAGTTCAATTCCCTTTGAAGTGCAAAGCGCAAACTGAAAGAACAGTCATTTAAGGTGCCAAAGTTCAGTTTCTCTCATTTACATCAGCTGATGTCACTTTACTGTGCAGAGTTCAGTTGCTCTCAATCACCCAAAGTTAAGTCATCTTAAAACTGTGCAGAGTTCAGTTGATCTCACCGAGTTCGTCTATAGTTGTTCTAAAACTGTGCTTTGGTTTAGTTGTGCTTACGCAGTGCAGGTACTGTGGTCGTAAAACTGTAATACGGCATCATACAGTGTCTTCAATAGTGCATGCAGTTGCGGGCCACAGTAGTGTTTCTTGTTACCTTCTTGATCGCAAACTTGTTGCTTGTTTAATCCACACATAATCGGCTAAGCTTTGGATAGTCGTGCGTTTGGCCGTGTTGGCATTATTAGCACATACATAGGTTAGGTTAGGTAGGACCGGCCACGAAGCCGGTGACCCACTTCAGAGTGAGGTCATCCTTGCACCTCAGGATTTTGACACCTAAGAGCCAGCCCGCTCCATCAAAAGAGATGGGAAGCGACTCCGGTTCGCCCATCTGGCTTAGAAGCGCAACGAACAGCAGCGCCTCCACCTTCTTCCACTGATCGGGCTTCATTTTGCCATTTGGGTCGCTCCGGTCGATGAGCGCGACGACGAGATGTCGCCTCGCTACATCGCTGGCCGTCGGTTTTGCCCGCGACATTGGCTTTTTGCAGGGCCGCTTGCCAGCTGGTACCTCTGCTTTTGTGGTTTCAGCGGAGCGCTGGCGTTTGACGGCCAGTTGCTCCTCTACCTTGTTGGCAAAACCGGCGTTCTCGGGCGCCATGTTCCCCCTTTTCTCGAAGTGAGACCTACCCTCTTCGATCCTTTCGTCGGCCCACTTCTTGCTGCGGATCTCATCTTGCGTGAGTTCTCGCTTGCAATATGCGAGTCGCGCCCGGATCTTAAGGGCGGCCTTATACTGGGCTTTGGCCCTCATGCCCTCCTTTGACCTTTTGAGCCCGACCCTACTAGGGGTACTGGTGCTCTTTGGGCCAGAAAAGCATGGAACCTCCACCTCCGAAGTAAGAGACCCTCGTGAGTCGCAATCCGAGTCTCCAAGGACAGCGATATCGCGCCACATTTTGGGCTTGTTTGTATTCGAGTTCGTGTTGGTAGTAGCTATGCAACCGTCCTGGCCTGCTCCAACCAGTACGGAGGGGTTGCTGGCGACACGCAGAGAGGATTTCTCCCCCCCGTGCCCGCCGGTGGTAGCTCCCTTTCCACCGACGTTTGGGTTGACATCCCAACCCGTGTGTGACCGTCCGTCGTATCCATCATGATTTTTATGTCTGGGGAGTCTACCCATAGCATTTTATCCTTACTGCCAAGGACCTCAGACCATAGTTTGCGCCTTGCTCTCGCAGTGCCGAAGCCTTTGAGTGGCAAAGCGCTCACCTTAGCTAAGCATCATACTACCGCTACGCAGGTGAGTAAATAAGCGGTACCTTTGATTGTTTTAGGGAAGTGTGGCATCAGTTGCATTAGTTAACCCCTCGCCCTCGCAGTGCCGCAGCCTTTAAGTGGTTTGGGGCTCCCCTCCGCCAGTCATCCATGCCTAACATAGGTTCGCTCCACACCCTCGTAGTGTCGAGGCCTTTGAGTGGTGTAGAGCTCCCCCTAGTCAGGCAGTGATGCCCGTTGCCGGACGCCGCTCTTCCCTTCTGCAAGGCAAATGGCACCACTAACCCCTCGTTTGTTTCGAGGTAGCATGATGCCCATTGCCCAGCCGGCACCCTCGTGGGGGGTTCACTTGAGGGTTTTCGCCAGCCTAGCACATACATAAGTTTTGTATTATTATAAAGTTGCAACAATTAGTAACCAATATAAGGAATCTGTCACCAAAGACGGAAGTTCAAAGGTGAATACAAAATTATTAATGGCAATGCAGAAGCACGACAAGGTTATGGGTGATATCACCGACCTATTACTCATAGACACGCTGCGGGGAACAAAGTTGCCTGGCGCATCGTATTTTTTTTCTCTGGCGCCACCTCTCTCTCGGGTGCTGAGAGAGGCCAGCCGAACGCAATGCGCCGCTCAATTTGCAGGCGTAGCGTGGCGCTAGGGAATTGCAAGGCATTGTTGTGCTGGCTTTCGCTGCGAGCACAACAAGAAACCCACCCCTTTATGTATGCGCTGCTATGCCAGCGATCGTATGTATACACACATGTATATATATGCACGCATTTGCCAGTACGTCTGTTTGTGATCTGTTTCAAGTGGACCTAGCCGAAAATTAGCAAAAACAACACAAGAACGTATGTATACCTACGTACATATATATTTTTGCAGATCAGATGTGAAACCACATAAAATCGATGCATGCATGCTTACAAAGGGTATTCGCAGTTCATTACCAATATAGACAAACGCATGCCAACCCTTTTCTACCTACGTGAACGCACACAGCATTCTTAGATCTTGACACAATGCACTCGTAAATACTCTTTTTGAACCTTTGTGCATTCGGTAACATATATACGGTAGCTGCGTTGACAAAGTTACTTACAAGTGTCATATGGAAACAAGTAAGAGGCTCTAGTCGAGAAATCCCGACTAGGATATACCCTTAACCCGATACTTAACGCTTACAGTTACTTATGTGTATAAAATCAGTGACCCAACTTCAAACTGCGATATCTCCGGTGTTTCTTAACCGATTTTGACCAAATTTTTTTGTTATCGATCACATGTGTATATCGGAAACCAGAAGTGTTATCGAAAATTCAAAACAAACTTGATCTTCTCATGGTATAGGAGAGCTTAAGTTTCAAATTTGAAGTCTCTAGCTCTTATAGTCTCTGAGATCGGCGCGTTCATACAGACAGACAGACAGACGGACAGACAGACAGACGGACAGACAGACATGGCTAGATCGACTCGGCTGTTGATGCTGATCAAGAATATATATACTTTATGGGGTCGGAGATGTTTCCTTCTGTCTGTTACATACATTTGCACAAAACCATTATACCCTTATTTACCCATTTTATGGGTTAAGGGTATAAAAAAAGGTGGAAAGAGTAGAAGAAGGAAAATATCAAAAATCGCTTCGAAGCCTGAAATATGAAAACAAATGCTGACGCATACCTACACATACATATGTATGTATGCATGTACACATACGCTCTTGTGTTGTTTTTGCTGATTTTCGGCTAGGTCCACTTGAAACTGAGCACAAACAGACACACTAGCATATACGTGCATATATATATACATACATATATATGTGTGTACACATACGATCGCTGGCAGCGCATACATAAAGGGGTGGGTTTCTTGATGTGCTCGCAGCGAAAGCCAGCACAACAATGCCTTGCAATTCCCTAGCGCCACGCTACGTCTGCAAATTGAGCGGCGCATTGCGTTCGGCTGACCACTCTCAACACACGAGAGAGAGACGTGGCGCCAGAGCCTGGTACGCTTTTTGCACGCCCCGGTGCGTCTATTAGTATGATGTCGGTGGTGATATATTACGTATTAGGACGGCATTTGAGGAGAGAACTATATCGTTCGATTAAGTTCAACTGGGATACAGAATGCAGCTGCCTGAAAGTTATTGTGACAAATTGATGGATATCCAGGCAGACATTGATGTGCTTAATCCAAGTAATGAGTTTAGAGGGTCTGTCGAGGATATGTGCATTATAACAAAGGCGTCCGCAATAAAAGCCAATGAATGTCAAAATGTCATACTTCGAGATAGTAGTGGTCTTCGTCATTCCTCACAGTTGCCAAAAATGAATCTTTCGAAGTTTAGTTGAAAGCATGCGGTGTTCAAGAACTTTATAAGTCTGTTTGAGAGTCTGGTGCATAGTGACTCATCTTTAACAAATGTTGAAAAATTCAACCATTTACTTTCGTGTTTAAAGGATGATGCATTGGGAACTGTTAAGGCCTTTCAAATTTTAGATTGTATTTATAAGAAGGCATTAGCTAGTTTAAAAAGTGTTTATGACAACAAATGCTTAATTTTTTTCGACACAATCTCGCAAATACTTGATATTCCCCACATATCGAAACCTTCTGCTTCAGGCTTAAGGGCCTTAATTGATGAAATATCGGCCCTTTATTCATCGCTTCAATCATTGGGAAGTGAAAAAGAAATTAATAATGCCATTTTAATTCACATAGCAATGTCCAAAGTAGATAGTTCAACAAAATCTCGGTTTGAAGAACAACTCGACTACAATAAACTTCCGACGTGGTCAGAGTGTGCGGCTCAGCTAAACCGACGATACCAGCATTTAGCTGCTGAAGAGGCAACTAAAAGCAAAAGCAAGCCTACCCAGTCATCAAATAAAGGTTATTCCAAATCATCGTTTTCGTGTACAAGAACAGATCGGCGACCTGAGTCAAACTGTCGCTATTGCTCAGCGATGAGTCATACTATAGGTAATTGTCAAGCTTTCGTCGCTCTGTCTGTAATTCAACGGTTCGAATTTACAAAACAGAATCGGTTGTGTATAAATTGTCTGAATCAAGGACATACAGTAAAGAATTGCAAGGCCACAAGGTGTAAGGTGTGCTCAAAATCCCATAATACCCTTCTTCACAGATACGGGGAAGAGCACCACCCAACTGTTTCCGGCTCAGTACCTCAAGTACAATCACAGTCACCCCCTTTGTTTATGACCCTCCGGTAGCTTATTCCAGTCATGTTGCTAGTAACGATCACGTAATTTTAGCCACTGCATTAGTGAAGGTTCGTGATAGATTTGGACAGTTTCAGCTCGCACGTGCACTGTTGGATTCTGGGTCACAAATAAATTTCATGACAGAGGACTTCGCTCAGCGGTTACGGTTGCAAAGAAACGAGGCTTGCATAAATGTAACCACAATTGGAAAAAATGACTCTGTAGTACGCCAAAAAGTTCACACGTCAATTCATTCTCGGGTCAATTCTTATAGTTTTGCCACAGATTTTTGGGTTTTAAAGTCGATATCCACGCCACAACCAGATCATGAGGTCAACTTTGCCCAATTGAGTATTCCAGCAAACATTGAGCTGGTTCTCGGTTCTACAAGCCCGCAAGGTTGATCTACTGCTTGGCGCAGAAGTATTCTTTGAGCTATTGAGTGTAGGCCAAATAAAAGTGAGTTCTCAGCACCCTCTAATCCAAAAGATGGATTGTGTCGGGAAAATACACAAAAATTGTATCGAACAGAGCTCAGGTGTGCAGTGTCACTGTCAATGAAATCAACTGCTCTCTCGACTCTCTGGTGGAAAGGTTTGGGGAGCTAGAACAAGCTCCAGAGAGATCGAAGGCTGTCTTTACAGCTGAACAAGTCGCCTGCGAACAGAAATTTAAGCAAACCGTGAAAAGGCTTTCATCTGGTCGTTTTGAGGTCAAGTTGCCTTTTAAAATGGATCCTATGGTCCTTGGATTGTCCTTCGAAACGGCTAAGCGCCGGTTTCTTGCGTTAGAACGAAAAGTTGCAAGCAATAGCGAGCTAAGTACAATGTACCATGAATTTATGAGAGAGTATCTCAGCCTAGGTCACATGTCATTGCTTCTCGCCCCTCCTGCAGGACACCATTATTACATTCCACATCAATGTGTCCTGAGACCTGATAGTGTCACCACCAAATTACGAGTTGTTTTCGACGCATCCAGTAAAACGTCAACCTCAGTTTCACTGAATGACACGTTAATGGTGGGTGCAACTATTCAGAGGGAGTTGTATTCTACCCTTGCACGATTTAGATTAAACAAATATGCTTTAACGGCTGACATCTCGAAGATGTATCGGCAAATTAATATTGCCAACGAGGATCGGAATTTCCAATTGATCTTGTGGAGGGAAAAGTCAACAGACATGCTCCAAGCTTATCGTTTGAACACTGTCACTTATGGTACAGCCTCAGCTCCGTTTTTGGCCATTCGCTGCCTCTTTGAGCTATCGAAAATTTATGCTGAGACGCATCCAATAGCATCAAGGGTGATATCTAGTGATTTTTACGTAGACGATATGCTAACTGGAGCCAATACATTGAATGAGCTGGAGGTGATTCGCAACCAAGTGACAGAGGTGTTGAAATTCGGGGGTTTCGATCTAGCTAAATGGGCCTCTAATCATCCTCGACTGCTGACCGATACAGGGCCAGATAAAGCTCTTATATTTGATTCGTCTACCGCAGTAAAAACGCTTGGTATGAAGTGGAATCCTCAAAAGAACGTGTTTCATTACAGCTTAGAAGATTCGTTCACGTCTTTACCACCTACCAAACGCAATATCCTGTCGGTGACGTCCCGTTTGTTTGATCCCTTGGGTTTATTATGTCCGTTGATCACCAGAGCAAAAATCTTGCTTCAGGAACTGTGGCGGCAAAAGTTGGATTGGGATGAGTCAGTTCCAATGAGTTTGCATACTAGTTGAAACAGTTTCAAGCAGAATTTACTAGAGCTAGATAAGATATCTATTCCTCGATACGTTTGTCTGTCTACGTACACAACAGTCCAAGTCCACGGCTTTGCAGACGCTTCGAGTGAAGCCTATGGATGCTGCATTTATATTCGTACGATGAAAGGAAAAAACAGTTTGGCAAGACTTTTAACCGCTAAGTCACGTGTGTCTCCTCTTAAAACTAAGTCAATCCCAAGACTCGAGTTGTGTGCGGCTCATCTTCTAGCTACGTTGTGGGTTCAAGTAGCCCCGTTGCTTGAAAATCTAAAGCTGGAAAGCGTCAATTTCTGGTCGGAATATCAAGTCACACTCTACTGGTTAAAACGAGATCCATCCACATTAGCGACGTTCGTTGCAAATCGAGTTTCTGAAATCCAAGAGCTTTCAGAAAATGTTGTATGGCATGACATGTGCATGTGCCTACAGAACATAATCCATCTGATTTAGTAACTCGTGGTACAGATGTCAATGGGATAAGATGTTCACTGTGGGAAAACGGGCCAGATTTTTTGCTAACAAGTGTTGATAATTGGCCGTGTCTCCACCAATTTGAAATTCCACGCGATTTACAGCTGTCCGAAAACAAGAAATGCGCGGCAGTATGTTCAGTAGCAAAGAGACAAGCAACCGTATTTGTCGATCTTATTGAAAGATGTTCATCGTACAATAAGATACTTCGCATTATGGCATACGTGAGTCGTTTTATTCAAGGAGCAAAACGTAGCCTCGAAGCAGTGATATCAGCAAAGGAGCTTAAATTATCATTTTTTAAATTTATTCAGGTGATTCAAAGAGTTGAGTTTGGGTCAGAATACGCAAAATTGGAAAGTTCGGAGGTCTTGAGTCCAAATCTTCAGCGTTTGAGTCCCTTTATACACACCATCGAGCTGGATGGTGCAACGTTTTGTTTAATTCGCGTTGGAGGGAGGCTCAAATTCCATATGACGCCAAATTTCCATTATTATTGCCTCAAAATTCCCAATTTGTTAAGCTGTTCCTTCGTCATTTGCATCAAACACATTATCACGCAGGTGCTAAGGTGATGGTGTCACTGTTGCGGCAACAGATTTGGGTAATCAATGCTCGAGAAGCGTGCACGAAGGTTGTTCGAAACTGCGTCCATTGTTTTCGATATAAACCCGTGTTACTCGGACAAATAATGGGCAATTTGCCCGCTGATCGCGTAAGGCAAGCTCGCCCGTTCTTAATTTGTGGAGTGGATTTTTGCGGTCCATTTCATGTATCGTTAAAAATGCGTGGAAATCCACCTATAAAAACTTATGTTTTCGTGTGTTTTTCGTCGAAGGCCGTTCACCTTGACCTGGTTGTTGATCTTTCCACTGACAGTTTTTTATCTGTATAAAGGTTCATTGGAAGGAGGGGTCTACCGGAGAAGATATACAGCGACAACGCCACAAATTTCGTAGGAGCAAGCAGGGTCCTCAAGGAGCTGAGCGAAGCGTTCCACCACAGCAAGGAGTCCTTGAGAACGTACGCAGCGCAGAAGGGAGTGGAGTGGTCATTCATCCCACCGCGGTCACCACACTTCGGCGGGCTATGGGAGGCAGCCGTCAAGGCCGCCAAACATCGGTTGCTGCGGGGAGTCGGCAACGCGAATCTCAGCGCAGACGAGTTGAACACTCACCTGGTGGAAGTCGAGGCACTACTCAACTCTCGCCCAATCGCATCGCCAGGCAACGACCCCAAGGATGGAGAGGCTCTCACTCCAGGTCATCTGCTAATCGGACAGCCTCTTCTTTCGCTGCCAACCGAATTAGAAATCGGCGGAAGTTGCAGCAAGGTCAGCTTCGGATATTTGAAGCGGTGGCGAATGCTGTCACAACTCAAGCAGCAGTTTTGGCAGAGCTGGTCCAAGGATTACCTGGCCAGCCTTCAGCAACGCAGTTCATGGAACGTCGACGGCACCGATTTGACGACAGGGTGTCTAGTTCTCGTCCACGAGGACAATCTGCCGCCACAGCGATGGCTAACAGGTCGCGTGGTCGCAACAATACCAGGCGACGATGGTAAAATTCGTGTGGCTGAGGTGCAGACAACGGGAGGCGTCATCAAGCGCGCAATCCATAAGTTGGCGTTACTGCCATTAAACGAAGTTAAAGCGCCGGAGGCACTCTTAGTTAAGTTAACATAGTTAAGTAAGTTCATAGGCTCTCAGCGATCTGCATAATCGTTGTCAGTCAGTCGCTCATTATCGCTTGAAATCGCTGGTTGCACCAGCGCATTAAACTTTTTGAATTGAAGCATATATATCATAAATAAGCTTATGATTTTTTAGCTCTAGTCAAGAAATCCCGACTAGGACATACCCTTAACCCGATACTTAACGCTTACAGTCATTTGAGTCTATTTTTCGAGTGACTAATATGACCAAAATGACCAAACTTCAAACTGCGATATCTCCGGTGTTTCTCAACCGATTTTGATCAAAATTTTTTATATTATATAGTTTCAAACCTAATTTTCACAATTTTAAAATTCAAGATTTTTGCGTTATCGATCACATGTGTATATCGGAAACCAGAAATGTTATCGAAAATTTAAAGCAAACTTGATCTTCTCATGGTATAGGAGAGCTTAAGTTTGAAGTTTAAAGTCTCTAGCTCTTAAAGTCTCTGAGATCGGCGCGTTCATACAGACAGCCAGACGGACAGACGAAAAGACAGACGGACTGACGGACAGACGGACATGGCTAGATCGACTCGGCTGTTGATGCTGATCAAGAATATATATACTTTGTAGGGTCGGAGATGCTTACTTCTGTCTGTTACATACATTTGCACAAAACCATTATACCCTTTTTACCCATTTTATGGGTTAAAAAAAAAACTAATTTAAGTAATCTATATATATATAAATAAGTGGCAGTTTTCGTTGTTCATTAAAAATCGCAAGAAGGAGCTCACCTATTGAAACCAATTTTGTAGGCATTGTTCGGACTACTTAGTAGATGGTTTGTGTGAAGTTCGACCCAAATCGGTATACCAGTTCTTCATTTATCTCAAATTTTATAATGAGTTCAATAAATGGAAACAAATTTTGAAAATAGAAAACAGGGATTTTGCTGTCAAATTTAAAATTTTTTCAGTGTTGAAAGTAAACAATATTTTTTTCTGTTGTCATTTTATTTTGTACGTGCTGCGATAACTATTGTGCGTGTACTTTTCAAAAAATATTTTTTCGGTGTTTTATATAGTTAAAAAAAAACGTTAATTTTAAGCTCTTGAAGTTTTTTTTCTGAGACAAAGAAAAAATGCCAAGAGCCAAGCGAGCAAATATAGGGCGCCGAACGCGTGAAGAAATGAATATGAACGCACGCAAGCAAATGCATCGCAGCGAGAGCGAAATGAACGAAATAGATCGGTTAACACTGTACCTGCACAGAGTCTTGCACGGCAATCACGAGTAGGTACAAATTATCGTGAAGGGAGAGTTCCGTTTCGCCTTCGCGATCAAATGGAATATGTTGGATTTCAATACGATCCTGACTGCGACTACAGCCTGCATGGTGACATTGGAGCAATTAGTATTATCTGTACGCATTGCAATGCAGCGAAGTTTCGAGGAGAAACAGCTGGCATGTGCTGCTCCAATGGCAAAGTGAAACTGCCACCATTGGAGCCGCCACCCGATCCATTTCATTCCTTGATCACTGGAGAATCGCCGACGTCTAAGCATTTCTTGAAGAATATTCAAGCATACAATTTATGCTTCAAATGACTTCTTTTGGTGCAACAAAAATCATTAGAGATGAATTTATGCCGACGTTCAAGGTTCAGGGACAAATATACCATCGAGCAGGCTTGCTCTTACCATTCGCCGATGTCGACTATAAATTTTTGCAAATATATTTTATCGGTAATGGAACGGTGTACAATTGGGACCGGCACAAGGAGAGAAATCGTACTGAATTTGCAAAGATTTTTCCATGAACAAAATGAATTGATTCGATTGTTCAAAATCAAAAACTATCAACGCCATGATTACTTAAGTGAACGCGAATTATTGTCACCAAAAAATATACACGTCTCCGAAATCAATTTTGCCATTCTGGAAAAACTGCCAGGAGAAGCTACAATATATACATCGATTGATAGCGTTTTAAACCAAGATGAAGCAATTAATTATCCAACTGAATTCTTGAATTCTTTGGATCCCCCCGTACTGCCACCGCATCGTTTAGTCATGAAAGTCGGTTCACCCATTATACTTCTTTAAAATCTGAAGCCACCGACATTGTGTAATGGCACAAGACTTTCAGTAAAAAAATTGTGGCCAAATTTGATTGAAGCAACCATACTAAATGGAAAGGCAGCAGGAGAAGTTGTACCCTTACCACGCATTCCAATGATACCAACGGACATGCCGTTTGAATTTAAGCGCTTGCAGTTCCCAGTACGTCTTGCCTTTGCGATGACCATCAACAAATCGCAAGGGCAAACGTTTCGAGTGTGTGGCGTCAATTTGGAAGAACCGTGCTTCTCCCACGGCCAATTTTACGTCGCATGCTTGAGAGTGGGAACACCAAGGAGTTTATACATTTACGCGCAAGGTGAAAAAACAAAAAATGTAGTTTACCAAAATGTTTTATAAGATACAGTTTTAGAAAAATAAGTAAAACACAAACTAAAAAGAGTTTGAATCGATATAGGTGTAGCGAAGTGCACCGGGTAACAGCTAGTAAAATACAAAATAAACATATTTTACTGAGTTATTGATATTTAATAATCAGCCTGTTAGATGAAAAATAACAATAGGGTATCTCATATCATTATTGCATATGCTGGTCAATGTACAATCAAAAATATCAAAATTCTTTGAGAAGCTAGGCCCATCAAGTAACGAATACAAATGGATTTTTACTTCGCCCCCACACCCTATTTTCTCTTCTGTTCTTGTTATTTTCAATTCCATATAAACAATGAAAAGTCTATTATAAATATACTTGGATACCAAAGGTATCATAGTATATTGGGTTTGTGCAATGTCCGTCCATCTGCCCGTATGAATGCAACTTTTTTCGACACCCTTAAGGCTTGAGCCCTGCAACTTTGCAAACATCTTGGTACATGTCTTCGTCAGACAAAGTGTTAAATTTAGGGCTCTACGACCTCAGGGGGGGCTGGGAAATCGATAACAAGTCGATTCACCTCGATGTGCAATTCGATAAAACACCTATACATATATCCCACACTTTAGCAGCTATGTAGAGTCACCAAAATTGATAACAAGATAGCTGGTGACATTTCTCAAAAAATTGCATCAAAAGTTCGGATGCCACGCCCACCTCATCCGCCCCCAGCCCCCCTCCAATTATAAAAATGACTGTATCTTCTACAGTTTTGAAGCTATAGCCACCAAATTTGGTAGGTTGGTAGATGCTGACATCTGATACAGATATGCATCAAAACTTTGGATGCCACGCCCCCTACAAAGGGCCATGCTCCACCGCCCTAAAATAAACCGGAATGCATGTATCATCGCCAGTTTTTAAGCTAGAGTCACCAAATTTGGTGGGCATATTTTTAGTGACATCCGTTACATACCTACTACAAAGTTTTGAAAGTTACGCCCACCTTTACCGCCCACCTTCCAAAATCTAAAAACTCTATATTTCTCTCAGTTTTTGCGTTAGAGTCACCAAATTTGTAAGTGACATCCGTAAAGGATTTGCATCAAAAATTTTTGGATAGCACGCCCACTTATACCGCCCAGCGCTATATCTTTCTCAGTTTATGCGCTAGAGTCTTTATACTTGGTAGGGGGTTACAGGGTGCCATCCGCCACAGACACGCATCACAAATCGGATGTCACGCCTAGCCCTTCTGCCTGATATTTATAAACAAAACCCCCCTATATTACTACTGGAACACGGAATACTTAACACAGTTATGTAAACTGGTATCAAAGTATATCGCAGTCGGTTGCGTCCGACTGCAACGTTTTTATTTGCTTAATTATTATATTCTCATAGCAAAGGTTAGTGAAGTATATTGGGCATGCGCAATGTCCGTCATGGTGCCTGTCCGTTTGTCCGTATGAACGCAACTTTTTTCGACACCCTTAAGGCTAGAGCCTTGCAAATTTGCAAATAGCTAAGTACATTGCTAAAATTAGGGCTCAACAATCTTAGGGAGCCTGTGAATCCGATAACAAGTCGATACACAGCGATATGCAAATCGATAAAACACATACTATGGGTTTCACAAAATAGTTTATTTATTATGGGTAACGTTATCATAGTATTAACTTAAATTTCTTTCTTAATGTACTCCAAATATTTACTGCGCAATTCATTCGAACTTCTTTTCTCGCTTCGATCAACTCTTCGACTCTGTCGCCTTAGCTAAGTGTGACCTTTCTCGATCAATGCTTTGCCCGAAAAATGCATATGCTGGCAAATTTCTTAGTGCTTTTTTTTTATTTACCTAATACAACGACCCCAGCTCTGCCAACTTATCCCAACCCCACAATCAGCTGTCCTGAAACTTTATTTGTCTCGATTAAACTCCAACCTTTCGTAAATTCAGCAGATGTTGTTGTTTTTGTTGTTACCTGCTCTTTCAACTGTAAATCTTCCATGGTTTTTCTTTTCTGTAATCGTATATGGTCCGTCAAGGCTCCAACTTCATACCAGTTCTATTTATATATTATATATATATATATATATTATAATTGGGTTCTATTTTTTATACCCTTAACCCATAAAATGGGTAAATAAGGGTATTATGGTTTTGTGCAAATGTATGTAACAGGCAGAAGTAAGCATCTCCGACCCAATAAAGTATATATATTCTTGATCAGCGTCGACAGCTGAGTCGATCTAGCCGTGTCTGTCTGTCCGTCTGTCTGTATGAACGCGTAGATCTCAGAGATTATAAGAGATAGAGACTTCAAACTTGAAACTTAAGCTCTCCTATACCATAGGCAGATTAAGTTTGCTTCAAATTTTCGATAACACTTCTGGTTTCCGATATACACATGTGATCGATAACAAAAAATTCTTGAATTTCAAAACTGTAAAAACAAGTTTCCAAACTATTGATAAAATAATGAACATTTCAAAAAAATTAATTAAAATCGGTTAAGAAACACCGAAGATATCGCATTTTGAAATTTGTCCATTTTGGCCAAATTCGACACTGGATACGTATGGGGTTAAGGGTATGTCCTAGTCAGGATTTCTCTACTAGAGCCTTTTTTCTTGTTTTAATTGTTAAAGTTGTTCCTATTTTCATTCTGATTAACCCCAAAATTCTCTTGCGCCTTTTGCCTTATTTCTTCTCGGTGCTCATTTAAATATAACCAAGTAAATTTGGAAAATCCGTCAACGACCGCCAAAATGTGGCTATATTTCTCATGATATCAGTTAGTGGTCCAACATGATCTAAACGATACGTTCCTAAATTTTCTTGGGCCCAGTTAATTGGTGCCAACAGTCCTTTTTACCCACGTTTGCCATTAGCTATTAAACATTCAATACAAGCTTTTACCACTTTATTTACCTTTAACAAGGCGTTTTGAATAAAATGGGTCTCCTCTGCTCATAAACGCTACTGGGTGGAACAATGTACCTTCAGAATCTTGCTGCATAAGTACACCTCCAAGCCCATATTTACTAGTATCTGTATGCACTTATGTAACTACATTCGAGTTGTAAAGCTTTTAGACTGGTGCGTTTACCAACAACTGTTTCAAATACTCAAGCGCAACAATAAATTTTTTGTCTAAACTTATCTTCCTATTCTCCCGTACAATATTATCTTTGCGAAGTAAGCCATCTAAGGGTTTGCTTCAAATGCATAACCATTTATAAATCGGCGTAAGTAGGATGTTCGGCCCAAAAATCTTTCTAAAGCTTTCCTAGTTTTTGGAATTGGAAAGTTTACCACTGCCTCTGTTTTGTCCTACGTGGGAGCAATCGTGTTATTTTCTTTAACGTTACCTTAAAATGATATGTTTCTTTGTACCCAGCATTTCCTGTTACTTCATCTCGTGCCGGTTTATATTTTAGTTATAATCAATGTTCTTAAAACTGCACTTATACAACGACAAAATCGAGATACCGAACGGCACTTACGTAAATTCGTATTAACCGTGATGCGTAGGTTAGGTTAGGTTAGAGCGGTAGTGAGAGGAAAAGACCCCCCACTCACGTAGGCCAGAGTTGGCCCGTTGTGGTGCCGCGTTTGGACTGCGTCCAAAAACCGTCTACCCAGACGCAGAGTGTGTAACACCGCTTTCTAGGGCGTGGTCCCAGCCCGAGGCTCTTATAAAAGACAGGATATTTTTTGGGCTTATATCCGCTAGTTGGGAGAGGTCCGTTAAGAAAAAGGAGCCGAGGTGGCGATTTCTGGTCTTGCAGAGTGCCGGACAGTCGCAGAAAAGGTGGGAAACCGTTTCCTCCTCCTCCTCGTCTCGACAGCTTCTGCAGAAATCATTGAAAGGGGTTAGAAGTCTCGCTGCGTGAGTTCCTACTAGCCAATGTCCCGTAATTGCCCTTATTACAGCAGCACAGCCTAATCTGTTTAAGTTGATTAGGCCTGAAGAACGCTTTCTACAGCGCGTTGGCCAGGTTTGCCTAGCAATCCTAGCCGTTGCATTATTGAGTTGCCACCTTTTATTAGCTTCAAGTTCAAAATGTGAAAACCGTGATGCGTAACTTTCTTGAACTCTTTTTATAGGCACATTAAAATAGCCATTTATCAGATCAAGGGTTGATATCTATAACACTGTCTTACAAGGATTTTGCAACGGAGAGGGATGTATTTTTTATACCCTTAACCCATAAAATAGGTAAATAAGGGTATAATGGTTTTGTGCAAATGTATGTTACAGACAGAAGGGAGCATCTCCGACCCCATAAAGTATATATATTCTTGATCAGCATCAACAGCTGAGTCGATCTAGCCGTGTCTGTCTGTCCGTCTGTCTGTATGAACGCGTAGATCTCAGAGATTATAAGAGATAGAGACTTCAAACTTGAAACTTAAGCTCTCCTATACCATAGGCAGATTAAGTTTGCTTCAAATTTTCGATAACACTTCTGGTTTCCGATATACACATGTGATCGATAACAAAAAATTCTTGAATTTCAAAACTGTAAAAACAAGTTTCCAAACTATTGATAAAATAATGAACATTTCAAAAAAATTAATTAAAATCGGTTAAGAAACACCGAAGATATCGCATTTTGAAATTTGTCCATTTTGGCCAAATTCGACACTGGATACGTATGGGGTTAAGGGTATGTCCTAGTCAGGATTTCTCTACTAGAGCCTTTTTTCTTGTTATACTTTGATACCAAAGGTATCATAGTATATTGGGTTTGTGCAATGTCCGTCATGGTGTCTGTCCGTCCGTCCGTCCGTCTGTCCGTATGAACGCAACTTTTTTCGACACCCTTAAAGCTAGAGCCTTGCAACTTTGCAAATATCTTGGTACATGTCTTCGTCAGACAAAGTGTTAAATGTAGGGCTCTACGACCTCAGGGGGCCCGAGAAATCGATAACAAGTCGATACACCTCGATGTGCAAATCGATAAAACACAAATATATCCCACATTTTAGCAGCTAGAGTCACCAAATTTGATGGCAAGATAGCTGGTAACATTCCTCAAAGAACTGCATTAAAAGTTTGGATGCCACGCCCACCTATTTCGCCCCCAGCCCCCCTCCTATTATAAACAAAAATGCCTGTATCTTCTACAGTTTTGAAGCTATAGCCACCAAAATTGACATGAAGGTAGATACTGACATCTGACAAAGTTATGCATCAAAACATTGGATGCCACGCCCCCAAAAAACGGGATATGCCCCACCGCCCTAAAAAAAACCGGAAGGCATATATCTTCGCCAGTTTTTAAGCTAGAGTCACCAAATTTGGTATGAACATTGGTAGTGACATCCGTAGCAGGTGTACATCAAGGTTTTGGATGCCACGCCCACTTATTCCGCCCACCGCTATATCTCTCTCAGTTTTTGAGCTAGGCTCTTTAAATTTGGTATGAACATTGTTAGTGGCATCCGTAACAGATCTGCATCAATGTTTTGGTTGCCACGCCCACTTATACCGCCCACCTCTATATCTTTGTCAGTTTTTGAGCTAGAGTCTCCAATTTTATACCCAAAACCCTCATATATTACTATTTGCACTCAGAATCCTTAACACAACTATGTGAACTGGTATCAAAGTATATCGCATTCGGTTGCGTCCGACTGCAACGTTTTTACTTGTTTTAATTGTTAAAGTTGTTCCTATTTTCATTCTGATTAACCCCAAAATTCTCTTGCGCCTTTTGCCTTATTTCTTCTCGGTGCTCATTTAAATATAACCAAGTAAATTTGGAAAATCCGTCAACGACCGCCAAAATGTGGCTATATTTCTCATGATATCAGTTAGTGGTCCAACATGATCTAAACGATACGTTCCTAAATTTTCTTGGGCCCAGTTAATTGGTGCCAACAGTCCTTTTTACCCACGTTTGCCATTAGCTATTAAACATTCAATACAAGCTTTTACCACTTTATTTACCTTTAACAAGGCGTTTTGAATAAAATGGGTCTGCTCTGCTCATAAACGCTACTGGGTGGAACAATGTACCTTCAGAATCTTGCTGCATAAGTACACCTCCAAGCCCATATTTACTAGTATCTGTATGCACTTATGTAACTACATTCGAGTTGTAAAGCTTTTAGACTGGTGCGTTTACCAACAACTGTTTCAAATACTCAAGCGCAACAATAAATTTTTTGTCTAAACTTATCTTCCTATTCTCCCGTACAATATTATCTTTGCGAAGTAAGCCTTCTAAGGGTTTGCTTCAAATGCATAACCATTTATAAATCGGCGTAAGTAGGATGTTCGGCCCAAAAATCTTTCTAAAGCTTTCCTAGTTTTTGGAATTGGAAAGTTTACCACTGCCTCTGTTTTGTCCTACGTGGGAGCAATCGTGTTATTTTCTTTAACGTTACCTTAAAATGATATGTTTCTTTGTACCCAGCATTTCCTGTTACTTCATCTCGTGCCGGTTTATATTTTAGTTATAATCAATGTTCTTAAAACTGCACTTATACAACGACAAAATCGAGATACCGAACGGCACTTACGTAAATTCGTATTAACCGTGATGCGTAGGTTAGGTTAGGTTAGAGCGGTAGTGAGAGGAAAAGACCCCCCACTCACGTAGGCCAGAGTTGGCCCGTTGTGGTGCCGCGTTTGGACTGCGTCCAAAAACCGTCTACCCAGACGCAGAGTGTGTAACACCGCTTTCTAGGGCGTGGTCCCAGCCCGAGGCTCTTATAAAAGACAGGATATTTTTTGGGCTTATATCCGCTAGTTGGGAGAGGTCCGTTAAGAAAAAGGAGCCGAGGTGGCGATTTCTGGTCTTGCAGAGTGCCGGACAGTCGCAGAAAAGGTGGGAAACCGTTTCCTCCTCCTCCTCGTCTCGACAGCTTCTGCAGAAATCATTGAAAGGGGTTAGAAGTCTCGCTGCGTGAGTTCCTACTAGCCAATGTCCCGTAATTGCCCTTATTACAGCAGCACAGCCTAATCTGTTTAAGTTGATTAGGCCTGAAGAACGCTTTCTACAGCGCGTTGGCCAGGTTTGCCTAGCAATCCTAGCCGTTGCATTATTGAGTTGCCACCTTTTATTAGCTTCAAGTTCAAAATGTGAAAACCGTGATGCGTAACTTTCTTGAACTCTTTTTATAGGCACATTAAAATAGCCATTTATCAGATCAAGGGTTGATATCTATAACACTGTCTTACAAGGATTTTGCAACGGAGAGGGATGTATTTTTTATACCCTTAACCCATAAAATAGGTAAATAAGGGTATAATGGTTTTGTGCAAATGTATGTTACAGACAGAAGGGAGCATCTCCGACCCCATAAAGTATATATATTCTTGATCAGCATCAACAGCCGAGTCGATCTAGCCATGTCGGTCTGTCTGTCTGTATGAACGCGCCGATCTCAGAGACTATAAGAGCTAGAGACTTCAAACTTGAAACTAAAACTCTCCTATACCATGAGATGATCAAGTTTGCTATAACACTTCTGGTTTCCGATATACACATGGGATCAATAACAAAAAATTCTTGAAATTTAAAAATATGAAAACAAGGTTTCAACCTATTAGTAAAATAATGAACATTTGAAAAAATTTGATTAAAAGCGGTTAAGAAACACCGGAGTAATCGCAGTTTGAAAATTGGTCATTTTAGTCATATTGGTCACAGAATACACAGAAATGAATGTACGCGTTACGTATGGGGTTAAGAGATTTCTCGACTAGAGCCTTTTTACTTGTTTTATAATATAATTTATAAATATTTTTGTTTTTAAATGAACCAACAATTTTTTTTTTTAATTGCATTTTTTAATAAAAACGAAAACACTGATGAAGTTGAACCCAAAAGTCTACAACTTTTTGACAATAAAAGATATAGGTTTGCAATTCGAAATATGGGCATTTCCACAGAAAGGTCAACCGAGACCAAAAATTTAAAACTCATGGCAGGCACTTGCTTTTTTCATATGCTGATTAAGAATTGATGAAATTTAACTAATCAAAAGAAATTTCACATTTATCTATAACCCAATCCGAAATATTCAAGTTCAAAGTCGAGCAAGTGCATATGTTATCGTTTTGGCAATTGCATTGCATCATTTGTTATTATCAATATTCTTAAAGAGAGAGCTTCTCAGCTAACTGCTTCACTCTTAAGTCTTGCAGTGGGTATGCAATATCAAAAAGATTTGTAAAAGGAACAGTGCGATAGCAAATAACTGTTTTTTTTTTTGAGTTGTCTTATCGCATATTTCGTTGTCACGATCGAAAAACTACATTTGTTGTTGGTGCGTCGAAATAACAGGCTGGAATTGCATCAAATTTTGTGTGCAAACAGAGATTTTGGAGACAAATACTTAAAAAAAAGTTTTACAAAATATTAATTATTGTCCTTTTTATACTTATTCAAAGTTTGTCACGAACGTCACCGTAAGTGCAAAAAGAAACAAATTCTTTTTTTTTTTGTTTTTTTATTGTCTCTGGCACCACCAATTCATTGTAATTTATTATTTATATAAATAATTAAATATAGATGAGCAATACCCGCAGTGAAAACAAGTAAAAACGTTGCAGTCAGACGCAAACGACTGCGATGCAAATAGTAATACAGTACGACCTCGCTCAATGCAACCCTCGAACCACGCAACTCCTCGATAATTGCAACAGCTGAAATTTTAACATTGTAGACTCTGTTAACGCAACTTCCAAAAAAAATTACCTCATTTTACGCAACTTTCTAAGGAAATCGTATGTTTTAGAATGTTTTTCACCACTTTGCTGCTGTTCTTCTTTTGTAAATTAAATTTACCAATCAATGATTGCAACAGTTTTCGATCATTTATGTAAAGTTTCAGCCGAAAACTCATTTTCAAATAAAATACTGGATATATGAAAACGTAAGCGGCGACTTTTCAGCTGCAGGCGAAGTGGATGAAATCGAGAGTGCAGACGAAAGCACTATTAATAATGTTGAGGCTTTACCAAAAATTAAACTGCAAACTGTTATCAGTTGCTTTAACACTTGCATTAAATGGCCTGAACAGACGGAACTTCCACTTCGCGAAACAGCTATTCAGAAAAGTATAAATTAAAACAAAGTACAGACCAAAATTTCTCAGTTTTTCAAAAATAAAATTAATTAATATGAAATCTTTGCTGTAAATACTGACTTATTCGATTTACTTTAATTTTTATGTGTAGCAAAGGTATCTATTTTTGGAAATAGGTCTCGTGCCAACAGAAAATTTTTCCTTGGTTTTCGCAACCACCTCAGTTTTCGCAATAGGTCAAATTTTAATAGGTTTCCTTGAGCGAAGTCGTACTGTATATGAGAGTTTTGGGTATAAAAATCAGGCAGAAAGGGTAGGCATGACATTTATCTGTGGCGGATGGCACTTTCTATCCCCCTACCAAGTTTGAAGACTCTAGCGCAAAAACTGACTAAGATATAGAGGTGGGCGGTATAAGTGTGCGCTTCATCAAAAATTTTTATGCACACCTGTTACGGATGTCACAACCAATGTTCATACCAAATTTGGTGA
Organism: Scaptomyza pallida; assembly: GCA_018152965.1. Lineage (NCBI taxonomy): Eukaryota > Metazoa > Arthropoda > Insecta > Diptera > Drosophilidae > Scaptomyza > Scaptomyza pallida. The sequence goes on from JAECXP010000196.1 coordinate 1,631,042, forward strand.
CTCTAGCCCAAAACTAAGAATTATATGATGTGGGTGGTGTGTGCTTGGCTCCAATTTCTCCATCTGATTTGATGTAACTTACAATGTTCATCGAAATTTGGTGACTCTAGCCCAAAAACTAAGAAAGATATAAGGGTGGGAATAAGTGGGCGTGGCATCCAAAATTTTGAGGCCCTTTTACGAAAAAAAAGGACCGAAACACTTTCATTTTCATTGTGGAAATAATGTCACGAACGGTACGTCACGACCGTACCTGTATTAAATTGAATTTAAAAAAAAAGTACAAATCGTATTCGCATAAAACTATAGGCACTTTAAAGGGTAATCAATGCACAACATTCATCATTTAACCGCATCATAATACTCCTTTTACTTTCGCTGAAATCTGAGTTTGCCTTGCTCGTCGCGAAAACCACTTCTGTTTTTGTCACGTTCGTACGCGTCGGTTTTTTTCAAAAATCTCGAAAACTAATTGTTACCCAAAATCGGCCTTAGCACCAATTGTAGGGCTAATCAAGAGCAACAATAAAGTGAAAAAAGAATTTTGAAAATCCGTCGTATTTTCACATTTTTACCACTCGCAATGCGTACGACCGTCACGAACGACACCAGAGAAATGCCCATATGTATTTAATATTATTTGGAAATTTAAGGTATTCAAAAACAAGTGGTCGTGGCACGAATGGGGGCGTAAAATACATTAGATGCCATTTTTTTTTGGTACATATCTTAAAATTTGACAAATTGATAAAAACAATGTAAAGTCACAAGACAAAACGTTGCAGTCGGACGCAACCGAATGCGATATACTTTGATACCAGTTATGGATTAAGGATTCTGTGTGAAAATGGTAATATATGGGGGTTTTGGGTATAAATATCATGCTGAAGGGGTAGGCGTGTCATCCAAATTTGTGATGCATATATATGGCGGATGGCACCCTATAAGACTCTAGCGCAAAAACTTGGAAAGATATAGAGGTGGGCGGTATAAGTGGGCGTGTCATCCAAAATTTTGATGCAAATCTGTTACGGATGTCACTAACAATGTTCATACCAAATTTGGTGACTCTAGCTTAAAAACTGTCGAAGTTAAATGCATTTCGGTTTTTTTACGGCGGTAGAGCATGGCCTATTGTTTGGTGGCGTGGCATCCAAAATTTTGATGCATATCTGTGTCAAATGTCAGCATCCACCTTTCTAGCAAATTTGGTGGCTATAGTTTCAAAACTGTAGAAGATACACCCATTTTTGTTTATAATTTGAGGTGGGCTGGGGGCGGAACAGGTAGGCGTGGCATTCAAAATTTTAATGCAGTTTTTGGGGGAATGTCATTGGCTATCTTGCACCCAAATTTGGTAACTCTTGCTGCTCAAATGTGGGATTTATATGTGTTTTATAGATTTGAACATAGAAGTATGTCGACTTGTTATCGATTTCCCAGGCTCCCTGAGGTCGTAGAGCCCTAAATTTAACACTTTGTCTGAGGAAGGCATATACCAAGATATTTGCAAAGTTGCAAGGCTCTAGCTTTAAGGGTGTCGAAAAAAGTTGCGTTCATACAGACAGACGGACAGACACCATGACGGACATTGCACAAACCCAATATACTATGATACCTTTGGTATCTTTACTTTACACTACTGCATGCAACTACATCCGGCTATGCCGTACTTACAACCTCATTACTTTTTGAAATCCATCGATGTCAGCAAGCGTGGATGAACTGGCGAAAATAATCAATTGTTTGATTCATGAGTAGATCCAAAGGTCTTAAATGTGGTGATGTTGCGTAGCACAACTGAACGCAGACATAGAAAAAGATCAACGCTGTTTCGGATGGCATCAGAATCTTGAAAATATGGCATAGAAGATTGCACCGAGATCAAAGTGTATGGTGTTGCGTGCTACGGGTGTTCGGCGTGGCGAGTGTGCGGTAATTGTGTGCAAAGACAGGGTATTCGATAGTCGGTATGCACTTATAATCATCCTTACGCCAGGCTCAGTAACTTGCGACGTAAGCTGCACATCATATTGACTATGTTTGGCACACACACACGCACATTGCACTTTTGCACACCACCACTACACTTGATAAACGCGCAATGCCGAAAATGCTTCGTAATTATGAAATTTCCAAAAAATCAATGCCGGGTTTGATAGAGCTGGTCTTCCACTTTAGATTGGCGATAATATTGCCGATCTGGGCATCCGGATGTTTTGGATGTCTTCAGATTAGATTTGGGGTCGCGTGTACATAATTTGTAAGTGAAGCCGGTAATTAAAATTAACCACAAGCACTTTTACAACCGCCTCTGACCACAGCATCTGAAAAAGTAAAAATCTCACACTCATAGTCAGGTGCCAAAAGCCTCAAAGTTTAAGGACTGCCGATCGAAAGCTCGTGCGCATGAGCAGCGCCGAATGAGCGCAAGCTTTAGCCGTCTGCGTCCCTGATCGCTGTTCGCCGTGCTTAAGAGCGAAAGCTTGTGCGTGGGAGTCATGCAGAATGAGAGCAAGCTTTGAACAGCTGCATTTCTGATCGCGGTTCGCCGCAAATATGCAAGCACAGCTTCCAATAGATAAGCTTTACTTAAACATACGTACATACATACATATACATGTGTTGAAAAGAATCGTTAATATACGAAAGTATGTTAGCTTACATGCTTTTAAATAATCATAAATAACACAATATATTATTCGCACCCTCACAATATATGCAACATGTACATATGTAACTCTTTTGCGCAAAAACTACAACATGAATATTAATGGAACATTCCATTATTTTAGGTTTTACATCTGAGCAACACAATTTCAAAGATATTGTTTGATGGACTTACCATGTGTTTATACTTTGATACCAAAGGTATCATAGTATATTGGGTTTGTGCAATGTCCGTCATGGTGTCTGTCCGTCCGTCCGTCCGTCTGTCCGTCCGTCTGTCCGTATGAACGCAACTTTTTTCGACACCCTTAAAGCTAGAGCCTTGCAACTTTGCAAATATCTTGGTACATGTCTTCGTCAGACAAAGTGTTAAATGTAGGGCTCTACGACCTCAGGGGGCCCGAGAAATCGATAACAAGTCGATACACCTCGATGTGCAAATCGATAAAACACAAATATATCCCACATTTTAGCAGCTAGAGTCACCAAATTTGATGGCAAGATAGCTGGTAACATTCCTCAAAGAACTGCATTAAAAGTTTGGATGCCACGCCCACCTATTTCGCCCCCAGCCCCCCTCCTATTATAAACAAAAATGCCTGTATCTTCTACAGTTTTGAAGCTATAGCCACCAAAATTGACATGAAGGTAGATACTGACATCTGACAAAGTTATGCATCAAAACATTGGATGCCACGCCCCAAAACGGGATATGCCCCACCGCCCTAAAAAAAACCGGAAGGCATATATCTTCGCCAGTTTTTAAGCTAGAGTCACCAAATTTGGTATGAACATTGGTAGTGACATCCGTAGCAGGTGTACATCAATGTTTTGGATGCCACGCCCACTTATTCCGCCCACCGCTATATCTCTCTCAGTTTTTGAGCTAGGCTCTTCAAATTTGGTATGAACATTGTTAGTGGCATCCGTAACAGATCTGCATCAATGTTTTGGTTGCCACGCCCACTTATACCGCCCACCTCTATATCTTTGTCAGTTTTTGAGCTAGAGTCTCCAATTTTATACCCAAAACCCTCATATATTACTATTTGCACTCAGAATCCTTAACACAACTATGTGAACTGGTATCAAAGTATATCGCATTCGGTTGCGTCCGACTGCAACGTTTTTACTTGTTTTTCTCTGTTCTAAGGCATAGCACACACATAAAGCAGGCAGAGAAGTTTTTGCCTTTCGAGACAAATATAAACTAATAAGTTAGAAGATCAAAAATAATCTCATGTGATGAAGTGCATATAAAGACTTGACTTTAATCAATATTAACGCAAACAGTATATGCATATATATATGTCGGATTGGAGTTGTGGCTATCCATTATTAAAGCCGCCTCTGAAGTATTGCTGCGAGTTGTGCATTTCCTCGGCTGTGACATTTCGTGACCACTCTTCTATGACGCTCAGCAACTACTGCTCAACTATTTCACAATATTGCATCAGCCAAGCATTGTATGAAACGCAACTGATCAAATTCGCCGCGATTGCTCTCTTTCTCTCTTTCTAACACGTTGTCACGCCGAGGCTATGCGAAACAGAGAGCTCTGCTGAACTCGCATTACAGTAAACAGAAGACGAAGATAAAAAGGATGAGACAAAAATTGCATACGCATTTTATTTAACAGAGATGACAATATTCAATAGAGATGACAAAATTGGTACATGTTGTTATTTGTTCTTATAACAAAATTAATAGCGATTCGACACGGCCTTCCTGACCATCACACGTCCTCGTGTGTTACAAAAGATTCAAAATAAAATAACTCAGTCTGAAAAGAGTCCATCCAAAATAAATCAAAAGTATTAGTTAAACGTAACTTTTCATAGTCTACATTACAATTGGTATTATTAATATGCTGACCAACCTAACTGACAGAAGTGAGAAGGAAACCCATGCTACAAAGACTGACTGCGGATTCCAAAGATATGTTAACTTTGTACCAGGACAGCCCATCGGCTTACCGCAATGCCGATCACCAGACATCACATAAGTCAACACATTAACTCGTGTACCTATTAGCACTGGCAATTCGACATGCGGCCCACCTAAGGGTTTTGCGTCCCAACTAACGCATTGAAATCCATCAACGCAGATTATTCGCTTGAGTCCTCAAACGGATTCGTGTCGTCTCTTTGCACGTCTTCTAACTCATTGGAATCCACCAATGAATCTCTGACGTATCTTTCAACGTCTTCGCTCTCATTGGAATCCACCAATGAATCTCTAACGTCTCTTTCGACGTTTTCAGACACATCACACATATCCAATTCCTTAGGAATCTCTTCTGTCGGCATGCTCCTTAAAGCTTCATGCGCATACTTATATGTCCGCTTATTCACCAAAGACTTTAGAGCATACCGATCTCCCTCCAGCACCTCTGTCACCAGGAATGGACCTTTAAATTTTTGGTCTAACTTTGTTTGGTGTCTCTCTTCATTTCTGAGTAGAACATAATCGCCAACCTTAAAATTTTTAAATTTAGCTTTGTTCTTATCAAATCTAGCTTTATCATACAATGCATTTTTCTTCATATTTTCTTTTGCCATATTTCTTACAAAATTTACATCAACTTTATTATTATCTTCACATATTGGTAACATGTTAAAAGGTCTGGCTTCTTTTCCAATTAGTAATTCAAGAGGACTAGCTTTTGTAACTCGATTTGTTGTACAATTTATAGACAATTGTATGTCTCCTAAGGCATCTTGCCAAGAACGCTGGCTACTTTCAATGGCAGTTAACATACGTTTTAGCACACTCATAATGCGCTCCACTTGTCCATTTGCTCGACTAGCTCCTGTTGCAACTAGATGTAATTGGATTTTTTGCATAGAACAGAAATCACTAAAACATGAGCCTGTAAAGCATCTACCCTGATCTGCGATGATTCGTGTTGGTACTCCAAATATAGATATTGCTGATTTTAAAGCGTCTATACAGCTTTCACTATTAATATTTACCGTGTGGTGCAAATAAACAAATTTCGTAAATGCGTCTATTTGTACGATAATATACTCCTTCTGATCCTTCTTGCCACTTAATTTGCCCGTAATATCCATATGGATCGTGTGCCATGGAATCTCTACCTTGGGTATTGGGTGGAGTTCGATTGGCAACTTTCCCGAAGGAGGTTTAGTTAGTTTACAAGTAATGCAATTGTCTACAAATTTACGGACGTACTTGGCCATATGCTCAAACCAATAAAATTCGTACATTTTGTCTAGCGTTTTTTCCCATCCTAAGTGTACGATTGCTTCATGCACATGGTTTACTACCGACCATCTGAAAGCTCTAGGGACAACTGGAAGACATCTAGTTTTGCCGTTTCGCTGAATTTTACGGAAAAGAGTTTTTGAGCGCAATTCATAACTTCTTGCTAAATTCTCCTCGAGTTCATTGTTTTGAATTTTAGATGCAATAGTTGAAATCTCTGAATCTTTTTGTTGCTCAGCAAGAAGCCAGTTATCTGTAATTTCAGCTAATAGGATATGCTTCTTTTCTATACCTGTATTAGCAATTGTCTTAGCCGGCTTACATATGGGATTACGCGAAAAAAAATCAACATGAGCCATTTTAGCACCTGGCCTATACTGAATGTCAAAGTCGAATGACTGCATATATGCCCACCAACGGTGCACTCTTGGCGTTAGTTCAACTTTAGTGCGAGTGGCTTTTAGCGAATTGCAGTCAGTCAATACGACGAAACGTCGGCCATGTAAATAGTGCCGAAAATGTTTCAGGGAATTATACACAGCTAAAGTTTCAAGCTCATATGAATGATATCGTGACTCCGTAGGAGATGTTTGTTTGCTATAATACTCGATAACGCGAGGTTTATTATCTATTTTATGGAGTAGAATAGCGCCATAGCCATCCATACTGGCATCAGTATGCAGCTCAATGGGATACTGAGGATCAAATATAATAAGAACGGGTTCATCTATTAATGTTTTGATAATTTTTTGTCGTATTTGCTCGTGTTCATGTTTCCATTCAAATGTTTTATTCTTACAGGTCAAACAGTATAATGGTTTCATGATTTCTGAAAATTTTGACACAAATTGTCGAAAATAAGAGGCAAGGCCAATAAATTGTCTTACTTGGGTCACGGACTGTGGAGGGGGTAAGGCGACCAATGCTTGTATTTTGCGTGGATTTGGTCGGATTTCACCCTCACTAACAAGAAACCCAAGATATTCAATGCTTGATTTAAGAAATGAGCATTTGGAAATATTGAAAGAAAACCCAGCCCGTGATAACATTTTTAAAACCGTTCTTAGCCTTGTGAATGCTTCCTCTTTAGTTTGTGCAATAATCATGATGTCGTCCATATAGACGATTACGTAAGAATAGGCAATCTCACCTAACGCTTTTATAATTGCACGCTGAAATACAGATGGAGCATTTTTTAACCCAAACGGCATAGTTAGGAATTCGTACTGGCCCTCTGGAGTCACAAACGCTGTACGCTCAATTGAATTTGGATTAATAGGGATCTGGTGGAACCCGCTGGCCATATCCAAACAACTAAAGAATCTTGATCCACGTAGCCTAGATATTTGATCGCTAATTAGCGGCAAGGGATATTTTTCAGCAACTGTGTTTGCATTTAGCTCGCGGTAATCTATACAAAGACGATCTGATCCATTTTTTTTTTTAACGAGTAGCATAGGACTGGCAAATGGGGAACTACTGGGGCGAATTATATTGGATAATAGCAATTCCTTAATTTTATTTCTCACTATTTCTTTTTCTTCTATACTAAGCCTGTATGGTCGTCTGTGTACAGTTTTAATTGGGTCAATTAAACGTATTTCTAACTCGCCAGTTGTGACGCGGCTTTTCGGAAATCCGTCTATAAATGATTTTGAGAATTCATTTAAAATATCTAACAAATTTTCTTTATCTACACCACACAATTCGGTATCCACATTAGCAAGATTGACATTATTTTTCAAAGCAGAAAGGGTATGTACAGACTTAGTCTTACATAATTTGATTTCATCATTTGTTATCGTAGCACTAAATCCCTGACTTAAAATTTCTCGACCAATTATTATATTGTAATTAATGCAACTGTTAAGTACTACGTGAAAAAGGACTTCAAGACAGTATTCACTTATAATCACTCTTGACAAAATTTGTAATGTACTAGTGACAGTATTATTTCCAATACCCTTTAATGTAACGATGTTATTAACTCGTGTGCCTGAGAGTTTCATAGACACAGATTCCCTTACGAGTGAACACTCGGCTCCAGAATCGAAGCAAAATGGATACGACTCACCGGATGAAATCAATGTTCCAATTGGCTCAGCAACATGGCATAGGTTGACGCGTTTTTCGTCCGTTTTGCTTTGGCTTCCCATCGGCTGTCGTTTTTGGGCACGCTGATGCAATATGCCCCTCGTTTCCACATCTGTAGCAAGTAATTGGTCCAGCTTTTGACTCGGATGGACGTGCAGAGCTCGAACTTGGTCCTTGTGGCTTCATGTTATTTTTCCTGGAGCGGCAGTCGGCTATTTTATGACCCATTTTTCCGCAGAAATGACATTTAACAGGTGTCTGCAGGCGCACTTTCTTGCTTACAAAATTTTCCGGATCGGAATGCTCCTTTCGCTTAGCAAACGAAAATGCCCTTAGCTCATTTTGCAACTCGTTGCGCGTCTTAATAGTGGTTGTAAACAACGTGCGTTGCAACCGAGCATCTATGGTTGCCGAATGCGATAAGGCTACCGACACTGCAATTTCTTCTGGTGTCATTGTCTTCCATTTTGCCATAAGAGTAGTCACCAATCGGCTTCCATACAGCGCCAGGCATTCGCCGTCATTTGGGCGGCTGTTTAAAACATTAAATACCGTCGCTGCTGGCGTTTCATTGCCTTCAAACTGTTGTAGGAACATTTCTTTAAATTGAATCCATGTCATTCCTGCAAAGCAGATTTGTGAGAGCCAGTTGGAAGCACCACCCTCCAAGGATTTGGTTAGCGCTATAAGCAAAGCACTGCCGTCCAGAGGATTTTCCCCTACAATAAGGTCCACCGTAGAACACCAGGTAGATGCACTGGAACCAGCGGAATCAGGGTTGAACTTCGGGAACGTAACTGATTTGGACGCGCTTGGTGCCGCCTGCGCATTTTTCACGGCACTAAGTACTTCAATTAGATTGCGGTGCTGCATTTCCAGCAAGGCGCACAAACGGTCATCAGGATTGACTTGGGGCTGAGGCGATCCCACTTCTGATGTCGGATTGGAGTTGTGGCTATCCATTATTAAAGCCGCCTCTGAAGTATTGCTGCGAGTTGTGCATTTCCTCGGCTGTGACATTTCGTGACCACTCTTCTATGACGCTCAGCAACTACTGCTCAACTATTTCACAATATTGCATCAGCCAAGCATTGTATGAAACGCAACTGATCAAATTCGCCGCGATTGCTCTCTTTCTCTCTTTCTAACACGTTGTCACGCCGAGGCTATGCGAAACAGAGAGCTCTGCTGAACTCGCATTACAGTAAACAGAAGACGAAGATAAAAAGGATGAGACAAAAATTGCATACGCATTTTATTTAACAGAGATGACAATATTCAATAGAGATGACAAAATTGGTACATGTTGTTATTTGTTCTTATAACAAAATTAATAGCGATTCGACATATATGTATTAAAAAAGATTTGAACGCACTTAAATTACCTAAAATTTGATTTCCCACTACTATTGTCATAACTTTTTAAGTTTAGCACACATTTAACAACATTAAAGCTTCCTCGCCTGCCTTCTATTAAAAATAGTGACTAAAATTTATTCAAGCACTTTTGTTAATATATGTATATCTTTGCACATAACCTGATAACATCGCTGCAGTATTAAAAAAATACAGATTCATTAAACTGCAACAAAAGATTCGAAGCCGTGCATTGCGATATTATTGAAAATACAGATGTCTAATAAAAATTTCTTTGTTTTTCTCGATAATCAACTATGCTCAACATATGACAACAAATCACAATAATAAGGCGTGACAACAATGTTGAATTTCTTCACTACCTCAAACGGCTTTCGCAGCACCCTTCCTGTCGTCTCTAATCTAACGGCAATGAATGTGTGGGATGGCGTCTGTATGTGCTTCATTTATGCCTCTTTACTCGAGTTCGTATGTGTCAATTATGTGGGCCGCAAGCGTCCCCTGCACAATGTCGTGTATCGTCCCGGCGAAAATCCCGTCACACAGGTAAATTACATCACTAGATATAAATTCAAGCCCAAATGAATTCTTTTATTTAGCACGCATAAAAGAGCACTTTTAACAGAAATTAATTAAATTTTTTTATATGTATAAATCAACTTTTAACGTTTTATTTAATACAATTTTAATAAAAGTTTGCTGGTCAGATTGGATTGTAATAGACATTTAATCGTCGTCTACAATTTGGTTGACGTAGCCCATTTTCAGAACAATATCGAAAAGTGGCTTCGCACCTCAACACCCACAATTTCTGAAATTGCACGAAATAATAAGTTTATGAACAAAAAATACATTTTCAAATATTTTATTACATCTTATTTGGCTTAGCTGCATAAATACGATTTGTATATATTGGTGGTATTTGAATTCAACCGATTATCGTACCCATAACCTATAAAATCTGTATACAGGGTATACAGGATTTGTGTGAACCAAGTTATACATCCGACGGAAACCCTATTAAAAATGTTCAAAAAAAAAAAAAAAAACGGGTGACCACGCTTTCTTACTCAAATAAAAGCAAATATCTCGTAAACTTCCACTATTGGTACAGAAATGAACGCATTCATAATAGAGTGTACGTCTCTAGAAAAGGTCCTCCATATGAAACCTCATACCATCAGATGTTACACCGAATAATCTTAAGCTTATTATGGCTATGGTCATGGCGGTAACAATAAAGGCACTTAGTAGCGGTAGTAACAATGGCATAAAGCATTAACAAATGTTCTCCAAACAATAACGATAAAGATGATGGGGATTGCAACAAATCTAAGTTGGCTGCAACTTTGTTGTTTCAGGCTAAGGATCCTGCCAAGTAAGTGTCGGCAACGACTTTAATTTCGGTTTGTCGCAGCCGGTTGTCTCAAGAAATTGTCGGAGACAATTGATGTTTTAGATTTTTTTTTAGGGTGATGTGCGAGTTTATTGAGGTATGTAGTAACTTGGCGGTTTAACACACCTACGATTCTCGATACATGGAGTTACTTGTCTATGTCGCTGGTGCGTATGTACCATAGGTTAAGTAAGGTTAGAGCGGTTACCAAGGAGGAACACCCCCTCAGCGCACTAAGGCCCGTTGTGATACTGCGAAAGGCTCTAAGACCCCTCTATTACTCCTGGTATGATTCCGTATCAAGAGTCCATCCAGTGACTTGGATGTACCTTGCTACAGCTTTGGGTCTTTTGCTCGCAAGTTCGGATAGATCTTCGAAGAAAAAGTCACCAAGGATTCATTGCCTAGTTTTGCATAAGGTCGGACATGTGCAAAGAAGGTGAAGAGCTGTTTCTTCTTCCTCCTCATCCCGACAACTTCTGCAGAAGTCATTATGTGGGACCAGTAGTCTGGCCGCATAAGCCCCCACACGCCAGTGCCCAGTCATCACTCTGGTAACGATAGAGCACTTGTTCCGGCTTAGAATGCTGATGATTGATGAGCAAAACGCGAGTTGTGAGTGAGAACCTGCCATACTCTATTAGCCTCTGTCTCGAAGAAATTTCTTAAGCTGAGTTTACAAGATGCCATAGGTATACCAATGCTCTCTTTATCTGGAAGAAGTTCCATGGTAGTCCCTAATCTGGCCAATTGATCCGCGATGCAGTTGCCTTCTTTGTCCCTATGTCCTGGGACCAATACTAGGCATATTTTAAACTGCTCTGCCATCTCGCATAGAGATTTGCGACAGCTATGAACAGTCTTAGAGTTCGATGTGTTCGACTCCAGCGATCTAATCGCTGCCTGGCTGTCTGTGAATATGTACATTTTACTGTCAAGTCTGTGAAGATTTCTACAGCTTCCACAGGTCTCGTAGGCAAGCCCTCTTCCCAGTTCACTCTCGTTGGAATTAGGGTGGTAAAAAGAGTGTCTAAGTACACCTGTGGGATCTGATAATCCGTGGTATCTGGTATGAGTGGATTGTCTTCCAAGATACTTGAGTGTCCAAAACCCTGGCCTATCCACTGTTTGGCTTTCCTCATTCGCAGCGCTGACATATTTTCTATTTTCCGCCCCATCATTTCGACAGGTAGGAGATGCAGTATGGCGTCGAGAGCGTTACCCGGGGTCGTACGTAAAGCTCCTGTAATGCAGATTGCAGCAGTACGCTGCACCCTTCCTAGTTTTTTGGTGACTGTTCTCTTGTCAAGTGCAGGCCACCAGACAGAGACTCCATAGAATAGAATCGGTCTGACTACCGCAGTATAGAGCCGATGGACAATTTGTGGAGTCAGGCGATCTACTTCCCCCCGCCTAACGGCAACTGATGGTTTGAAAATTGGAAGAACTTAAGGATCTCGGCTGGATCGTCGGGTTTAGCTGACACCCACACTCGAGCCCTAGGTCTGCTGGGCACGTCTTTCCAGTTCACAGCCTCCAATTTGGCCCCAGGATAAACCTCACCCAGGGTAAATATGGCCTCTTAATACACCTTGGCTTAGTGTACGTCGGCGCATGCGACCACCTTCACGCATCCTTGATGCCAGCCGGCTTCTTGGCATATGGGCGGTGGTCCTCCATTCGCCAGCATGGTCCTCATAAAGGCTCCATCGTTTTCTCGTTTTTAACTCACGGCCACCGGTTTCTCGGGGTTTGGCCCACCTCGCTGCACTTATCCAGGACACCGAGAAGGACTTTACCCCTCTTCACCTCGGCGTAGGACTTAACACCAAGCTGCTGACGCGGCCGCTTGGCTTGCGTTGCGCTAATCTCCACTGGTGGCCGCCGCTTTGGCTTAGCGGCAGCTGACTCCTTCGCTGGAGCTGAAAATCGGGCAGAATGGATGTGGCCCACTCCACCAGCTGCGAGCCTTCTAGTGACGTGTCTACGCCAGACAAGTTCCGGGTCAAGATTCCCGCAGCGCGTCTCTTATCGCTATGCGATGGTTTCAATTGCCAGACATGCAAGGCCTTGTCGAGGTTGAGGCTCGGCTTGGGGTGGAGGTTGAGCCCGCCGCATTTCTGCTCTGCGTAGCTCTCGCTGGCACCTTGTATCCGCGCCTCTCCCCACGACTCGGCTGCTTGAACGGAGCCGTGCAGCGTAAAGCAGGTGTAGCACTGCCCGCTGGCTTGCCGGGCAGCGCAGAAGATGAGGGAGTGTTAGTCCCATCCGACTTTGGCCGAGTGTCGGCCTCATTGTTTTTGTTTTGGTTGGTATGAAGATTCATATTTTGTACCAACGAGTAATAGGGAAGGGGATCATCACCCGCGGCAGAGCCCATGTACCGCGGGAAGCCTAATTAAAACAGGGTGGGTCGGCTATTCCCCCTGAGTCCGCATACTAGCGACCGAGCTTCCCCTCGGCCACGCAACCATCGGCATATGCTGTTCCACCTTGGCTTGAGGTGATTTCGAGAGTTGTCTTCTCTCGCCCGATAACGATTAGCCAGCACTCATTGGCAGACACATGACCTAACCAAGAGCCTGTTTCCAGCCGCCCTCACGAGAAGAGTATACTCGCACTTCTGCCAGTGCACTACAGATACGGCACGCAGCTTAGATACCAGTACAAGTACCAGCACTAAACACTGCGCAATCATCCTCCTGTAGCACCTGACGGCTGACGGCGTATGTACCATGCCGCACAAGAAATTCTCCGCAAGATTTGGGACTGGGCTACTTGAATTTTGTAGAGTTTCGACTTTGCCGCTATCCCGAATACCTGGATACCAAACCTCCAAATGCGTGCCAGAATGACTTTGTACATGAGCGTCTTTATTTATTTAATAATGATATTTAAGCTTAAAAATCTAAAATAACATGAATTATAATGTTGTTGAAGGATTTTTTGCAAATACAATTGTGCTTTCTACAAATGTGAAGGTGTTGGCACTTTTCTATGGATAGTTTTGCTCCTGAGTATGAGCACCAGTTGTCAATATCTTGGAATAAGTTATCTAGGTTGAAGTTGATGTTTTTGTTTTTGTTAAAGTTAATTATTAAGAAAAAACCGTCTGCATACGCACTAAACTTGATTTCTTTGTGTAAGGCTATGGCTTTTGCTAGTTTGTTATATGCTATGAGAAACAGAATAACAGATATGGGCGACCCTTGTGGTATTCCATTTTGTAGGGGGTAAATGTTTGAAAATTGATTTGCTATTTTAATAATAATTTTCCCATTGTACATACCATTTTTAATATATTGAATAATTTTAGGACCTATTTTCCACTCTATTAGTTGATTGACAATTGTATGTACTCCAACTTTATCAAAAGCCTTTGAAAAATCAAGGGTGATGATTGAAGGGTGTTTTTTTGCGGCTATGGATTTGGTTATGAGAAAGTCCGTATAAAGAAGACTCTCTGCTACTGACTTGCCTTGATTAAAACCAAATTGGTTTGGATGAAGAAGGTTATTTTGATTTTAGCTACGCAGCAGTTAAGAGATATTGATCGGTATGATGAGACTTTAGTTTTGTTTGAGTTTGGCTTGGGGATGGGTATGATAAGGCTGGTTTTATAACTTTGTGGTAAGTAGCTGATGAATATATTATTGAAATGCTTTATTATTCAATTTTGAAATGGCTGTGAACTGTTTTTTATAATGGGATAAGAAATTCTGTTAAGCCCTGGTGTAGACCCTTTCAGAGATTTTAGGCTAGTTTTAAATTCTATGGATGTAATTTCTTTTTCTATTGCTTTAGCTGAATTGGATATTGCATAGTTGTAGTTAAGGGTATTGTATTTGTGAAATTAAAATCGTTTGGAAAATGATTGTCGTCAGCGAGCTTAGACCAGTAATTTGCTAAAATATCTGCTAAGTCTTTTTTAGATGTTACAGCCGAATTGTCAACAGGATTTTGTAGGCAGTGGATAGTCTTCATTGGATTTAAGCCACAGAAGCGACTTATGTTTGACCATATTTTATCTGTTGGTGTGGATGGTTCTATTGTTGACGTAAATTTTTGAAGGGAGTCATTGGCATTTGCCCGTTTGTATCTATATATATAAAAATAAGTGGCAGTTTTCGTTGTTCATTAAAAATCGCAAGAAGGAGCTCACCTATTGAAACCAATTTTGTAGGCATTGTTCGGACTACTAGTAGATGGTTTGTGTAAAGTTCGACCCAAATCGGTATACCAGTTCTTCATTTATCTCAAATTTTATAATGAGTTCAATAAATGGAAACAAATTTTGAAAATAGAAAACAGGGATTTTGCTGTCAAATTTAAAATTTTTTCAGTGTTGAAAGTAAACAATATTTTTTTCTGTTGTCATTTTATTTTGTACGTGCTGCGATAACTATTGTGCGTGTACTTTTCAAAAATATTTTTGGGGTGTTTTATATTTATATATTAAAAAAAAAAACCGTTTTTTGTTTTTTTTTTTATACGTGTGAACGGCTGCGATTTCGATAATTCTTTTTTAAATGTTCGTTGAGTTCAGGATGTTTTACGGCGAGAAACATTCGAATAATTGCCGGAAAACCCCTTTAAACAGCCATGTTAGAGTTGAGCCAGACCTAGAGCTGTGTTTTTCAAAATCTTAGTAGGCTACATTTAAAATTAGCTGTGTTTTTCAAAATCTTAGTAGGCTACATTTAAAATTCAGTAGGAAAAATAATTCTATTCAACGTATAAATGAAATTATTTAGTTATCCGGAGCGCGTTGCTTCGCCAACAACTCAAATAAATAAAAAAATTTTGTAAAAAAAAAAAAATATTAGCTTCTGAATCAAAACTTTTTTTTTTACTATTTAAAATCGTACATTTTTAAAATGCCAGCAATACGCAGAGGAGGAGCTACCATAAATCTAACCTCAACAACGCGAGCAGCTATGGGTCACGACGCAAACGTGTTGAAAGAGCTCAGCAATTACCAGAAAAATCGAAACAAGAAATGCAGCTCAAAGGATCAGGACTGCAGAAAGTCGTGCACAAGAATCTCAAGAACAGCCTGACGAACGTCTGCAACAGAATATTACGAGAAAAAGAGCGGCACGAGAACGAAACATAGCTACAGTACGAGTACTAGATCGACAAAGGCAACGGATCAGCCGCTCATTAACACGTGCATCATTCGTTCGGCTTAAGGCGGTACGAAGTTCGCCGGGTCAGCTAGTAGTTAAAAAAAAACGTTAATTTTAAGCTCTTGAAGTTTTTTTTTCTGAGACAAAGAAAAAATGCCAAGAGCCAAGCGAGCAAATATAGGGCGCCGAACGCGTGAAGAAATGAATATGAACGCACGCAAGCAAATGCATCGCAGCGAGAGCGAAATGAACGAAATAGATCGGTTAACACTGTACCTGCACAGAGTCTTGCACGGCAATCACGAGTAGGTACAAATTATCGTGAAGGGAGAGTTCCGTTTCGCCTTCGCGATCAAATGGAATATGTTGGATTTCAATACGATCCTGACTGCGACTACAGCCTGCATGGTGACATTGGAGCAATTAGTATTATCTGTACGCATTGCAATGCAGCGAAGTTTCGAGGAGAAACAGCTGGCATGTGCTGCTCCAATGGCAAAGTGAAACTGCCATTTCATTCCTTGATCACTGGAGAATCGCCGACGTCTAAGCATTTCTTGAAGAATATTCAAGCATACAATTTATGCTTCAAATGACTTCTTTTGGTGCAACAAAAATCATTAGAGATGAATTTATGCCGACGTTCAAGGTTCAGGGACAAATATACCATCGAGCAGGCTTGCTCTTACCATTCGCCGATGTCGACTATAAATTTTTGCAAATATATTTTATCGGTAATGGAACGGTGTACAATTGGGACCGGCACAAGGAGAGAAATCGTACTGAATTTGCAAAGATTTTTCCATGAACAAAATGAATTGATTCGATTGTTCAAAATCAAAAACTATCAACGCCATGATTACTTAAGTGAACGCGAATTATTGTCACCAAAAAATATACACGTCTCCGAAATCAATTTTGCCATTCTGGAAAAACTGCCAGGAGAAGCTACAATATATACATCGATTGATAGCGTTTTAAATCAAGATGAAGCAATCAATTATCCAACTGAATTCTTGAATTCTTTGGATCCCCCCGGACTGCCACCGCATCGTTTAGTCATGAAAGTCGGTTCACCCATTATACTTCTTCAAAATCTGAAGCCACCGACATTGTGTAATGGCACAAGACTTTCAGTAAAAAAATTGTGGCCAAATTTGATTGAAGCAACCATACTAAATGGAAAGGCAGCAGGAGAAGTTGTACCCTTACCACGCATTCCAATGATACCAACGGACATGCCGTTTAAATTTAAGCGCTTGCAGTTCCCAGTACGTCTTGCCTTTGCGATGACCATCAACAAATCGCAAGGGCAAACGTTTCGAGTGTGTGGCGTCAATTTGGAAGAACCGTGCTTCTCTCACGGCCAATTTTACGTCGCATGCTTGAGAGTGGGAACACCAAGGAGTTTATTCATTTTCGCGCAAGGTGAAAAAACAAAAAATGTAGTTTACCAAAATGTTTTATAAGATACAGTTTTAGAAAAATAAGTAAAACACAAACTAAAAAGAGTTTTAATCGATATAGGTGTAGCGAAGTGCACCGGGTAACAGCTAGTTTTATAATATATTCGTAGCTTATATGGCGTTTTAAACTTCTCCATGTTTTATTTTTTTCTTTTCTAAAATCGTTTAAGGTTGTGTCCCACCATGGAACCTTATGATTATGTTTGTTTGGAGATGTCTGGACTAATATATTGTGTGCACTTATAAGTCAAATTTTGTTTATTAATGCTGCTTCTTTTCTTTCTTTGTTTATATTGTTGCTTATTGGAAATTTTGTATTGATAGTGTTAGTGGCACTTGCAAATGATTCCCAGTCGGCGTCTTTAGTTTTAAAATATGGTCGTGGTATGTTTTCTATTTTTGGATTGGGAAACAAGGATATAAGGATAGGGAAGTGGTCGCTACCACATAAATCATTAAAAATTTTCCATTCAGCAAATGGTGCAATTTGAGGTGAGCAGAATGTTAAGCTTAGATGTGTTAATGTATTGTGAGTTGTGTAGTGTGTAGGTGAGTTGTCATTTAGTAACGTGTAATGTGCTTGCTCGATAAATTTAGCTAATTTATTGCCTCTTCTGTTGTTTTGAGGAGAACCCCAGTTGGAGTGCCAACTATTGAAGTCACCTGTTATTATTGATGAGGTGTTGAGAGGTTTTTTTGTGTAAAAGATTTACTAGGAGGGATAAACGAAGAACATATTGTAAGTTTTTGTTTTGACTTAATTTCTAATTCGACCGTTTCAAAATCGTTGCTTGTGGTTAATACTGAATGTTCTATAGATTTATTGATGAGAATAGCTGCTCCACCAAAACTATTGGATGCAGTAGATACTATTGATTTTAGTTGATAGGAATGGGTAAGTTTACATTGTCTAAAATGTGTGTTTCTTGTATGGTAATAATGTGTGGTTTATGTTTCTTAGTTTATATCAATAGCTCACTATAGTTATTTACGTAACCTTTAATATTCCATTGGAGTATTTTCAGAGACATTTTGAATTTTAATAAATTTAAGTGGGTTGTGTTAGAACTGTAAATGTCAGTTACTTATTTTAGTAAGCTTAGTTTTGTGTTTCAGATGAGATCACGGCTAGACTGAAAAGCGGAATAGCTTGTGGCGTCCCTCGACCTGTCAGCCCAGTCGAGATCAGATACAGAGTTAATTATAATTAAGAGTCGATGTCGTATGACATGGATTCTTCTGAATCTGATTTCTTTTTGGTGTTATTTGGATTGTTGGGCTTACATTTTTTGTCGGCTGCTTTAAGTTGTCGAACTGTACGTTTTGATACAGATCTTGGGGCAATTTGAATTTTTTTGCTATACCTTTTGCATTGTTAATTGTCTTTCTGGTTTTGAAAAGTTCGTTGGTGTCTTCAAGATCATCGTAACAGGTGGTTGTCCGTTGTGGTGGTTTTATTGATGTTGGTATATTTGTATTAGATTGACAGCTGTTGCGAATGTTGTGTCCCCTACGTGTCTTGATTTGTAAATGTCTTGTGCGGCTTTGTTGTCGACCTTTTGTGTGATTTTAATAGCAAAAATCTCTTGTTCCTTTAAGAAAATAGGGCATTTTCTATCCAATGAGGAGTGATTGTTGTCTAAGTTTTTCCCGTTGCAATTAATGCAGTGAAGTCGAGCATTTATCCATGTCTTCAATTCCGCAGTGTTGTGGACTTCCACATGTGGTGCATGTTGAGTCAGTTGATTGACATACTTTTGATATGTGCCCTAAACGCAAACATTTTCTGCAGCGCATAGGCATTGGAATGTATGTACGTACGCTGGTTCACTGGAATCCAATATTTATGTGCTCCGGAAGATCGTGCAATGCAAAGGTAAGAATAATGAGACCCGTTTCTATTCGTTCATTGCTTTTCATTTTCGTTATTTTCCTAACTGCTGTCACATATTGTGAGCGTAGCTCATTTTGTATGTCTTTTTCAGGGATCATTCGTAGGTCGTTGCAGTACTGTTCCGGTATTTTAACGCTTATTTTGGGAGATAAGGTCGTAAGCTTTAAAAGTTTGCTTGCTTGCTTAAAGTCTTTTGTTTTAATAAACTTTGCTCCATTCCTCATTTTTTTGAAAAGCTCAACTTCACCATTGCATGTTAAGTCGATCGTTTTTATACTTTGATACCAAAGGTATCATAGTATATTGGGTTTGTGCAATGTCCGTCATGGTGTCTATCCGTCCGTCCGCCTGTCTTTTTTCGACACCCTTAAAGCTAGAGCCTTGCAACTTTGCAAATATCTTGGTACATGTCTTCGTCAGAAAAAGTGTTAACTTTAGGGCTCTACGACCTCAGGGGGCCTGGGAATTCGATAACAAGTCGATACACCTCGATGTGCAAATCGATAAAACACAAATATATCCCACATTTTAGCAGCTAGAGTCACAGAATTTGGGGGCAACATAGCCGATGATTTTCCCCAAAAAACTGCATCAAAAGTTTGAATGCCACGCCCAATTCTTCCGTCCCCCCCCCCTCCCTTACATTATTAACGAAAATACGTGTATCTTCTACAGTTTTGAAGCTATAGCCACCAAAATTGATATGAAGGTAGATACTGACATCTAACAAAGTTATGTATCAAAACTTTGGATGCCACGCCCCCATACAACGGGACATGCCCCACCGCCCAAAAAAAAAAACGTAGGGCCAGTTTTTAAGCTACATTCACCAAATTTTGTATGAAAATTGTTAGTGGCATCCGTAACAGATCTGCATCAATGTTTTGAATGCCACGCCTACTTATACCGCCCACCTCTTTATCTTTCTTAGTTTTTGGGCTAGAGTCACCAAATTTGGTATGAACATTGGTTGTGACATCCGTAACAGGTGTGCATAAAAATTTTTGATGAAGCGCACACTTATACCGCCCACCTCTATATCTTTGTCGGCTTTTGAGCTAGAGTCTCCAAACTTGGTAGGGGGATAGAAAGTGCCATCCGCCACAGATAAATGTCATGCCTACCCTTTCTGCCTGATTTTTATACCCAAAGCCTCATATATTACTATTTTCACTCAGAATCCTTAACACAGCTATGTAAACTGGTATCAAAGTATATCGCAGTCGGTTGCGTCCGACTGCAACATTTTTAATTGTTTTGATTAAGAAAGGAGAAACCTTTTCTAGAGTTTCGGTTTGTAAGTCTTTGATTTAACTAACAGGTCTGAACACTTCGATTGCTGTTTGAAGAATGTCATGACCGTCTTGTTTGTAATCGAAAGTTTGTTCTTAGCGTAAAGAAGTCGCGCCATATTTCTTGCCTTAGCCTTAGCAGTGTCGTCTGGCAACAAGTAAATTGTTCGGCGTGTTGTAAGCTGAAGGCATGTCGTGCGTATAAACACTGTAGAGGATTGACCCTAACACGCTACCCTGGGGTACACCAGCTCTGGCTGTTCTTGCCTGAGAGCACACCCCGTCCTGAACAACTTTAAATTATCTCTCGTTGACGATGCTTCTAATTATCAAATTGAGTTGTTAATTAAGAAGTTCTTTGAGCTTATGTAGGAGTACTGCATGCCACACTCTGTCAAATACCTGCTGGATATCCAGGTAAGCTCCAACGACATATTTCTTTCCGTGGAATTCATCCAAAACAAAATTTACGACTCGGTGCAGCTGGTCGGGCGTGCCATGTCTGAGCATAAAGCCAACCTGAAATTTGGGATTGCCTCCTTAATCGCCCTAGTTTCAAGAATCCTTCTTAAAATGCACCTTTCCAATATTTTGCCAGATGCTGGCAGGAGGATTATCGGACGGTACAAATCAAGTTCATCTGCTGGTTTTCCGCTTTTGTGAAGCATGATGTTGGCCTTCTTCCAGGCGCTTGGGAAGTGTCCGTGTCTTAGAGCGGAGCTGAAAATCAACACAAGGCATAACAAAGTTTGGCGAGAGAGCAGCTTGATAGAGCGATTATCAAACTGGTCCTCGCCCAAAGCCTTGTTGTTGCGGAGCTCTTTGATTTCCTCTTCCACTTCGGTAAGAGTAATATGAGCTACAGCGATAGCCAACTGAAATGGAGCTTCTAGAGATTCGGCTACTAACTATACTCTTTTTGGCGACGATGTCTCAAACGGCTGGAATCTTTCTTCCAGATTTTTCGCAAATGCTTCTACTCTATCCTGGGGGGATCTTGCCAAAGAGCCATCTGTGTTTCGGACTGGGAGTTTGAATGAAACTTGCCTTTTGAACCTCCTGGTAAGCTTTTAGAGTGCAAAACTTGAACTTTCATCGGGAGTAGCTTTCTTCAGGAAGACGTCAGTGGCTTATCTTTTTAGTATGGCTAATATCTTTTTCACCCTGTTAGATATCCTTCCATACACTCGCGTTTGATGTGCTTCTTGAGCGTGAGGGGGCCTACTGCTTCCGGGAAGAGGGTGAGGTTGCTACGTCTACAAGGAGTTGCACCAGCTGGGGCCTCAATTTGGACATTGCTCTTAGCCTTGTTAATAAATATTTCGACAGCTTTGTCGACATCTTCCAGCGTGTTTAACTCCGTGCTAAGATAAAAAGCATTGTTCATTTCGTCTAGAAAGAGTCTAATGTTGGTACCAGGAGAGACAAGCTTCGTCATTGAATTAGTTCGCTGAGGCAACATTGATAAAGAAGCAACTAATAGTGCATTTACACTGAAGCCTTAAAAAAGGTCTTAGTGATACGGGCAAAAAGTCATTTACACTGACGAAAGGTCTTTAGCAATCAGCTATTTATACTTTGATAATTGGGGTGTCATGGTGTCTGTCCGTCCGTCTGTACGTCCGACACCCTTTAGCTAGACACCCTTAAAGCTAGAGCATTGTAACTTTGCAAATATCTTGGTACATGCCTTCGTCAGACAAAGTGGGCTTTAGGGCTTTACGACCTCAGGGAGCCGGGGAAATCGATAACAAGTCGATACACCTCGATGTGCAAATTGATAATACAGCTAGAGTCACCAAATTTGGGGGCAATATAGCCCATGGCATTCCCCAAAAATCCTGCATCAAAAGTTGGGATGCCACGCCCACCTATTCCGCCCCCAATCCCCCTCAAATTATAATTAAAAATAGCTGTATCTTCTACAGTTTTGAAGCTATAGCCACCAATTTGGTAGAAAGGTGGATGCTGACATCTGACACAGATGTGCATCAAAATTTTGGATGCCACGCCCCCAAACAACGGGCCATGCTCCATCGCCCTAAAAAGAACCGAAATGCATATAACTTTGCCAGTTTTTAAGCTAGACTCACTAAATTTGGTGCCAACATTGTTATTGACATCCGTAAGAGATTTGCATCAAAATGTTGGATACCACGCCCACTTATACCGCCCACCTCTATATCTTTCTTAGTTTTTGCGCTAGAGTCTTCATACAGGGGGTTATAGGGCGCCATCCGCCATAGATATGCATCACAAATTTGGATGTCACGCCTACCCCATGCCGCCTGTTATATATACTCAAAACCAAATACAGAATCCTTAACACATATATGTGAACTGGTGTCGGTTGCGTCCGACTGCGACGTTTTTACTTGTTTTTGTTTACTTTTGGTTGTGATTTTTGAACAAGAAGAATTTGAAAAAAAGGAGCGAAATTTAAATTTAATAATGCTGGCAAAGGAAATAGCTGATTGCGTTGTTAATACTGCAAATGATTGCGTCAACTTTTTTGGCAATTTTGTCGATTGCGAAAACTCAGAAGTGACCGCAGCAGCACTTGCCCATAGGCAGAGCGCAATGGCTGCTATTGGGAGATGGATTTTCCAAAATTGAGATGTCATTTAAAGAAAGATTTCGAATGAAAAGCAACCTGAAATGGAAAGGGTGGACACTGACTTAAGAGCGTCCATTCCTCTGGCAAAACGGGTAGCCGTAGCTCTGTATAGCCTGGGCTCATCTGCAGAGTACAGAACAGTTGCCAGTCTGTTTGGCATATCAAGTGCTAGCCTGTGCAACATTCAGATTACTTAATTGCACATTTGATTTGGTTTAAAGTCAGCTGTTAAAAGTTGCCACCTTCTATAATTCAAGCCGAAAATATCGATACATCGCCAAAAAAAAGGTCTTTATTTTAGCCCTTAGTATAGCGGCGCTCTTGCGGCGCGAGGAAAAAGTCGCTATTTTCAAATATAACACATTTTGTATGCTAAACGCTAAATTTTTCGAAGGCCTTAAGACTAAATGCTAAAGGCGCGCCTTAAGGCTTCAGTGTAAATGCGCTATAAAGGCAAGTGATCCGATGAAAGTTCAGGCTCTTCTCGCACCGAGAGCAGACAGCTAGCTACACCCCTGTACATGCAAAAGTCAATGCACGTGGGCGTATCCCTCCTGTTATACTGGGTCTACCAGTGGTTAGCACTTGTGTTGCAGTGCTTGTAAGATTGGTATGGTGCGGAATAACTCTAGCGTTTGCCGTCATATTGCCTCAGAGTCGATGTTTGGCGTTGAAGTCGCCCCTGACGATAAATTTTTTGCCAAGCTTATCAAGAAGACTGCCAAACTCAAAGGTACCTTAAGGCAGACCTGGAGGAAGATCCGCAGCAGCCACAGCGAGTTCACCTAGACTAGTGAATACCATTTCAGTTGCCAACTGTGCGTGAATAGTCATAATTAGTTGTTGGTGATAGTGCACTAATCCCTGCCCGATAAGCCCACATGCTCCGCCTCTAGGACGCCCTCCTTAGTGATCTGCTCGATAGCACGTGTAACCTGCCATGTTGAAGTAGGAACCATCGTGTAAGAAAGTCTCTGTGATAAGCATGATGTCGATTTCGTGTTTGGTCAGAAAAACCTTTAGCTCATTAGTATTTGGGACGATACTACGATCGTTCTACTTACTGAGGCGCACCACGGTGGAATAATTTGTGCTGCTTCCCCGGCTTGGAACCTCTGAGTTTCTTGATCACCTCTAACAGCTCAGTGATGGTTTTCTAAAGACCCGCAATGGTCTGCTGCATGGGATTATGGTCTTTGTGAGCCATCAGATGTCATATTATCATGATGATGTGGTTGGTTTGGAATTGCCACATGTTGGTGGAGTTGGTCAATACCCTACACTTGCTTATAGCTTGTAATAAAGAGAGAATTCCTATGTTGAAGTGAGCTATTCCTATTAAATCTTGTGCCCTGCCATCCAAACATTGCCGCATCTGCGTACGACAGATCATGTCGCACAATTGAAGTTGGGATTACCTGCTGCTTAATAGTACGCGTGGGCTGAGAGTAGCCTTATCGCATCACGGGACCAGTATTGACTCCGGACTTACGGCTTTTGAGCCGTTGGACGTGTATTCTGCAGCTGTTATTAATTAATTCGTGGTTCCGTAACAGTTCACGCACACCAGGTTACCATAAGTCTTTGCCAGGCACAGGCTAGAACAAGTTCAGTGAAGCATACTGCATCTACCGCATCTGGGCTCCATGGTGCAATAATTCTTGGTATGATCAAATCCAAAGCAACGATAACATTGACGCATGTCAATATTCTTTTTTGGCATCTCCACTCTAACTTTTTGTCGACCGAATTTTTTGATCTTCAGAGCCTTCCGATTATTGTCGGCCTTTTGAGATCTACAAACCAAATATTCTGGCCTGGAGCTATGAATGGAGCGAAACTTCGGGTTTTACATATTCACCTCAGAGTGCCCTTGAGGGGTAAAAGCAGTTTTATTTTTTATAGATGCAGCCGAGTTGCCTTCCATCAATCTAAAGGCTCCGTCCTCAGGGAGGCAGAAGTGCGTATATTGGAAATGTACTTCCGAAAGCGTATATGCGCATATTGCTATTGCCAGCAACCTTAAGCTCGTATGAGTCAGCATTAACCACCGAATTAAGATGACTCTCCAGGACTGCTACATCGGTGATGGCCAGTATTATGATTTCGCTAGGATTTTATTTTTTTTTTTTTTTTTGTTGGTACTTGCGTCTGTGTCTTCCTGTCTTTTTCGATTGCGTCCTGGGAAACGTCCTTGTCTAGGTCATCGTCTGCTTGACTTATTTCTAGATTTGCCAGGGTGGCAAACCGATTTTTCGCAGGTAACATAAGTCTTTTATTCGCATCTTTGGGTGAGTCAGGTGAACTTCTATTTTTTGGTTGAATTGGTTGCCAGGTTACTGATGCCGCATGGAACTTCGGCTTGCTAGCCTTTTTATCGAGTTGTGGTAGTGGGCTTTTAGTTTCGGATAACTGGTGGTTAATTTCTCCAGTTAATTGGCTTGTGCTGCTGATCACTAATGGCTGGTTGCCAAATGAATACTCCGGTCCAATTTTTCGGTCCAGTTTGGATACAATTGTTTTCCACAATGGCCTTATTAGGAAAACCGCAAAGTTCTTAAATTTGCATACTTATTTATACGTATCCCGCACGATTTTTGAGCTAGAGTCTCCAAATTAGTTGAGAAGTAAAGTGATGACGTCCCCTAAAGATCTGCATCAAAAATTTCAATGCCACGCCCACCATTGCCACCTATATATCTATATCTTTAACAGTTCTTGAGCTAGAGTCACCAAATTTTGTAGGAAGATAGACGGTGACATCTACTAAAGAACTTCATCAAAAATTTGGATGCCACACTTACCTCTGCGGCCCACCTTTTAAAAACGAGAACTTAGTAATATTTTGCAGTCTTTGAGCTAGAGCCACAAAATTTGGTAGGAAGACAGCTGACTACATCATCCTGGTTTGTTGGGAAGTTAGGGGACTTCGTAGCCTTTGTTGAGTTAGGCGTTTCTGCCTTCCTTTGTTTGTTTCACTTAAGCGACGATGTCTCATATGAGCAGCACGTCTAGTAGGTCTTCCCATATTCAGAAAACTTATTAAATATACCTTTAAAATCACTAAAAATTAAAAAAATAAACAATTTTAACAAAAAAAAACAAGAAAGAAGGCTCTAGTTAAGAAATCCCGACTAAGACATACCCTTAACCTCATACGTAACGCGTACAGTCATTTGAGTGTATTTACCCAGTGACCAATATGGCCAAAATGACAAAATTTCAAACTGCAAAATCTTCGGGGGTTCTTAACCGATTATAATCAAATTTTTTTAAATGTTTAGAATTTTATCAATAGTTTGAAAACTCGTTTTTACAATTTTGAAATTCAAGAATTTTTTTGTTATCGATCACATGTGTATCTCGAAAACAAGAAGTGTTATCGAAAATTTAAAGCAAACTAGCTCTCTAGCTCTTATAGTAAGATCGGCACGTTCATACGGACAGACAGACAGACAGACGGACAGACGGACATGGCTAGATCGATTCGGCTATTGATGCTGATCAAGAATATATATACTTTATGGGGTTGGAGATGCTTCCTTCTGTCTGTTACATACATTTGCACAAAACCATTATACCCTTATTTACCCATTTTATGGGTTATGGGTATAAAAACCATACCTGTTAAGTAATGGTTATTAATGGTAGTCATTATTAATTAGATTAGTTTTGTTTAAAAGTTGAAATAATGATTAAATTACGATTTTTTTGGTTTCACACAATTATTTAATGATTACGATTACAAAAAATCGAAAAATAATGGAAAATTACCATAAACTATTGAAAATAATGGAAAATAATGGTTTTGAAATTTTCCATTATTTTCCATTATTTTCCATTTCTTTCCATTTATACGACTATTTGAGACTATTTTGAGAGATATATTGCGAGAGCAAGTCGGCAAATCGTGCTATGTTCATGTGGATGACGTGATCATTTTTTCAAAGGATGAGGAATCCTACGTAAGACATGTTGATTGGGTATTGAACAGTTTGTATGAAGCTAACATGAGAGTATCCAAGGAGAAGTCACAATTCTTTAAGAAAAGCATGCATTACCTTGGATTTGTGGTCACTAGCGATGGTAGCGGTTTTCGAGGTAAGGTCATTCTTGGGACTCGCTAGCTATTACAGGTGTTTTATAAAAAATTACGCAGCAATAGCAAGAGCCATTTCAGACATCCTAAAGGGTGAAAACGGAGACACAGATCAAGAAAAGTTCCGGTCGAATTATCCGATCTCCAGCGCAGAACATTCCGAAAATTGCGAAACATACTGGCATCTGAGGACGTCATGCTCCGATATCCCGATTTCAAGAAGCCGTTTGATCTAACGACAGACGCTTCGGGATATGGTATAGGGGCAGTTCTCTCTCAAGAGGGGCGGCCCATCACAATGATCTCCAGGGCACTAAAGAGTCCAGAGATTATTTATGCCACGAACGAAAGAGAGCTATTAGCTATCGTGTGGGCCCTTGGCAAATTGCGCCATTATCTTTACGGGGTGAAGGATCTTAACATCTTCACAGACCATCAGCCTCTGGCCTGCGCCGTGTCTGAGTCTAACCCCAACGCTAAAATAAACGTTGGAAGGCGCGCATTGACGAATCTAACGCACGCATATTCTACAAACCAGGGAAGGAAAATCTGGTCGCTGATGCGTTATCCAGGCAGCAGCCTAACGCTTTGAGCCAGGAAAATCTGGTCACCGATGCCTTGTCCAGGCAACAGCTTAACGCTTTGAGCCACCAAGATAATGATTCATGTATCGCCACGGCTCACAGTGAGCTTTCCCTGACTTATACAATTGAATCTACTGATAAGCCATTGAATTGTTTCCAGAACCAGATAGTTCTCGAAGAGGCGAACTATCCATTTAAACGGAGCTTCATTCTGTTTGGGAACAAAAAACGACACTCCATAAATTACACCTGCAAGGAATCATTGCTTGAGGAGTTATGGGATGTGGTCAAGCCTAGTGCGGTAAATGCACTACTGTGTGATTTACACACTCTAGCGCTTGTGCAAGACGAGCTAGTTCGCAATTTTCCGGCAACCAAATTCTTGCACTGCAAGAACCGAGTTGCGGATGTTTTTAGTGTTAGTGAGCGGAGAGAAATACTCCTTACAGAGCACAACAGGGCTCACAGAGCAGCCCAAGAAAATGTCAAACAGGTCCTGGAGGAATATTATTTCCCAAAAATGACTAGGATCGCCAATGAAATCGTGCTGAACTGCAAGATTTGCGCGAGGGCGAAATATGAAAGACATCCTAAAAAACAGAAACTCGGCGAGACTCCGATTCCCTCACATGCAGGGGAAATGTTACATGTGGACATTTTCTCAACAGAAAAAAGATTTTTCCTGACATGTATTGACAAATTTTCTAAATTCGCTATAGTCCAGCCAATTCAATCACGAACCATTGAAGTAAAGTAAAAAAAAGTAAAGTAAAGTACCCGTCTTACAGCTCATGAACTTCTATCCAGTAGTCAAAACGGTCTACTGCGACAATGAGCCGTCTTTAAACTCCCAGACGATCAGCTCGCTCCTAATGAATAAATATGGTGTCAACATTTCGAATGCACCACCCCTCCATAGTGTTTCTAACGGACAGGTCGAACGTTTTCATAGCACTCTGCTCGAGCTTGCTAGATGTCTGAAGATAGCAAAAAACATAAGCGACACCGTTGATGTCATTTTGTTGGCTACGAGCGAGTTCAACAAAACAATTCACTCGGTCACTAAACGAAGACCGGTTGATGTTGTAAAGTCGCATCCAGACGTAGCTCTGCCAGAGATTCAGGATAGGCTCAGAAGGGCTCAAGACACGCTCAGAGCTAGAAAAAATCAGTCTCGACAAGAAAGAGTCTTCGAAGTCGGTGAAAAAGTTTTAGTAAAGTCTAATCGCAGGCTCGGAAACAAACTCATGCCTTTGTGCGAAGAGAAAGCTGTAGGAGCTGACTTGGGAACCACGGTTCTCATTAATGGGAGGGTGGTCCACAAGGAAAACATTAAATGAAGATGCTAGAGATTTATGAATAAATAAAAAAATTAAAAAAAAAAGGAAAGAATACAAATGAAAAAAGGGTAAAGAAAAAAATAGCCAGTAAGCATTTTAGTTAAATAAGCTGGTGGTGGTCATTTAATTTTCTATTAGAATAACTGAGGCGCAGCTTGTAGGCTCAAACAATTGGCAGATCGTGATTAATTCTAGAGTACAAGATCAAATCAACCAATTAACCTTTACCGTCAACAAGATTTTGGAAACCTCGAAAAAAGATCAAATTGACTCCGGGCACTTATATGAGACACTCTTAGCCAGGAATAGAATGTTGCTAATGGAGTTACAAAACGTAATGCTCGCCACAACCCTCGCAAAGGCAAACATTGTCAGTCCAAATATTTTGGACCACGCAAACTTAGAGTCCGTTTGGCTTGAGGAGCCCACAAATACCCCCATTGCTGACCTAATGTCTGTATCGTCCGTGAAAGTCCTACAATCCACAAACATGATTTATTTTATAATTACGTTTCCTAAAGTCAAGCAGATTTGCCGGAAAGTCACACTCTACCCAGTCTCACATGAAAATCATGTACTCCGGTTGGATAGCAACACCATCGCCGAATGCGAAGGCCAAGTGCAAGCATTAAAGAACTGCACGGCTACTTCGAAAACAACCTTTTGTCAATTGTCAACGGCCAGATCATGCGCTAGGGAGATCCATGCGGGCGGACTGGCACACTGCCAAACCCAGCCGAATCACCTGGATGCCATCGCTTGTATTGACGACGGAATCATCATTGTCAACGACGCATCGGCACTGGTGAGCGTCGACAATGACACTGAAAATTGGGTGCATGGTACGCATCTGATCACGTTCAACGATTGTGCTACTGTTAACGGAACAAAATACATTAACCGCAACAACATCCAGAACCGGGTGCCGGGTATCGCAGCGTCCCCCCTATTGAATGTCACAGGTCATCAGGACGTCCTCAGTCTCCCGTATCTTCATCGTATGAATGAACTTAATTTGGAGACGATTCAGGAAGTCAGGAGTGAATTTAGCAGCATCAACACGACCATACTCCTTGGCGCGGCCTGCGTCCTGATCATTTGCATCGGCTTCGTCTATTGGCGCATCACCAAGAAGAGGATCGCAATAAGAGACATGAACGAGGTGATCGCTGAAATAGCATCGGCCGAGGGCGGCCTTCACTTGAGGGGAGGGTAGTTAACTAACTCTTGCACGCGCAACGTAAAAACGTAGTGTCAGCATTGCCGCTGCAGACGGCAACGGCGGTAATCGGATGCCTGTGTTATGCAGTTTCCGTTATCGCAAATATGCTTGGTCGGCTTGCCGGCCACGACTTGGCTGCATGATTGTTATGCTTCAAGTCGCCAAATTCTATGTTTAGCTGTTAAGAATTTTCATTGTATCAGTTAGTTTAAAATTGTATCATCGTTGAGGCACATCGGCCCAACGTCATCAAGCAACTCACTCACTGCAGCATATCTGCTCAGTGTTTTAAATAAAATAAAATAATCATACTAATAATACAGTATCTTATTAATTTATATATCAGGCGGCAGGGGTAGGCGTGACATCCAAATTTGTGATGCATATCTGTGGCGGATGGCACCCTATAACCCCCTGTATGAAGACTCTAGCGCAAAAACTAAGAAAGATATAGAGGTGGGCGGTATAAGTGGGCGTGGTATCCAACATTTTCATGCAAATCTGTTACGGATGTCAATAACAATGTTGGCACCAAATTTAGTGAGTCTAGCTTAAAAACTGGCAAAGTTATATGCATTTCGGTTCTTTTTAGGGCGATGGAGCATGGCCCGTTGTTTGGGGGCGTGGCATCCAAAATTTTGATGCACATCTGTGTCAGATGTCAGCATCCACCTTTCTACCAAATTGGTGACTATAGCTTCAAAACTGTAGAAGATACAGCTATTTTTAATTATAATTTGAGGGGGATTGGGGGCGGAATAGGTGGGCGTGGCATCCCAACTTTTGATGCAGGATTTTTGGGGAATGCCATGGGCTATATTGCCCCCAAATTTGGTGACTCTAGCTGCTCAAATGTGGGATATATAAGTGTATTATCAATTTGCACATCGAGGTGTATCGACTTGTTATCGATTTCCCTGAGGTCGTAGAGCCCTAAATTTAACACTTTGTCTGACGAAGGCATGTACCAAAATATTTGCAAGTTGCAAGGCTCTAGCTTTAAGGGTGTCGAAAAAAGTTGCGTTCATACAGACGGACGGACGGACGGACAGACACCATGACGGACATTGCAGAAACCCAATATACTATGATACCTTTGGTATTAAAGTATAAAAAATCCAGGCGCACACTATGTGTATTTTGTTTTTGCAATTATCTGAAGGTGCGACGCGAGACGTCACAGCGCATGTTTTGTTTTTGTCAACTCGCTCGTGATCAAACCCTCAGTGTGTGCAAAAGTCGTTCAGATTGATTAATTTTAAAGCATAGCTCTAGTACAAAAGTTGGAAAAAAAGGACTTTAGTGTTAGGGAGGTACTCGAAGGAGTTGTCCAAAATTAAATTCCTTTCTTAGTGCTCACATTTAACCTGAATGGAATATTCGGTGAAAACTTCAGCCTTCTAGCTCTTATCGTTAGTTAGGACAAACTATTTATACATATAGATAATTAAATATTTAATATGCTTTTAATGATTTTTATACTTTGATACCTTTGGTATCAAAGTATATTGAGTTTGTGCAATGTCTGTCAAGGTGTCTGTCCGTCCGTCCGTCCGTCCGTCTATCCGTCTGTCCGTCTGTCTGTATGAACGCAACTTTTTCGACACCCTTAAAGTTAGAGCCACTTGCTTTATATCTTTGTCAGTAAAAACGTTGCACTCGGACGCAACCGACTGCGATATACTTTTGAAACCAGCTTAAATAGCTGTGTTAAGGATTCTGTGTGGGGGTATAAATATCAGGCAGAAAGGGAAGGCGTGAAATCTGAATTTGTAATGCATATCTGTGGCGGATGGCACCTTCTATCCCCCTACCATGTTTGGAGACTCTAGCGCAAAAACTGACAACGATATAGATGTGGGCTGTATAGGTGGACGTAGCAAAATTTTAATACACATCTGTTACGGATGTCACTAACAAAAATTTGGTGACTCTAGCCCAAAAGCTTGCGAAGTTACATGCAATCCGGCTTTTATTAGGGCGGTGGGGTATGTCCCATTTTTTGGGGGCGTGGCATCAAAAGTTTTGTGGCAGATGTCAGCATCTACCATTGTGCCAATTTTGGTGGCTAAAGCTTAAAAACTGTAGAAGATACAGCCATTTTTGTTTATAATTTGAAGTGAAATTCTAATAGACCTTTTTTGTTTTTGCTGTACCTTTCTTGTTTTTTAACTAATTTTAGTATTGTTTTTCATAAATTTTTCAGAAATAAATGAATATTATAAATAAAATTTGAAACCATCAAAAATTTTTTCAACTAAGAAGTCAAAAAATATGATTTGGATGCGAAAACACTTTCTTGACAGACTGTATGTAAGTTTGTATGTATTTGTAACATATAGGAGTGGCGGATGGCACCATCTATCCCCCTATCAAGTTTGGAGACTAGCGCAAAAATTGAGAAAGATATAGAGGTGGGCGGTATAAGTGTTCGTGGCATCCAATAAGTAGATGCACACATGGTGACTCTATCCCAAAAACTGAAAAAGATAAGAGCTTTTAGATTTTAGAAGGTGGTCGGTATAAGTCGGGGCGTGGTATCAAAAGTTCTTATGCATATCTTTGTAAGATTTCAGCATCTACCTTCCCACCCAGGCCCCCTGAGGTCGTAGAGCTCTTAATTCAACACTTTTTCTGACGAAGACATGTACCAAGATATTTGCAAAATAGCAAGCTTTAAGGATGTCGAATAGAGTTGCGTTCATACGGACGGATGGATAGACACCATGACGGACATTTCACAAACCCAATATACTATGATACCTTTGGTATCTAAGTATAATGAAGCGTCTCAAAGGTAGCGTGAAAAAGAATATTAAATACTTTGCTTTTTTTTATTTTATTTTTTTTATTTATTTACTAATTTTGACATATGGTATTTTTGTAAGAGTAACATACAATTTAAAGAGTTCAGGCTTATTCGTCCTTTTCTACTTAGATTTAAGTGGTTTTCAAAACGTTATACATATTTAATTTTTAGCATTTCGGTTTAGGGACAAAAATTTTTACAAAAAACCCATGAATTTTTATCTTAAGCCTACTTAATACTATACTATTTTTGTGGAACATTAAATATGTTATTTATGTGTGGATATGTTGAAAACATACATCTATTATAGAAACTTATATACAGTTTGGCTATTCTGTCTTCAACATAATCTGTTTTTGCTAAATGGTGTAAATCGGATGTGGAAAACTGCCTAGGTACATTAAATATCATTTTAAGTACATATTTTATTTTGCAATACTTGCACTTTATAAACATGACTTTAAGCTACGTCAGCCCATACTGGGGCCCCATAATATAATACTGCCTGGAAAATTGATCTAAATAGGTACAATTTGTTCGATATACTAAGACATGATTTCCTATTTATGAACGGGTAGTGCGTTCGAATTAATATGTTTGTTTTCTTATTGATGTATTCAACGTGGTCTCTAAAGGTAAGTTTCGAGTCTAGTATCAGCCCCAGGTATCGTACATTTTTTTCCCAGTTGACGTCAACGCTGTTTAACGTGATGTGACTAGTAGGAAGAGAGATACTTTTTCGTTTCCTTGTGAAAAAAATTGCATGCGTTTTTTCTGTATTTACTATGATTTTCCATTTTTTAAAGTATAAAATAAGAGTGTTAAAGTTCTCTTGAATCGAGACAAAAATGTCCGATGCAATGGTGCCCGAACAGAGTATTGCGGTGTCATCCGCAAAAATGGAGGCTGTACGTAGCAGAGGAAAATCTGCTGTAAAAATGTTGTACAGGATAGGGGATAGACACGACCCTTGAGGGCAACCTGAACCTATTTTTATTTTGCGAGAATGTGTCTCACCTACGCATACTGTAAAGGAGCGATCTTTAAGAAAGTTTTGTATAATTTTGATAAGCTCCGTGGGGAATTCAAATTGTTTCATTTTGTAGATGAGGCCATCGTGCCAAACCGAGTCAAATGCAGCTTTAATGTCAAGTAATATCATACCAGTTGACTTAGAACTGGCAAAATTGGTTTTGACTATTTTTTTGATTTTAGTTAACGTGTATTATGTTCCCTGCGAAACCCGAATTGCTCTGAAGGAAGGATTTCTTTGTCGTCGATGAACAGCAGTAATCTTGCTTTGATCACTTTTTCAAGGATTTTGCTTAACGTCGACAATAAACGTATAGGGCGATAAGACGATGGGCTTTCGGCAGGCTTATTTGGCTTCTTAATAGGAATAACTTTAGAAAGTTTCCAAGAAGCCGGAAAGTAGCCAAGGCGCAGGCATTCATTTATTACTTTAGTAATGTACCTTATTCTTTTGTGAGGGAGGGCTTTGAGGCATCTATTTTCAATTCCATCTACACCAGGGGATTTCTTCGGCTTAAGACTTTTTATGATTGAAGAGATTTCTGTACAGTTGGTGAAGTAATGTTCTTCTGGAATTGGGGTTGAAGAATTCAGCTCATACACAAAATTAGCGACTGATTTATTTCAAACGTTTCCGCTAGTATGTCCGCTTTTTGTTCGAGTGTGGTGAAATGTCTCCCATTGTGTCTTAAGGTCGGTATGCAAACGTGTCTCTTCTTTATTACTTTTGTTAAGTTCCAAAGGGAAGAAGAATTTTTTTCTAAGGAAGCTAATAGATTGTTCCACTTTTCATTTCTAAAAGTGGTCATCTTGCTGTTTATAGTTTGACTAAGCTATCTAACCAGGACAAGGTCGGCCCTGTTTCTGTACCTTAGCCAGTTTCGACGGTGTCGATTTCGGCATTTGATAAGCGATATAATACTTTGAGGAAGGGGTTTGGAGAAGTGTTGAACACGTTTTTTTGGGATGCTGCCTTGTTTAGCAGTGCTAAGAGCTTCGTTGAAGTTGTTAATTAGATTTTCTATATCATTTGGGTTGTTTATAGGAGTTTGGTCACAACAAGGCAGGGATAAGTTTAAAAGCCTACTGAATTCGACCCAGTTTGCAGATTTGTAATCATAACGATATGGAATTACCAAGTTTGGAGCTAAGTGAAGTAATGTACGTACTGGTAGATGATCAGATCCCAAGTCATTTATTGCTGCAGTGTTAGAATAACATTCAGGACGGTTGGTTAAGAACAAATCCAGGTTTGAGGTTGCGTTTCGACTATTAGCCGGCACATATGAGTGCTGTGCTGAGTAAAGAACATCAATACCATTTGACGATATGTGGTCGTTCAAGATTTGTCCCCATGCATTTGCACGATAACAGCCCCAAAGTCTATGTCGACTATTTAAGTCTCCTCCTACTAGATAATTTCCAGTGCCATGGGTTAGTAGCCGTATGTCGTTGACAAACATCCGTTTACTTTCTGGACTCGCTCGAGCACCGGGGAAGTAGCAGCAATATACTGTAGTTGGGTACCCAGTAGAGCTAAAAACGTTAATGCCAATTGATTCTATGATTTTGGTGGTCGGTAGGGGTAGCAGGCAATGGCGAATAGATTTCTTAATAAGTATGGCTACCCCTCCCCCTATATTTCTAATTCTGTCAAATCTGTAGACAGTATAAATATTGTTTTTAATTGAGAGGCTGTCGTTGAGCCAAGTTTCAGTGAGAAGGCAGATATCAGTATTTTGTATTTGAAGAAAATTAAATAGTTCGTCCTTTTTGTTTTTACTGCCTCTGGCATTCCAAGTAATAATTGATATTTGGTTTACCATTATATAAGGAACTTGCACGCTAGTGAAGTAATAACTTCAAACTGGTCTGCCTTGGATTTGCAGTTCCTTAAATTATTAATTAACTCAAACATAAGTGTCTTGATTTCATCAATAGTGAAGAGTTCATTATTGGTTTTAGGAGGATTAGGACGTTGAAAGTTTGACCAAACTGCGTTTGCTTGCACTTTCGGTTGTCTAAGTGAATTTGGGAACATATTATAATCGTTTAAGCGAGGGGGATTTACGTTAGTATTTGCTTGGAGTTTGCCTCGATTAAGCTGATTTCGAGACCTTAACTTGATATAACTTAGCCTACTCGGGCATTCATGAGAATTTGATTTGTGTGGCCCACTGCAATTTGCACACTTAATAGTTGAGTTCTATTTGCAGTCCATGGTTTTGTGGCTACTGCGCAACGGCTTGAACCATGTCCAAACATTTGGCAGTTGTGACACTGAGTAAGTTGGTTGCTGTGCCTCTTCTGGTATATCCATTTAACTCTCACATAGTTAATGACGGCATAATTTTTTCTAAGCTCATTTAGTGAAGTAGTTTTGTTGGCGAAGTAGACCACATAAAAGATGAATACCGAGTTATTTAGTCTCTTTCTCTGCACTCTCTTGACATCCAAACATTTTAGTCCCATTTTGTTTAGATCGTCCTTTAGTACTGAGGGTTCCATCACATCTAGCCCCAGCAGCAGTGCTTTGTATGGTTTATCGATTTTGTCAGCATAGGAAAAGAGCTCACTTTTGTTCTCCTTCATAAACTCACTGGTTTTTACGTAATCTA
The DNA here is from genome assembly GCA_018152965.1 of Scaptomyza pallida. Taxonomy (NCBI): domain Eukaryota; kingdom Metazoa; phylum Arthropoda; class Insecta; order Diptera; family Drosophilidae; genus Scaptomyza; species Scaptomyza pallida. The sequence goes on from JAECXP010000196.1 coordinate 1,667,909, forward strand.
CTTTTTCCATGCAATGTAATTTAACTCCTATTGAAATTTTTTTGATAGAATAATTGGAACATTTAATTTGTTTGCAAATTGCATGCAATTGTTCCACTGTGCATTTAAGAACCGTAATAGGCGGAACAAACTCTCTCTTTTTGACGATCTGCTCGCACTCATCTTCGTTCTTATCAGCAATATCTGCGTCGCCCACCGTTTGCAAGGGCGAAAAATAATTTTGGTCACCGACTATGCGCTGACCGGTTTCGGATTTGAACAGTTTTTTCTGCACTCTTAATTTTGATTTATTTGGATTACTCTTTGTTTTATGTTTTATTAACTGGTACTTGCTTATAGTCGCGATAATGCGGTGGTACGTGCGTACGGCTCAAGCTCTCACACCAGACTGACTTTTTTTTTATATGTTGCAAAACATTTTCTAACTTATTTTTTTTCATATCTATTGCTAAAGTTTTCTAAAAAACTATCGGCGCAGCAAAGCAAACGTGACACTTACTAGTATTATTACAAATTTTAACAAATATTTTGTTCATGTTTTTATTTATTTGTGTATGCTGTGTATGCATACACGTACACACACATGTAAACGCAGTCCAATGAAAAAACGAAATAAAAAAATATCAACAAAGCTAGCAAAGTATGAGGAGAACTTTTTTTCCGCTGTAGTCTTTATTTGCAATCAGTCCCTAAAGCGACTATCAGCGAATTGTATTGCATAACATTGACTTTTCTATATACTATATTGTATTCCATGACTTGGGAGCTGTTATTGGGGATTTAAAAGGGCCCGGGGGGGGGTGAAGGAGGAGGAAGGAGGATTTAAAAGTTTATGTGTATGGCAAATCCAGGGGGTGTATTCTCTTCAGTCGCCGAGTCGATGTACTGTTATCCAGCAGGCTTATGGCCAGAGCGTTGTTATGGTTACATCATAACCGTCGATTTTAAAGAAGGATCTTTAAGAGAATTGGGTTTCAGACACAAGAAGTATGCCGACTTGGTTGGTCTTCAGAAAGTGCTCGACCTCTGGCCTGCTTTTGCACAGACCGTTGGCGTTCCCAATAACGATATGTAGATTTAACTGCATTGTTTCGCCATTAATGACGTGAGTAATTGCGTTATGGCTGCAAACTGGTCTAGCATCTTTTCATTGCTTGGTAGCAGAGTTGAACTGCTGCTGGGGTTGTTGGGCACCTTGTAGTGCACTGGCGTAGCTTAGTCCTGGTGTAATCGTTGGTGCTGCTCTGTTGGTAGGCAGTACTATTGGCCTTAGCTTGGGTGAGATGAAGAGAACTTGACACTAATTTTCTGAATACTCTTTCAGAATTTATAAGCATGCGTCAACATCTGTATGATGATTGCGTTGACAACATTGTTTGCTAGTGTCATCGACCAAAAGTAGGAAAAAGTATGCATAGGAAGAACATGCAAAACTGAAAATTGAACAAAGCTAGGCCATCAAGAACCCAGCGCGGTGTTTGTGTACTTTGTTGATGTTTTTTTTTTTTTTTTTTTTCTAGAAATGCAATGAAACTGAGCTCACAAAGACTGTGTGAGCTGCCTCACATACACCCAACTCTTTTTTTACACGGTAGATACGTTCCTCAGAAATCCGTGTAAAAAAAAACCGTGTAAAAAAAGAGGCGTTTCCTATAGTAAAACGGGGGATACGTTCGATGAAGTAAAGAACTATATTTACTTCGAAAAACCGTGTAAAAAAAGTTGAAAGCTATAAAATTTCATACAAATTGTATGTTTATATGGCATTTTAATGAGCATTGAAACTTAAAATACATAATTCATATTAGAATCTGTTAATCCAGAATTAAAGAACAGAAAAATTAGAATGGAAATAAAGAAAAAATATTTACATAGCTACATAATTATTCGTCGCTACTTGATAACAAGAGCAATTGTTTGCGACGATCTGGACTAAAGGCGGTATCACCACTGGAGATATTCATCAAATCCAATGGTGAGTGTCTGTCGGTAATAGAGTTTTGAACTGTCGGACTACTTTGCGAAAGGTCTTGCGCCGTCGACTTTTTATATTAAGAAATCTTTTATAGAACTTATGTGAAAAATATGTGTGTCAGACAGAGACAAAACATTTTCCAATCTCACGCTGACATTGTAAACGCGCCTTAAGAAATTTCGAACAAGGGGATTTCCCCAGTTACTACTATGTATGTTCATTTCAGCAATGGTGCCAAGTGTTGTAAAAACAAACATAATTAAAAAACCGTACTAGATAAAAAAAATTTGAAAAAATTTTTTCAACCGTGTAACTTCAAATCCGTGTAAAAAAAAACTGTAAAAAAAGAGTTGGGTGTATATATAAATCGCTATGAGATCCAGTCAATGTGTGCTCACACTTACTGTACACTGTCAAGTGGACCTAGCCGAAAATTAGCAAAAACAACACCAAATCGTTTGTATACCTACATACATATATATGTATGTGTCGGTATACGTCAGCATTTGTTTTCATATTCCCGGACACAGGCTTCGAAGCGATTTTTGATATTTTATTTTTTTTACTCTTTCTAACTTTTTTTTTCTATGACACTTTTAAGTAAATTTGTCAACGCAGCTACCGTATATATGTTAAAGAATGCACATAAATTCAAAAAGGGTATTTACGAGTGCATTTGTGTCTAAGATCTAAGAATGCTTGTTTGCGCAAGCATGCATGCATCGTTTTGATGTGATTTCACATCTGATCTGCAAAAAGGGTATTCGCAGTTCATTATCATGTATAGAAAAGGTATGTCAACCCGTTCTCTACCTACATGAACGCACACAAGCATTCTTAGATCTTGACACAAATGCACTCCTCCCTAGCGCCACGCTACGCATGCAAATTGAGCGGCGCATTGCGTTCGGCTGGCCTCTCTATTATGTCGGTGCTACTACGTACACCTACATGCATTTGTTTTCATATTTGTCGGACTTAAGGCATATACATATACATTGGCGCGAGACGCGCGTTCGAGCTCAAACGCGTGGACACTCGCGCGTGATTTTATTTATTTTTGTTTAAATTTGCAACCCTGTTCAATAAAACATGGCAGCCCTGTTCACCATAACATGGCAACTTTTACCAAAAAAGCAAACAGAAAATGTTTCATTTGTTCCATTTGCTTTTCTCTTATTAAAATAATAAAAGATTCTATTTGCTCGAAATTTAATTTTTGCATTTTGCTAAAAAAAAATAGTTCACATTAACAGCAGCTAATCAGCTGCGTTGGTAAAGCGTGATCAGCTGCTATTCACGCTTTGTCAACGCGAGGTTTTTTCATATTTTCGAAATTGAACGCGAGAGACGCGCGACATCTAGCGCCAATGTAAACAGACACATTGAGTCACATGTAATGAAAATGTTAGCGACACTCGGTTTCGAACATCGCGTCGCGGCCACGCGCCAATGTAGATAGGCCTTTAGGCATCAAACCGATTTATGATATTTTCTTTCTTCTAGGTCATGCTTATGAATAGGTTTGTGTGTGTACATGTAAACATGAACAGCCACATTAAAATGTATGCGCGCAGCACTTGTCATGAAATTCGTTGACCTGTCTCAACTTTATTATTTTCGGCAATCACAAATAAATGCAATATCATAACCCATATTTTATTATAATAATCATGCTCATTATACTTTGATACCAAAGGTATCATACTATATTGGGTTTGTGAAATATCCGTCATGGTGTCTGTCCATCTGTCCGTATGAACGCAACTTTTTTCGACACCCTAAAAGCTAGAGCCTTGCAACTTTGCAAACATCTTGGTACATGTCTTCGTCAGACAAAGTATTAAATTTAGGGCTCTACGACCTCAGGGGTCCTGGTAAATCGATAACAAGTCGGTAAACCTCGATAAACCTACAAAATTTTGGATACCACGCCCACTAATACTGCCCACTAATACCGCCCACCTCTTCATCTTTCTCAATTTTTGCGCTAGAGTTTCCATACTTGGTAGGGGGTTACAGGGTGCCATCCGCCACAGATATGCATCACAAATTTGGATGTCACGCCCACCCCTTCTGTCTGATATTTATACCCAAAGCCCCCATATATTACTATTTGCACAGAGAATCCTTAACACTGTTAAGATACATAACTGGTATCAAAGTATATCGCAGTCGGTTACGTCCGACTGCAACGTTTTTAATTGTTTTTATATAGCCAAAATAATTTTTATCAAGTTTTTTTCAAGTTGAGTGTGCCGCCTGAACTTTTCTCGACAATTTATTCTGAAAAGTTTTGGCCGCCGAACATCCTCGTGAAAGAGTATGTGAACAGGCGAAATAGCAATAATACTAACAGTAATACTAGTAGTGCCATCCCTATAAGTAACTCACTTCCTTCTTTGTCTGTAACAATAAACTAACTAAAGTAATTAGTCTAGCATATCAAAATGTAAGAGGCCTTAATACTAAACTTTCAAAACTTTACGTGAACTCTACTCTCACTACGTAACTCTGTTATTCCTAATAAATATGACTTGTACAGGGGTGATCGCACAACCAATAAGGGTGGTGGGTCTCTTATCGCGGTTGATTCCTGCATTTCTTCTGAACAAATTCAATCCAATGATCTTCCGGATACAGAGTTTGTATGTGGTTAAGTATCTTATGGTAGTCGGTCACTTTTTATTACCTGTTCCTACATTCCTCCCCATTGTAATACCTACATTTATTCGTCCTATTTAAGTGCTTTGCAACATGCTTCGTCCTTATTATTAGACATGGATCATCTTATTGTGGTTGGTGATTTTAATCTGCCAAATGTGGGATGGTCTGCATGTGACTCATCTTCCACACAATTAACAACCACATTTGATGATTTTATAGATGGTATCCTAGAGTTGGGGCTATCGCAAGTAAACGATATACTTAATTGAAGTGATAGAATGTTAGACTTACTATTTGTTTCTGATGTTGATTGTTTTCTTGTAAATAGAGTACTCCCTTTAGTTCAGTTGGAAGACTTTTACCATCCTAATTTAGAGCTTTCTCTTGAAATACTTAACCCTAACTCCAATACTAATGTTTCTACAAAATCATGTTGTTTTCGTAAGACTAACTTCACTAAATTAAATCAACTTCTGCATGCTACTAATTGGTCTCAGCTTTATTCCTGTTGTGATTTAGAAACTGCCATTGCCATATTTTATGGAACCTTCTGTCGCTCATCAAGTGATAACAAACCACCTTGGTTTACAAGGGAATTATCAAAACTGAAAAACGCGAAGACAAGATCTTATAAAAGATTCAGTAAATTGGGAGCTACTATTGACTTATCTTCTTATATAATAGCAAAGTCTAATTTTCCTTCTGTTAACACATTCTGCTATAATAACTATCTTAATAAATGTAAAATGAATTTTTCCCGTGATCCTAAACAGTTTTATAAATTTATTAACTCTAAACTTAAATCCTCCTGCATGCCATCCTCAGTTTTTCTTGATAATACGAAAGCAAGTTCTGATCAGGCTGTGGACGATCTATTTGCTGAATATTCTCAATCAGTATACACTTCGAGTTCTCATAGCTCTAGTAATACTTATGCCTTCCAAATTCAAACGTCAAATTGCATATTTGCTCCAGTTTTAACTGAGTGTTCGTTGCTAAGTGACCTTAACCTGATCAAACCAGGATTCTCGCCTGATCAAACCAGGATTCTCGCCGGATCCTGATGGAGTGCCCGGTTGTGTGCTTAGATATTGCGCTGATACTCTGTGCAAACCTTTACTAAAAGTATTCAAATTGTCTGTTGAATCTTCAGTATTCCCCGATATGTGAAAGCAATCTTTTATTATTCCACTTCATAAAAATTCTTGAAAGTCCAATGTTAAAAATTATAGAGGGATTTAGAAATTGTCTGCCATTCCGAAAGTCTTCGAAAAACTTATTTGCTCTCAATTGCAACACTCATGTAGTGCAATTATGTCGCCTTATCAACATGGTTTTGTAAAACGTAGATCTACTACCACCAACCTTCTAGAATTTACATCGCTTGTTATTAAAGGATTTCAAAGCAAAATGCAAACTGATGTCATTTATACCCATCTTAGTAAGGCATTTGATTCTGTTAGTGATTCACTTTTGCTTTATAAATTAAACATTATTGGTCTCCCAACTAACCTCCTTTCATGGCTTTCTGAGTACTTGTGTGGCCGTACACAAAAAGTTGTCTTTAAATCATCTGTCTCTTAGCCTATTTATGTAAAATCAGGTGTCCCCCAAGGTAGTCACCTTGGCCTTTATTATTTAATCTCTTTATTATTGATCTTCCTGCGGTAATATCTAACTCGCACGTGTACATGTTTGCTGATGATGTAAAATTATGTTTATCCTATAATAAAACTTATTCCAGTAACTTACAACAGTCAGATCTTAGTGCACTATCTGATTGGTGCAGCTTTAACCAACTTAATTTAAATTGTTCTAAGTGTAAAGTTATGTCGTTCTGTAGAAGTACTGCTCAGTACTTGCTTGATGGCTCACCAGTCGATCGCGTATTAGAAATAAAGGATTTGGGCATTATTCTTGCCCCAAAATTAAAGTTTGATTCTCATATATCGTGCATGGTTAAGAAAGCCATCAGTGTCGTTGGTTTCATCAAACGGTGGTCGAAAGAGTTTAACGGTCCTTACACAACTAAGACACTTTTTACATCCCTAGTGCGTCCCATCCTTGAATATGGATTTTGTATGTGGTCTCCGCAATAATGTATTCATCAGGATAGAATTGAATCTGTTCAGAAGAAATTTCATTTATTTGCACTTAGGAGTTTTATCTGGGTTTCCGGAGTTGATTTGCGTTCGTAGTCAAGTAGATAGTTTAATTAACCTTCCATCTCTTTTAAACCGCAGAAGCATCATGGAGTGTTATTTGTTACTAATCTGCTCAATGGTGAAATCGACTTACCCATCCATTAAGTCGAATAAACTTAACTGTTCCTTTATGATCTTCTCGTAACTTTGTACCTATTAACCTTGAACGTTGCTTTACCAACTATCTAATGCATGAACCGTTTCGAGTAGTGTGCGCAGAAGGGCGGGTCAATTTTTTTATGCGATAAGCGTATAGCAGATTCGGAATCTGCGATGAATTTTAAGAAAATTTCACGAAGAAACCCCATGTCTAAAATTAATTCCTAGCCCCCGCTGCGAAGCATGAAAATTTAAAGCTGCTGTATATTTTGGTATATTAAGGTTTGTACGGGTTTTTTTTTTTAAATAATACATTTTGCAAAGATACTTTATTTTATTTTGATTCAGTTTTATACCCTTAACCCAAAAATGGGTAAATAAGGGTACAATGGTATTGTGCAAATGTATGTAACAGACAGAAGGAAGCATCTCCGACCCCATTAAGTATATATATTCTTGATCAGCATCAACAGCCGAGTCGATCCATCCATGTCGGTCTGTCTGTCTGTATGAACGCGCCGATCACAGAGACTATAAAAGCTAGAGACTTCAAACTTGAAACTTAAACTCTCCTATACCATGAAAAGATCAAGTTTGCGATAACACTTCTGGTTTCCGATATACACATGGGATCGATAACAAAAAATTCTTGAAATTTAAAATTGTGAAAACAAGATTTCAAACAATTAGTAAAATAATGAACATTTGAAAAAATTTGATTGAAATCGGTTAAGAAACACCGGAGTTATCGCAGTTTGAAATTTGGTCATATTGGTCACACAATACACACAAATGAATGGGGTTACGATGGGGTTAAGAGATTTCTCGACTAGAGCCTTCTTACTTGTTTTATAATATAATTTATAAATATTTTTGTTTTTAAATTAACCAACAAAATACATTAGATGCCGTTTTTATACCTTTAACCCATAAAATGGGTAAATAAGGGTATAATGGTTTTGTGCAAATGTATGTAACAGACAGAAGAAAGCATCTCCGACCCCATAAAGTATATATATTCTTGATCAGCATCAACAGACGAGTCGATCTAGCCATGTGTGTCTGTCCGTCTGTCCGTCCATCCGTCTGTATGAACGCGCCGATCTCAGAGACTATAGGAGCTAGACACTTCAAACTTGAAACTTAAGCTCTCCTATACCATAAGCAGATCAAGTTTGCTTAAAATTTTCGATAACACTTCTGGTTTCCGATATACACATGTGATCGATAACAAAAAATTCTCGAATTTCAAAATTGTAAAAACAAGGTTTCAAACTATTGGTAAAATAATAAACATTCAAAAAAATTTGATCAAAATCGGTTTAGAAACACCGAAGATATTGCAGTTTGAAGTTTGGTCATATTGGTCACTGGCAGAATACACACAAGTAACTGTAAGCGTTACGAACCGGGTTAAGGGTATGTCCTAGTTGGGATTTCTCGACTAGAGCCTTCTTACTTGTTTTTTTTTTTTGGTACATATCTAAAAATTTAACAAATTGATAAAAACAATGTTAAGTCACAAGACAAAACGTTGCACTCGGACGCAACCGACTGCGATATACTTTGATACCAGTTATGGATTAGGGATTCTGTGTGAAAATTGTAATGTAGGGGGGTTTTGGGTATAAATATCATGCTGAAGGGGTAGGCGTGTCATCCAAATTTGTGATGCATATCTGTGGCGAATGGCACCCTGTAACCCCCTACCAAGTATGGAGCCTCTTGCGCAAAAGCTGAGAAAGATATAGAGGTGGGCGGTATTAGTGGGCGTGTCATTCAAAATTTTGATGCAAGTCTGTTACGGATGTCACTACCAATGTTCTCACTTTGATGAGTCTAGCGCAAAAACTGAGAGAGATATAGAGTTTTCAGATTTTAGGTGGGCGGTAAAGGTGGGCGTGGCATCCAAAACTTTGATGCAGATCTGTTACGGATGTCACTAACAGTATGTCCATAAAATTTAGTGAATCTAGCTTAAAAACTGGCGACACAGCTGCGTGAGCTAAGTTTATAAGTATGTGTTCATCGCACTTCGAGAAAAAAAATACAAGGCACACATACTATACCGCGCTTGGTTCTTGCTGGCCTAGCTTTGTCCAAATTTCAGTTTTGCATTTTCTAATGCATACTCTTTCTTATTTTGTTCACCATACAGATGATCACCCATGCATATTGATTCTGAAAGAGTATTCAGAAAATTAATGTCAAGATTTTTAAATGCTTTGCTTTTTTGGTGAGATTTTGTATATTCCTTTTTTTCTGTGGCCTGCATTTACATAAGAAAATGCTAAAACTGAAACTGAAACTGAATCTAGAAGTGTGGCCGACGATGCACACATACATACATATAAACTAAGCTCACGCTGACTGTGTGAGCTGCCTCACATATATGCATACCGCCCCAGCAAGCATTTTGAATCACAAGCGAGTCTTTTTCGAGTCGCCATCTGATTGAAAGTAAACATTTATGAGCTCTTTTTCTGAGCAAAAAAGATACTCTGTTCGGGAGAAAACGGTTCCCGAACGCGACTCTTTTTGGGGGGTCGCTTGTGACCGCAGTTTCGACTCATTTTCGATTCGTATTTCGAATCAAAAGCGGGTCTTTTTAGAGTCAAAAACTAGTCATATTTCATACCAATTTCGACTCGCATTTCGAATCTAAAGCGAGTCTTTTTCGAGTCGTATTTTTTGAAAGCATGTTAAAAAAAACCATTTTTTATTTTTCATCAAGATTAACATTTTTATTTATCTTATGTATTATAATTGTGTTAATGTTAATGTTAGCAGTTAATGTTGGCAGTTAATGTTAACAGTTAAATGTTAATAGTTAAAGTTAGCAGTTTATGTTAATGAATGCATGCAATTTTTACTTAGCTTTTTTTTACCCCAACGAGGGTTTGAACCGGGCACTTTCGGTTTGAGCGGCGTCTTAGACAGCAAGACCATCAGGCGTCATTGACTAGCATGCTTTAATTGCCCATAAGATCTATTTATAATGCAAAGCGTATTTCAATCACCTGCATGTTCATTTTTTGACTTCCGTACATTTCGTGCATGGAATCATTTTTTGAGCTTTTGAGTCGCTTTCGAGTCGCTTTTGAGTCGCCAAGCTGTTCAAGCATATTTCAATCATTGGCATGCTCAAATTTTGATTGCTTCAAATTTTGCGCGATTCATCATGTTTAAGGCATACATGCGAGTCGTTTTCGAGTCGCGCTTTAATCGCATAAACGATTAATCGTTTTAAAAGCATGAAAATGACTCGAATTAGACTCGAAATGGGGTTTCTGATCAAAACCATCTTCCAATTGCTTGCTGGGGCAGTTTGCTACCCTGAGACGAAATAACTCTTTTGAAAGCTCTTTGCAATTGCAATCTCCTTACTTTATATGCTCGTTGCTTCTACTGATTAAGTTAAATAAATATATGAAATTAGTGAAAATTAAACAATTAAATAAGCGTTTTGTTTTGTGACTTAACATTGTTTTTATCAATTTGGTAAATTTTTAAAAATGTACAAAAAAACAATCGTCCTCTTATGTATTTTACGCCCACATTCGTGCCACGCCCACTTGTTTTTGAATACCTTAAATTTCCAAATTTTATTAAATACATATTTCAAATTGCAAACCTATATCTTTTATTGTCAAAAAGTTATAAAAGGGTGTGCTACGAATGAAAACCAACCGAATTCCAACCCGAAACCAACCTGACGGTGGTTTTAGCTGTGCCAGAGCGCTGTTTGAGACGCTTTTAAAACACCAAGCTGCTGGGCCAGTGTTTTGCTTAGTTTAAACAAAATAAAACGTCTAACGCATATTAAGTATATAATTTCAGATAGCTAATTTTTAGCTTAAATGCATATTGCAACTACATTTGAAAATAATAAATGTTTTAATTCATGAATTTTTATTGATATAAATCTCTAACAATTGTCTAAGAGATTTTGCCATTCGCTGTACAACATCTGTTCAAGCAAGATGTCATAGCAGAGTTGTCAAGCAGCACGAGTTACTTGGCGGCAAAATATTAAATATTTATTTTGTATAAAAACTACAATAGACAAGACTTTGCATATTTTTATTTTCTTATTAATGAAATAGCACATAAATGTCTAGCGGTTACCCTTGAAAACAATGAAAACAAATATTAAATACATGGAGTTTTCTAGCACAGCCCTGATAGATTTTTGGGTTCCACTTCATCAGTGTTTTCGTAATTTTTATTAAAAAAATTTAATTACAAAAAAATTGTTGTTTCATTTTAAAACAAAAATATTTAGAAATTATTTTATAAAGAAATGAATAAGAAATAAAAAAAAAAAAAAAAAAAAAAAAAAAAAACCCTACAAATCTTAATATACCAAAGCATATTGCAAACTAAAATTTTCATGCTTCGCAGCGGGGGGCTAGGAATTAATTTTAGACATGGAGTTTCTTCGTGAAATTTTCTTAGAATTCATCGCAGATTCCGAATCTGCTATACGCTTACCACGTTTTTTTAGCTCCAGACAAATTGACCCGCCCTAGTGCGCAGACTACAATAAGATGATTTCCCTTTTTTCCTTTGAGGCCCCCATTCCTTTACTAAAAAGATTGTTCTGCTTTACTTATCTATTCATAGTCACTAATCTTATGAACTGATTGGGTTTTTCTGGGTTTTTCCCAATCCTTGCAACAAATGTTGGATCATTAAATTTTTGTTGAGTTCCCCAGAGTATTTTAATTTCTTAAATTTTTCATTTTATTTCAGTTTGCTTGCTGATTTAAATTTAAATATTGGTTGTTAATCTTAAACAATTTTCACTAAAAAACTAACAAATTGATACCAACTAAAAAGCTTATGTAAAGTACACTTTAAATATAAATATATTTTTGTGATTCGTCAAAAAAGTTTACGTATTAAACTACCATATGTTGTGGAGTACTTTTTCTTATACTTTGATACCAAAGGTATCATAGTATATTGGGTTTGTGCAATGTCCGTCATGGTGTCTGTCCGTCCGTCTGTCCGTATGAACGCAACTTTTTGCGACACCCTTAAAGCTAGTAGAGCTTTGCAACTTTGCAAATATCTTGGTGCATGCCTTCGTCAGACAAAGTGTTAAATTTAGGGCTCTACGACCTCAGGGTGCCTGGGAAATCGATAACAAGTCGATACACCTCGATGTGCGAATCTATAAAACACAAATATATCCCACATTCCCCAAAAAACTGCATCAAAAGTTTGGATGCCACGCCTACCTGTTCCGCCCCTAACCTTAAAGTTTTATTGACACCAAAATTGACATGAAGGTAGATGCTGACATCCGACCAGTGTTGCCAACTTTTGTTGAATAAAAAAAGCGGTTTTTAGTGGGAAGATCCAACAAAAACAGCTAAGAAATTTTGAAAAAAAATCAGATATTGTTTTGCTTAGTTTCAAGAGCTTTAATTTAAAAAAAAAATTTATTTCTTATAATTCGTGATAATTATTAACTTTGTCATTTGCTTGCAGGGTGGCAGTCATTTTTTAAATATTTTTTTGGCAACTCATAGTCATGGTAGCATTTCTTCAATTAGCTAAGCAGTTATACTGCATTTGCAATAACTGCAATTAGTCTTGTTGTATTAACCATGTCTTTGCGCAGCCAGGGGCTGAATTCCTTGCTTCTTAGTCACACATCCCGGCATTCTTCTTTGTATTCATTACGCATTGTCACTTTCAATTCTACACACATATGATAAATTTAACAAGTAAGAAGGCTCTAGTCGAGAAATCCCGACTAGGACATACCCTTTACCCGATACGTAACGTGCACACTCATTTGTGCGTATTCTTCCAGTGACCAAAATAACCAGATTCAAACTGTTTGAAGTTTCTAGCTTTTATAGTCTCTAAGATCGGTGCGTTCATACAGACAGACAGATGGACAGACGAACATGGCTGTATCTGGCTGTTGATGCTGATCAAGAACATACTTACTTTATAGGGTTGGAGATGCTTCCTTCTGTCTGTTACATACATTTGCACAAAACTATCATACCCTTATTTACCCATTTCATGGGTTAAGGACATTCAAAATGTAAAAAATGAGGAAAGGGAATTGGAGTACTATAGAATTGTTCGCAATAAGTTCAATTTAGCTTTTTGAAATATGTAACTAAATTCCTTATTCTAGTTCAGTTAGTTCCACTCTTCGTTCATCGAAAATGTATCTAATGAACTATTTCGTTTTTATTCAACTACGATGAACATACGAATAATCGCTGAAAAAAGCAAATTATTTTTTAAAAAAGCCAGAATTCCCGCTGCCCGCTGTTTGGAAAATTTTCCCGCAATCGGACTTCCAAAAAAGCCAGATTTGACGGGAAAAAAGCGAAATTGGCAACACTGCATCCGACAAAGCTATGCATCAAATTGGATGCCACGCCCCCAAACAACGGTACATGCCCCACCGCCCTAAAAAAAACCGGAAGGCATGTATCTTAGCCAGTTTTTGAGCTAGTGTCACCAAATTTGGTATGAACATTGGTAGTGACATCCGTAACAGGTGTGGATACAAATTTTGGATGCCGCGCCTACTTATACCGCCCACTGCTATATCTCTCTCAGTTTTCGAGCTAGGCTCTTTAAATTTGGTATGAAAATTGTAAGTGGCATCCGTAACAGATCTGCATCAATGTTTTGGATGCCACGCCTACTTATACCGCCCACCTCTATATCTTTCTTAGTTTTTGGGCTAGAGTCACCAAATTTGGTATGAACATTGGTTGTGACATCCGGAACAGGTGTGCATAAAATGCATTTATGCCACGCCCACTTATACCGCCCACCTCTATATCTTTGTCGGCTTTTGAGCTAGAGTCTCCAAACTTGATAGGGGGATAGAAAGTGCCATCTGCCACAGATAAATGTCATACCTACCCTTTCTGCCTGATTTTTATACCCAAAGCCTCACATATTACTATTTTCACTCAGAATCCTTGACACAGCTATGTAAACTGGTATCAAAGTATATCGCAGTCGGTTGCGTCCGACTGCAACGTTTTTACTTGTTATACTTTGATACCAAAGGTATCATCACTAAGCAAATAATAGACTTCTCATATTTCTTTTTTTCTTTGGCCTGCGTTTACATGTGTGTGTAAGTGTAAGCATACACATCATATATGATGTGTACGTGTATGCATACACACATGTAAACGCAGGCCAAAGAAAAAAAGAAATATAAGAAATCTTAACAAGAATAGCAAAGCATTTAAAGATCTTCACATTAATTTTCTAAATACTCTTTCAGAATTTATATGCATAAACATCTGCGTAAACATCTGTATGGTGATTGCGATGGCAACATTGTTTGCTAGTGTCATCGACCGAAAGTAGAAATACGCGGCGGTAAAAGACACACTCATAAATACAGCAGTTACTTTTTTGGGTAATTATGCAGTTTGGTTACTTTTCCGAAAAGTGGGGGAATTTTTTTTTTTCTATAGGCACCTTCGATTGGTTGCCGCTAATGATATTCCATGGGGGGAGGCTGAAATTTCCCATAAACTCCATGAGTTATGGGGTTTTGAAATTATCATGAATATTCGTGATTTTGAAGAACGCTAGGGAGAGGGGGGGGTGAACACACACACACACACACACACACACACACACACACACACACACACACACACGAGTTTGTGTGATCTGCTCCGGAACATAGTAAACAGTAGCAAACAGTGCCTTAGCAGTGGCGTGAGCCACTGCTTTGCTTTTACGTTTGAAAGTTTTTACGGCATTTTAAACTTTCAAACGCCGTAAAGCAGTGGCTCACGCCACTGCTATTGGCACTATTGGCTATGTTTCGGAGCAGATCACACAAACTCGTGTGTGTGTGTGTGTGTGTGTGTGTGTGTGTGTGTGTGTGTGTGTCTTCACCCCTCTCCCTAGCGTTCTTCAAAATCACGAATATTCATGATAATTTCAAAACCCCATAACTCATGGAGTTTATGGGAAATTTCAGCCTCCCCCATGGAATATCATTAGCGGCAACCAATCGAAGGTGCCTATAGAAAAAAAAAAAATTCCCCCACTTTTCGGAAATGTAACCAAACTGCATAATTACCCTTTTTTTATGCGTCAGCTTCGCACACATCAAATTTTTACTCCGTTATTCTTACACCGTTTAAGAATATACGCAATGAGCGAGCCCACGCTTTGTTGTTGTAAGAAGAAGACAACAAAAACAGGTACATGAAAAGATGAGTCGGCTGCGCACACGACACACAGATTAAGGAGTTGTTTTGCATTCACGCGGTGGCCGAACACATACTCAAAAATATACTAGTGCAATATGTGACGCTCAAAAAATGATGATTAAAAAAAACCACCGGGTAAAAATATTATGAGTAAAAAAACCACCGCGTCAAAAAATGACGAGTAAAAAAACCACCGCATCAAAAAATGATGCGTCGTTTTTTTACTTGGTATGCAAAAACTAGTATTTGCGATACACCGCTGCCGGTCTCTGGTGTATGTATGTGTACTTTGTTGGGTTTTTTTTAAAGAAGTGCGGCCGGCGATGCACACATACATATAAACTGAGCTCTTACAGACTGTGCGAGCTTCCTACATATATATGAATCACAATAAGATCCAGTCAATGTGTGGTCACACAGACTGTGTGTACTCTCTCACATACACACGCATACATATAAACTGCTTGCTCACATACGCTCCCATACTTACAAGCTGCGATGAGATCCAAAGCTCGCGCTCTGGATCTGATTTTAACGATGAAGTTTCGAGGCCTTTTGAAGTCTCTATACTATTCTTTGCTTAGTGGTATCATATAATATTGTGTTTGTGCAATGTCCGTCATGGTGTCTGTCCGTCCGTCCGTATGAACGCAACTTTTTTCAACACCCTTAAAGCTAAAGCCTTTTAACTTTGCAGATATCTTGGTACATGCCTTCGTCAGACAAAGTGTTAAATTTAGGGCTCTAAGACCTCAGGGAGCCTGGTAAATCGATAACCAGTCGATACACCTCGATGTGCAAATCGATAAAACACTTGTTTATCCCACATTTTAGCAGCTAGAGTCACCAAATTTGGGGACAAGATAGCCAATGACATTCCCAAAAAAAAACTGCAACAAAATTTTGGATGCCACGCCTACCTGTTCCGCCCCAGCCCAAACAACAAAAATGCCTGTATCTTCTACAGTTTTGAAGCTATAGCCACCAAACTTTGTAGGAAGGTAGATGCTGACATCTGACATCAGAAATTTAATGCCTACCCTACAGTAAACTGGTATCAAAGTAAATCACAGTCGGTTGCGTCCGACTGCAACATTTTAACTTGTTTTTTTTCTTTTTGGAACAAATACTCACAACTAGACAAAAAAATAAAAATGATCAAATATTATCAAAATAATCTGGTTGATTGTTTTGATTATTTTAATAACATTTGGATTATTTTGAAAATTTGCGATTTGTCTTTATGAAATTGTCATTACTTTACAATCTAAAATTTTCCAAGTATATAGTCACAACGACTACTTTCAAAAAATAAATTCAATTGATTTGTAATTGTCAACCCAATTTGACCGGATTAGTAAATTCCCATCTCTTAGGCTTTCTGTTTTTAAAGCACGAGTTCGTAGGTGAAGCGTAATGACTCAGAGATTTTATTTTAACAATTATTAGAATCGAATGTGGTTAGTTTTCAATATTCCAATGTGATTGGAAGGAGCTCTGGGAATGGCATGTCAAGTTTATTGGTGCGGTCGAAGTATTTTTGTAGGGGGGAATTTGGACAGCGCTGCAAGCCGATTGCGCAACTGGTTTGGTGGTTTGGGCCATTTTTGGGCTTTATTTTAAGGACGCTGCTAAATAAAAGTATTAAATATGTTGCGATAGAAAAAAAAAATTGTATGACTTTTAAATACGGATCGAAGACTGACAATCATACACCAAACAGAGGAAATACTAAGTAATAAATTAAAAAAAAAAAAAACATTTCAATACATGCCTCACCATATTTAAAAAAAAAAAAAAAGGGAAAGCAAGTAAATTTGATGCTTTTCAAGCTAGGTTTACCAAAATTTGTAGGGAGACAGTTGGTGAAATTCCACAAAGAAATGCACTCAATTAAAAAATTTGAATGAAACGCCAGCGTTTTTAAGCCAGAAATCCCCTTGTCTTACTATTTGCAAGCAGAATCCTAACTGTTACATTTTTACTGGTTTATTTGAGTCGAAGCACGAACACGAATATGAACATAGCGGCTTATCAATGCGAATATAAAGCAGGAAGCAACAAAAATTGAATAATTTACATCAATAATTAAACTGAAAGTATGTTTTAAGATCAACATTGTTTTATATACATTTTTACAGCGTCTTCCAGCGGTACTAAGCAGGATCGGAGTAATTCTTGCAAGTCCTTTGGTAAGCTTTCAACAACAAATCATACACCTTCCCTTTTCAATTAGAACAGTCTAAACAGAACACAAAAATATCTAAGGTCAATGTCTGTTATGGGAAAAAAAAAAATAAAAGGATTATATAGATAGGTGACTGCCACAACAGCTCTGCATTAAAAATAAAACTGCCACGATCACCCTTACCGCTCACATTTAAAAATCGTCACCACTATTTTTTTTAGTTTGCATGCAAAAAATCTAAAAAACCCCTTGGGATCCCGTAAAAACTGATGTCTACACATAAGTACTGCAAAATAAGATTGAGGACTCAAGTAAAAACTCTCAAACAGCTTAGATTTCCCATTTATTTATCCTGTGCTAAAAAACATCAGAGTTTTTGGCTCGAGCAAATTTTAAAATCTCTGATAAATCTCTCTCCCTGTTCCGCATGTTGGGGTGATTTCATATTTCGGCATTTTTTCGGAGTAAATAAGAGTTGCTACAGTTAAAAAAATATATTGCCCTGCATTTATTTGATATTTTTTCATTGTTTTCAAGGGTAACCGCTGGGCATTGGTTTGCTACTTCATAATTTAACAAAAAATAAATAATCTAAGTCATGTCTCTTCTTGTTTTTATACAAGACTAGTAAGGGACCCGCTTGCTTCGCTGCGCCAATAGTTTTTACAAAATTTTAGCAATATGTAAATTAATTCTTTATTCGATTTTCGAATTGTAGTTAGAGGGCATTGATAAATGCCTTTCTTTATTGAGTTAACTAAAATGATATTTTTATATTCAATGTGGTGCGGGCGAACTCCTCGCTTTATTGATAAATGATTTTAGACTAAAGAATACAAATTATTAAAGTTATTAAAGAAGACTCCGCTTGCCGACTGCTCTGCCAGCGACGCTGCCACTGTTACCACAAAACGCTGACCATGCGCCTCGTGTGCAGTTCTTCATTGCAACACGTTGCGACACTTGCCAAAGTGCAATGCAATTGGACCGCTGGCCAAAACTGCTTAGGTCGGCGTTCTCACGCTAGCGACCTATTGCGCGACGCGGAAGCATATTGTTACGAGACAACTATCCCCCCTCTCGAAGACCGACCGTCCTCGGTCGCGTTCAAGTTCTCCAGAATCTTGCTTATCTCTCGCGAGTTGCGGCGCTCAGCCGCTCGCCGGTGGAACCAGAAGGTTCCGACTCCCACGATGCAGACCAACAGCATTGCGCCGATTGCAAGCGCCCATTGGCTGCCAACCGCAATGTAATCCTGGACCTCTTTAATGTAGTTAAGGTTGTCCTCACTCAGTCGATGGATGTATGGTAGACTGAGGATCACGTCGTGTCCGCTGATGTTAAGCAATGGAGATGCCGCCACTGCCGGGAATCGACTCTGTACGCCACGGCGGTTGATGTACCGCGTGCCGTTGATGGTGGCGTGCATCTTGAAGGAGACGAGATTTGTTCCATCTACTCTTGTTGCGGCGGAGTCATCATATGAGAGGTTTGCGCTGCGGTCGTTTATGATAATTATGCCGTCTTCCACAATGGTGACAGGTTCGAGATGGCTCGGCTGCGTCTGACAATGGGCTATGCCTCCAGCATGGATACAGCTAGCATCCGACCGTCGCAATTAGCCACCAAATTTTCGTGTAACTGGAGTACGGAGCCGTTGTGGGCGACTGGAAAGATCATTATCTTCCTGCATTGCTTACTTATGATGGGAAATTCAATTACAAAAATGATTACGTTATTCTTACGTTCTACAATAATTCTAGATACTTTCAATATGTCTGTAATAGGGGTCCCTGTGATTTGATCGGTGAGAATACTTGAAAGATCTGAGTGATCAATAATGGCCGGATTAATTACGTTAACTTTTACAAGAGTCAAAGTGAGCATAAGGTTGCCTACTTCTGTTATCACCATTCTGTTACGTGTACTAAGGGCCTCAAAAAGGTGGCCTGTGTCAATCTGTTTATCTTTAGATAGTCTAAGAATTTTGTTTACAGTATCTGTGAGCTGATTAATTTTTTCTTGCATCCTGGAATTGATGCTTATTTGTCTATTGCTTGCAGTGACCAACTGCGTCTGTGTCGTCTCTAACTTCTTTAGGTCGTCTGCGTCCGGGGTACCCGCTACTACCTTAAGGGCCGTTCCTAAGAAGTCAAGGCTCCTTGCCCTGCGATGATGCACATCGAGTGCGGATAACATGTCCAGTATATGTCCGGTGTCTATTTCCAACAACTTCCGCATATGGGAGTGTGGAAACATTTCGGTCAGTTTCATGGTCTCTTCCGCCATGGTCCTGTAGTCCGTGAGGTTGGTCGTGTGTCGCAAGTACCCGTAATCGTCCCATAGTAAAATGTCTCCGTCCACAATTGGTATATAGTCTGCGTGCGTATAGTCCGTCACCTGTGCCGTCGTCAACGTTATAATTGAAAGTATCGTAATGGTAATCCTAATAAAAAATGGAAAAATGTTGTGGCTAATCGCGTGTCAACGGAGATTGTCCTTGTGGACCACCCTCCCCTTAACGAGGACCGTTGTCCCCAAGTCCGCTTCAACCTTTTCTTCAACGCAGAGGGGCGAGAGCTTGTTCCCTAACCTGCGGTTTGTTTTCACAAGTACTTTTTCGCCTACCTCGAAGACCCTATTCTGTCGCTTCCGGTTCTCTCTGGCGTTTTGCTCTATCTGAGCTTTTTTAATCTTGTCACCAACGGCCTGGGAACATTCTAACGATTTTGAGTGCAAAATGTCGCTCGGCCTTTTTCCCACTACTGAGTGTACCGACCTGTTGTACTCGATCGTAGCCTGCAGTATGAGGTCAACTGTGTCTACAATTCCTCTCTGAAGTTTCAGACACCTAGCGATCTCTAAAAGGGTACTATGGAAGCGTTCCACTTGCCCGTTGGAGGTGCTATGTAGGGGTGGCGCGTTAATCACGCTCACGCTGTAATTGTTCAACAATAAGGACCTAATAGTTTCCGACTTGAACGCTAGTTCGTTGTCGCAATATATTTGCTTTGCCCTTGGGAACATGTTCATTAGCACCAAGAGGGGCGGCCTCGTGTCTTCTATGGTTCTAGACGCAATAGGCTGGACCACCGCGAATTTAGAGAATTTGTCAATACAGGTAAGGAAGTATTTTCTGTCTGTGGAGAATATGTCTATGTGTAACATTTCCCCAGTTTGAGTGGGCACTGGTGTCTGGCCGAGCTCCTGTTTTTTTGGGTGCCTGTCGTATTTTGCCTTTGTGCAAATCTTGCAGTTCAGGACCACCTCAATAGCCAACTTAGTCATCTTTGGAAAATAGTACTCCATCAGGACTTGCTTGACGTTTTCTTGGGCTGCTCTATGCGCCCGATTGTGTTCTGTGGTGATGATTTCTCTTCGATCACTCACCTCAAACACGTCCGCCACGAGTTTTTTACAGTGCCAGAATTTTGTGGCAGGGAAGGCCACTACCAGATCGTGCTGGAAGCTAGCCAAGGTCGGGAGGTCACAGTAAATAGCATTCACCACATTCTGGTTAACAACTGATTTTACTATCTCCACAAGGGTGTTTTTGTCAGTAAAATTTATTATATGGCGAGTTTTTTCGCCGAAAATTATGAAGTTCCTTTTAAGCGGAAAGCGCGCTTATTCTAGCACAATCTGGTTGCGAAAGCAATTTACAGGCTTTTCCGTAGAACCGATTGTGTAGGAAAGGGATGCTTCACTGTGGACAGTGGCAGCATCGGACAGTGGCTCCTCATGATTTCCCTCTAGGGCATTCACGTTCTGACGCGAGAGCGCATCAGCTACATGATTCTCTTTGCCTGGCTTATAAAAAAGCTTAGCCCCTGTCTCGTCAATGCGTGCCTTCCACCTCTTGATCTTTGCATTTGGGTTGCTTTCTGAAACGGAAAATGTCAAAGGCTGGTGGTCGTTGAATATGTTAATGTCTCTGACCCCGTATAGGAAATGCCGTAGCTTCCCCAGGGCCCAGACAATGGCAAGCAACTCCCGCTCGTTAGTAGCGTAGTTGGCTTCACAGTCTTTAAGTGCCCTAGATATCATTGTTATGGGACGGCCGTTCTGTGACAAAACGGCGCCTATTCCATGGGCCGAAGCGTCAGTGGTCAGGTCGAATGGTTTCTTGTAGTCAGGGTACATTAGTATGACGTCCTCGGACGCCAAGACGTTTCTAAGCTTCTGAAAAGCGTTGCGCTGGGCCTCATTGAACTCCACCGCAACCTTTTTTGACCTATACTTGCTAATCGACCCGTTTTCCCCTTTGAGGATGTCGGACATAGGTTTGGCTATGGCTGCAAAATCCTTAATAAAGCAGCGGTAATAGCTTGCTAGGCCCATAAATGACCTAACACCGAATACCATGGTGGGCTCAGGATACTCCCGGATAGCTTTTACTTTTTCCGGATCCGATTTTGCTCCATCTTTGGTCACTATGAAACCAAGATATTCCACACTATCTTTAAAAAACTGCGACTTCTCGTGCGCAACGCGCATGTTTGCGCTTAAAAGGCTTTTCAAAACCCAGTCAACGTCCCTGACATGCTCTTTCTCGTTTTCGGAGAAGATAATGACATCGTCAACGTAGACGTAGCAAGATTTCCCTATCTGTTCTCGCAAAACGTCATCTATGGTCCTTTGAAAAATGCTCGCTGCATTTTTCAAACCGAAGGGAAGTCGACAGAATTCGTACTTTCCCCCATTTACCGAAGAAGCAGTTTTCTCGCGGTCCCGCTCTGCCAGAGTGATCTGGTGATAACCTGATTTAAGGTCGAGCGTCGTGAAAAATTTGGCTTTACCAAGATTGGCCAATATCATCGGGATGCTTGGCATCGGATACTTGTCGGCTATCGTTTTTGAATTGAGCTTCCTAAAGTCTATCACTAGACGTTTATTTCTATTGCCCAAACTGTCACTACCTTTCTTGTCAACAACCCAAACCGGGCTGTTGTAAGGCGACCTCGACTTTCTGATTATGCCGTTTTTGAGAAGGTCGTTGACCTCCGAAGCGACAAAATCCTCAACTCCCCTCGGGTATGGGTATAGCTTCGTATAGATCGCATTCTCATCGATCGTGCGAATTGTGGCTACTACGGCCGTGTTATAAGGCAGCGCCTCGTTAGAGTCCGCAAAGGCCCTTTTGTTTCGATGAAGTACCTGCAGAAAATCTGCCTTCACCGCAAGTGGTGCGTTGACCTCTTTATTGCTTGTGTGGTTGACGTTCGTACACTCATGGTACTGTAACGCCTCCGAAGTCGCACCGATTCTTAACATGCCTTCTTTAAGGCATAGGACTGCACCCACCTGCTTAAGCAGGTCCAGCCCTATGATTCCATCAAACGTTGATAGGGAATCGAGCAAGAAAAAGAACGCGTCGCTCCCAAGGAAGGGCAACTTGATTTTATTGGCGATGTTGTTTGACCCATGGATAGAGTGAAAAACGAAAGGGGACTCGACCGGGACTACGCCTTTTAGGCATTCGGGCGGTCTGATATAATTTTTAGAAGCGCCCGTGTCAACTAAAAATTTCATGTCTACCCCCGCTATTCTTCGCCGGATGAACGGCAGCAGGGACCTTTCCCTAAAAAATTAGCGCTATCGCTTTCATAGTCGGGTCCAGCGTCTTCTTCGATCTCTGCTGTAGCTTCCTGCGCTGCGTCAGTGTACCTAGTTGCGTCCTCTGCGCATGCCTGAATATGGTCAACCCTTTGCCGCCTTTGTCCCGTAGCTCGATCTGAGCCTGCGGCGCGTTTGTTGTTGCCGTTGAACCTGCCTGAACCACGCTGATAATTCGTGGTCTGCCTAAACTTTTATGACGAGGGGTCTACTTCCATGGGGACTGGGGCACCATCTGTACCCTCTTTCGGCTGAGCTTTATCAGCCTATGGGGCGGACTGTTTTTTAAAATGAGGGTTTTTACCCTGATAGCCCTGACTACCCTGGGCAGATGGCTGATGTTGCCGCCCTTGTGGGAGCGACTCCGCCCGACCTCTTTCTTCTTGACCCCTGGCAAAGCTTGCCGCAAAGGCGTATCTTTCGTTATTTGCCTCAACCTCTTGGGCTAGGGCCAGTGCTGACGAAAGATCGGGGGGATGTGCTGCAAACAGCACGTCAGTCAAGTTGCGTTTCAGCGCAGAAATGAATACGCGAAGCGCATCACCCCTGAACTTTTCGCACATTCCCAGGGCCAGTGTCTTGTCGTAAGCCATATGAGCTTTGTTTGTGAGTAAGGTGAGCTTTTTCTCTACCTCATCGTAGTACTGTAATATGGTCATGCCACCTTGCCTTAGCGTGCCCATCTCCTGTTCAATAACATGGATGGGTCGCTTGTCGCTGTAGGTGAAATCGAGCCTTGCTATGAAGGCCTCGAAGTTTAAAGGAGTGTTAAACGACGCGAGTTCGGTGTCCGCTGGGCCCCGTATCTTACTTCTAATAATAATGACCGCCTGATAATGGCGCGAACTACCATCGTATCTCTTGAAGATCTTATAAGCTGCATGAGCGGCCTGTCTCCAAGATACGTAGGTTTCTTGAGTCCCATTGAACTCTGCGAGGCATTTAACCGCGTCCAGCGGTTCGTCACACCTGACCCCGTCTGTTATTTCAGCGTCTTTGTAAACATTTATCTGTGGCACCGACAGGTGAGAATCTTTTAAGCTATCTGTCAACTGTTGCACCTGTCTTTCAAAGTTCTGTTTCAGGATAGCTTCCCTGTTCGCACTTTCCTGTGCCTGTGCCGCAAGTGCACTATGCACTGCGGTCTCGATCAACGCGCGAATCTGTGCTGCGTCCATGTCTGTTTTGTTATGCGCAAGCGTACTATCACACTCCGTAACTTGGAGCGCACCAAAATTTCCTACTAAACCCAAATACACGCTGTCGTCACTGTCTTCGTCTTTATCGCTCATTTATTGAACACAAAACTCTATGCGACACCGTATGAGAACGTGACGTGACACACAGAACCTAACAAATGGGATGATACACTGTATTTCTCCTACGCTCACTTTGCAAAACAATTAAAAAGACGTACGTCTCGAATTTTATAGTTTAATGTTTATTTACGTTTTAAATATTCTCACTAATCAAAGCACTTACATGATTCTATTATAATGTGTTTTGTTGTTTGTTGTCAGGGGCGCACGCAGAAAATATTTTCGGGGGGGGTTGTCGGTGGTCTTAGAACTTATAGTGTCATTCTTCGTGGCTTTTTGGCCATTATATCCAAAATGTCATCACTGGCTACTTCAAGATCTCGGTGAATGTTGAGAAGCGCCAACCCGCAAATAGGACTTTAATCTTCGTAGTGAAGAGAACGACCGTTCGCTTGAAGCGACGGTTACTGGCAGAGTCGCACCTATCTGCAGAAATCGGTACACCGTTGGGTAGAACGCTTCATCGCAAACGTCCAAAGCTTCGATGAAGGTATTGATTCGATTTTCTTTAATCGCATTTAAACATTGCCTGTAATCAGAAAAATATTTATAAATTTATATCAGCGTGGTAGTATTTTCTAGCGAATAGAATTACTTTTGCCACATCACAATTTCAGCTTCAAATTCTTCAGTAAATACATGGATGTCGTTTGGCCATTCTTCTGTCAAGGATTTAACAGTTTCTTGTAATGCTGGCAATGTAAGCTCCGCACATTTTCCCGGAATGATGTTTTCTATCCTGGAAAGAATATCCCGGTGTTCTAAAAACCTTGACTCAAGCTCTTCCGAGTACTTGTCCAAAAACGGGATGTAAATCGATCTACGATAAAAATCTTCAACGCTTCCTTCATAGTTATCCCGATTTTTTTGTCGTCCTACTCGTCGAGGAACAGTTAAATCCGCATCAATGGTTTCTGCAGTCTTAGTCGCTGAAACGAAGATTTTGTTGAATTCTTCGTTGGCTTGTGCACGCATCTGCTTGATTTCTTTGTGCACATCGTTTGCGTAACTGACGCATCGGCTTAAATCACAATCTTCCTGTTGGAGAAACAGGCTCAGATTTTTTGTTAAACTGAAGATTGGTTTTAGCACAGTTAACGCTATTATAAATTCAGTCGTCCGAATGGAAGCTAGCAGTGCATTTGGCTGAACACCGTCAGACTTGATGTTATTTTCATCGATCTCTTCCAGTGCTGAGCAAATGAATTGTAATACTTCAAAAAACAAAGTGAGGGATGCCAGATGTTCAACCCAACGCGTTTCAAAACTTCAGAAGACGGGTCTGCTTGGCTCCAGAGTCTGCTGCGAGGATGTGGGCCCTCAATAAGTTCCCAGCCTTGTTGGAGTTTCGGAAGAAATTCACCGCCGCTTTGATAGTTGACATGCAATTCCGGATCGATGAAATATTGCATGCATGTGTGATGGCTAAATTCAAATTATGATTTGCGCAATGCACGTACAAAGCATCTGGACACGTTTTTCTGACAATAGCCGCACAACCCTTGAATTGTCCACTCATAACTCGAGCTCCATCATAACCTTGAAAACAAATTTTATAAATTGTGTGCAGTTTTAGGCGATAATTTAGAATTTACCTTGCCCTCTTATGGAATTGGTGTCAACTTTCATTTCCTCTAAATGTTCCAGAATTGTTTTTGCCAGGCTTGCTCCAGTCACTTCAACCAAAGGGACAATAAATTCAGTCGTCCGAATGGAAGCTAGCAGTGCATTTGGCTGAACACCGTCAGACTTGATGTTATTTTCATCGATCTCTTCCAGTGCTGAGCAAATGAATTGTAATACTTCAAAAAACAAAGTGAGGGATGCCAGATGTTCAACCCAACGCAAAACTTCAGAAGACGGGTCTGCTTGGCTCCAGAGTCTGCTGCGAGGATGTGGGCCCTCAATAAGTTCCCAGCCTTGTTGGAGTTTCGGAAGAAATTCACCGCCGCTTTGATAGTTGACATGCAATTCCGGATCGATGAAATATTGCATGCATGTGTGATGGCTAAATTCAAATTATGATTTGCGCAATGCACGTACAAAGCATCTGGACACGTTTTTCTGACAATAGCCGCACAACCCTTGAATTGTCCACTCATAACTCGAGCTCCATCATAACCTTGAAAACAAATTTTATAAATTGTGTGCAGTTTTAGGCGATAATTTAGAATTTACCTTGCCCTCTTATGGAATTGGTGTCAACTTTCATTTCCTCTAAATGTTCCAGAATTGTTTTTGCCAGGCTTGCTCCAGTCACTTCAACCAAAGGGACAATAAATTCAGTCGTTCGAATGGAAGCTAGCAGTGCATTTGGCTGAACACCGTCAGACTTGATGTTATTTTCATCGATCTCTTCCAGTGCTGAGCAAATGAATTGTAATACTTCAAAAAAACAAAGTGAGGGATGCCAGATGTTCAACCCAACGCAAAACTTCAGAAGACGGGTCTGCTTGGCTCCAGAGTCTGCTGCGAGGATGTGGGCCCTCAATAAGTTCCCAGCCTTGTTGGAGTTTCGGAAGAAATTCACCGCCGCTTTGATAGTTGACATGCAATTCCGGATCGATGAAATATTGCATGCATGTGTGATGGCTAAATTCAAATTATGATTTGCGCAATGCACGTACAAAGCATCTGGACACGTTTTTCTGACAATAGCCGCACAACCCTTGAATTGTCCACTCATAACTCGAGCTCCATCATAACCTTGAAAACAAATTTTATAAATTGTGTGCAGTTTTAGGCGATAATTTAGAATTTACCTTGCCCTCTTATGGAATTGGTGTCAACTTTCATTTCCTCTAAATGTTCCAGAATTGTTTTTGCCAGGCTTGCTCCAGTCACTTCAACCAAAGGGACAATAAATTCAGTCGTCCGAATGGAAGCTAGCAGTGCATTTGGCTGAACACCGTCAGACTTGATGTTATTTTCATCGATCTCTTCCAGTGCTGAGCAAATGAATTGTAATACTTCAAAAAACAAAGTGAGGGATGCCAGATGTTCAACCCAACGTTCAAAACTTCAGAAGACGGGTCTGCTTGGCTCCAGAGTCTGCTGCGAGGATGTGGGCCCTCAATAAGTTCCCAGCCTTGTTGGAGTTTCGGAAGAAATTCACCGCCGCTTTGATAGTTGACATGCAATTCCGGATCGATGAAATATTGCATGCATGTGTGATGGCTAAATTCAAATTATGATTTGCGCAATGCACGTACAAAGCATCTGGACTCGTTTTTCTGACAATAGCCGCACAACCCTTGAATTGTCCACTCATAACTCGAGCTCCATCATAACCTTGAAAACAAATTTTATAAATTGTGTGCAGTTTTAGGCGATAATTTAGAATTTACCTTGCCCTCTTATGGAATTGGTGTCAACTTTCATTTCCTCTAAATGTTCCAGAATTGTTTTTGCCAGGCTTGCTCCAGTCACTTCAACCAAAGGGACAATAAATTCAGTCGTCCGAATGGAAGCTAGCAGTGCATTTGGCTGAACACCGTCAGACTTGATGTTATTTTCATCGATCTCTTCCAGTGCTGAGCAAATGAATTGTAATACTTCAAAAAACAAAGTGAGGGATGCCAGATGTTCAACCCAACGCAAAACTTCAGAAGACGGGTCTGCTTGTGAGGGGGTTTTAAAAAAAAAAAATAATAAATATTAATAAAAATTATTTTTTTTTAAAATTTTGGTTTTTTGTGCTCCAGAGTCTGCTGCGAGGATGTGGGCCCTCAATAAGTTCCCAGCCTTGTTGGAGTTTCGGAAGAAATTCACCGCCGCTTTGATAGTTGACATGCAATTCCGGATCGATGAAATATTGCATGCATGTGTGATGGCTAAATTCAAATTATGATTTGCGCAATGCACGTACAAAGCATCTGGACTCGTTTTTCTGACAATAGCCGCACAACCCTTGAATTGTCCACTCATAACTCGAGCTCCATCATAACCTTGAAAACAAATTTTATAAATTGTGTGCAGTTTTAGGCGATAATTTAGAATTTACCTTGCCCTCTTATGGAATTGGTGTCAACTTTCATTTCCTCTAAATGTTCCAGAATTGTTTTTGCCAGGCTTGCTCCAGTCACTTCAACCAAAGGGACAAAACGCAGAAAATCTTCCCGGATTGTGTGCTCTTTCTTGGAAAATTTCACGACAGCTTGAACGTATCGAACACCCAACGTTAATTGCTCAATCCCACTTATATCTGTAGTTTCATCAGCAGTTATCGTTAAACATTTCGACTCATTTACGCGTTTTACTATATTTTGTGTGATAATTTGTCCTGCAGCTTCGATGATCTCATTTTGAATGCGGTCGCTCAAATACGTTGCATTGGCATCTGACGTTTCCAAATGTTTCTGCAAAACTGTGTCACCACTTTGCACAGCAAAACGAAGAAGGGTTCTAAAATTTCCATCGTTCTCCACTGGCATCTTCATCGATAATGGGCCGTGATCCCGATGTCCTCGAAGTGCAAGTCCTTGTCTGCCACATAGTAAAACGGTGCGGATGATAGGTTCTAGTTTCTGTCGGTTTTCATGTTGAAGTTGTTTTCGGCCCAGGTCAATCGCGTTCATAATGTCAGTTCGCTGATTTTCACGTATCATTTTGAAATTCTGCGCATCTTCAGAAGCATCTTTGTGATATTGTTTAGATTGGTGGTCTCTGCATTTTTCTAAAGCTTTTTCCAATCTCGGAAAGCAGTGCGAACGAACATATCGACGTTTACATGGTTTCCTTTACCAACAGTTTTCTTCACAAATAATACACATATGCGACAATAAGCTCCATCTTCAACAGCTGAATAAGCCAACCAGGGGAATGTTCGCAGCCAAGAAAGTTGGAATTTCAGATTTCTCTTTCCCGATGATGGAAATTTAAAAAAAGAATCTGGTGTCCATACATGCACAAGGAGCTCGTACTTTTCATTGTCGTCCAATTGTCTTCTACAAAACTTTTCAATATCATTAGGCGAACCCTGCAAATAATAAAAATCAGCGAGAAAATTGCTGGGGGCGTCCAGGGTCCAAAGGATTCTACATTTTTTCGTGTATTGTAAAACTTACTGCTTGATTTGAAGAAGAATCCTCATGTCTTTGTCTTTTCACTGGTGGTGAACACTCATCTAGCGAGTGTCCGGGATTTTCCGCCAAATTTGGCGCATTTTTTGGTTTGAAAAAAGACGATATTTTTGCAGAAGACATGTTCGTGGTTGTGCGTCGTACCAACGAGCATATAAAGTAAAGTGATTGCCATTGCCAAAAGCTCTTTCGTCTTAGGCGCACAATTACAGAACAGTTATACATATACATATGTACATATATGTAAGGCAGCTCACACAGTCTGCGTTTATATGTTTATATGAATGAATTTTTACAGAAAAAAAAAAAACAAAGTACACATACACTTACTCGCATATCTCTGCGTACACCCCCAAAAAATTTCAAAATGCAACTTTCAACACAAATTGTTAGCTCAATAATGCATATAGTTAACAATTTTTATTTTTTATTTTAATATAACTTAAATTTATTGTCTTTAATGACGTATTTCTTTTAGATTTTATTTATTTTTAATTTTAAACTTAATAATAATTATATTAATATTTGAAATAAGTAATAATATGTACATACACATTTGTATGTTTACTAAATTCTAAGGTAATTTAATAGTGGTTCATAAATTGCACAATCCTCTTAATATATTATAAATTCAATTTTATATTATATGTATACATATGTATTATATTTTGATTTTTGTCTTAGTATTTTTAATTGTCTTAACTTCCTCATAAATTGCCAAAGTTGAGGCAGGCCAATAAATGGAAAAAACAATTCCCACTAATACAACTAAATATGATATGTATGCATACATGCACACACACACATGTATATGCAGGCCACAAAAAAAAAGAATATATATAAAATCTCAACAAAAATAGCAAAGCATTTAAAGATCTTGTCATTCATTTTCTGAATACTCATCAGAATTTATATGCATGCGTGAACATTGTTTGCTAGTGTCATTGAAAAAAATAAGAAAGAGTATGCATAAGAAAATGAAAAAAAAACTGAAATTTGGACAAAGCTAGGCCAGCAAGAACCAAGCGCGGTATACATATGTATGTATATATGTACATATGTGAACTTTGTTTTTTTTTGGAAGTGCAGCCGACGATGCACACATTCATAAAAACATAGCTCACGCAGACTGTGCGCGCTGCCTCACATATCTATATACACTTTCTGAGACGGGGTGCCTGAGACGAAAAAGCTCTTTTGAAAGCTCTTTGCAATTGCAACCTCTTAAGTTTAGAAAGTATGAATTTGCTACTAATTCCTCAGAATTTCTTTTTGTGTCAGCGCAAATTATTTTAAACATTTGATGATGTTTGTTTTTTTTTTTTCTTTTTGCTCATTTCGGGGGGGGTTTGAACCCCCAAAACCCCCCCCTGCGTGCGCCACTGTTTGTTGTTGATCCTAGCGATGTAAGTGGTCCCACGCCGCTGTCGATGATTGTCCCGCGCAGCTATCTTGTGGTTTTAGTTTATGTTGAGTAGTTGCTCTCGATTTATCTTTTCAATAACTAGCTGTCACAACACCTTGTTGCTTTTAGTTTAACTTTTATTTAATTGTTTGTGTTGTTAGTTTGCGAGCAGCTTTATAATTTTTTTTGTAACGTCACTGTTTGTTTGATTTGTTTTTCATTTAATTGTTAGTGTTTTTAATTTTCGAACAGTTTAATTTTTTGTAGTTTAACTGTTTGTTTGACTTTCCACACACGACACTTTGTGTTTTTAATTTTTGCACAGTTTAATTTTTCTGTATTTTGACTGTTTGTTTGATTTTTCACACATGACACTTTGTGTTTTTAATTTTTGAACAGTTTAATTTTTCTGTATTTTAACCGTTTGTTTAATTTTTTACACACGAAACTCTTGTGAGTTATTTCGTTGGGCGTCAATTAATTCTTAATTCGATTTTCGAATTGTAGTTAGAGGGCATTGATAAATGCCTTTCTTTATTGAGTTAACTAAAATGATATTTTTATATTCAATGTGGTGCGGGCGAACGCCTCGCTTTATTGATAAATGATTTTAGACTAAAGAATACAAATTATTAAAGTTATTAAAGAAGACTCCGCTTGCCGACTGCTCTGCCAGCGACGCTGCCACTGTTACCACAAAACGCTGACCATGCGCCTCGTGTGCAGTTCTTCATTGCAACACGTTGCGACACTTGCCAAAGTGCAATGCAATTGGACCGCTGGCCAAAACTGCTTAGGTCGGCGTTCTCACGCTAGCGACCTATTGCGCGACGCGGAAGCATATTGTTACGAGATAACTTGTATAAAATAAATTAATTAATGTTTAAAAACATATTAGCATACCATTTAATATTCTCTTTTTCACGCCACCATTGAGGTTAAGAATCAGACGCGTCATTTTACTTTGATACCAAAGGTATCATATTATATTGGGCTTATGCAATGTCCGTCAAGGAGTCTGTCCGTCCGTCCGTCCGCCCGTCCGGCCGTCCGTTTGGACGCAACTTTTTTCAACACCCTTAAAGCTAGAGCTTTGCAACTTTGCAAATATCTTGTTACAAACCTTCGTCAGCAAAAGTGTGAAATTTGGCTCTACGACCTCAGGGGCCTGGGAAATCGATAAAAATCGATACACCTCGATGTGCAAATCGATATAACAGATATATATCCCACGTCTTAGCATATAGTCACCAAATTTGATAGCAAGATAGCTGGTGACATTCCTCAAAAACTGTATCGAAAGTTTGTATGCCACGCCCATCTCTTCCGCCCCCAGCCCCCCTTTCAGTTATAATCGAAAATGACTGTATTTCCCACAGTTTTAAAGCAATACTCACGAAATTTGATGGGAAGGTAGATCTAACAAAGATATGCATTAAAATTTTGGATGCCACGCCCCGCGTATACAGCCCACCTCCTCTGAAAACTCTATATCTTTTTCAGTTTTTGGGCTAGCGTCACCAAATTTGGTAGATACCTTGTTAGTGACATCCGTAACCGATCTTCATCAAAGTTTTATATGCCACGCCCACCTTTTCCACCCACCTCGTGAAATCTTTCTATATATCTTTCCCAGTTTTTGCGCTAGAGTCACCAAACTTGGAAACATTGTTAGTGACATCCGTAACAAATGTGCAATATTAGATGCCACGCCCACTTATATCGCCCACCTCAATATCTTTCTCATTTTTAGCGCTAGAGTCTCCAAACTTGATAGGGAGATAGAAGGTGCCATCCGCCACAGATGTGCATCACAAATTTGAATGTCACGCCTACCTCTTCTGCCTGCCTTTTTATACCCAAAACCCCCATACTTTACAAACTTTCATATGTGTATGTGCTTTGCTTGCTTGTTCGAAATTGTATATTAATAATGGTTGTGTGTTACGTTTTTTCTGAGTTAGATAAGCAGGAAGTAAGCAAATCTACCACTATACAAAGATGTTCAAGATTAATTGTTATCGCGCAAAGGGCTCGCTATAAAAAACAAATACAAATTGAATGTATGTACAAATGTACATATCTATACAACTTATTTGTATTAAATAAAAATACATATGTATGCAGATTACATTTTCGTTAGTTTCTATTTGTTAGTGCGTTTGTTTTTGCACGGTATATACATATATTTGCACTTGCATGTTTTGTTATATATATGTATGTTAAATGTACGGAAATACATGTGTATGTATGTACATATGTACATGCGTGCATTTGCAACACCAATCAAAGTTACAAATGTCAGCACGAAAATTATATCAAAACAACAATGGCAATAGGTATTTGTATTTGTGTGTTACGTTTTGTTTGATAATTAGCAAGTATGTAGGTAAAACCACTCGCGTAACATATTCTGGTGTACAAAACCTAGTTATGTTTTAATTGATTTGTTTTTAATCAATGATACCAACAGAAAGAAGCATTGCGTGCCCAACAACAACACTAACAACAACAACAAACGCCACTGGGGTCGTAAATCAATTGTCAAAGGCACAAAGAAGAAAAGAGAATAACGGAGACACATGTACAGACTGCAGAAGTGGAATGGGTCATGTGTTTTGTTTTTGTAAATTCGGCCGCAAAAGCTTGTGCACAGACGGCAGTAGTGGAATGGGTCATGTGTTTTGTTTTTGTACACTCGGCGGCGTTGAAACTCACAGCTTGTGCGACAATGAGGCGCCAGAGTGGTGGAATGAGGTAAAGTGATTAATGCAATAAATTGATTTGTTTGGGAGGTACTCGAAGGAGTGGTGCAAATTAAAAATGCTTTCTTAGTGCTCACTTTCACCGATAATGGAATATTTTGTGAAAATTTCAGCCTTCTAGCTCTTATCGTTTAGGCTGTGGGCCTCTCAACAATCATTCAGTCAGTCAGTCAGTCAGGACAAACTATTTTATATATATAGACTAGTAGTGTCCCGCTTGCTTTGCTGCGCCGATAGTTTTTACAAAATTTTAGCAATAGATATAAAATAAATAAGTTAACAAATGTTTTACAACATATACTAAAGTTTTTAATATTATCTTCTCCACGCCACCATTGAGGTAGAGAATCAGACGCGTCATTTTACTATGATACCAAAGGTATCATAGTATATTGGGTATATTGGTATTGTCCGTCATGGTGTCTGTCCTTATGAACGCAACTTTTTTCGACACCCTTATAGCAAGAGCCTTCTTACTTTGCAGATATCTTGGTACATGTCTTCGTCAGACAAAGTGTTAAATTAAGGGTTCTACGACCTCAGGGGGCCTGGAATATCTAAAACAAATCGATACACCAAAAATAGCATAAAAACTCGCCCACCTCTTCCGCCCTTGCCCCCCTTCAGTTATAATCGACAATGACTGTTATTCCCACAGTTTTAAAGCTCTTATCACAAAATTTGGTGTGAAAGTAGATGGTGAAATCTTACAAAGATATGCTTCAAAACTTTGCATGCCACGCCCCCACTTATACCGCCCACCTTACAAAATCTAAAAACTATATATCTTTTTCAGTTTTTGGGCTAGGGTCGCCAAATTTGGTGAAAACATTGTTAGTCACATCCGTAACAGATGTGCATCTAAATATTGGATGCCACGAACACTTATACCGAAAACTTATACCTTTAAATCTTTCAGTTTTTGCACTAGAGTCTGCAAACTTGATAGGAGGATAGAAGGTGCTATCTGCCACAGATATGCATCACAAATTTGGATGTCACGCATACACCTTCTGCCTGATACCCGAAACCGCCATATATAACTATTTGCACACAGAATCCTTAACACAACTATGTAAACTGGTATCAAAGTATATCGCAGTCGGTTGCATCCGACTGCAACGTTTTTACTTGTTTTTTATAAAGCTTTGACCTGAAATGTATTAGTAAATGTAATAAGCATTTCTAGAGAATATCAGCATACTCACTAAGTGGTCCCTTGAATCATGGGGTATCGCCTTTTCCAGATCTTCTTAATGCTCCTCCGTCATCAGAGGAAAATTAGTCTAGAGATCTCATCTCACTTTGTTGGTATACAACTCATTTGTTATTTGTTTCGCTTTATTTATTTTTTTTAAACACTTGTTCTTAACACTTGTTTACTTGTAAGTAAATAAGTTCGATAATGTTTAACAACATATAATAGCAAAGTATTCAATTTTTTTTTCCACGCCACCATTGAGGTAGAGAATCAGACGAGTCATTATGCTTTGATACCAAAGGTATTATATGTAGTAAATTGGGTTTGTGCAATGTCCGTCATGGTGTCTGTCCGTCCGTCTGTCCGCCCGTCCGTATGAACGCAACTTTTTTCAACACACTTAAAGCCTTGAAACTTTGCAAATATCTTGGTACATGCCCTCGTCAGACAAAGTCTTAAATTTAGGGCTCTACGACCTCAGAGGACCTTGGAAATCGATAAGAAATCGATACACCTCCATGTGCAAATCGATAAAACACTTATATATCTAACATTTTAGCAGCTAGAGTCACCAAATTTGGGGGCAAGATAGCCGATGACATTTGTCAAAACTTCATCCAAAGCTTGGACGCCACGCCCAACTCTGCCGGGTCTAGCCTCCCCCCCCAATTACAATCGAAAATGACTGTACTTCCCACAGTTTTTAGCTATAAACACAAAACTTGGGGGGAAAGTAGATGCTGAAATCTTACAATAATATGCGCTAGAGTCACCAAATTTGGTGGAAACATTGTTAGTGACATTCATAACAGATTTACATCTAAGTCTTGGATGCCACGAACACTTATACCGCCCACCTTTATATCTATCTTAGTTTTTGCGCTAAGGTCTCCATACTTGGTAGGGGGTTACAGGGTGCCATCCGCCACAGATATGTTTCACTATTTTGGATGTCACGCCTACCCCTCCAGCATGATATTTATACCCAAAACCCCCATATGTTACAAATACATAC
Source organism: Scaptomyza pallida (assembly GCA_018152965.1). Classification (NCBI taxonomy): domain Eukaryota; kingdom Metazoa; phylum Arthropoda; class Insecta; order Diptera; family Drosophilidae; genus Scaptomyza; species Scaptomyza pallida. Next base: position 1,703,675 of record JAECXP010000196.1, read on the forward strand.
TAACTAACATATGTGCTTTGCTTTGCTTGTTCGAAATTGTATATCAATATATATATATATATGTATGTACAAACCAATGTAAAATGCACGTGTATGTATGTACATATATGTATGTACATATGTGCATTTGCAACAGCAACCAAAGTTTCAAATGTCAGCTCGAAAATTATATCAAAACAACAATGGCAATAGGTATTTGTATTTGTGTGTTACGTTTTGTTAAAGTTTGAAAATTAGCAAGTATGTAGATAAAACCACCTTCGTAACATATTCTGGTGTGCAAAACTCTTCTAGGCGCACCAAGTTATATTTTAATTGATTTGTTTTAAATCAATGACACAAACAAAAAGAAGCATTGCGAGCCCAACAACAACACTTACAACAACAACCAACGCTACTTGGGTCGTAAAACAATTGTCAAAGGCACAAAGAAGAAAAGAGAAAAACGGAGACACACACACAGCGTATGTGTTTTGTTTTTGTAAACTCGCTCGCGATGGCTTGTACAGACGGCAGAAGTGTAATGGGTCATGTGTTTTGTTTTTGTTAACTCGCTGGCGATAGCTTGTGCGCAGACGGCATTAGTGGAATGGGTCATGTGTTTTGTTTTTGTAAGCTCGGTCGCGCTCCAACTCACAGCTTGTGCGACAATGAGGCGCCAGAGTGGTGGAATGAGGTAAAGTGATAAATTGAGGACATGTTTTTTATGGGAGGTACTCGAAGAAGTGGTCCAAATTAAAAATCCTTTCTTAGTGCTCACTTTCAACCTGAATGGAATATTTTGTGAAAATTTCAGCCTTCTAGCTCTTATCGTTCAGGCTGTGGGTCTCTCAACAATCAGTCAGTCAGTCAGGACAAACTATTTTATATATATATAGATTTACGATTTTACAAAACACAGCAGCATTATCACAACTGCACTTAAACTTACTCACATTTGTCGAGCATAAAACGCTTAACACAGAACAGAAAAGTCAACCGGTAAATATTAATGAAGACATATGGATAACAAACAGTTACAGCTCATAATTTGTTTTTGTTTTTATTTTTCACCATACTATTCGTTGCTAGTTGCTGCTTTCAAATGCTCGCGCTTATTCTTTTCATCTCTCTCAACTGCTCTTTCAAATGGTATCAACAAAGAGTGAGGAGCACGAAATGAATAAAAACTGTAAAAAAAACGTTTGACAAGTGACTACGCGCAGCATTACAAAAAGTCAGACTTAGAACTAGTTATAAATAATAACAAAAGGGAATAAAAATGGGAATTAAAAGTGACTACGTCCAGCATTACTTGGGGCCACTTTTAGAGTTAGTTCTAAAATAATGCAAATGGGATAGAAAAAGAGTTAAAAAATTGACTCCTCGCAGCATTACCTTAGAACTAGTTGCAGTTTTGTATGTGTATTGTTGAGAACTAGTGAAGTTTATGAACTACCTACCAAGCGAACTGACGAGAAGTGAACTGGCGGGTATGGGGTGGGTTTTTAAATATTTTGAGCATGGCATGGTCGAGAAATCCCATACCCTTAACCTCATATGTGTACATTAACCCAGTGACCAATATGACCAAACTTCAAACTGAGATATCTCCTATGTTTCTTAACCGATTTTGATTATTTTTAAATGTTCGTTATTTTATCCATAGTTTCAAACATAATTTTTACAATTTTGAAAAAAAAAATTTTTGTTGTCGATTACATGTGTATATCGAGAACCTGAAGTGTTATCGATAATTTGATTGAAACTTGATCTTCTCATGGTATCAACGAGTATTTAATACTAACAGAGATGTAAAAAGAGCTGTCAAAAAAATTTTACTCGCCAATGCCCAAACCTGACGACGGGTCGTAGGTAGAGAAAAGACAGAACAGCTGCTTTTGTTTATACTTGTGCTTGCCGCCACATTTGATTTCGCTGTTGTTTTGATTTTTTGCTGCTTACGTTTTGGTGTACTTATTTGGCTTCATGTAAACGCAAAACGTATCGCAGGTCAGTCACGTCTTTGTGTATATGCATAAATGTGTACCCATCGGCTGGCTGTTGTTGCTGATATGTATGTATAAGCTGCACAACTAGAAATACCCATTGTCACAATATTAAATTAATGGCATGGACATTTTTGAAGTATGCCAATCAAATAAAAGGGTCATAAATATATAGGTTTGAATACGAAACAAGTTTATTTTATTGTTGGTTATATATTAATATTTAGCCACTAATACTCAATTATATATATCAACCTAATTGCAAAACTATAAGAAAACATATTTGAAGGGAATCTTGCTAGGGTTTTTCATTTTCAGGTGTGTAATTGTACAAAGTTAGTATGAAGTCTATACTACCCAATTACCCAATATTCACAAGGTAGCTAAAAGCTAGAAAAAAAATAAATATTGTAATGACCTGCAAATTGCTCAATTATTACAAACCAACTGTACGCAATTTCTCAGATAAGCAAACAATATTTATTATTTCTTCGGTGCGATCCGCACTTTACAAGTGTATGTGAACGACTGACTCAATGAGGGCTAGAATGCTCTCCGCTCTCAGCAACGCTCGCAGTGACAGGCTGCCACATCCCTCCAATATTTTTCAGCTTCAGCTTCAAGTTCTGCTGCGCATCTGAAGGCTGCTCCACGGAGATATCGGGAATCGATTCGGCTTGCGGTAGCGGTGGTGGCTGTGTTCCAAGTGAGGCACCGTTTCCTTGCCCGCTGCCATCCAACTGTTGAGAAGATTCGATGTTCAAACTAGAACCCCCTGAGATCTTTTTAACATTTTTAACATTTACCTCCTCCCGATATCTTTACTACGCTTCCATCTATTTATCTATTTATCAATTATCAATTACCTCATAGACTGTTGTATCAAAATTAGGAGTTAACTTGTTAGGAAAAATCACGTTCTTTAGCACTACTTTATCTCCCAGTTATATTTTAGATTCCGTGGCTCATCTAGTTTTGTCTGCCACCTCTTTTCCTTTTCCCTTATTAATAAAATCCCTGTCTCCCTCTTCAGATTCTCCCACTTCCCCTACTATATCCTGAACTCCCGGAATCTTGTCTCTAATTGTGCGATTGAATATAAGCTCGGATGGTGGCGAGCCCGTAGTACCATGGGGAGTAACATTGTACATTAATATGAATTTTTGAATCTCATGTTTATAATTTTTATCATTCACATGTGCTATTTTCAACCGCTTTACTTATGACCTATTCATATTTTTTATCTCGCTATTAGCTTGAGGCCAATATGGAGGGGTTGTAATGAGGTTAATTCCATTCGTCTCACAATATTTTGTCAACTCTACACTCACATATTGTCTGCCATTGTCTGTTCTTAACTTTTTTGGATACCCCAATCTACTAAAAATTTCGGACATCTTTTCAATAAGCACCTTCGATCCTATTGATTGTACAAATTTTACTTTTATGCATCTAGAATAGTAATCAATGAGAACTAACAAGTGCTCATTATCTGGCAATGGTCCTAGCAAGTCAGTGGCTACCCGTACCTATAGGCTACTCGGAAATGCTGGACATCTCATTGAGACTGGATTATCTAGTAAAGATACCAATATAACATCACGACAATCCTTGACAAATTTTTCTGCATCACTGTCAATTTTTGGCCACCATACTTTTGATCTCAGTCGCCTTTTCATTGCTGCTTCTCCAGGGTGTCCCTTATGAGCTAGTGTTAAAACTCTCTGTCGTAATTGTTGGGGATGATCAGACGTCTTCCTCTTAATAGAATACTACCAATACTCGACAGAATTCCAGCAGTCATTGTCCAGGCATGTTATGGCATCTAGTACCTCCTTGTCTCTTGTACTCATTTCGGAAATCTCGGATATATTTAAAGATGTGGGAGTAGAAATTAAAATCATATGGAATATGTTTTCCTCTCCACCCCAATCAAATGATTTAGTATTTGAAATGTCACATAAGCGTGAGATCGAGTCAGCAATATTTTCCTTCCCAGACTTATATATCACCTGGAAACGGTATGCCTGTAGACGTAATAACCACCTCTCAATTCTAGCTGGAGGCTTAGAAGTTGGTTTAAAAATCGCTTCCAATGCACTATGGGAAATTTTGCCAAAAATCGGGCATTAATTAATAACTCCCAAACCATGCAAGATATTTTGATTCCGTTTTTTGCGTTAAGTTTTGACTAAGCAAAGACAACTTTATTTTGTAAAAGGGGCGTGTCACCTCGCCTTTCATAGAAGATAGTATAGGTATTTTTTTTGTTTATCAACGGATCTAAACCAAACCAAAAAATTAAGCTTCTTTTCATAAAAGCGTGTAAAAATATCATTTACATCCGTTAGATATATCGTATAGCTCTAATAGGAACAGTACTGAAAAATTAATTTCCTTATATGCAAAGCTGTCTTGTTTCTTTAGATATCTCCACCAAACTTTACACAAATGTGTTTGATCAAGTATTATCTATATTTGCAAAAAATTAGCGGCATCCGTTCAAGCAATCATATAGCTCCTATAGAAACAATCAAAGAGTACTTAATAAAAAAATGTACAAAATTGATTATTATGTCCCAAATATAAGGCTGAAACTAAAATTTATAAGCGTTCTTATGATATTATTATGTATTTTTAACAAAACATCATCGTTTGACTGAATAAGCTAATTTAATGATAATGACATTTTAACAGTTTCATCATCTTGAACAGAGGTTGTGCTCTTAAAACTTGAATTTTGCAAAAAGTGCACACAAGTGCACATTAGGATTATATGCGCTGGATTCAGAATTAATAGACCTACAAAACGGTTGTATACATTTAGCAAATTGCTAACATTTTTTTAAAAGTCTATGCACAGTTAAATTTTGTTTCTAAAATTGCTGGAGAAAAACAATTTTTAAATATACAAGCAAATACAAAGACACGAACAAAACATGAAACAAATGATGCAAAACACACAGTACAAACACTTATAATCATATGCCATCGCCAGTTTGTTGCTTAAATAGTGTTAACTTTTAGTTTTCGTTACTTTCTTGTAACCTCTAAATTTGCTGTTGAACGACGCACGTGCTTTTCTGTTGCAACAGCTGACTTTGACTGTTAATAACATGACAGGCGTCTGTTAAATTAACATTTCTGTTATGCAACACTAAAGTCCAATGTTTTTACAACATGTTTGCATCAACATTTAGTTAAAAAATGAATAAATGCCCGATTTTCGTCAAAATTTCCCATAGTGCAATGGCTTATGGTCAGTTACCAACTCGAATTCCAGACCATCAACATAGTAATGAAATTTTTCCACGCTCCATACCAACTTTCCAACTTTCCTTCTCCGTTTGCGAATATCGTTTCTCAACATCAGAAAGGCTCTTACTTGCAAACGATATGATAAATGGAGCGCTACAGGACTGGCATTAGCTATTACACAAGTTTTTAATTTCACGTTAAAATATGCCAACTCCGAAACTCGTGAAACTCAAATTTTTAATTAGTCGAATGCTTGCTGTTCTTGTTGGTTCCACAGAAATTTCTCATCCGCTTTGAGTAACTTTCTCAACGGTTCTGTTGTATCTGCCAAATCTGGCAAGAACCTTCCCACGTTCGGGACCAGGCCTAAGAAACTACGAACTTCCTCTTTGTTCTTTGGAGGCCTAAGTGCCGTAATTACTTCTACTTTCTCTGGATCAGCAGAAATGCCTGTGTCCGATAATATATGCCCGAAGAACTTAAGTCGTTGTGTTTTCCATACGCATTTATCTTTGTTGAGAAATATATTGTTTTCCTTGAAAATAACTTTTACCATCTCCAGCATTTTGTCGTAATTACATCTATATATATAAAAATAAGTGGCAGTTTTCGTTGTTCATTAAAAATCGCAAGAAGGAGCTCACCTATTGAAACCAATTTTTTAGGCATTGTTCGGACTACTTAGTAGATGGTTTGTGTGAAGTTCGACCCAAATCGGTATACCAGTTCTTCATTTATCTCATATTTTATAATGAGTTCAATAAATGGAAACAAATTTTGAAAATAGAATACAGGGATTTTGCTGTCAAATTTAAAATTTTTTCAATGTTGAAACTAAACAATATTTTTTACTGTAGTCATTTTATTTTGTACGTGCTGCGATAACTATTGTGCGTGTACTTTTCAAAAAATGTTTTTGCGGTGTTTCATATAATTAACAAAACGTTAATTTTGAGCCCTTGAAGTTTTTTTTTCTGAGACAAAGATAAAATGCCAAGAGCCTGCATGGTGACATTGGAGCAATGAGTATTATCTGTACGCATTGCAATGCAGCGAAGTTTCGAGGAGAAACAGCTGGAATGTGCTGCTCCAAAGGCAAAATGAAACTGCCAGCATTGGAGCCGCCACCCGATCCATTACATTCCTTGATCACTGGAGAATCGCCGACGTCTAAGCATTTCTTGAAGAATATTCAAGCATACAATTCATGCTTTCAAATAACTTCTTTTGGTGCAACAAAAATCATTAGAGATGAACTTATGCCGACGTTCAAGGTTCAGGGACAAGTATACCATCGAGCAGGCTCGCTCTTACCATTTGCCGATGCTGACTATAAATTTTTGCAAATATATTTTATCGGTAATGGAATTGACCAACTGAATCAACGGTGTACAATTGGGACCGGCACAAGGAGAGAAATCGTACTGAATTTGCAAAGATTTCTCCATGAACAAAATGAATTGATTCGATTGTTCAAAATCAAAAACTCTCAACGCCATGATTACTTAAGTGAACGCGCAATACCACCACGCGCGCACCAAAAAATATACACGTCTCCGAAATCAATTTTGCCATTCTGGAAAAACTGCCAGGAGAAGCTTCAATATATACATCGATTGATAGCATTTTAAATCAAGATGAAGCAATTAATTATCCAACTGAATTCTTGAATTCTTTGGATCCCCCCGGACTGCCACCGCATCGTTTAGTCATGAAAGTCGGATCACCTATTATACTTCTTCAAAATCTGAAGCCACCGACATTGTGTATTGGCACAAGACTTTCAGTAAAAAAATTGTGGCCAAATTTGATTGAAGCAACCATACTAAATGGAAAGGCAGCAGGAGAAGTTGTACCCTTACCACACATTCCAATGATACCAACGGACATGCCGTTTGAATTTAAGCGCTTGCAGTTCCCAGTACGTCTTGCCTTTGCGATGACCATCAACAAATCGCAAGGGCAAACGTTTCGAGTGTGTGGCGTCAATTTGGAAGAACCGTGCTTCTCCCACGGCCAATTTTACGTCGCATGCTCGAGAGTGGGAACACCAAGGAGTTTATTCATTCACGCGCAATGTGGAAAAACAAAAAATGTAGTTTACCAAAATGTTTAATAAGTTACAGTTTTAGAAAAATAAGTAAAACACAAACTAAAAAGAGTTTTAATCGATAAAGGTGTAGCGAAGTGCACCGGGTAACAGCTAGTCATCTATATAATTTAATGCATTCGGGCATCGTTCTCCAGCAGTTTTTGAAATATCTCAGGTGCTGAAATAACACCGCAGAGTAGACGATTGTATCTATACAGTCCATGTGGTGTTATAAATGTAGTAATTTCTCGGTTATTTGGATGCAATTCCACTCTTTAAATCCAGTCGAGAAAAATAAAAAAAAAGACTCGAATGTTGGTAATGAGTAATTTTCCAGTTGAATTGCTTTATTCGCTTAACGCATATCAATGCACAGCCTTATATTCCCATCACCTTTGAATGCGATAACTATTGGAGAAATCCATTCACTTGGTCCGTGTACTGGCTGTATTATATCTTGCCATAAAGCCGATTCTAGCTCTTCGTTTACCTTGTCCTTAATGGCGGCTGGGATGCGTCGCATTGGTTGCTTCGCGGGCCTCACATGTGGATTAATTGACAGACGAATAGATACATTATTCCACTTTGGAAAAGGTTCCAACTTTTCGACTCTATTTATAGCTATGCCCAGTCTCAACACGTTGAGTTTTATGGCTGTTTCGGGACCAAGCAACGATTGCCTACCCTTTTTATACCCTTAACCCATAAAATGGGTAAATAAGGGTATAATGGTTTTGTGCAAATGTATGTAACAGACAGAAGGAAGCATCTCCGACCCCATAAAGTATATATATTCTTGATCAGCATCAACAGCCGAGTCGATATAGCCATGTCTGTCTGTCCGTCTGTCTGTCCGTCTGTCCGTCTGTATGAACGCGCCGATCTCAGAGACTATATGAGCTAGAGACTTCAAACTTTAAACTTCAACTCTCCTATACCATGAGAAGATCAAGTTTGCTTTTCGATAACATTTCTGGTTTCCGATACACACATGTGATCGATAACACAAAAATCTTGAATTTTAAAATTGTGAAAATTAGGTTTGATAAAATAATGAACATTTAAAAATATTTGATCAAAATCGGTTGAGAAACACCGGAGATATCGCAGTTTGAAGTTTGGTCATATTGGTCATATTAGTCACTCGAAAAAGAGACACAAATGACTGTAAGCGTTAAGTATCGGGTTAAGGGTATGTCCTAGTCGGGATTTCTCGATTAGAGCCTTCTTACTTGTTTATTACATAAAAGGTTGCAATAGACTCAGCATTCCCTCCAACTGCAATCGGTGCTTCAAACACACATGAAATCTGTAACAACTGATATGCTGCGGATGCCGAAATTGATTTGTCGACTCAGTTTGCAGATTTAATATAGTTGCGCCTTTTTCATGTAGATAGTTCGAATCATCTTGACTTAATAAGTTATACTTGGATCCGGAATCGATGAACATGCTAATTAGTAAGCCACCAACTCGGCAAGCAATGACTTCGCCCATGTCACAATTATTCGCCACTCGAAAACAGGGATTGTAAAATTGTTCACCACCACTCACTGCTCGGACCGGTGCTTCATCTACATAGCGCCGCTTTGCACCTCCTCGATGATTTCCGCCGGATCTCTTCACAGTAGTCCGACATTTTTTAGCAAAGTGCCCAACTTTGGAACATCTGGTACATTTCGCATTTTTCGCTGGACAAAGCAAACTATTTGAATCATGATGCAATCTTATTGACCATAGAGCCTAAGCATCCATTTGATGACATTGATTGCGTCTGCTTGCTCACCTGTTCCTCAATAAGACAAGCAGATATGACTCCCTCCAAGGACTGTTCAGTTGACAGCAACTTTTTCTTCAACTCAGCCGGTGCTCAAGAATCAATTAGTTTATCCTGCGTCAGCATAAGAAACTTGGTGAAACATTCTCCATCCCGCGGTGTTATGCCACGGTACAAATGTCGCTCAAATACCAAATTGCGTATTATCGAAAAATATTCATTTAATTTTTCCACCAAAGGTGTGAAGACATCGTTCTGCTCCTCCGGAATATAAGGGACCATCGCTCCTGGCAAGTTATAAACAATATACTGAAGTTGTGAGCCTCCCAAATGCAGAAGTTTAATGCGCTTTTTAAGAGTTGAGCTGATCTCTTCGCTGTCCGCATATATGATGAATGCGCGCAACCAGACCTCCCATTCGGAGCGCCAGAGTGATTTTTCTATGCTATTGCATAGGAATGGCTTAAGTTCGGCCATTACTTTGTTTTATTTATTATTCGATTCTCAATGTAACTTTGCGACCACTTAAAAAAAAAAAACAACTTTAGAGTGACCAACTATTACAAAGGCCGTTATACGCGCCTTCTTTTTTTTTTTATTTTTTTCCTAGGCTGTATCGAAACGGCCCCAATTAGGCTACATTTAAGTGGCCACTAATTTTATTATTATTATTTTTTTTTTTATATATATGGGCATTTCTCTGGTGTCGTTCGTGACGGTCGTACGCATTGCGAGTGGTAAAAAGGTCAAAATACGACGGATTTTCAAAATTCTTTTTTCACTTTATTGTTGCTCTTGATTAGCCCTACAATTGGTGCTAAGGCCGATTTTGGGTAACAATTAGTTTTCGAGATTTTTGAAAAAAACCGACGCGTACGAACGTGACAAAAACAGAAGTGGTTTTCGCGACGAGCAAGGCAAACTCAGATTTCAGCGAAAGTAAAAGGAGTATTTTGATGCGGGTAAATGATGAATGTTGTGCATTGATTACCCTTTAAAGTGCCTATAGTTTTATGCGAATACGATTTGTACTTTTTTTTTAAATTCAATTTAATCCAGGTACGGTCGTGACGTAACGTTCGTGACATTATTTCCACAATGAAAATGAAAGTGTTTCGGTCCTTTTTTTTGGTAAAAGGGCCTCAAAATTTTGGATGCCACGCCCACTTATTCCGCCCACCCTTATATCTTTCTTAGTTTTTGAGCTAGAGTCACCAAATTTCGCATGAACATTGTAAGTTACATCTAAATCAGATCTGGATGAAATTTTGGATGCCAAGCCCACTTATACCACCCACATCTATATAATTCTTAGTTTTTGGGCTAGAGTCACCAAATTTGGTAAGAAAATTGGTTGTGACATCCGTAACAGGTGTGCATAAAAATTTTTGATGAAGCGCCCACTTATACCGCCCACCTCTATATTTTTGTCAGTTTTTGCTCTAGAGTCTCCAAGCTTGGTAGGGGTATAGAAAGTGCCATCCGCCACAGATAAATGTCATGCCCTACCCTGATTTTTATACCCAAAACTCTCATATACAGTACGACCTCGCTCAAGGAAACCTATTAAAATTTGACCTATTGCGAAAACTGAGGTGGTTGCGAAAACCAAGGAAAAATTTTCTGTTGGCACGAGACCTATTTCCAAAAATAGATACCTTTGCTACACATAAAAATTAAAGTAAATCGAATAAGTCAGTATTTACAGCAAAGATTTCATTTTAATTAATTTTATTTTTGAAAAACTGAGAAATTTTGGTCTGTTCTTTGTTACAATTTATACTTTTCTGAATAGCTGTTTCGCGAAGTGGAAGTTCCGTCTGTTCAGGCCATTTAATGCAAGTGTTAAAGCAACTGATAACAGTTTGCAATTTAATTTTCGGTAAAGCCTCAACAATATTAATAGTGCTTTCGTCTGCACTCTCCATTTCATACACTTCGCCTGCAGCTGAAAAGTCGCCGCTTACGTTTTCATATATTCAGTATTTTATTTGAAAATGAGTTTTCGGCTGAAACTTTACAAAAATGATCGAAAACTGTTGCAATCATTGATTGGTGAATTTAATTTACAAAAGAAGAACCGCAGCAAAGTGGTGAAAAACGATTTACAATGAATTGGTGGTGCCAGAGACAATACATAAACAAAAAAGTATGTTTCTTTTTGCACTTACGGTGACGTTCGTGACAAACTTTGAATAAGTATAAAAAGGACAATAATTAATATTTTGTAAAACTTTTTTTTTTAAGTATTTGTCTCCAAAATCTCTGTGTGCACAAAAAATTTGATGCAATTCCAGCCTGTAATTTCGACGCACCAACAACAAATGTAGTTTTTCGGTAACGATCGTGACAACGAAATATGCGATAAGACAACTCAAAAACAAAAAAACAGTTATTTGCTATCGCACTGTTTCTTTTACAAATTCTTTAGATATTGCATACCCACTGCAAGACTTAAGAGTGAAGCAGTTAGCTGAGAAGCTCTCTCTTTAAGAATATTGATAATAACAAATGATGCAATGCAATTGCCAAAACGATAACATATGCACTTGCTCGACTTTGAACTTGAATATTTCGGATTGGGTTATAGATAAATGTAAAATTTCTTTTGATTAGTTAAATTTCATTATTTCTTAATCAGCACATGAAAAAAGCAAGTGCCTGCAATGAGTTTTAAATTTTTGGTCTCGGTTGACCTTTCTGTGGAAATGCCCCTAAACATATATATATTCTTTTTATCTTATCTTCTTATTTTCGTAGGCTGTATTAAAACTGCCACAATTAGGCTACATTTAGGTAGCCACACTTTTTTTTTTAGTATATCTTAGGCTACATTAACGTTTCCACACCTTTTTCATTTTTTTTATATGTATGTATGTACCCAAAAACACACATACAGCCGAAATGAATTTTATTCTTTATCGGTCTTTTTCTATATTTTTTTCTGTTCGGTTTTTCTCTCGTCACCAATGTTATGACTTGCAAATTGCCCAATTACAAACCAACTGTACGCAATTACTCAGATATGCAAACAATATTTATTATTTATTATTTATCTATATATATAAAATAGTTTGTCCTGACTGACTGACTGATTGTTGAGAGGCCCAAAGCCTAAACGATAAGAGCTAGAAGGCTGAAATTTTCACATAATATTTCATGCAGCTTGAAAGTGAGCACTAAGAAAGGATTTTTAATTTGGAACAAATTTGGAACAAATCAATTTATTGCATTAATCACTTTACCTCATTCCACCACTCTGGCGCCTCATTGTCGCACAAGCTGTAAGTTTCAACGCCGCCGAGGTTTCAAAAAAAAAGAAAAAAAGACCCACTCCACTACTGCCGTCTGCGCACAAGCTATTGCGGCCGATTATACACAAAAACAAAACAAATCACCCATTCCACTTCTGCCGTCTGTAGATGTGTCTCCGTTTCTCTTTTCTTCTTTGTGCCTTTGACAATTGTTTTTCGAATCAAGTAGCATTTGTTGTTGTTGTTGTTAGTAAGTGTTGTTGTTGGGCTCGCAATGCCTCTTTTTGTTGGTATCATTGATTTAAAACAAATCAATTAAAACATAACTTGGTTTTGTACACCAGAATATGTTACGCGATTGGTTTTACCTACATACTTGCTAATTATCAAACAAAACTTAACACACAAATACCTATTGCCATTGTTGTTTTGATATAATTTTCAAACTGACATTTGTAACTTTAGTTGGTGTTGCAAATGCACATATGTACATACATACACATGTATTTACGTGCATTTTTCATTATTTAGTACATACATATATATTAATACATACATATATATTAACAACAAGTAAAAACGTTGCAGTCGGACGCAACCGACTGCGATATACTTTGATACCAGTTCACATAGCTGTGTTAAGGATTCTGAGTGCAAATAGTAATATATGAGGGTTTTGGGTATAAAATTGGAGACTCTAGCTCAAAAACTGACAAAGCTATAGAGGTGGGCGGTATAAGTGGGCGTGGCATCCAAAACATTGATGCAGATCTGTTACGGATGCCACTAACAATGTTCATACCAAATTTGAAGAGCCTAGCTCAAAAACTGAGAGAGATATAGCGGTGGGCGGAATAAGTGGGCGTGGCATCCAAAACATTGATGTACACCTGCTACCAAATTTGGTGACTCTAGGTTAAAAACTGGCGAAGATACATGCCTTCCGGTTTTTTTTAGGGCGGTGGGGCATATCCCGTTGTTTGGGGGCGTGGCATCCAATGTTTTGATGCATAACTTTGTCAGATGTCATTATCTACCTTCATGTCAATTTTGGTGGCAATAGCTTGAAAAATGTAGAAGATACAGGCATTTTTGTTTATAATTGGAGGGGGGCTGGAGGCGGAAAAGGTGGGCGTGGCATCCAAACTTTTGATGCAATTTTTTGGGGAATGTCATCAGCTATCTTGCCATCAAATTTGGTGACTCTAGCTGCTAAAATGTGGGATATATTTGTGTTTTATCGATTTGCACATCGAGGTGTATCGACTTGTTATCGATTTCCCAGGCCCCCTGAGGTCGTAGAGCCCTACATTTAACACTTTGTCTGACGAAGGCATGTACCAAGATATTTGCAAAGTTGCAAGGCTCTAGCTGTAAGGGTGTCGAAAAAAGTTGCGTTCATACGGACGGACGGACAGACGGACGGACAGACACCATGACGGACATTGCACAAACCCAATATACTATGATACCTTTGGTATCAAAGTATAAAAATGCAAATGCAAATATTGGTTAATGCACGCATACATTGTTGTATCTGTAGCAAGCTAAATGAAAGCAGTAAACATGTTCACCAACAGTGCAAAAACGAACACACTAACAAATAGGATCTTAAGAAATGTAATCTATATCTATATATATAAAATAGTTTGTCCTGATTGTTGAGAGGCCCACAGCCTAAACGATAAGAGCTAGAAGGCTGAAATTTTCACAAAATATTCCATTCAGGTTGAAAGTGAGCACTAAGAAAGGATTTTTAATTTGGACCACTCCTTCGAGTACCTCCCATACAATTCAAGGTCCTGCGTTTATAATTAATTAGGCGTGACATTCAAATTTGTGATGCATATCTGTGGCGAATAGCACCTTCTATCTCCCTATCAAGTTTGGAGACTCTAGCGCAAAAACTGAGAAAGATATTGAGGAGTGGCATTCAACATTGCACATTTGTTACGGATGGCACTAACAATGTTTCCAGCAAATTTGGTGACTCTAGCGCAAAAACTGAAAAAGATATAGAGTTTCAGATTTTAGAAGGTGGACGGTATCAGTGGGGGCGTGGCATCCAAAGTTTTGATGCATATCTTTGTAAGACTTCAGCATCTACTTTCCAACGAAATTTTGTGATAAGAGCTTTAAAACTGTGGGAAATACAGTCATTTTCGATTATAACTGAAGAAGGGGGCTGCTGGCGGAAGAGGTGGGCGTGGTATCCAAACTTTCGATGCAGTTTTTGAGGAATGTCATCGGCTATCTTGCCCCCAAATTTGGTGACTCTAGCTGCTAAAATGTGATATATATATTTATATATACGTTTCATCGCTTTGCACATCGAGGTGTATCGATTTGTTATCGATTTCCCAGGCCCCTGAGGTCGTAGAGCCAAATTTAACACTTTGTCTGACGAAGACATGTACCAAGATATTTGCAAAGTTGCAAGGCTCTAGCTTTAAGGGTGTCGAAAAAAGTTGCGTTCATACGGACAGACGGACAGACACCATGACGGACATTGCACAAACCCAATATACTATGATACCTTTGGTATCAAAGTATAATGACAGCACACAAAATGCGACAGCACTACTACAATAGGCAAAGCATAACAAGACGCAGCAACTGCGCTATGTTGAAATACCCTTTCTGGCAATATTTAGTGGAAATCAATAAAACCACTTACATATAATTTGAAATAACACATAATTTATTTTGAATATTTTAATGAGAAATACCCTTATTCTAGGATTAGTTTACTAACTCATCATAAACTGTCTTTATTATTCATACATGCCCTACCTGGCACGCCTACGGTTTCTACGGCGTCAAAATCTGAAAATTGATTTTGGTATAACTCAAAAAAATAAGACGAAAAACTAAAAATAAAATTTATCGATAACTCGTCCGGTTATCGAGATATGGTTTATCTAAATTTGGAAAAATAGTGAAAAATTATTTTTTTTGTGAAGTTAAATGTATTTCCGAAAAAAACCGAAAATACTTAATGCAATTTATCGATTTTTCGATTTGTTATCGAGCTATCGAGAAAAAAATGTTCTTCAATAAATTTCTTTGTGTATTTTTCTTATAGATTTCTGAAAAATAAATCGAAAATATTAAATAAAATTTATCGATAACTTACTTAGTTATCGAATTATAGCCACTTTAAACTTGCAGACTTTTAATGTGGAAATTATATTTTAGTATCTTATGATAACCCATACATTTACGCAAAGTTCATAAAAATTCTATACTACCCTCCCATGTAGTTAAGCGCCAGCCGATTGAAGAAAAATTATAAAATTGCCAAACTCAAGCAAGTCAAGGGTTTGACAACAGCACAAGAAGACAACAAAATATAATTTCCACATTAAAGGTCTGCAAGTTTATTGATAATTAGGTAGGGCATGAATGAATAATAAAGACAGTTTATTATGAGTTAGTAAACTAATCCTAAAATAAGGGTATTTTTCATTAATAAATTCAAAATGAATTATGTGTTAAGATTAAATTATATGTATGTATGTGGTTATATTGATTTCCACTTAATATTGCCAGAAAGGGTATTTCGCTTTCTTATAGTTTTGGAATTAGGTGATTATATATTTTATTATTAGTGGCTAAATCTTAATACAAAACTAACAACAAAATAAACTTGTTTCGTATTCAAAATCATATATTTATAGCCCTTTTATTTGATTGGCATACTTCAAAAATGTCCATGCCATTAATTTAATATTGTGACAATGGGTATATTTTGTTGTGCAGCTTATACATACATATCAGCTACAACAGCCAGCCGATAGGTACACATTCATGCATATACACAAAGACGTGCCTGACCTGCGTTACGTTTGCGTTCACATGCAGTTAAATAAGTACACCCTTTCTGGCAACATTAAGTGGAAATCAATGAAACCACTTCGTATAATTTAATCATAACACATGATTTATTTTGACTATTTTAATGCAAAATACCCTTACTCTAGCGTTAGTTAACAAACTCATAATAAACTGTCTTTATTATTCATACATGCCCTCCTAATTACCAAAGAACTTGCAGACTTTAATGCTGAAATTATATTCTAGTATCTTATGATTACCCATTTATTTAAGCAAAAGTTCATAAAAATTCTATACTACCCTCCCATGTAGTTAAGCAGCCAGTCGATTGAAGAAAGAGTGTAAAATTGCCAAACTCAAGCAAGTCAAAGTCAACAAAGTGAAAAAAGTGATCGCCATTGATTCTTTGTCACCAGCTGATTTTCAAGAAGGCGGCACATCATTTTAAAAGGCAGACGCCGCCAACTTAACTCGCTATGTTCCCCTGTTAAAGCAGGGTCTTTTCTGTTAAAGTTGCTGTCTATGGTTACCAATCTGTTAGTATTACATACTCTTTGACCTACAACCTATCGTCGGGCTTGTGGATGGGCGAGTAAAATTTTTTTGAGAGCTCTGGATACCCCTTTTTATGCTTACATGCTCGTTGGCAAATTGTCAAAGAGTATTCAATACTAACAGAGGGGTAACCAGAGACAGCAACTTTAAAAGAAAAAGAACATCGCTAACAGGGGAACATAGCGAGTTAAGTTGGCGGCGTCTGCCTTTTCAAATGATGTGCCGCCTTTTTAAAAATCAGCTGGTGACAAAGAATCAACGGCGATCATTTTTTCACTTTGTTTTCATGGCAACGTGTGCGAAGAAAGCGACAGCAATAATATGTTGCTGTTCGTTTCTTCTTGTGTTGTTGTCAAACTCTTGTCTTTGCTTGAGTTTGGCAATTTTACACTTTTGCTGCTTAACTACATGGGAGGGTAGTATAGAATTTTTATAAGCTTTGCGTAAATAAATGGGTAATCATAAGATACTAGAATATAATTTCAGCATTAAAGTCTGCAAGTTTTTTATTAATTAGGTAGGGCATGTATGAATAATAAAGACATTTTATTATGAGTTTGTTAACTAATCCTAGAGTAAGGGTATTTGCATTAAAATAGTCAAAATAAGTTATGTGTTATATTTAAATTATATATAAGTGGTTTCATTGATTTCCACCTAATATTGCCAGAAAGGGTATTTGAAAATAGCGCAGTTGCTGCGTCTTGTTAGCTTTGCCTATTGTAGTTGTGCTGTCGCAGAACTTGAGCTTGGTCATTTTATGTATGCGGCTGTTTTGTTTCACTTGCTCTTTGCTGTCCGCCTTTTGTAAGACAGGGACAGTAAAAAATGCATAAGTATTAGTATGCGTGTGATGCGTTTCATTTTGTGCTGGCTTCGTTTGCCGAGATTTTTGATATTTATTCTTTTCAGTTGCCTTAAGCTAACCTGTGGGTTGGGTGGTACAGACTATATAGTAACTTTGTACAATAACACACCTGAAAATGAAATACTCTAGCTTGATTCCCTTCAAATACGTTTTCTTATAGTTTTGGAATTAGTTGGTTATATATATTTAATTATTAGTGGCTAAATATTAATATAAACCTAACAACAAAATAAACTTTTTTCGTATTCAAAATGATATATTTATAACCCTTTTATTTGAATGGCATACTGCAAAAATGTCTATGCCATTAATTTCATATTGGGACAATGGGTATTTCTAGTTGTGCAGCTTATACATACATATCAGCTACAACAGCCAGCCTTTGGGTACACATTTATGCATATACACAGAGACGTGCCTGACCTGCGATACGTTTTGTGTTCACATGCAGCCAAATAAGTATACCAAAACGTAAGCAGCAAAAAATCAAAACAACAAATGCGGCGGCCAGCACAGAAGTATAAACAAAAGCAGCTGTTCTGTCTTTTCTCTACCTACGACCTCTCGTCAGATTTGTTCATGGGCGAGTAAAATTTTTTCGCCAGTTCTTTTTACATCTCTGTTACCTTTACATACTCGTTGGCAAATTGTAAGCTTGCAATACCGACTACATGAACGACCTTAATGCATTTCAACCTTTCAATCTGTGTAGTCAGATGTTCTTGCTTTCTTTAACACCATGAGCTAATTATGTTTGTGACCATCTAATTAAAAAACTTTATTTGAAAGCATAAAAAAAAATCATATGAGATTTAAAATTAAAGTGTGAAGAAGAAAGTAGTTGTACGTTGGTGATCAATAATCAGCGGTTTACATATTTTTTTAACTAAAAAGAACCAAAAATTCAGTTATTACCTAAATATTGATAGACGTTTGATATATCGTTTGAACATCTTGCTTTTTCACACTTTAAGACCTTTCGACACATAGGCTGGGGTCTTGAACTCTTTGAAGAATATTTTATGAAAATTTTTGCTTTTCGTTTGAAAAAAAAAGGGGTAACGTGAACATTTCAAATGATTTCGAACATATCACATTCATATTTCGGAAGAGGCTTAAAAACTGAAAGAAATTAACATTATATTTCCCAACCGATTTCATACATCTTAAATATATAAAATTATCGATCGCATTTCTTGATGATTTGTCATTTAATCAAAGGCAAGCATCGTTGATTTGAATCCCAGAACACCGCTCTCAACGTGCGCATCTTCTTTAAACAATGCAGAAACCCTTAAGCATACAAAAAAACAGTTTTTTGGCGGCGGTATCAAGTGGCCAGACGCACATGGTGGCATTTTTGGCGTTGCTGTGCATGGTTTGCGTGCAAGTTCGATCAAATGTGAAACCTTTCGGGAAGCAACAAGAGGCGCATCACCATCAGAATTACAGCAGCGTGTAACAAATACAGAGCATATCTACGAGATGCCAGAACAAGTTGAAATTGCTTCAGCAAATTTAAATTTCGCAAGTGTAGGGCTAAAAACTTTGGAAGAAAAATGTTTAAAAGACAGCTTGCGATTATTGCGTCGCTCAGTTGGCACAAGCACACCATCATTAAAAGTGCACATTAAAAGCGAACTAAATAAAATAGATAAGGGAGAAGAGGTCAGGAATTACTGTGGACAGCTGGAATCGACATGTATTGAATCAAAAACTCCGATAAAGCCGCCTCGGAAAAAATCATTGCTTATCAACTCACCAATCAATGCTAACGCTATTGAGACGAAGTCACTAAAACCAACCAATGCAACTTTAGCTGTAGCTGGATCTTCGGTGGAAACTGTGAGTAGTTGCGAGAAGACAACCCAAACTGACTAACAAATAATATTATATGCCAAATTATTTCGCATATTAATAATGCTTACTATCCAAGCTAACTACAACAAGTGTTTAGAATTTAGTCAATGTCAACTCTGCTTTTAAAAACGAATAGTTTCATAATATATAAAAGTCTATATTCTTATTAATTAACATAATTAACATATAAAATACTATTATTATTTTTTTACTAACCACTAATATATTAACCTATTCTCCCTTCTTGACTGAAATCTCTTCTATCAAACCCAGTTATTGCATAAAATCTTGTATTTGTACTACATCGGTGGTTTTCAGGTCATTGTGTTGCTTTAATCTACTTGAACAGCTGCCTTTAAGCAACCGTTAAGTTGACCGCGAAGTTGGCAAAGCTGATTCACTGATCTTATCGAAAACCCTTTATCCACATTGTTTTGACGTTAAAAAATGCAATGCAAATATAAATATAAATATAAATATAAATATAAATATAAATATAAATATAAATATAAATATAAATATAAATATAAATATAAATATAAATATAAATATAAATATAAATATAAATATAAATATAAATATAAATATAAATATAAATATAAATATAAATATAAATATAAATATAAATATAAATATAAATATAAATATAAATATAAATATAAATATAAATATAAATATAAATATAAATATAAATATAAATATAAATATAAATATAAATATAAATATAAATATAAATATAAATATAAATATAAATATAAATATAAATATAAATATAAATATAAATATAAATATAAATATAAATATAAATATAAATATAAATATAAATATAAATATAAATATAAATATAAATATAAATATAAATATAAATATAAATATAAATATAAATATAAATATAAATATAAATATAAATATAAATATAAATATAAATATAAATATAAATATAAATATAAATATAAATATAAATATAAATATAAATATAAATATAAATATAAATATAAATATAAATATAAATATAAATATAAATATAAATATAAATATAAATATAAATATAAATATAAATATAAATATAAATATAAATATAAATATAAATATAAATATAAATATAAATATAAATATAAATATAAATATAAATATAAATATAAATATAAATATAAATATAAATATAAATATAAATATAAATATAAATATAAATATAAATATAAATATAAATATAAATATAAATATAAATATAAATATAAATATAAATATAAATATAAATATAAATATAAATATAAATATAAATATAAATATAAATATAAATATAAATATAAATATAAATATAAATATAAATATAAATATAAATATAAATATAAATATAAATATAAATATAAATATAAATATAAATATAAATATAAATATAAATATAAATATAAATATAAATATAAATATAAATATAAATATAAATATAAATATAAATATAAATATAAATATAAATATAAATATAAATATAAATATAAATATAAATATAAATATAAATATAAATATAAATATAAATATAAATATAAATATAAATATAAATATAAATATAAATATAAATATAAATATAAATATAAATATAAATATAAATATAAATATAAATATAAATATAAATATAAATATAAATATAAATATAAATATAAATATAAATATAAATATAAATATAAATATAAATATAAATATAAATATAAATATAAATATAAATATAAATATAAATATAAATATAAATATAAATATAAATATAAATATAAATATAAATATAAATATAAATATAAATATAAATATAAATATAAATATAAATATAAATATAAATATAAATATAAATATAAATATAAATATAAATATAAATATAAATATAAATATAAATATAAATATAAATATAAATATAAATATAAATATAAATATAAATATAAATAATAAATATAAATATAAATATAAATATAAATATAAATATAAATATAAATATAAATATAAATATAAATATAAATATAAATATAAATATAAATATAAATATAAATATAAATATAAATATAAATATAAATATAAATATAAATATAAATATAAATATAAATATAAATATAAATATAAATATAAATATAAATATAAATATAAATATAAATATAAATATAAATATAAATATAAATATAAATATAAATATAAATATAAATATAAATATAAATATAAATATAAATATAAATATAAATATAAATATAAATATAAATATAAATATAAATATAAATATAAATATAAATATAAATATAAATATAAATATAAATATAAATATAAATATAAATATAAATATAAATATAAATATAAATATAAATATAAATATAAATATAAATATAAATATAAATATAAATATAAATATAAATATAAATATAAATATAAATATAAATATAAATATAAATATAAATATAAATATAAATATAAATATAAATATAAATATAAATATAAATATAAATATAAATATAAATATAAATATAAATATAAATATAAATATAAATATAAATATAAATATAAATATAAATATAAATATAAATATAAATATAAATATAAATATAAATATAAATATAAATATAAATATAAATATAAATATAAATATAAATATAAATATAAATATAAATATAAATATAAATATAAATATAAATATAAATATAAATATAAATATAAATATAAATATAAATATAAATATAAATATAAATATAAATATAAATATAAATATAAATATAAATATAAATATAAATATAAATATAAATATAAATATAAATATAAATATAAATATAAATATAAATATAAATATAAATATAAATATAAATATAAATATAAATATAAATATAAATATAAATATAAATATAATATAAATATAAATATAAATATAAATATAAATATAAATATAAATATAATTATAAATATAAATATAAATATAAATATAAATATAAATATAAATATAAATATAAATATAAATATAAATATAAATATAAATATAAATATAAATATAAATATAAATATAAATATAAATATAAATATAAATATAAATATAAATATAAATATAAATATAAATATAAATATAAATATAAATATAAATATAAATATAAATATAAATATAAATATAAATATAAATATAAATATAAATATAAATATAAATATAAATATAAATATAAATATAAATATAAATATAAATATAAATATAAATATAAATATAAATATAAATATAAATATAAATATAAATATAAATATAAATATAAATATAAATATAAATATAAATATAAATATAAATATAAATATAAATATAAATATAAATATAAATATAAATATAAATATAAATATAAATATAAATATAAATATAAATATAAATATAAATATAAATATAAATATAAATATAAATATAAATATAAATATAAATATAAATATAAATATAAATATAAATATAAATATAAATATAAATATAAATATAAATATAAATATAAATATAAATATAAATATAAATATAAATATAAATATAAATATAAATATAAATATAAATATAAATATAAATATAAATATAAATATAAATATAAATATAAATATATAAATATAAATATAAATATAAATATAAATATAAATATAAATATAAATATAAATATAAATATAAATATAAATATAAATATAAATATAAATATAAATATAAATATAAATATAAATATAAATATAAATATAAATATAAATATAAATATAAATATAAATATAAATATAAATATAAATATAAATATAAATATAAATATAAATATAAATATAAATATAAATATAAATATAAATATAAATATAAATATAAATATAAATATAAATATAAATATAAATATAAATATAAATATAAATATAAATATAAATATAAATATAAATATAAATATAAATATAAATACTTCCTCGGCAGAGTCACCTCCAGTGATGGGATCATCGAACGAACAGCCAGAAAAGAAGCTGGCTTAATGCCATAGGTGACAGTATCCAGCTTGAAAGCTTGAATTTTCTGATGAGGATACATTATATATAGGAATCGGGCTCAGCCATCCTAACGCTGCAACAGTGTACTGATCAGCTTGCGTTGAATTGTTGGGCCTGCCATGAGGATTTCATTCAGGGAATAACCAAACGAAGACACAGCCGAACCATCAAAAACAACTCGAAGCTTAGTTGTTGAGCTGTCTTCCTTAAGAATACAATGATGAGGAAGATAATACTTGCAGCGACTTAGCATGTGCGACTCCACAAGAGACATGTGAATCAAATCCACATACTCCTTGAAAAATTCTGAATATTGAGATTTAAACCCAGGATGACGCTCTAATTTGCGTTCCAGGTTACAAAACCGACGATATGCTTGCTAATACGAATCCCCAATCAGATTTACAGCATGCTTGACTGGAAGGCGAACCGAATATTCGCCAGTGTCCAAACGAGCAAAAGTTTGTTTAAAGTGCGCTTCACAATCAAGTTCCTCCTTGGTAGATTCGTTAACTAAACGAGAACAAGATTCTACCTCCCAAAACCGACGAACAATTTCATCAAGCTTGTGATCAGGGCTGGGATTTGCCATAGGAACCGGGCGAGTGACCGTCAACGAGGCAGGGCTCGTCGAAGACGTTCCTCCTGTCGCTATCCAGCCCAGTTGAGTTTTTTGCAAAATAGGCAAGCCAGGATCGATTTTGATTTGACCAACACACAACAATTCAAAAAACAGGCCAGCTCCAATTAACAGGTCGATTTGTTGCGGCTTAAAGAACTCTGGATCAGCTAAGCGATTATTTGAGGGTATGTTCCAGAGATCAGTGCTAATATCGTAACTAGGCTGATTTCCAGTTATAGACGAAGCTACTAGAACCGAGATGTTAGCAGTGTACTCAGATGCTCGCGATTGAAGACTTATATCGGCTGAATAACCTTCTGAGGCAACACTAGACTCCCCTTATCCGGAAATCAAAGCAGGTGAGCATGCTTGCGCAGCTGGAGGTGTTGAGCTAAACGAGACGTAATAATGTGCACCTGTAACCCAGAATCAAGCAGAGTTCGGCAAAGAAACCAGAACTCCAGTACGACTTCTAACATTAATTACACTGATCAACAAAAAAACTTTTTTTCTGTGTAACAAGAAAACTCCAGTACGACTTCTAACGTTAATTACAGCAGTTGCCAAAAGCACAACGTCTTGACTTAGTTTTAGGCTACAAGTGTGGCAGAGGGTTTTGCAGCAGGCGGATGCGAAGCAGAGTAAAATTGAGAACCGTCAATCTGATTCTCAATATGCAGAAGCGTATGATGCTTGACCTTGCAACGGTTGCAGGGAGTGGAGCTGCACTCATTAAGTGGGCAAAGATCTCACAAAACACACATTCATTTGTGCTGGAGTTAGTAGCGACAAAGGCTTTTCTACTGGTGCTAGAGATTTTGCTATATTTTCCCACCTTAGAGCTAGGCGTATACGTTATCATAGCGTGTTCCACATTTTCCAACCTTTGACATCGTCGATCCAGAAATGCCATGAACTGCTCACAGGTCGGGATAGTATCTGTTTGGCTATGCAGCCAAATAGCAGCAGCATCACCGCACCATAAGCAGCAACAGCTGCTCTCATACATTTATAGATAATGTTAATTACATACAACACTACTAAACGCACTATTATGTTTTCTTGCAATTGCATGCTCATTCTATGTTAACCGCTTTCTAGTTATCTGGCATTGCATGCCCTTTTGTATTCGGCTTTGGCGAAGCCAAAGTAGTTATGTTATGATCGCTTACCATTCAAGTTCGTTATCGCTGCGCATCAATCCCTTCGGATCGACTTGCCAAAAAACATTGTTCGGTAATTAGCAGAGGCAACTTCGAGCCTGCCTGCTGATTTATATACACCCAAATAAACTACGTTAATAATTATTATTAAACAAAGAAAACAAATTGTTCATTTTTCGGTAATCTACGGCTAGTGAAAAAGATCCCTAGCCCAACAGTATCCATCGGTGCTTTCTCCTCCCAACAGGTCTGCGTTGCCTTGTCCACTTTCTGCAGCAAACTATGCACAATAATAAAGCCAGCAATCTGCTTAAAGGTGCCCAGGCTTTGTAGAGCGCGGATGTTGGCGTTGACCATATCCGAAAGGGCACGAAGTTTTACAGCTGACGATGACTCGATGCAATCCAAATCCAAAATTTCAGAGACATGTGGAAAATAAGACGTTTGTTATTAAACCGTTTTTTAAGTACCTCTAATGCAACTGGATAGTTAGCGCTGCTTATTTCCAACGAAGAAACACTGTCGAAGGCTGGTCCTTTCAGGCACGATCTCAAATGCTTAAACTTCTCCAAATTAGAAAATCCTGAGTCCGTATCAATGATTGACGAGAACATGGCTATAAAATCTGCAAACTTTGTATATCCTCCACTAAACTCTGGAAGTTTGATCTCAGGCAATCGAATCCGGCGCTGCGACAATGTGTGATTGTCAACAGATGCATCTTGCCTCATAGTAGAGCAAAAAGGCGACAATAACTTTCGTTTGTTGATTTCGCGACGCAAGCTGGTTTCAACTAAGATTGAAAGTTGATCAAAAGATTTACGAAAATCTCTCCCGACTTCATCATAATCCAGCTCCTTCCATGCGTTATGCATATTGTTAAATGCCTGCTGAGCTGAGATGCACAATTTGCTCCGGAGCGATTGCTTTGGCCATCCGTTTTACCTGCTCGTCAATAGCTTTGATCATAGCTTTGTAAAACGGTGCACCAGGAAATTGAGCTGCAGCAGTGCTTTGCATTTTTAATTATTCTTTTATTTTTATATCTGCACATTAAATATATAGTTAAGGAGTCACTGACTGTAATACACTTTCGGTATACAGTTTTAAGTGTAATGGCTGTGAAGCGCTTGCACGGTGTATGTTATAGTTCAGTAGATGTCACTGTCACTTTATTGCCTCCACTAACGCTTCAATACCTTACAGTTTTAAATGCACTGGCGTTCAAACGACGTAATGTCAATGGCAATGCAGCTCTTCGAAACGAAATGTAAATTGCACCCAAGTCACAATGTCAATTTAAGGGCACACAGTTTTATCACGAGCGAATGCAAAACGAAACGGGAGAAGCAATAATAATGCATGGCTGCTGTAACTGTTCTAGCAAAAAGCGACAAGAGAATCGACTGCGCAGGCGCCAATGCAGGTCCAACACTTGCAAAGAAAACAAACACAAAAACGACTCGAGAACAGCGGAAACTATGCAATGAGCGCAGGCGCGAACTTTCTTGACTCTTCAATTTAAATACTTTTTATTTATTTAAACAAAACACAGAGCTAATCACGTCGGGGTCACCAAATGTTGAACTATTGAGCTTTTTCAATAGCTACTGAATTTCCACAATAAAATTTAAATAAATATAAATGCACCAAAATTTGCATTAATATAAATGTAATTTATTTCCCTTCGTAGCCAAACTTCAAATAGTTTAAAGTTTTTAATTATTTATTGTAAGCTCCGACTTGAGCGGTTATACAATATGCAAAACGATTTGGCAGGTGGTCGAATACCGTGCCGCGACTTGAATTCTCGAGCGATCGAACAGAACTAATAAGCTGCCGAATTGCAGCAGCTGCTTGCCCTTAGCTAAAGGCCAAGGGCAAGCAATAGAAAAATGCAAGATAAAGAAACTACGATAAGCGTGCGGGTAGCTGCGTAACCAAACAGAGATTTAAAATGGTAATTATGCAGTTTGGTTACTTTTCCGAAAAGTGGGGGAATTTTTTTTTTTTTTTTTCATGAATCTGTTGATTGCATCATAGTAAGTAATATTCCATGGGGGGAGGCTGAAATTTCCCATAAACTCCATGAGTTATGGGGTATTGAAATTATAATGAATATTCGTGATTTTGAAGAACGCTAGGGAGAGGGGGGGGTGAACACACATGAAAAAAATGTGCCCGATAGTGTGATCTGCTCCGGAACATAGCCAATAGTGCCAATAGCAGTGGCGTGGACCCTTGAAAGTTTAAATAAAAAACATAGTTTGCCGTAATAGCAGTGGCGTCAGCCACTGCTTATTTTGGCATTTTAAACTTGGACGCCACTGCTATTTTTGGCTATGTTCCGGAGCAGATCACACTATCGGGCACATTTTTTCATGTGTGTTCACCCCCTCTCCCTAGCGTTCTTCAAAATCACGAATATTCATGATAATTTCAAAACCCCATAACTCATGGAGTTTATGGAAAATTTCAGCCTCCCCCTTGAATATCATTAGCGGCAACCAATCGAAGGTGCCTAAAAAAAAAAAAAAAAATTCCCCCACTTTTCGGAAAAGTAACCAAACTGCATAATTACCTTTAAAATTACTATAGATAAAATAATGAGCATTTAAAAAATTTTGATCAAAATCGGTTAATCAACACCTGAGATATCGCATTTTGAAGTTTGATCATATTGGCCATGGTAAATACTCACAAATGAGTGTATGGGTTACATATGGGGTTAAGGGTACGCCTAGTCGGGATTTCTCGACTAGAGCCTTACTTGTTTTAATTGAAAAGTTGACCTAGTCATTACATTACGACAATTTTTGGTTTAATACAACTATAATACATATATTATGACAAGTAAGTCTGCGCTTGCTTCGCTGCGCCGATAGTTTTTTCAAAATTTTAGCAATAGATATAAAATAAATAAGTTAGAAAAGAGATAGAGAATCAGAAGCGTCATTATACTTTGATACCAAAGGTATGGTAATGTTCGTCATGGTGTCTGTCCATCCGTCCGCATGAACGCCACTTCTTTTTACACCCTTAAAGCTAAAGCATTGCAAATTTACAAATGTGTAGGCACATGCCTTCCTCAGACAAAGTGTTAAATTTAGGACTCTACGACCTCAGGGAGCCTGGGAAATCGATAACAAGTCGATACACCTCGATGGGCAAATCGATAAAACACTTATATATCCCACATTTTAGCAGCTAGAGTCACCAAATTTGGGGGCAGATAGCCAATGACATTCTCCAAAAAACTGCATAAAAAGTTTGGATGCCTCGCCCACTTGTTTCGCCCCCAGCGTTCTTCAATTATAAATAAAATGAACACTGCTATGTAAACTGGTATTAAAGTATATCGCAGTCGGTTGGTTTTACTTGTTTTTAATTTTAAACATGCACATCAGTGCTTTGTGTAGGTTCTCATTCGAAATGATTTTTATTGTTCAATTTAAAAAGGTTAAGGTTAGCCCAAGTACATAATATGTATGTATTGCATGGTCGGAGATGCTTCTTTATGTCTGTTACATACATTTGCACAAAACCATTATACCCTTATTTACCCATTTTATCTGTTTAGGGTATAATTATAGAGAACAACATAATTATTGAATTTAATATAAGAAACTTAAGCACGCATAAAGATATATCATACGGTTGCAATGCTGTTTTGATAATACTTATTATAATATTCATCACTATCATTTTCTTAAAACACAAAAAAAATTAAAATACATTTGAATTAGATAAGAATTATCCTAAAAACATGTCTTAAGAATCACATAATAATAACAAAACTAATAAATTTCAAGAGTTAGTGAACTCATTAAATTCCACGTAATTTCAAGCAGTTCATTAAGTAGAGCAGAAGCCAAACATATGTTATCAGCAATTATGTTAGGTTATAATTAAACTTCATATAAAAGAATTTCAGTAAAGAAGAGTAGTTCAATTCTCGGCACAACAATGAACAGTCAGTCGTGCTTCTGATGTGAAAAACCTTTTTATACTCTGATACCAAATGTATCAAGAGTATATTGGCTTTGTGCAATGTCCGTCATGGTGACTGTCTGTCCGTCCGTCCGAATGAACGCAACTTTTTTCGACACCCTTTAAGCTAGATCCTTGCAACTTTGCAAATATCATGATACATGCCTTCGTCAGACAAAGTGCAAAAGTGTTAAGTGCTGATCTACCACCTCAGGGGTTCTGGAAAATCGATAACAAGTCGATACACCTTGATGTGCAAATAGCTGGTGCAAGATAGCTGGTGACATTCAAAAACTGTAACAAAATTTTGGATGCCACGCCCCCACACTGCGCTCCATGCCCATCGCCTTTAATTACTGCAATGCATGTACATATTTGGCCAGTTTTTAAGCTAAAGTCACCAAATTTAGTAGGCGGGCAGAAGTCGCCATCACCAAGTCACCATAAATGGAAAGAATTAAACGCCTCGCCCACCTTTAAAAACCAAAAACTCGATATCTCTCAGTTTTTATACTAGAGTCACCAAATATGGTGGGAATATTGTTTGCCCACCTGGTAAAATCTAAAATCTCTATATCTCTTTCAGCTTTTGCGCTAGGGTCCCCAAATTTGATGGGAACAATGTTAGTGATATCCGTAACAGATTTGCATACAAATTTTGGCAAGCCCACTTTTACTGCCCACCTTTATATCTTTCTCAGTTTTTGGGCTAGAATATTCAAACTTGGCAGGGGATAGAAGGTAGCACCCGCCACAGATATGCATCACAAATTTGGTTGTTACGCCTCCTAAGCCACTTCTGGCTGCCAGCTTGAATAGCCCTAAACCAATTGCGGGCCCGTTATCGATATTTAAGGGGGTATTCTGGTTTAGAAGCCCAAATTTTAGAGATTTTTTTGGACGCTATAAAAAAAAATCAAAAATTATTTTTACTATCCATTTTTTTATAAACTTTTTATTGATATTTTAAGAATACAAAACAATTATAATATAAAAAAAAAATTAAATTTCAAAAAACTGCAGGTTGACGAAGTGGGGACTGATGGATAAATGGCTTGTCCTGGTGTGCAGGATATAAATCCTTTCCGTGACCTGATATAGAAATCAATTAATGATTCGTAGAGATGAAGGATGTAGTTATCGCACTACGAAGAGTTTTTGAAAAAAAAATTTTTTTTTACAAAATGGCGGCGGTTTGAAAAAAAAGATTCATATTTCTCCTATTTTTTTGTCTTTCGGAATTTTTTAAAGATACAAAAAAAAATAATTTTCGTTAAAACTCTTCGTAGTGCAATACTATAATGTATAAAGAAGCTCTGTATAAAATTTCAAGTGAATCGGTTGAGTAGAACTTGAGATATCATGCACACCGTTCCTAGAAAAGTAGTTACAAGAAAAACGAGCTCAAAGTTTGAGGACTAGTCGCAGTCGGAGTCGCGTCACAAAATGAGCTGTAACTCCGAAAATAATTCGAATTTCGAAAAATCCTTTTAGGTACATTTTCTTGAAGAGTTATACAATGAAAATATGCAAAAATAAAAAAAATCAATTTTTTCCAGTTTCTTAACCAGAATACCCCCTTAACTCACCGGCAAGTACTCCGATGCTGCCCGGTGGTAATATTACCCCGTTACATGTTCCTGTTGTTGAAACCTCTCTCAAATGTTCGAAAAAATATTCCCAGTAGCGTAGCTGCAGCTCATAAGCCGCTTGTAGTTGTTCCTATTAGAAAATATATTTTTGTATAAAGGCTAGCTTCTGATACCTCCTCAGAAGATGTTAATGCCTATATTAAAAGTAATATCGACTCCCCGCTGATTGTTGTTGAAAAGTTTAAATTTAAACACGCTCGTAACATATCTTCGTTCAAGTTGAGTGTGCCGCCTGAATATTTCTCAACAATTTGTTCTGAAAAGTTTTGGCCGCCGAATATCCTCATGAAGGAGTATGTGAACAGGCGAAATAACAATAATACTTATAGTAATAGTAGTGCCCTCCCTATTAGTAACTCACTTCCTTCTTTGTCTGTAACAAAAAACTAACTAAAGTAATAAGCCAAGCATATCAAAATGTAAGAGGCCTTAATACTAAACTTTCAAAACTTTACGTTAATAGCCTTGGATTCACAAATAGTTGCGCTTACTGAAACCTGGTTGAAACCTGATATTTCTGATAACTTTGTTTTTCCTAATAAATATAACTTGAACAGGTGTGATCGCACAACCCGTAAGGGTGGTGGGGTTCCTATCGCTGTTGATTCCTGCATTTCTTCTGAACAAATTCAATCCAATGATCTTCCGGATACAGAGTTTGTATGTGGTAAAGTATCTTATGGTAGTCGGTCACTTTTTATTACCTGTTCCTACATTCCTCCCCATTGTAATACCTACATTTATTCGTCCCATTTAAGTGCTTTGCAACATGCTTCGTCCTTATTATTAGACATGGATCATCTTATTGTGGTTGGTGATTTTAATTTGCCAAATGTGGGATGGTCTGCATGTGACTCATCTTCCACACAATTTCCAACCACATTTGATGATTTTATAGATGGTATCCTGGAGTTAGGGCTATCGCAAGTAAACGATATACTTAATTGTAGTGGTAGAATGTTAGACTTAGTATTTGTTTCTGATGTTGATTGTTTTCTTGTAAATAGAGTACTCCCTTTAGTTCAGTCGGAAGACTTTTACCATCCTACTTTAGAGCTTTCTCTTGAAATACTTAACCCTAACTCCAATACTAATGTTTCTACAAAATCATGTTGTTTTCGTAAGACTAACTTCACTAAATTAAATCAACTTCTGCATGCTACTAATTGGTCTCAGCTTTATTCCTGTAGTGATTTAGAAACTGCCATTGCCATATTTTATGGAACCTTCTGTCGCTCAGTAAGTGATAACAAACCACCTTGGTTTACAAGGGAATTATCAAAACTGAAAAATGCGAAGACAAGATCCTATAAAAGATTCAGTAAATTGGGAACTACTATTGACTTATCTTCTTATATAATAGCAAAGTCTAATTTTCTTTCTGTTAACACATTCTGCTATAATAACTATCTTAATAAGTGTAGAATGAATTTCTCCCGTGCTCCTAAACAGTTTTAAATTTTGTTAACTCTTAACGTCAATCCTCCTGCATGCCATCCTCAGATTTTCTTGATAATACGAAAGCAAGTTCTGATTAGGCTGTGGACGATCTATTTGCTGAATATTCTTAATCAGTATACACTTCGAGTTCTCATAGCTCTAGTAATACTTATCCCTTCCAAATTCAAACGTCAAATTACATATTTGCCCCAGTTTTAACTGAGTGTTCGTTGCTAAGTGACCTTAACCTGATCAAACCAGGCTTCTCGCCTGATCCTGATGAAGTGCCCGGTTTACTAAAATTATTCAAATTGTCTGTTGAATCTTCAGTATTCCCCGATATGTGAAAGCAATCTTTTATTATTCCACTTCATAAAAATTCTTGAAAGTCCAATGTTAAAAATTATAGAGGGATTTCTAAATTGTCTGCCATTCCGAAAGTCTTCGAGAAACTTATTTGCTCTCAATTGCAACACTCATGTAGTGCAATGATGTCGCCTTATCAACATGGTTTTGTAAAGCGTACTACCACCAACCTTTTTTTTTACATCGCTTGTTATTGAAGGGCTTAAGAACAAAATGCAAACTGATGTCATTTACACAAATTTTAGTAAGGCATTTGATTCTACTAGTCATTCACATTTGCTTTATAAATTAAACATTATTGGTCTCCCAACTAACCTCCTTTCATGGCTTTCTGAGTACTTGTGTGGCCGTACACAAAAAGTTGTCTTTAAATCATCTGTCTCTTAGCCTATTTATGTAAAATCAGGTGTCCCCCAAGGTAGTCACCTTGGCCTTTGTTTTGTCGGGGGCCGCTGCACTTGTAGTTTTAATTGAAATTGTAGAATTAAACACACGTTTCGCGTTTAGGTTATATTTAAAAACTGTAACTGTATTATACTTGAATAAAAAACGATCTTGCGTGGTACACTTGTAAGTTTGAACTGATTTACATGCTATTATGTTAATAGCCGCTAGGCTGTTAAGGGCTGCCATCGGCTAGCGAGCTTGGCTTGTGGTGAGTTTCTAGCGATGGCAGTGCCGATCAGTTGGAGTAATTTAAACCCGCTGTTTGGCATAAACATACTCCCCCCCTTTGCAAGGAGTGCAAGAATATGGAGGAAGGGAGGATCGGAGACGAGGCAGGGCTGAGAATTATGCCGGGCATGATCCCGACCACATCCAGCCGAAAACGGTGTTTTGGGCCACCGGGATGCCATTTTGACCGGGAATGAGGCCAGGCACCAAGAGTTCCTGAAACACATCGGCACCAAGTGTAAAGAACACTCGTTTGGGTCGGACCCATGCCTTGTCCGAAGGAATTATGTTGGAAAAGACGGCCTGGACACTTGTTGGGATCGCCTTTACGGGGGTCATCACCGACACATCCTCTTCTACCTTGAGCACCAACTCTCGCGTAAAAGACGAAGTCTTATTGTGCAGGATGCGTTGATGCGGCTTATTGGAGCGCACGCGTCCACAAGTCCAACCAGCTCGAAAGATTTCACACCGTTGTTAAGGTGCACGGAGACGGTCGGTAACACAGCTATGCGCTGCAGTTCCAACAGGGACGTCAGCGATGTTAACATCGCCGGCTGCGCCTCTGGGGAGGGGGACGCTGACCGATTCCGTGCCACGTCCAGACCTTGTTGCACCGATGAAGAGCTGCCTGGCTTGGGATCGGGGGTAGGCGACGTTGACCGCTTCTGTGCCACCACCAGACGTTGTTGCAAGGACGACACTTTGCCTGGCTTTGACGTGGATGGCCGGGAGGTCTCTCTCAAATGGAGCAGGGTGTGGTGATCCTCACCACATTTGCGGCACTTGTCCTTGCTCAGACAGGTGTCCCCGGAATGCTGGTGTGCCAGACAATTGGGGCAGTACTTATTAATGAGCACTGCCCGGAGTCGCTTATCGCCCGATAAGCGTAGAAAACGTGCGCACTTGCGCAACGGATGGATGCCGCTGCAAACGCGGCAGCGAAATGATTGGGTTCCGCGTGCTCGACGTTCCTCCAACGCTTTTGCCTTCCGTGGTGCCATCCTGTGGAAAGAGAGAAGGAGAGAAAACTAAATGTATTTGGAGTTTACACTCTACACATGGCACCCACTCCGGGAGTACGTGGATGCTAACGTTGGAAGTTTGGAACGGATTTATTTAATCTCTTTTTTATTGATCTTCCTGCGGTAATATCTAACTCGCACGTGTACATGTTTGCTGATGCTGTAAAATTATGTTTATCCTATAATAAAACTTATTCCAGTAACTTACAACAGTCAGATCTTAGTGCACTATCTGATTGGTGCAGCTTTAACCAACTTAATTTAAATTGTTCTAAATGTAAAGTTATGTCGTTCTGTAGAAGTACTGCTCAGTACTTGCTTGATGGCTCACCAGTCGATCGCGTATTAGAAATAAAGGATTTGGGCATTCTTGCCTCAAACTTAAAATTTGATTCTCATATATCGTGCATGGTTAAGAAAGTCATCAGTGTCGTTGGTTTCATCAAACGGTGGTCGAAAGAGTTTAACGATCCTTACACAACTAAGACACTTTATACATCCCTAGTGCGTCCCATCCTTGAATATGGATTTTGTATGTGGTCTCCGCAATAACGGATTCATCAGGATAGAATTGAATCTGTTCAGAAGAAATTTCATTTATTTGCACTTAGGAGTTTTAACTGGGTTCCCGGAGTTGATTTGCATTCGTATTCAAGATATATTTAATTAACCTTCCTTCTCTTTTAAACCGTAGAACTATGCATGGAGTTTTATTTGTTACTAATCTGCTCAATGGTGAAATCGACTCACCCATTTTATTAAGTCGAATTAACTTAACTGTCCCTTTTAGATCTTCTCGTAACTTTGTATCTTTTAACTTGATCGTTGCTCTACCATCTATCTAATGCATGAACCGTTTCGAGTAGTGTGCGCAGACTACAATAAGATGTTTTCACTTGTTTCCTCTGAGGCCTCCATTCCCTTACTAACAAGATCCAAACTGCTTTACTTATCTAGTCATAGTCACTAAAATCTAATCTTATGATCTGATTGGGGTTTTCTGGGTTTTTCCCCAATCCTTGCAACAAATGTTGGATCATTAAATTATGTTGACTGATATTAGTTGACAATAAACAAATAAATAAACAAGTAAAAACGTTGCAGTCGGACGCAACCGACTGCGATATACTTTGATACCAGTTTACATAGCTGTGTTAAGGATTATGTGTAAAAGTAGTAATATATGGGGGTTTTTAATATAAATATAAGGCAGAAGGGGTAGGTGTGACATCCAAATTTGTGATGCATATCTGTGGCGGATGGTACCTTCTATACACCTACCAAGTTTGGAGACTCTAGCGCAAACACTAAGAAAGATAAAGGTGGGCGTGGCTTCCAAAACTTTAATGCAAATTTGTTACGGATGTCACTGACAATGTTTCCACCAAATTCGGTAACTCTAGCGCAAAAACTGAGAGAGATATAGAGTTTTCAGAAGAAGGTTAGAGGTAAAGGTGGGCGTGGCTTGCAAAACTACGGATGTCACTAACAATATGATCACCAAATTTGGTGACTCTAGCTTAAAAACTGGCGAAGTTACATGTATTTCGAGCTTTTTAGAGCGGTGGAGCATGACCCGTTGTTTGGAAGCGTGGCATCCAAAATTATGCATACCTGTGTCAGATGTCGGCATCTAACTTCCCACCAAATTTTGTGGCTATAGCTTCGAAACTGTTGAAGATACAGCCATTTTTGTTTATAATTTGAGTGGGGCTGGGGGCGGAAAAGGTGGGCGTGGCATCCACATTTTTGATGCAGTTTTTTGGAGAATGCCATGGGCTACCTTGCCCCAAAATTTGGTGACTATATCTGCTCAAATGTGGGATATATAAGTGTTTTATCGATTTGCCCATCGAGAAAAATACTGAACATCGATAGCAAATATCGATTTAATTTCGTGCTCTTCCCATCTCTACTTTCATGAAACAGAAAGACTTTTTGTATAAATAGGCTGAGGTGTTTCAACGTTGCAAGAAATTTTCTATGTGAGTTGTTGTTGCAGGACTCATTAAACATGAAACGATGAAACGAGCTGTTGAACACTTCAATTGTTACTTATATTTAGTTTATAAACATTACAAAAAATGTTATAATAAACATTACATACATATCCTTTACGGGTTCGGAGATTCTTCCTTCTGTCTGTTACATACATTTTCAAAAAAACCATTATACCCTTAATTAAAAATTTTATGAGTTAAGGGTAAAATATACCCTTATTTACCCATTTTATAGGCAAAGGTTATATAAACAGGTGGCAAAAATTATTATTTTTCGGCTCGTAAATTAATGATCTCTAGCAACGAAGCCAAATGCAGCACAGGATGCTGCAATCAATATTTCCCAATCCGCTTGTTCCCCGTCAAATCTTTTTTGGAGGCCCGATTGCGCTTGAATTTTCCAAACAGCGGGAATTCTGGCTTTTTTAAAAAATAATTTGCTTTTTTCCGCTTTTTTTTACTGAGCAGTTTATAATTTTTCAGCGACTATTTTTATGTAGAGCTGTTCATCGCAGTTGAATAAAAACGAAATAGTTCATTAGGGTATCCAGTACAGCAAAAAATTCCTGGCCGGAATTTGTGATATATTTTGAAAGCGTGGGCAGTGTGACCATAGTCCCCCAATGTGTGGTAAAATATGCCATTTGGCATAATATCTTAGGAGATACATGGTCACTCTGAGGCATTAAATTTAAAAAAGTAAACAAAGCGAATAAATAAAAAAAGAAAAGATAATTAGTGGAAATAGTATGCTTATTCCATTGTTGGCAGCATATATTGTTGCAAAAACGAGCGAGGAAGAAGAGCATCGGAACCGTCAACGCCGACAGCACAAATGGTGGGTCAACCCATATTTGCAGCGAAGGCATCAGAAAGGAAGATTTGTGAACGACGCAAGCATTTTAAATTAAAATACACAAATTTATGCATTTATAGTTTAATAATATGGTGCAGAATCCAATGGAATCAATCCATCGTGGTTACCATTTTCCACCAGTTTTTTAGATTTCTTTTCCATTTTTATTTTTCATGAAGTGTTTTTTGTCGCTCTCAGCGCAAAAATATCTATGATTTGGTATTTCCTGAGCCGAGCGCCAGTGTGTACATATTTATTTAATCGCTACTATCGATAAGAAGTTTAGTATTTTTGCTACGTTACTAGATACCTAGAAAACATGCAGCCAAAAAAAAAACCATTCCCGCTACGACGATTTTGTATGGGAAATTTGAACTTTGAAATTCGTTCATACAGACGCGCCAATCTTAAGGACTATAAAAGCTCGAGATTTCAAAGTTTGAATAAGGTTATTTTGGTGTCTGGAAGAATACGCAGAAATGAGTGTACGCGTTACGTATCGGTTTAAGGGTATTGTAGATATGTTCTTTTTATACGACTTGCTTCTCAGCAGCAACGGACGTGTTTTTTTGTGCGCTTCGCCTTTTTTGATTTTTTCGCGTTTTAGCTACTTTTTAAAACCCGCGCTTTGTGCAAATAAATAGCTTTTGCGGCTTTGTGCGTTATCGGGGTGTAAAACACAAAGTGGACATTAAGTTTAATAACTTATTTGCATTTTTTTGGTAAGCGCTCAATAACAAAACCAAATTGCATTCGCAGCTTACCGCTCTTTCGTTTGCTTGCACTCAATTTGGTTTTGTGTGTTGTCGCTTTCTTACTTTAAAGTTTCGGTGCTCGCTCTGAGAGTACCAAAGAACCGTTCGTTTTCCTTTTCGATTGCTCTCACGCGCTCTTTTTGTGTGTTCTGTTCGTCGCGTTGTAAATATACTCCGTTGTCGTTGCTGTCGGTATTCGCGCTCGCGTCGTTTTTATTGTTTTGATTGTGAGTATTTCTTGCTTGTGAGCTTTTTTTGTTTTGCCTTTAGAGTGGACCCATTTTCCTAATACACTTATTTTTGTGTCAGTATTATTCGTTTAAATATATTTTTTTAATCAATATAATTTTATTTTCCCTTGCTTTTTATTACATTTGATAATTAAATTATGTCTGTGGTCTGTTGTGCAAAGCAGTGCAAAGTCCGTGGCGACAACCCAAATGCAGGTTTTGTTTGCTGTTGGATATGTGGAGCTTCTGCACACGAAAAATGTGCAAACATTCATGCCTATTCTAAGGAAAATATGAATAATTCAAATCTCGAGTGGCCCTGCTGGTCATGCAAAGAGTTGAAGAAAAACATTTATAATTTCATGAGTCAAATGCAAGTTGGTTTTAAAGAGCTGTTAGTATTATTTACTAAAGCGCAAGACCTGCACTCTGTTTTGGATCACTAATTCAAGAATAATGTAATCTTGAATTCGGAATCACCAAAACGTAAGAACCCATTTGTGAGTTTTTCTCCAAAATCTCCCTTAACGGAAGAACATAAAAAAGTCGTAAAAATAATAAAGTAAATGTAAAAACGAAAATTGCAAAAGCCCCATCTCCACGAATTGACGAGAACATGTATGATAATGCCATCAGCCCTTTGGATGTGGCAACATCAGATCCTGGCCCGTTGGTTCAAAATGAGCCAAACATCCCTAATATAAGTAAATTTCTACCTGTAGCTTCTATAGCGGGTTCTGTTGAGGGTGTGTGCTCAATGGCTCCTTGGGAGGTCAGTTGCGTTGACGTGACTGACCTACGAAATGAAACAAATGGTCACATTCCTCAAACTGTGGCTCCTCCTATAGAAGGCTCTGTTGAGAATATACTTAATAAAATTGTTGGTGTTCCACCAAAAAAACATATATTTGTTTCACGGCTCCCCCCTGGTTTGACATCAGATGATGTAAAGGTCTACATTCAGGCCAAATCAAAAGCTACAGTTTCGGTGGAAAAATTCAAATTTGCATATGACCGGGATATCTCGTCGTTTAAAATAAGTGCTGCAATCCAAGATTTTAATGCTATATACAATAAAAAATTCTGGCCAGAGCACATCATAGTTAAAGAATATACTGATAATAAAAATAAAAAGAAAAATCGGCCTCCGATTTTATTACCATCTTTGGTGGTTGGGCCTAGCTCTTCTGATAGTTCAAAAAACTAACCACCTCCTTCTCACTGGGCTATCAGAATGTTAGAGGACTTTGTAGTAAACTTAGTACTTTGTATCTTAATAGCCATTCTTTTTCCTTTCATGTCGTTGCCTTCACGGAAACGTGGTTAAGACAAGACATACTAAATTCTGAAATTTTTTCTAACAGATTCTGTATCTATAGAAAGGACCGCCCACTGCGTCGTGGCGGTGGTGTGCTTATTGCTGTTGATGTTGACTTTCCCTCTGAGGCAGTAATATTAAGTGATTCTATAGATATCGAATTTGTTGCTGTTAAGCTAAATATTAATGGTGTTGGTATTTATATATCCTGTTCTTATATACCACCTTTATCTGACAACTCTGTGTATAATGCTCATTTGTCAGCTTTACTTTCCATTTCTTCTATGCTTTCTGATCGTGATATTTTTGTAGTTCTTGGTGATTTTAATATTGCTGAAGCTACTTGGAATTCAAGTCCGGACTCAAGCGTGTTGACCCCCATGGTGCAGACTGATTTTCTGGTTGGTTTATTTGAGATATCATTGAGTCAGATCAATGGTATACCAAATTCTCTTGGTAGAATGCTTGATTTGGTTTTTGTTTTGGATCCATCCACTATCTCTGTGTCAAGAACCCTTCCCATATCCACTCCTAAAGACTTATACCACCCGACGCTGGAGGTGGTGATCACTTTGCCTACATGTGCTGTAAGCCAGTGTAGTGAACCATTAGGACGGGTACGTCAATTTCGGAAAACCGATTTTGTAAAACTTACCCGGCTCTTGGCACTTGTTGACTGGTCTTCTCTCTATGGTTCCGAGGACTTGGATACGGCTATCAGTATTTTTTATAGCACCTTATACAATTTATTCGACATGTGTGTCCCTTGTGGTAAGCCAAGTAGGAAAAACAAACCTGCGTGGTTTACACGAGAGTTGACAGCCCTTAAAAATCGAAAGTCTAAGCTTTATAAGAGTTTCAGAAAATCTGGCTCTTCTGCTCATTACTCATCCTACTTGATCGCGCGTTCCAGTTTTTCGGTCTTGAATAACTTATGTTATAAAAATTACCTGAGTCGGTGCAGACTACAGTTTCAGCAAGATCCTAAGAGGTTCTTTGACTTCGTTAATTCGAAGCGAAAGTCTTCAACACTTCCATCTAATGTATTATTTGAAAACAAGTCGGCCAACTCAGATCAGGCAATTGCCGATTTGTTTGCAGAATATTTTCAAACGACTTATAGTTCAATTGATACTCAGGTGGATCTGCCTTACCCGTATCGGGTTGATAGCTCCAATTGCATTTTTGAACCAAGAATCACGGAGTGTTCATTACTACGTGATCTACAAGGTATTAAGCCAATATTTTCCCCAGGACCTGACGGCGTACCAAGCTGTGTGCTTAAGTACTGCGCTGACGGTCTTTTAAAGCCTTTGCACAAATTGTTTAGTTTGTCTGTTGAGCAATGTTCATTTCCAAACATCTGGAAAGAATCGTTTATTATACCGCTCCATAAAAAAGGAGACAAGTCTCACGTTCCAAACTATAGGGGTATCTCCAAATTGTCTGCTATCCCAAAAATGTTTGAGAAATTGATAACTTCTCAACTGCAACATTTTTGTAGATCCTTAATATCACCGTGCCAGCATGGATTTGTGAAACAAAGATCTACCACCACTAACCTGTTAGAATTTACTTCACATATTATTAAGGGTTATCAAAATAAAACGCAAACGGATGTTATCTACACTGATTTCAGTAAGGCGTTTGACTCAGTTAATCACTACCTTTTACTTCATAAACTTCAACTTTTAGGTTTTCCTGTCAATCTCATTCGGTGGATAAGGGAATATTTAATTCATAGAACACAAAGAGTCAGTTTCAAGGGTTCTGTCTCAAAGGTGGTTCATGTCACGTCCGGTGTTCCGCAAGGAAGTCACCTTGGACCGTTATTATTCACACTGTTCATCAATGATCTGCCATCAGTAATTGATCATTCTCGAGTTCTGATGTATGCTGACGATGTAAAATTATGCATGTCAGGTACTACTACGTTGTCTGCTCAAAAATTACAAAAAGACTTAGATAACTTCCAAACTTGGTGTCGTGTTAACTTGTTAAATCTTAATTGCAATAAATGTAAAGCAATGTCCTCTTATAGACGCCTGCCTTTTTTAAATATATATTTTCTTGATGGTAGTCCACTCGATCGCATTGAATGGGTTGATGATTTAGGTATCCTTTTTGACACAAAATTTAAATTTCACAAGCATTTCTTTCAGTTGCAAGTCGAGCCTCTAGTACCTTGGGGTTCATTAAGCGCTGGTCGAAAGAATTTGACGATCCCTACATAACAAAATCTCTTTATACTTCTTTGGTACGTCCTATTCTTGAATATGGATCTTGTATTTGGTATCCCAACTACAGGATTCACCAGGATAGAATAGAATCAGTACAAAAACAATTTCTGCTCTTTGCCCTTAGGGGACTTAATTGGGATACTAACATTAACTTACCTTCCTACCACAGTAGACTTTTACTAATAAATCTTCCTTCTCTTGCTGATCGGAGAACAATGCTAGGTGTAATCTTTTTACATAAACTAATAAACGGTGAAATTGATTCTTCGGAATTAATCAGCCAGATTAGTTTTGCAGTTCCGATCAGACGGACTAGGAATTTCCTACCAATTGCTCTTCAAACCTGTCACTCTAACTATACTATTCATAATCCTTTCCGTATTTTATGTTCAAACTATAATGATTTATCTCACTTATTAAATGGTGCCACTTCTATTGGTTCTCTTAAAAAGCTAGTCGTATGTCATTTGTCTACATGTTCGCGATCTACGTAACCGCACGTTATGCGGTGTGCCTCTCGGTCGGTGGGGCGGGAGGTGGTAGCATTTTTGCTTGGGTCCGCGCGTTAACAAGCCGGTGCTTGGTATCGTTGGGCCACTTGATGGTACTGTTCGTTACTACGTCTACGTCCAAATAACCCATAAAATGGGTAAATAAGGGTATAATGGTTTTGTGCAAATGTATGTAACAGACAGAAGGAAGCATCTCCGACCCCATAAAGTATATATATTCTTGATCAGCATCAACAGCCGAGTCGATCTAGCCATGTCTGTCTGTCCGTCTGTATGAACGCGCCGATCTCAGAGACTATAAGAGCTAGAGACTTCGAACTTTAAACTTAAACTCTCCTATACCATGAGAAGATCAAGTTTGCTTTAAATTTTCGATAACATTTCTGGTTTCCGATATACACATGTGATCGATAACAAAAAAATCTTGAATTTCAAAATTGTGAAAATTAGGTTTGAAACTACGGATAAAATAATAAACATTTAAAAAAATTCGGTTTAGAAACATCAGAGATATCGCAGTTTGAAGTTTGGTCATATTGGTCACTGATTTAATACGCATAAGTAACTGTAAGCGTTAAGTATCGGGTTAAGGGTATGTCCTAGTCGGGATTTCTCGACTAGAGCCTTCTTACTTGTTAATTTTAAACATGCACGTCAGTGCTTTGTATAGGTTTTCATTCGAAATGATTTTTATTGTTCAACTTAAAAAAGGTTAAGGTTAGCCTAAGTACATAATATGTATGTATTGCTCTCAAATCGTGAAACTGGTAAACAGCTACCGAAAGGAGAAGTGGTTGCAACACCTCGAAGGGTCGGACTTAGGTTCTAATAAACTGTGGAAAACCATTAAGAACCTATCCAATCCCCGCAGAAGCGAGTTAACAACTGTCACCATTGGTGACAGCAAGCCGCTTGACCCGACCAGATGCGCAGCTGCCTTCAACCGACAGTTTGTCGAGCATCCCACTGAGCA
Organism: Scaptomyza pallida; assembly: GCA_018152965.1. NCBI lineage: Eukaryota > Metazoa > Arthropoda > Insecta > Diptera > Drosophilidae > Scaptomyza > Scaptomyza pallida. Next base: position 1,746,977 of record JAECXP010000196.1, read on the forward strand.
AGATAAGAGAAGGATCAAGGCACTCACCCCCGACCCCCACCCACCCACATTCAGCCCAGATAATGTCCTCGATGCACTTAAGAAAGCCAAAAATTCCACTGCAGTTGGTCCTGACGGGTTGGCTACAGTGCTGATTAAGCACATCGGGAGGAAGGGAGCCGATTACCTTGCGCAAGTTTTCACCCTATGCGTAGGTAGTCTCCAAATACCCAGCATGTGGAGGTTAGGGAAAATCATCCCGATACCGAAACTTGGTAAGCCGCTCCATTAAGGAAGCTCTTACCGCCCAATCACCTTACTGTCACCAGTGGTAAAGGTATTAGAGACACTCCTCCTTCCCCTCTTTCAGGAACACTTCCCTCTGGCTGAACACCAACATGGCTTCCGAGCGGGTAGGAGTACAACAACTGCCCTCTGCGAGCTGACATCCCAAGTAGCAATGGGCCTGAACAGCGTAAGACTGCACCACAGGACCATTGCCGTGGCCTTGGATCTGTCGAAAGCCTTCGACACGGTTTAACACTCCAGGCTGCTGCCAGATGTCAGCAACACCAGTACGCCCCCTTTGCTAGTGCGTTGGCTCGCCAACTACCTAGCGGACAGGCGGGCGTACGTGAATTCAGAGGTGCCAGATCTGGAATGCGACGCTGCAAGCAAGGGGTACCCCAAGGGGGTACGCAGATGACTGCACAATCGCTTCCACCGGCAGGGACATTAGCGTTTTAGAGCATAGACTGAACTCCTACCTTCCCACAATACGACAGTTCCTGGGGAACCGTAATCTCGAACTCTCGACGCCGAAATCCATGGCATGCCTCTTCACCACATGGACTAAGGAAGTGACTAGGGAAATCGATATCCACTTAGGTGGCCAGAGAGTACCAACCGTAAATAATCCCAAAATCTTGGGGGTCACTTTCGATAGCCTATTTGTGTTTTCGAAGCATGCCGAACAACTGGCCAGGAACGTGAGCAAGAGACTACGGATCCTCAGAGCTTTGGCGGGATGGGACGGTCTCTCCTTGATAACGCTGCCCCAGTCTGGTCCCCCAGCATCAGTGACACCCAATGGAGAAATCTCCAGACGGCGCAGAATGCAGCCCTCCGAACCATTACGGGCTGCCACTCAATGACATCGGCTAGGACCAGACCTATCCGCTTCGACTACAGAGCCGAACTGCCGTACCTCAGAAACCTCAGACCCTTCGAGACTAGCACAAGTGAGGCATTGAAACAGGTCCACACTGCCACTGTAGCAGCTTCACTTGAAGCGCTAGCTCCCAGCGTCGTTCTGGGAGGCAGACCCCCATCCATCAGCCCTGCCGAGCGACAACTACCTAGAGCAACTCGGTGCACATTGGCACAGCTACGTTCGGGGTAATTCAGCATACCTATCCTCGTACCTTGCGAGGATTAACCCGGACGTAGACCCTTGTTGCGAGGTTTGTCGCTCGGCACCGCACACGACCCAACACCTCTTCGAGTGCGAGGCGCGACCCACGGCTCTCACTCCCCATGCACTTTGGAGTAATCCAGTCGAGGTGGCTCGCTTCCTTGATATGGACCTGAGTAGTGATTAATGTCTCTTTTTTCCTTTCTTCCCTTCCCCAAAAAACAACATGGATGTGACTACCTGCGGTAGGAACGAGACTGGCTACAACAACAACAACAACAACAAACACTACTGGGTTATCAGCAAGTGCGTAACAGCGCATGTGTTTTGTTTTTGTAAACTCGGTCGCGCTCCAACTCCCAGCTTGTGCGACGATGAGGCGCCAGAGTAGTGGAATAAGGTAAAGTGACAAATTCAGGACAAATTTGTATGGAAGGTGGACCAAATTAAAAATCCTTTCTTAGTGCTCACTTTCAACCTGAATGGAATATTTTGTGAAAATTTCAGCCTTCTAGCTCTTATCGTTTAGGCTGTTGGTCTCTCAACAATCAGGACAAACTATTTTATATACATATATAGATGACGGTCAGGACAGCGACGACAAGGTCGAAGATCAAAATGAAGCTGTGTCAGCACCTAGCGTTTTGAAGGCATTCTAGGCTGCAAAAGTTCTGAATGGAGTTGTCCATTTAAATTTTAATGACGAGAGTTTAACGAATAGCATGTCTCATTTAAATAATGCTGTGAGCGAGTGTTTTTTTTTTGTCAAAACTACTGCTAAACAATCCAAACTCACTCATTATTTAAATTGCATATAAAAAGAAAACCCACATATATAAATTAATCTTGTTATATTATGCTTATGAATATGCATTACATGTATAAGACTTATTATGAAAAACCCATGTTATTGAATAAAGTTTATTAATTTTTTTGTTTTGATTAAAAAATTAATTGGTTTAATTTTAAAACCTATAAAATTGGAAAAAAAAATTTTTTTGCTTCGGTTAGTTCGTCTTCCGGTTATATAGACGTAAAATCGTCAGTCCCTTGAAAGTCGCTATAACCGGATTCTAATGAATATGAACCAGTTTTTGAGCTAGAGTCACCAAATTTGATGGCCAGATAGCTGGTGACATTTCTCAACAAACTAAATCATTGGATGCCACGCCCACTTATACCGCCCAACTTTATATCTTTGTCAATTTTTGCGCTAGAGTCTCCAAACTTGGTAGGGGGATAGAAGTTGCCGTCCGCAACAGATGGATGTCACGCCTACCCCTTCTGCCTGGTTTGTATACCCAAAATCCCCTTATACTACTATTTGCACACAGAATCCTTAACATAGCTATGTAAACTGGTATCAAAGTACATATATCGCTGTCGGTTGCGTTCGACTGCAACGTTTTTACTTGATTAATTTTGTTTTAGCAACTCATAGTCATGGCAGCATTTCCTTAATTAGCTCAGCAGCTTTACTGCATTTGCGATAAGTGCAATTTACTCTTGTTGTATTCAACCATGTCTTTGGGCAGCCAGGGGCAGAATTCCTTGCTGCTAAGCCACACATCAAGGCATTTGTTTGTATTCATTAGGCATTGTCACTTTCAATTCTACACACAAATGATAAATTTAACGAGAAGGCTCTAGTCGAGAAATCCCGACTAGGACATACCCTTAACCCGATACTTAACGCTTACAGTTACTTATGCTTATTAAATCAGTGACCAATATGACCAAACTTCAAACTGCGATATCTCTGGTGTTTCTAAACCGATTTTGATCAAACTTGTTTTAAATGTTCATTATTTTATCCGAAGTTTCAAACCTCATTTTCACAATTTTGAAATTCAAGTTTTTTTGTTATCGATCACATGTGTATATCGGAAACCAGAAGTGTTATCGAAAATTTAAAACAAACTTGATCTTCTCATGAAGATACCAAAGGTATCATAGTATATTGGGTTTGTGCAATGTCCGTCATGGTGTCTGTCCGTCCGTCTGTCCGTCCGTCTGTCCGTATGAACGCAACTTTTTTCGACACCCTTAAAGCTAGAGCCTTGCAACTTTGCAAATATCTTGGTACATGTCTTCGTCAGACAAAGTGTTAAATGTAGGGCTCTACGACCTCAGGGGGCCCGAGAAATCGATAACAAGTCGATACACCTATAAATACACCGATAAAACACAAATATATCCCACATTTTAGCAGCTAGAGTCACCAAATTTAATGGCAAGATAGCTGGTAACATTCCTCAAAAAACTGCATTAAAAGATTGGATGCCACGCCCACCTATTTCGCCCCCAGCCCCCCTCCAATTATAAACAAAAATGCCTGTATCTTCTACAGTTTTGAAGCTATAGCCACCAAAATTGACATGAAGGTAGATACTGACATTTGACAAAGTTATGCATCAAAACATTGGATGCCACGCCCCCAAACAACGGGATATGCCCCACCGCCCTAAAAAAAACCGGAAGGCATGTATCTTCGCCAGTTTTTAAGCTAGAGTCATCAAATTTGGTATGAACATTGGTAGTGACATCCGTAGCAGGTGTACATCAATGTTTTGGATGCCACGCCCACTTATTCCGCCCACCGCTATATCTCTCTCAGTTTTTGAGCTAGGCTCTTCAAATTTGGTATGAACATTGTTAGTGGCATCCGTAACAGATCTGCATCAATGTTTTGGATGCCACGCCCACTTATACCGCCCACCTCTATATCTTTGTCAGTTTTTGAGCTAGAGTCTCCAATTTTATACCCAAAACCCTCATATATTACTATTTGCACTCAGAATCCTTAACACAGCTATGTGAACTGGTATCAAAGTATATCGCAGTCGGTTGCGTCCGACTGCAACGTTTTTACTTGTTTAAGTTGAACAATAAAAATCATTTCGAATGAGAACCTATATAAAGCACTGACGTGCATGTTTAAAATTAACAAGTAAGAAGGCTCGAGTCAAGAAATCCCGACTAGGACATACCCTTAACCCGATACTTAACGCTTACAGTTACTTATGCGCATTAAATCAGTGACCAATATGACCAAACTTCAAACTGCGATATCTCTGTATATGTATGTAACAGACAAAAGGAAGCATCTCTGACCCCATAAAGTATATATATTCCTGATCAGCATCAACTGCCGAGTCGATCTAGCCATGTCCGTCTGTCCGTCCGTCCGTCTGTCCGTCTGTCCGTCCGTATGAACGCGTAGATCTCAGAGACTATAAGAGCTAGAGACTTTAAACTTGAAATTTAAGCTCTCCTAAACCATGAGAAGATCAAGTTTGTTTTAAATTTTCGATAACACTTCTGGTTTCCGATATACACCATGCAAGATATTTGCAAAGTTGCAAGGCTCTAGCTTTAAGGGTGTCGAAAAAAGTTGCGTTCATACGGACAGACGGACGGACAGACGGACGGACAGACACCATGACGGACATTGCACAAACCCAATATACTATGATACCTTTGGTATCAAAGTATAAAAAGGTTAAGGTTAGCCTAAGTACATAATATGTATGTATTGCTCTGTCGCAGCAGAGCGGCTTGTGTATATGTCTGCACATACATATGTACATAAGTGGCTGATCGAGTTACGAGTGTGCTGGAATGTTTATGTATTTAGAGTGGCTGCCGTTATAATTGTTATACCCTTAACCCATAAAATGGGTAAATAAGGCTATAATGGTTTTGAGCAAATGTATGTAACAGACAAAAGGAAGCATCTCCGATCCCATAAAGTATATATATATTTATATCGAGCTAGCCATGTCCGTCTGTCCGTCCGTCCGTCTGTCCGTCCGTATGAACGGTTAGATCTCAGAGACTATAAGAGCTAGAGACTTTAAACTTGAAACTTAAACTCTCCTATACCATGAGAAGATCAAGTTTTTTTAAATTTTCGATAACACTTCTGGTTTCCGATATACACATGTGATCGATAACAAAAAAATCTTGAATTTCAAAATTGTGAAAATGAGGTTTGAAACTTCGGATAAAATAATGAACATTTAAAACAAGTTTGATCAAAATTGGTTTAGAAACACCAGAGATATCGCAGTTTGAAGTTTGGTCATATTGGTCACTGATTTAATGCGCATAAGTAACTGTAAGCGTTAAGTATCGGGTTAAGGGTATGTCCTAGTTGGGATTTCTCGACTAGAGCCTTCTTACTTGTTTGTGTTGTGACAAAGTGTTACAACGTTATTTAAACTTAACTATTCGGTACATATGATACAGTATAGGTCTGTTCGTTAGTAAAAAGTGTAGGGTAGTGCAGAACAGAACAGAACACGAAAAATACAACCCTAAAAACTTAAGGTGCAAAAAAGTGCAGAGCTACTATCAAACAAAATAGGTGTGAGTTCGAGCAAATTAAGCCAAAATCAGCTGACTGTAACAGATAAAAATAAATATTAAGAAAATCTTCTATTGTAAAATGCATGCAATTACTCCTCTTCAATGTAGAAATTATTAATGGTTTCATCAGACAATTTTTGTTTATTATTTAAAGCAACGTTTTTTATTCAATTTAAGTGTTCAAAAACTTAAATCACAAAAAAAACAGCTGTTTATTCACATTCAAAACATAACTGACACAAAACTGTTGTTTTGTTGTTCTACACTTTTCTTCTCTTGATTTTTGATGGTGTAGAAAAGTGCAGAAAAGTGTAAGTCAGGGCACACTATAAAACACAGGGCAGAACAGTTTAGTGTAAAAAAGTGCAGCTATCGAACACTTTTTTGTGAACTAGTGTACACTAGGGCAACCTAGTGCAGCTATCGAACACACCTTATGTCCTAGTCGGGATTTCTCGACTAGAGCCTTCTCGTTAAATTTATCATTTGTGTGTAGAATTGAATGTGACAATGCCTAATGAATACAAACAAATGCCTTGATGTGTGGCTTAGCAGCAAGGAATTCTGCCCCTGGCTGCTCAAAGACATGGTTGAATACAACAAGAGTAAATTCCACTTATCGCAAATGCAGCAAAGCTGCTGAGCTAATTAAGGAAATGCTGCCATGACTATGAGTTGCTAAAACAAAATTAATCAAGTAAAAACGTTGCAGTCGGACGCAACCGACAGCGATATATGTACTTTGATACCAGTTTACATAGCTGTGTTAAGGATTCTGTGTGCAAATAGTAGTATAAGGGGATTTTGGGTATACAAACCAGGCAGAAGGGGTAGGCGTGACATCCATCTGTTGCGGACGGCAACTTCTATCCCCCTACCAAGTTTGGAGACTCTAGCGCAAAAATTGACAAAGATATAGAGTTGGGCGGTATAAGTGGGCGTGGCATCCAATGATGTAGTTTGTTGAGGAATGTCACCAGCTATCTTGCTATCAAATTTGGTGACTCTAGCTCAAAAACTGGTTCATATACATTAGAAGGGACTGACGATTTTACGTCTATATAACCGGAAGACGAACTAACCGAAGCAAAAAAATTTTTTTTTCCAATTTTATAGGTTTTAAAATTAAGTCAATTAATTTTTTAATCAAAACAAAAAAATTAATAAACTTTATTCAATAACATGGGTTTTTCATAATAAGTCTTATACATGTAATGCACATTCATAAGCATAATATAACAAGATTAATTTATATAGAATGCCTTCAAAACGCTAGGTGCTGACACAGCTTCATTTTGATCTTCGACCTTGTCGTCGCTGTCCTGACCGTCATCTATATATGTATATAAAATAGTTTGTCCTGATTGTTGAGAGACCAACAGCCTAAACGATAAGAGCTAGAAGGCTGAAATTTTCACAAAATATTCCATTCAGGTTGAAAGTGAGCACTAAGAAAGGATTTTTAATTTGGTCCACCTTCCATACAAATTTGTCCTGAATTTGTCACTTTACCTTATTCCACTACTCTGGCGCCTCATCGTCGCACAAGCTGGGAGTTGGAGCGCGACCGAGTTTACAAAAACAAAACACATGCGCTGTTACGCACTTGCTGATAACCCAGTAGCGTTTGTTGTTGTTGTTGTTGTTGTAGCCAGTCTCGTTCCTACCGCAGGTAGTCACATCCATGTTGTTTTTTGGGGAAGGGAAGAAAGGAAAAAAGAGACATTAATCACTACTCAGGTCCATATCAAGGAAGCGAGCCACCTCGACTGGATTACTCCAAAGTGCATGGGGAGTGAGAGCCGTGGGTCGCGCCTCGCACTCGAAGAGGTGTTGGGTCGTGTGCGGTGCCGAGCGACAAACCTCGCAACAAGGGTCTACGTCCGGGTTAATCCTCGCAAGGTACGAGGATAGGTATGCTGAATTACCCCGAACGTAGCTGTGCCAATGTGCACCGAGTTGCTCTAGGTAGTTGTCGCTCGGCAGGGCTGATGGATGGGGGTCTGCCTCCCAGAACGACGCTGGGAGCTAGCGCTTCAAGTGAAGCTGCTACAGTGGCAGTGTGGACCTGTTTCAATGCCTCACTTGTGCTAGTCTCGAAGGGTCTGAGGTTTCTGAGGTACGGCAGTTCGGCTCTGTAGTCGAAGCGGATAGGTCTGGTCCTAGCCGATGTCATTGAGTGGCAGCCCGTAATGGTTCGGAGGGCTGCATTCTGCGCCGTCTGGAGATTTCTCCATTGGGTGTCACTGATGCTGGGGGACCAGACTGGGGCAGCGTAATCAAGGAGAGACCGTCCCATCCCGCCAAAGCTCTGAGGATCCGTAGTCTCTTGCTCACGTTCCTGGCCAGTTGTTTGGCATGCTTCGAAAACACAAAAAGGCTATCGAAAGTGACCCCCAAGATTTTGGGTTTATTTACGGTTGGTACTCTCTGGCCACCTAAGTGGATATCGATTTCCCTAGTCACTTCCTTAGTCCATGTGGTGAAGAGGCATGCCATGGGTTTCGGCGTCGAGAGTTCGAGATTACGGTTCCCCAGGAACTGTCGTATTGTGGGAAGGTAGGAGTTCAGTCTCCCCTTGGGGTACCCCTTGCTTGCAGCGTCGCATTCCAGATCTGGCACCTCTGAATTCAACGTACGCCCGCCTGTCCGCTAGGTAGTTGGCGAGCCAACGCACTAGCAAAGGGGGCGTACTGGTGTTGCTGACATCTGGCAGCAGCCTGGAGTGTTAAACCGTGTCGAAGGCTTTCGACAGATCCAATGGTCCTGTGGTGCGGTCTTACGCTGTTCAGGCCCATTGCTACTTGGGATGTCAGCTCGCAGAGGGCAGTTGTTGTACTCCTACCCGCTCGGAAGCTATGTTGGTGTTCAGCCAGAGGGAAGTGTTCCTGAAAGAGGGGAAGGAGGAGTGTCTCTAATACCTTTACCACTGGTGACAGTAGGGTGATTGGGCGGTAAGAGCTTCCTTAATGGAGCGGCTTACCAAGTTTCGGTATCGGGATGATTTTCCCTAACCTCCACATGCTGGGTATTTGGAGACTACCTACGCATAGGGTGAAAACTTGCGCAAGGTAATCGGCTCCCTTCCTCCCGATGTGCTTAATCAGCACTGTAGCCAACCCGTCAGGACCAACTGCAGTGGAATTTTTGGCTTTCTTAAGTGCATCGAGGACATTATCTGGGCTGAATGTGGGTGGGTGGGGGTCGGGGGTGAGTGCCTTGATCCTTCTCTTATCTTGCTCAGTGGGATGCTCGACAAACTGTCGGTTGAAGGCAGCTGCGCATCTGGTCGGGTCAAGCGGCTTGCTGTCACCAATGGTGACAGTTGTTAACTCGCTTCTGCGGGGATTGGATAGGTTCTTAATGGTTTTCCACAGTTTATTAGAACCTAAGTCCGACCCTTCGAGGTGTTGCAACCACTTCTCCTTTCGGTAGCTGTTTACCAGTTTCCCGATTTGAATGTCGTCTCTCTGCTGAGCCAGGCGAGAGGCTTCTGTTAGAAAATTGGGGCGAAGTTTGGAGATGCGTCCTGAAGATATGCATCTCTTTCCAACTGCGACAGGGTATCCCGAAAGAAACGTTCGCCTTTGCACGCATTTGTTGGCATGTGTGCGGCCACGAATATTTTTTCTGTTTCGTTTAGAAATCGGGCCCAATCGGCCTTGGCGAAGTTTGTGATGGTGCGAGCTTCCGATGTCACGAAGTCTGCACCGGTATCAAGCCTGATGGTCAGAGGGAGGTGGTCCGAGCACAGGGCCACGTCAGCGTGCCAGGTGGTGTTGACGATTTCATCGTCGGGAGAGCTGCGGCAGGTGGGAGTGACCCGTGTAGGGTGATCCTCATTGATGGAGCAGAAGCCTGCCTCCTCGATCTGGTCTGCCAGAAGTACACCTCTGGTGTCATTTCCCAGACCAGAGAACCAGCTCTCATAGTGAGCGTTGAGGTCGCCCAGAACTATTGTCTTGTTCCCCTGAAGGAGGTTGGAGATATCAGGCTTGAAACCGGCGCGACAGGCCGCTGTGGGGGGATTGTATACATTTATTAGATGTATTTCAGCCCCCCCCTAGAATTGACAGCGATGCCTTGCACCTCCACATGGGGGTCAGCAACAGGGGTCTGAAGTTCACCGACTCATGAACCACTGCACAAGTGCATTCCTGCTTGTCATCTTGGTCTCTTGGAGGGCCGCGATTGGGGTTTGCTTGCGGGTCATCAGATATCTTCCGGGTCAATCCGTTGCAGTTCCACTGTAGAATCCTTAACTCCCAGTTGTTGGCGGTGAGAGGGCTGGACTGGCCTGTTAAGGGTCCTTGGGGTACAGTGGGCTGCAGCGGAAACTCTCCTCGGGAACAAGGGTCTAGGGATTCGCTCGTGCTCGGGGTGGGCACGGAACTTCTCCGACAACACGTGCCAACGAAGTCAGGTCGGTATTGACCCGAGTTTCGAAAGCCCGAGCATCGGAGATGTGTTCTGGCACCACACGCGCTGTAGGTGATGGGGCGCGCTGCCCTGGTGAAGATTCTGCCGCACATGCGGCAGGAGGCAGGTGGTGCCAGGACATGGGTTGGGCGGGTGAGTGTGGCTTGGGGGCCTGTGTTGGGGGGTGTAGGGGTAGGTAGCACAAGATTGGCATTGGAATGATAAATGGCACACCGGAGGTGTGATGAGGCACCGCCTGTGTGTCCATCTCCCACACCCATTGCAAACGACTTTTCAAACGCTTCCAGTTACGCGAGCACACAGTGCACTCATGCTCTACTGGACCTGGGTTTTCTTCGATGTCACCGGCGCAGATTAGAAGAAGTCTGGACAGGCAGGCCGGCGTTACTTGTCCAGGTAGTGAAAAAAATGGTATAGAGAAAAAGGTTTGGATGCGGACATACCTGCGGCAAATCCGAGTCTGGAGGTTGGCAACTCTTGGTGGGTGTTTCCCCGTCGGTCCCCAAACGTAGAACCGGTTGCCTGTGGAACCGCGTTTGTTTTTGTTGTAACTGTTGATGTTAGGATCGTTTGTTGTTGTTGTTACTGTTGATGTTGGGATCGCACTGCTACTTTTTGATTGTGCGTCTAGAAAAGTTTTGCACACCAGAATATGCTACGGGTGTGGTTTAACCTACATAAATTCTAAATATCAAACTCAAACAAAACCTAACACACAAACACAAATACCTATTGCTATTGTTGTTTTGATATACATATGTACATAATTTTCGAGCTGACATTTGTAACTTTGGTTGCAAATGCATATATACACATATGTACATACATACATACACATGTATGTACGTACATTTTATATTGTTTTCTACATACATATATATTAACAAAAAATTCAAGTGCAAATATATGTATATACTGTGGAAAAACAAACACACTAACAAATATAAACTTAAACAAGTAAAAACGTTGCAATGGGACGCAACCGACTGCGATATACTTTGATAGCAGTTTACATAGCTGTGTTAAGGATTCTGTGTACAAATAGTAATATATGAGGGTTTTGGGTATCAAAATCAGGCAGATAGGGTAGGCATGACATCTATTTGTGGCGGATGGCACTTTCTATCCCCCTACCAAGTTTGTAGACTCTAGCGCAAAAACTGACAAAGATAAAGAGGTGGGCGGTATAAGTGGCCGTTGCATCTAAAATTTTAATGCACATCTGTTATGGATGCCACTAAGTATGTTCCACCAAATTTTGTGACTCTAGCCCAAAAACTAAAAAGGATAAAAAGGTGTGCGGTATAAGTAGGCGTGGCATCCTAAATTTTAATGCACATCTGTTATGGATGCCACTAAGTATGTTCCACCAAATTTGGTGACTCTAGCCCAAAAACTGAGAAAGATATAGAGTTTTCAGATTTTGGATGGTGAGTGGTATAGGTGGGCGTGGCATCCAACTCCCTTCATTTAACGCAGATCTTTGGGGAATGGCAACTTCCGTCTCCCTACTAAATTTGGTGACTCTTACTGTTGAAGATACATGCCTTCCGGTTTTTTTTTAGGGCGGTGGGGCATGGCCCGTTGTTTGGGGGCGTGGTATCCAAAGTTTTGATGCATAACTTTGTCAGATGTCAGCATCTATCTTCATGCCAATGTTGGTGGCTATAGCTTCAAAACTGTAGAAGATAGGGACATTTCTATACCCTTAAGCCATAAAATGGGTAAATAAGGGTATAAAGGTTTTGTGCAAATGTATGTAACAGACGGAAGAAAGCATCTCCGACCCCATCAAGTATATATATTCTTAAGCATTATCAACAGCCGAGTCGATCTAGCCATGTCTGTCCGTCTGTCTGTCCGCTGTATGAACGCGCCGATCTCAGAGAATATAAGAGCTAGAGACTTGAAACTTGAAACTTAAGCTCTCTCATACCATAGGCAGATCAAGTTTATTTCAAATTTTTGATAACACTTCTGGTTTCCGGTATACACATGTGATCGATAACAAAAATTCTTGAATTTTAATATTGTAAAAACGAGGTTTCAAACTATTGCTAAAATAATGAACATTTCAAAATTTGATTAAAATCGGTTAAGAAACACCGAAGCTATCGCAGTTTGAAATTTTGTCATTTTGGCCATATTGGACACTGGAAGAATACACACAAATGACTGTACACGATACGTATGGGGTTAAGGGAATGTCCTAGTCGGGATTTCTCGACTAGAGCCTTCTTTCTTGTTGTTTATAATTGGAGGGGGGCTGGGGGCGGAAAAGGTGGGCATGCCATCTAAACTTTTGATGCAGTTTTCGGGGAATGTCACCGGCTATCTTGCCATTAAATTTGGTGACTAGCTGCTAAGATGTGGGATATATATGTGTTTTATCGATTTGCACATCGAGGTGTATCGATTCTTATCGATTCCCCAGGCCCCCTGAGGACCTAGAGCCCTAAATTAAACACTTTGTCTGACGAAGACGTTTACCAAAATATTTGAAACGTAGAAATATTAGTTAAGTTAAGGCTCGAGCTTTAACGGTGTTGAAAAAAGTTGCGTTCGCACAGACAATTGGACGGACAGACACCATGACGGACATTGCACAAACCCAATATACTATGATACGTTTGGTATCAAAGTATAAAAATGTAGTCTACATATACATATATATAATGCAAGAAATTTGCACAGATATGTACTACATACATGTAATTTGTATTTGTTTTTTATATCGAGCCCTTTGCGCGAAAATAATTAATCTTAAACATCTTTGTATTGTGGTAGATTTGCTTACTTGCTGCTTATCTAACTAAAACAAAACGTAACACCCAAACATTGTTGATATACAATTTCGAAAAAGCAAGCAAAGCACATATGTAAGTTTGTATGTATTTGTAACGTATGGGGGGTTTGGGTATAAAAAGGCAGGCAGAAGGCGTGACATTCAAATTTGTGATGCATATCTGTGGCGGATGGCACTTTCTATCCCCCTATTAAGTTTGGAGACTCTAGTGCAAAAACTGAGAAAGATATAGAGGTGGGTGGTATAAGTGGGCGTGGCATCCAATATTGCACATTTACAACGGATGTCACTAACAATATTTCCAAGTTTGGTGACTCTAGCGCAAAAACTGGGAAAGATGTAGAAATTTCAGATTTTACGAGGTGGGTGGAAAAGGTGGGCGTGGCATATAAAACTTTGATGTGGATCGGTTAGGGATGTCACTAACAATGTTTCTACCAAATTTGGTGACTCTAGCGCAAGAACTGAAAAAGATATAGAGTTTTCAGGTTTTAGAAGGTGGGCGGAATCAGTGGGGGCGTGGTATCCAAAGTTTTGATGCATATCTTTGTAAGACTTCAGCATCTTTCACACCAAATTTTATGATTAGAGCTTAAAAACTGTGGGAATAACAGTCATTGTCGATTATAACTGAAGGGGGTCTGAGGCGGAAGAGGTGGACGTGGCATCCAAACTTTCGATGCAGTTTTTGAGGAATGTCATCGGCTATCTTGCCCCCAAGTTTGGTGACTCTAGCTGCTAATATGTGATATATATATGTGTTTTATCGAAGGTTTGTACCAAGATATTTGCAAAGCTGCAAGGCTTTAGCTTTAAGGGTGTCGAAAAAAGTTGCGTTCATGCAGACAGACGGACGGACGGACGGACGGACAGACACCACGACGGCCATTGCACAAACCCAATATTCTATGATACCTTTGGTATCACAGTATAATAAAGGAAGTCAAAAACATCCAATTTTTTTCCAAAAATTTCACCTATTTTTTTGATCTTCCCACTAAAAACAGTTTTTTTCTTAACTTCCAATAAATGGTAAAACAATTGCCACTAATATAATTAAATATGATGTGTATGCAAACACGTACACACACATGTAAATGCAGGCCAAAAATATATATAATATAATATCTCAACAAGAACAGCAAAGCATTAAAAGATCTTCACATCAACTTTCTGAATACTCTTTCAGAATTTATATGCATGTGTGAACATCTGTATGGTGATTGCGTTGACAACATTGTTTGCTAGTGTCATTGAACAAATATAAGAAAGAGTATGCATAGGAAGAACATGCAAAACTGAAATTTGGACAAAGCTAGGCCAGCAAAAGCCCAGCGCTGTGTATGTGTACTTTGTTTATTTTATACCCTTAAAGGCTTGTTGTCGCATACAACGGAAACCGAAACCGAAACTGAATCCGAATCCGATTTTCAGTTTCGGTTTCGGTTTCGGTGGGTGGCTGATTTTGCGTGGGTTGCGACATACAACTAAAACTGAAACCGAACGGAATATTTCGTTTATTTTCATCCGCATCGCGTCTTGTCACTTACAAAATGCAAAATTATTCAACGGAGCAAAAAAGAATCGCAGCGTTCCTTGCTGCAAATTATTGTTTCGAAAAATATTTTTTAATGACGTTCATGTTGTTCGGCCAGAAAGTTAAGAAGAGGAAAAGCTCACACAAAATATGCAGGGAAGAGTGTCAAAGAAGGGGCTGTGAACATTTTGATAGAACGTCATTTGATTGACGACGATACAAAGTTCCGCGAGTACTTTCGAGTGACCCCGTTTTTGTTTGGGAAATTGTCAGGTGTGTTAAAAGAAGATCTTGAAAAAATTCCAACGACTTGGGTGCACAAGCCAATAAGCGCCCAACATAAATTGTGCCTTACATTGCGGTATTTGGCAACCGGCGAAACATTTCGTCCCTATTATTTTGAATTTTTTGTGCTTTACGCAATACAAAACTTCGTTTGATTTGACAAACTCTATCAATTTTTTTTCTCATCCTCCACACTAATTATTAGTTTTTTTATTGCTAGACATTTTTGAAAATTTCAGTTGTAGTTTTAAGCATGTAATTTCGCATGAAAAACATAAGAAAATAACCAGTTAAGTTGGCTGCGATTCTAAAAATCAACTGATGATGTAAAAATCAGACGCACAGACGCAGGCCCTGACGTTTTATTCGGTTGGCAGCAACCGAATAAAGTCAAAAGTACTTGTTTCGGTTTTGGTTGCAAGTGTACTGAATTCGGTTTCGGTAGCTAGCAACGGAAAAATTACGATTTTCGGTTTCAGTTGCAAATGTACTGAATTCGGTTTCGGTTTCCGTTGTATGCGACAACAAGCCTTAACCCATAAAATGGGTAAATAAGGGTATAATGGTTTTGTGCAAATGTATGTAACAGACAGAAGGATGCATCTACGACCCTATAAAGTATATATATTCTTAAGCATTATCAATAGCCAAGTCGATCTAGCCATGTCCGTCTGTCTGTCTGTCTGTCCGTCTGAATGAACGCGCCGATCTCAGAGACTATAAGAGCTGGATAGTTAAAACTTGAGACTTAAACTCTCCTATACCATGCGCAGTACAAGTTTGCTTTAAATTATCGATACCACTTCTCGTTTCCGATATACACATGTGATCGATAACAAAAAAATCTTGAATTCCAAAATTGTGAAAAAAATGTTTAAAACTAGTGGTAAAATGATGAATTTGATCAAAATCGGTTGAGAAACACCGGAGATATCGAAGTTTGAAGCTTGGTCATATTGGGAACTGGGTAAAAACACCCTAATGACAGTATGCGTTACGTATGGGGTTAAGGGTATGTTCTAGTCGGGATTTATCGACTAGACCCTTCTTAATTGTTTTTTTTTTTTTTTTCTAGAAGTGCCGCCGGCGATGCACACAAACACTTGCTCGCATAACTCTGCATACAGCCCTACAAAAAACAAATATCATCTTTAGCTCTTAATATATTCGGAGACTTGTTGAACATTTTTCTTTAAATATGTGCTTTCCAAATATTTTTTAAGCAATATTTATATTTTTAATAATATTTTAAGCAAAATGTGAGAAAAAATACCACCCGTAAAAGTGTGCGTACAAACAGAATAAGTTGTGTATAATGAGAGAATAGGAAATTACAGTTAACTTAGTTGTGCATATTCTTTTTATACTTTGATACCAAAGGTATTATAGTATATTGGGTTTGTGCAATGTCCGTGAGGGTGTCTGTCCGTCTGTCTGTATGAACGCAACTTTTTTCGACACCCTTAAAGCTAGAGCCTTTTAACTTTGCAGATATCTTGGTACATGCCTTCGTCAGACAAAGTGTTAAATTAAGGGCTCTATGACCTCAGGGGGGCTGGGAAACCGATAGCAAGTCGATACACCTCGATTTACAAATCGATAAATCACATAAATATCCCACATTTTAGCAGCTAGAGTCACCAAATTTGATGGCAAGATAGCTGATGACATTCCCCAAAAAATTGCATCAAAAGTTTGGATGCCACGCCCACCTTTTCCGCCTCCAGCCCCCCTCCAATTATAAACAAAAATGCCTGTATCTTCTACATTTTTCAAGCTATTGCCACCAAAATTGACATGAAGGTAGATAATGACATCTGACAAAGTTATGCATCAAAACATTGGATGCCACGCCCCCAAATAACGGGTCATGCCCCACCGCCCCAATAAGAACCGGAATGCATATATCTTCGGCAGTTTTTGCGCTAGAGTCACCAAATTTGGTGGGCATATTGTTAGTGACATTCGTAACAGATATGCATCAATGTTTTGCATGCCACGCCCACCTATACCGCCCTCCTCTATATCTTTCTCATCTTTTACGCTAGAGTCTCCAAACTTGCTAGGGTGATAGAAGGTGCCATCCGCCACAGGTATGCATCACAAATTTGGATGTCACGCCTTCCCCTGTTGTCTCGTATTTATACCCAAAATCCCCATATAGTACTATTTGCACAGAGAATCCTTAACACAGCTATGTAAACTGGTATCAAAGTATATCGCAGTCGGTTGCGTTCGACTGCAACGTTTTTACTGTTTTTTTTTTTTTTTGAAGTTTGCTAAAACCTTGGTCTATGCAATTGGGAATATTTTTTTTTTTTCAAATATCAGCATGGTGCATCAGGAAAAAAAATCGACATTGACCTTTGAAAACTTGTTGTAAAGTTGCGTGTTCAAGGCAAATCCTACCGAGAAATTGGGCAGCTGGTGGGCAGAACCCATTCAACATGCCAGAGAGTGTATAATAATTAAATTTATTCGGGTTCCATATTATCAAAGCCGCGATCTGGCCGTCCGTCTCTGTTAACAAATCGAGAGAAAAAGCGTATCGTTGCATTAGCACGTTTAAGCCCAAAAATGACTGCCCAGCAGGTGCGACTTGAAGGGGGAAAAAGGTTCTCCAAAACTATTTCTGAAGATACCGTGCGAAGGATCTTAAAAATGCTGGATATCACAGCCGAGTAGCCCGTAGGAAGCCTCATAAATCAGATGTAAATAAGATAAAGCGCATGGAATTCGAAAATGAGTATGCGAAGCCTGCAGAATTTGGTTTGGGGGTCTACGGCAGCTAGAGTCAATAATGGGCGAAAAGGATATATATGCATTTAAAAAGACAATCTGCTACAAAGTGCTCGAAAATTGGGGATTGAGAACGAGTTTTATTTCTAGCAAGACAACGACCCTAAGCATACAGCTCACCGTGGCTATGTATAATGTTAATAATCGCTTGCAAACACCACCCCAATCCTCAGACCTCAATTCCATAGAGCATTTGTGGGACTTGCTCGAGCGCAAGATCCGGCAACTATGCAAAACTATGCTCAAGGAGGTAATAATGTAGGGATGGGGTAAAATAACCAAAAAACTTGTGGATAAGATGCCGAGACGTCTGGCAGGGGTCCTTCAACGAAACGGATACCCAACATGCTTTTGGGAATACATTGCACCACTTTATTAGTTCCAAAAACCATTTGTACGCAGACTTTTGCGGGTGGAATTTTTCTCACATTTTGTTTAAAATATTATTAAAAATATAAATATTGTTTTAAAAATATTTGAAAAGCATAGATTTAAAGAAAAATGTTCAACAAGTATAATAAAAATAAATTTAGTTTAAAAAGTATCATATCTCCGAATATATTAAGAGCTAAAGATGAAATTTGTTTTTTTCTGGGCTGTACGCAGAGTTATGCAAGCAAGAGTACATATAAACAGAGCCCACAAAGACTGTATGAGCTCATACTTATAAACTGGCCTTTTGGAGTCTCTATTGTATTCTTTGCTTAGTGATTCTATGCAATCTATTACTTAACCGTAAAAACTAAATTCCTATTGTCATTTTGTCGTTCATTATTATACGCTTTGTTGTTTTTTGTACTTTATTTTAGAGTGCTTAAATTTAATTAAGAATATACAAATGAACCACCAGGTACGCACCGAATACAGAAACTGTTTTGGAGAAAAGGGAGTTACGTTGTTGATGGAAAAGTCGTAAACGAACAGACAAACACAACGTCAACTTTTTCATGACCTATTTGCAAATATACGCAAAATAATAAAGACTATTTTGACGATTCTACAAATAAAGACAGTAAAAAATTTTGGATCTCAAAATTGGATTATTTCCCTTAATACTTAATTTCTACAAATCAAAATTGTCAATTGTTAAAAGACTGCGTTTTGTGAGCATGTACATACATATGTCATTTGGAATGGTTTTGACAATATTGACTTCTAAATAATAGCTTATGAAAATTCTTTGATTTTTGATGTACCCCGCCCAAACTCATTAACGAAGTGTGTTTTAAAACCTTAATAATCTGAATGAAAATTTAATTATTTTGGCCCTTAATATGTGTCATAGGATCAAGCTGTTAAATGGCGGTTTTGTAAATGAATTTGGTTTTAATTTACCAACATATCGGAAAAAAACTTTAACAAAATTATGATATTTTGAAATTTTTTTGTAAAATTGTATACCTTTGGTATCAAAGTATAATAAGCATGATTATTATAATAAAATATGGGTTATGATATTGCATTTATTTGTGATTGCCGAAAATAATAAAGTTGAGACAGGTCAACGAATTTCATGACAAGTGCTGCGCGCATACATTTTAATGTGGCTGTTCATGTTTATATGTACACACACAAACCTATTCATAAGCATGACCTAGAAGAAAGAAAATATCATAAATCGGTTCGATGCCTAAAGGCCTATCTACATTGGCGCGTGGCCGCGACGCGATGTTCGAAACCGAGTGTCGCTAACATTTTCATTACATGTGACTCAATGTGTCTGTTTACATTGGCTCTAGATGTCGCGCGTCTCTCGCGTTCAATTTCGAAAATATGAAAAAACCGCTCGTTGGCAAAGCGTGAATGGCAGCTGATCACGCTTTACCAACGCAGCTGATCAGCTGCTGTTAATGTGAACTATTTTTTTTAGCAAAATGCAAAAATTAAATTGCGATCAAATTGAATCTTTTATTATTTTAATAAGAGAAAAGCAAATGGAACAAATGAAACATTTTCTGTTTGCTTTTTTGGTAAAAGTTGCCATGTTATGGTGAACAGGGCTGCCATGTTTTATTGAACAGGGTTGCAAATTTAAACAAAAATTAACAAAATCACGCGCGAGTGTCCACGCGTTTGAACTCGAACGCGAGTCTCGCCCCGCGTCAAATGCATGTAGGTATACGTAGTAGCACCGACATAATATATAAAAGACTCGCTCATACTCACGCGAAAAATATATATCGAATCTCTGGCGCCACCTCTCTCTCGGGTGTTGAGAGAGGCCAGCCGAACGCAATGCGCCACTCAATTTGCATGCGTAGCGTGCCGCTAGGGAGGAGTGCATTTGTGTCAAGATCTAAGAATGCTTGTGTGCGTTCATGTAGGTAGAGACAGGGTTGACATACCTTTTCCATACATGGTAATGAACTGCGAATATCCTTTTTGCAGATCAGATGTGAAATCACATAAAAACGATGGATGCATGCTTACAATGGGTATTCGCAGTTCATTACCATGTATAGAAAAGGCATGTCAACCCTTTCTCTACCTACATGAACGCACACAAGCATTCTTAGATCTTGACACAAATGCACTCGTAAATATCCTTTTTGAATTTATGTGCATTCTTTAACATATATACGGTAGCTGCGTTGACAAAGTTACTTACAAGTGTCATGGAAAAAAAAGTTATAAAGAGTAGAAAAAATAAAATATCAAAAATCGCTTCGAAGCCTGAGTCCGGGAATA
The DNA here is from genome assembly GCA_018152965.1 of Scaptomyza pallida. Classification (NCBI taxonomy): domain Eukaryota; kingdom Metazoa; phylum Arthropoda; class Insecta; order Diptera; family Drosophilidae; genus Scaptomyza; species Scaptomyza pallida. The sequence continues at coordinate 1,767,296 of JAECXP010000196.1, forward strand.
TGAAAACAAATGCTGACGTATACCCACACATACATATATATGTATGTAGGTATACATACGCTTTTGTGTTGTTTTTGCTAATTTTCGGGTAGGTCCACTTGAAACAGATCACAAACAGACGCACTGGCAAAAGCAATACGAATACGAAAGTAACAAGACGCGCAATTTTCTCGCTCCGTGATTTTACAAAATAAATTGAATCAAACTACGATTCAACTTGCGCAAAGTAGTTCAAAAATTTATTGAAGTCCGTCAGAACAATTTATAGTGATTTAAATATTCAATATAGTGCAATTTTTTGTTAACAATTGAATTTTAAATTCACTTAACGCCAGCCAAAGCAAAGAAAACAACAACATTTTCATTTTGCCTCATATGCTTTGTTTTAACTCTTGTCTGCTGACAACACAAACATCAGAGAAACAGTGCGCCAAAACCAACACACACATTCACGTTTTTCACTCAACTCAACTACACTACACTACACAACATAACAAACCATGGGACCTCCACCAAAACGTACGAGGGAAAATTCTTCTGGTGATCTGAGATCCAACAAGGTCAGCAGTGACCCAGCTTCCATCATCCGGCTTATTAATCGGAGGTTTGATGAGCAAGCCGATCTCATTGGAAAAAAATGAGTGAGTCCGAGGAGCGTGTATTGGCGCTACTGCACGCGAAACTCGATGGGATGCGTGAAGAGCTGGACAAGTGCAGCAGCGAGTCCAGAGGCTTGAATCAGCGGCGAAGGAGACGTCGGAGCTGCAGACCCAGTGGCGACGCTTACGGCAAAGCTTGCTGAGCAAGCCAACGCCAGCGCTGCCAATGACATGCGTCTTCACGGAGTCCCATGTGTTGAGGGTGAGAACTTGCGGTCGGCTTTCAACTCGCTAGCTTTTGCGCTAGGAGTAACTCCAGCACCGCGACTTAAGGAAATTTTAGGGTGCGACAGTCGAAAAATGCGAATTCGGCTGTCGACCCTGTTATTATTATCAAATTTGATTGTCTTCGAGACAAAATTAACCCAAAGAGCCGCTGCCCAGTACCGGCGAACAAATAAAACGCAACTAACTCTTCCTCTTCTTGGCTTTGACACATGTGCGAGTGCTGCAGTTTATCTAAATGAGCAGCTCTCAAAAGAGAATTATATTATCTTTAAGAAAGCCATGCAGATGAAGAAACAGCGTGTCTTATCAGCTGTTTTTTGTCGACGAGCGCTTGTCTACGTTAGATGGAGCGAAACGGAAGATGCCATCTGCATCGACAGCCTACAAAAGCTTCAACGTCAGCAAGAGAGCGAGAACGAAGCAAGTGGTGCTGAGCATGAGCTTTTTCGCTCTTAACTTAGTTAGTTTTCTTGTTAGATTTAATTGCAAGCTTTCTTCTCTCTTTGTATCTTCCCATACTACTTTGTGTGATCTAAATTTAAGCTCATATTTACTTGGTGTGTATCTCTTTGGAAAACTCATTTCAACTTTGATAGGCTCTAGCCTTAACTCCACAGCGAACAGCCATGCAATGATTAGGGTTCTGGGCAAACAGAGAAATGGGCTCAAGATTTGTCACTTAAATGCTCAGAGTTTAGCAAATAAAATAGAAGAGTTCCGCTACCTGTTTGTTAATTCCCAAGTAGATGTTGTATGTGTGTCCGAGACGTGGTTTGTACCTGAGCTTAGTAATATGTTATTTAGTTGTGATGGTTATGATGTGTTTCGTTCCGATCGTCGCAGTCATGCTGGGGGAGTAGCAATTTATCTAAGAAAAGGTGTAAGGGGAAAAGTTATTCTTAAGCATCCAAATGACAGTCCTATAGAATACATTTTTCTTGAACTGCTAAACCCAATATGTGATACTAAAATGCTTATTGGCAGCCTCTACAGGCCTCATAAAAGCATTGACTGCTCAGACATACTTGACGTAATAGCGAACTTAACACTCGAATATACTGACATAATTTTAACAGGTGACATGAATAGTAACCTATTCACAGAAAGACTTCTGGCGGATGGTATGGAAGCAATTGGCTTAGTATCCGTAAACACAACAACGCCGACTCATTTTTCTAGAACAACGAATACATTAATTGACTTGTTCTTCGTTAATAAAAGGGAATTAGTATTACTATATGACCAAATCTCTGTACCTGCCTTTTCTAAACATGACTTAATATTTTTGACGTATAACTTGCCTATAAATAATTGCAAACAAACTATTTCGTACCGGAATTTCAATAACATAGACTTTGCCAGTTTATACGATGACTGCTGTAACTCCGATCTTGATCTCATTTATTCATGCCCCTCAGTAGACACCCAAATCCAACATGTGCAATATTTTATTGACATGGTGTACAACAAACATGTACCACTCAAGACCAGAGTTATAAGGCATACAGTCAAATCCTGGTTCAACAGAGATATAAAAAGTGCAATAAAATTAAGAGATAAGGCATACAAGAAATGGCAGAGATATAAGACTGAACACCTTCATAAAGCATTTATCACCAACAGACGAATTGTAAATGACTTGATTTTTAAGGCCAAGCGTAGCTATTTTAGTAATATGTTTAAGGGGGCAATTGACAGCAGACGATGGAAAGACATACATAAATTGGGGCTAGGAAAAGCTAAAACTGTGATAGATGATAGTATTGATGTTAATTCCTTAAATAATAAATTTGTCAATGTAAATGTCCCTGAATCCTTGTGTAACCCCTATGTGAAGTCTGAATCGTTTAACAAGTGTCAAAATAATTTCCATTTTAGTTCTGTGTATCAATGTGATGTATTGATGTCCATTCGAAAAGTTAAGTCAAATGCCACTGGCTTAGACGATATCAACCCTAAACTGGTCAAACTCATACTGCCATTTATAATAGGCCACCTCACGCATATTTTTAACACTGCCATTACTACATCTACATTCCCTAGGGAATGGAAAATTGCCAAGGTTGTGCCAATTGCTAAGGACAACGGAGACTTTCGACCAATAGCCATACTGCCATACCTATCCAAAGTTTTTGAGAACCTAATCGCAGAACAAATTAACAATTTTTTAAAAGCAAATAAACTTCTAGTCCAAAATCAGTCTGGCTTTAGAACCAACCGTAGTTGCACCACAGCTATTGTAAAAGTAGTCGAGGACATAAGGTTAAAAATGGACAATAGTGAAGTCACATTACTGACGCTTCTTGACTTTAGTAAAGCTTTTGACACAGTGAACCATGACATACTACTCACCAAGTTATGTAGAATGTACAATTTTAGTCCAACAGCCACCAAACTAATGTCCTCATACTTAAAGCAACGAAGCCAAGTGGTTGTTACGGCAAACAAAACATCGGACTTGCTCTTAGTGTCCCGCGGCATTCCCCAGGGATCAATATTAGGCCCACTTTTATTTACAATATATATTAATGACCTACCGTCCGTACTAACTACATGTAATGTTCATTTGTATGCTGATGATGTCCAACTGTATGTGAGTTCAAAACTTAGTCAAATAAGTAAGTGTATTGATATGTGTAATAATGATCTCCTGCATGTTAGTAAATGGGCCTGTGATAACGGTTTATGTATCAATCCGTCCAAGTCTAAGTGTCTTGTGATTTATAAAAAGAACCTAAATACAGATAATTTTCCTAGGCTTGGTGTCAATAACGTAGGAATTAACTTCGTGAACAAAGCAGATAATCTTGGCATTACATTTAACAAGACACTGTCGTGGAATGACCAAGTGAATAAAGCAGTAGGAAAATGTACGGCGTACTAAGACAACTGTCAGCAACCAAACATTTTGTGCCAATGCAAACAAAATGGTTATTGCAAAAGCAATGGTATTACCAATAATTTTCTATGGAATAGAAATTTTTGGTAATTGTGATGTTGTTAGCCAACGGAGACTAATTGTGGCCTTTAACAGTGTGGCCCGTTATGTGTATGGCCTGAAAAGGACGGACCACGTTACGGGACATGCCCACAAACTGTTCGGCCTCAATTTTTCTTCGTTGGTCAAAGTTAAAATTCTGGTGTTCGTACACAAAATTATCTACACGCAAAAACCTGAGTATTTGTTTGAAAACATTAAATTTGCTTCCTCACAAAGAGTAAAAATCTTGTTTGCCTAAGAACCCGGTTAGCTTGTTCAGAAAGACAGTTTTATATTAATGCTGTTCGACTGTGGAATAGTCTTCCACATGTGTTTAAGACCATAAGAGGCGCACACCTATTTAAAAATACAATCATATCACACTTTAAAACAAACTTAAATCCACTCTAATCTATACTATGCTATTGATGCAATTTAGCTTAATTTTTTCATGTCACTATTTATAAGATCTTTGTTAATTTATAATGATATATATATACTCGTTTTGAATTATTTTTGTTTTTTGTCATAGTGATTAATGCTTTAATTTATAGTAGTAATACTGTAGCATTAAGAATTTCTCATTAATAAAATTAAATTAAATTAAAGCGTGCATATGTGTATACATACATATGTATGTGTGTATACATAAGATCGCTGGCATAGCAGCGCATACATAAAGGGGGTGGGTTTTTGGTTGTGCTCGCAGCGAAAGCCAGCGACACAATGCCTTGAAATTCCCTAGCGCCACGCTACGCCTGCAAATTGACAACACCCGAGAGAGAGGTGGCGCCAGAGATTCGATATATTTTTTTCGCGTGAGTATGAGCACTTTGGCGAGTCTATTATATATTATGTCGGTGGTAGTAGGTACGCTCTTGTGTTTTTTTTTTTTTTGCTAATTTTCGGCTTTAGGTCTCTCAACAATCAGTCAGTCAGGACAAACTCTTTCATTATACCATCAACCCATAAAATGGGTAAATAAGGGTATTATGGTTTTGTGCAAATGTATGTAAAAGACAGAAGAAAGCATATCCGATCAGCGTCAACAGCCGAGTCGATATAGCCATGTCTGTCTGTCCGTCTGTCTGTCCGTCTGTCTGTCCGTATGAACGCGCCGATCTCAGAGACTATAAGAGCTAGAGACTGCAAATTTGAAACTTAAGCTCTTCTATACCATGAGAAGATCAAGTTTGCTTCAAACTTTCGATAACATTTCTGGTTCCCGAAATACACATGTGATCGATAACAAAAAAATCTTGAATTTCAAAATTGTGAAAATGAGGTTTGAGACTACGGATAAAATAATAAACGTTTGAAAAAATTTGGTCAAAATCGGTTGACGAACACCGCAGATATTGAAGTTTGGTTACATTGGTCACTGATTAAATACACACAAGTTACTGTAAGCATTACGTATCGGGTTAAGGGTATGTCCTAGTCGGGATTTCTCGACTAGAGCCTTCTTACTTCTATATATATATATAGATAAATAAATAAAGTTTCTGCATGCTGAGCCCGATCGTACAAATTTTTGGTGAAAACACTCCTACCCACAAGTCAGGAAGAGACTTCCAAGTTAAGTTAATGCTACAAAAGAGCTTTGCCACTGCCAAAAAAGTGAATTTTTACAATAAATTGCTACAAAGCTGTCCCAAAAATGATGCATCTTTTAACCCTCTTGGACTATATTAAGTGAGCTCACAAAGATAGGTTACACTGAACGGCATATCTCCACTGCAACGCGTTGCCAGGAATCGGATCACAAAACACACATGTCTATTTTTTAGAGACTTACCATTACTTTTTGGCTGATGCTTTGTTTTTTTTTAAACATCTATCTTTCAGAGCGAAAAGCGACGAGATGCCGGGACATCAAATGATATTGTGGCATGTACCACTTGCGGTGGCAACAACAGCCCATGCACGCACTCAGCAAACAATGGCTGCGCAACAGAGGTGAGACAAGATGCCGAACCAACTTAACATCCTTCACAAAGGATTATATTAAAGTCGATTATATTGTCTTTTCAGCCCTGCTTTGTTCAGATGCGCAAAAAAGAGCCACCTCATCCGATACGCGTTGCCAAGACTATCGATGTCATCGCTAGAATTACTTTTCCAACAGCTTACGCCATTTTTTTGATATTTTTTTTTGTACACTATAAGGGATTTTCTTAGAAGATATGCTTCAAGTCATAAACAATAAACTAAAATAGTAAATTAACTTAAATAAGTTAGACACATAAAGAGCACTGCATCGAACCGAATACGTAATACTCAAATTTTCCCTGCATAGCTCCTAGTAGCCTTGTCACCCTTATTTTAATACACCCTCATAAATACGGAGGGACAGACAATTTTTTAAATCTTCCAAATTTGATATTTGAGTTTAATAATCTAAAAAACATCTCATTTACCTCTCAGCAACGGAAAGAAAAAACTCAATTGATTCTACCACTAAGCAAAAAATAGTAAAGAGACTTCAAACAGCACAACGGACTCTCGTCAGAAAAAAACTTCAGACGATTGAAGGCGCGTTTACAATGTCAGCGTGAGATTCGAAAATGTTTTGTTCCTGTCTGACACACATATTTATACCCTTAACCCATAAAATGGGTAAATAAGGGTATTGGTTTTGTGCAAATGTATGTAACAGACAGAAGGAAGCATCTTCGACCCTATAAAGTATATATATGTATATTCTTGATCAGCATCAGCAGCCGAGTCGATCTAGCCATGTCTGTCTATCGGTCTGTCTGTCTGTCAGTCCGTCTGTCCATCTGTATGAACGCGCCGATCTCAGAGACTATAAGAGCTAGCGACTTCAAACTTGAAACTTAAGCTCTCCTATAGCATAAGCAGATCAAGTTTGCTTTTAATTTTCGATAACACTTCTGGTTTCCAATGTACACATTTGATAGACAAAAAAAAATTCTTGAACTTCAAAATTGTGAAAACGAGGTTTCAAACTATTGGTAAAATAATGAACACTTGAAAAACAAGTAAAAACGTTGCAGTCGGACGCAACCGACTGCGATATACTTTGATACCAGTTTACATAGCTGTTTTAAGGATTCCTAGTGCAAATAGTAATATATGAGGGCTTTGGGTATAAAAATCAGGCAGAAGGGGTAGGCATGACATTTATCTGTGGCGGATGGCACTTTCTATCCTCCTACCATGTTTGAAGACTCTAGCGCAAAAACCGACAAAGATATAGAGGTGGGCGGTATAAGTGGGCGTGGCATAAACAATTTTATGCACACCTATTTCGGATGTTTCAACCAATGTTCATTCCAAATTTGGTGACTCTAGCCCAAAAACTAAGAAAGATATAGAGGTGGGCGGTATAAGTGGGCGTGGCATCCAAAACATTGATGCAGAACTGTTACGGATGTCACTACCAATGTTCATACCAAATTTGGTGACTCTAGCTTAAAAACTGACAAAGATACATGCCTTCCGGTTTTTTTTATGGCGGTGGGGCATGTCCCGTTGTTTGGGGGCGTGGCATCCTATGTTTTGATGCATAACTTTGTCAGATGTCATCATCTACCTTCATGTCAATTTTGGTGGCAATAGCTTGAAAACTGTAGAAGATACAGGCATTTTTGTTTATAATTGGAGGGGGCTGGAGGCGGGAAAAGGTGGGCGTGGCATCCAAACTTTTGATGCAGTTTTTTGGGGAATGTCATCAGCTATCTTGCCATCAAATTTGGTGACTCTAGCCTTAAAACTGGCGAAGATACGGTCATTCCGGTTTTTTTTTAGGGCGGTGGGGCGTGGCCCCTCGTTTGGGGCGTGGCATCCAAAGTTTTGATGCATATCTGTGTCAGATGTTAGCATCTACCTTTATGCTAATTTGGATGGCTATAGCTTGAAAACTGTAGAAGATACAGGCATTTTTGTTTATAATTTGAGGGGGCTGGGGGCGGAACAGGTGGGCGTGGCATCCAAACTTTTGATGCAATTTTTTGAAGAATGTCACCAGCTATCTTGCCATCAAATTTGGTGACTCTATCTACTAAAATGTGGGATATATATGTGTTTTATCGATTTGCACTTCGAGGTGTATCGACTTGTTATCGATTTCCCAGGCCCCCTGAGGTCGTAGAGCCCTACATTTAACACTTTGTCTGACGAAGACATGTACCAAGATATTTGCAAAGTTGCAAGGCTCTAGCTTTAAGGGTGTCGAAAAAAGTTGCGTTCATACGGACAGACGGACAGACGGACAGACACCATGACGGACATTGCACAAACCCAATATACTATGATACCTTTGGTATCAAAGTATAAAAAGGATCGAAATTGGTTAACAAACTCCGGAGATATCACAGTTTGAAGTTTGGTTGATTTGGTCATTTTATGCGAATTTTCAAACCTCATTTACACAATTTTCAAATTCTTACTTTTTTTTATTATCGATCACTTGTGTATATCGGAAACCAGAAGTGTTATTGATAATTTGAAGCAAACTGGATCGTCTCATGGTATAGGATAGCTTAAGTTTAAGTGTCTGAGATCCACGCGTTTATACAGACACACAGACGGACAGACAGATATGGCTAGATCGACTCGGCTGTTGACGCTGATCAAGAATATATATACTTTATGGGGTCGGAGATGCTTCCTTCTGTCTGTTACATACATTTGCACAAAACAATTATACCCTTATTTACCCATTTTATGGGTAAAGGGTATAAAAAGCTTATTGAAAATTTAGTTTTAAGAACCCTCAATAGATGGCTTTTTTCGAAATTAGTAACATGTGCTTTAAAGCTCCAAAGTTTTTATTTTACTAAATAAAGGCCCATTCCCAGCAAATAAAAATTTCATTTATGAAAAGTGCTTATTATTTCGTTAGGTTCCACATAAAGTTAGGGTGACCAGATGTTCTAAATATTTTTATGGAAAATGTAAGTATTTGTTGGTCACCTTACTTGATTACTTACAAAATAAATCGGTCATTGTGAAAACAAATTGTGAAAAGTTAAATAAAAACAAATGGAAAACGGTGAATTCATGATGGCAATAGCTGCTTTTATAGTTCTAAGGAGAAGGAAAAAGGCCAATGAGCTGAAAAGCATCATGCCGCGCCGTAGATGTTGGGTCAACTCATATTTAAAAAAACGGGGTGAAAAAGGACGCTTCATAAGCGATTTTCGCAACATGATTTACACCCCAACGGTGTTTTATCAAAATTTTCCAAAGTCCATTTTCAATCTTTTTCACTTGCTGCCCGAAATAATAGTAAACTTCTAATTCCATTTTTAAGAACAGCTGATTATGGAATCCACACTGGTTCCACTATCGGAACTATCGATTAACTTTGCTGATGCTTGCTGGGAATTGAATAAAAATTAACAGGCAGGAAAATTTCTGACAACTGTTTTTTTATATAGAGTTGAACATAAAAATTCCATTCCGGGCGTGCTGGGAATGGGCTCTAAGAGGAAAATTATAATATAATTCACTATTTAACATTTATTTAGTACATATTAACGAATATATAACAATAAAATCATTGTTATATAAGAAAACAAATCATTAATTTTTGCACCATTTCACATGCGTTAGCAATTCGAATCAGCTGATTGCATTGTTCGAATCGCGCTTATGTTCACAATTCAAATGCTCCCGCGCCCAGCACCGTCGGGCACTTTTTTGCGGCTTCTCCTCTTCTACTACAGCAGCAAAAACTGCCTGCGCATCATAGAATTATAAGCTAATACAATTGCATGTTTTTTTTTCCATTTTTAAATTTATTCCGATTTTGGTTCAAATTTGCACAATTTTTGCCACAAACAATAAACAAACATCAGCTGTTCACAGCTCATAGACAGCTGACAGCTAATTTAGAAAATTCGAACATACTTTTACGCTGACATTGTAAGCTACCAGCGTACATTTCAGATTTTTAAAAGCTTCAATCTAATCTCACGCTGACATTGTAAACGCTGCCTGAATAAATCATAAAATGTCTCAAAGTTTGCTGACCGTATATGCATCGTAGAAAATGCAAGTCATTCCATTTCTGACATTGCTCGCGAGATGGTAAGCAACAGCATAGACTCGAGTCTTTGGATCGGATCGTGTTGTATATGTATGTGAGTCACACAGTCTGTGTTTATATGTATGTGAGCATCGTTGGCCGCACTTCTAGAAAAAAATACAAAGTTCGCATATGCGGCGCTTGGTTCTTGCTGGTCAAGCTTTGTCCAAATATCTTCTTTTTTTTTTAAAAGATTCTACTTAACAAATTTTGAGTGATACACAAATCATATGTATATGCAATAAAATTAATAGCGAAACCGATTAGTTGAAAGAACTTTAAAATGGAATTGTCATGTTACAAATTTTTAACTACTTACATTTGTATAATATTATTTGTAATCCTTTTTCAATCAATTTTTATCTGAGTGTTTGCATCATTTATAATCCTTGTATAAAACTGACAAGAAAATGGAGTCAACTGCGTCAACTGTATTTGCAGATCATATCAACCATATGGTCAATCATTCATAACAATAAAACATCATAAACAGATGGTCAATGTATCATTACATAATATTTTAAAGATAATTTTTGAGAAAACAATCTTTAGATAAAACTTTATTATGCGATAAACATCAAAATTGCACCAACAAGATTTTTAGACTTGGAGGTCAAAAAGCAAACATCTTGGGTACGAATATTATACAATCTGTTATACAATATGCCTAACTAATTTTCCAGAAATATACAGTTTTTTTGGTAATAATTTTGACAGCCCTATTAATTTTTTTTCGACCAATTATAATATATTTTTCACTTATTTGCTCCTAAAAGGTTAAAGTTATAGTTAAATGAAGTAATGATTATGATTTACATGCTTGTCTTAAGGTTTATTGTGTAATCATAACGATTTTGACAAAGAGTGCGTTATTGGTGCTATTATTTTGATCGATGAATTGTACCTTTTTCCAACGAACATTAAATTGTAGAGACGATGATTGCGAACAAGAGTTAGTCCTTTTCATATGGCGCCGGAATGTTGCGCGTGCTGCGAATTCGTTCTCTCTTTACCCGTAGGCAAACAGGGAAGTGCTATAGAGAACCATTGCACTGTGGTCCAGAATATCAAATTGGTGGCAGAAATTCTAATTTGTAAGCTAGCGAGCTAAAATTTTGCAGATAGTTTTTTTTTTTCCACACATAAAGCACATATGTCGGAATCAGCTGAATCGGACAGCTTGGAGTGGTAGCCCCCATACACGCACCATATTCAAATAATTGTTTTTCTTAAAAAAAAAAACAATTATTTTTTGTGTTATCAAGTTGACCAATATGCACATACCATGTGAATTTCAACAACCTAGGATTACTGGATGGTATAGCCCTCATACAAACCTGTACTAAAATTCATAACTTTTTTGTTTTTTCTGCTATTAAATTAAACTTTAATATTTTTAATGAATTAATTAATCATTTTCCACATCTAAATCAAGGAATAGGCATTGATACATTCATTAGTGTCCAAATCATTTTCATTATCGCTGTCTTCAGCGTTTACATCATTATTGTAAAAATTGACATTTGGTTGTTTTAAAAGGTTAATAACCTTTACTGGATAACTGCAGTATTTTTATACTTTGATACCAAAGGTATCATAGTATATTGGGTTTGTGCAAAGTCCGTCATGGTGTCTGTCCGTCCGTCCGTCTGTATGAACGCAACTTTTTTCGACACCCTTAAAGCTAGATCCTTGCAACTTTGCAAATATCTTGATACATGTCTTCGTCAGACAAAGTGTTAAATTTAGGGCTCTACGACCTCAGGGGGCCTGGGAAATCGATAACAAGTCGATACACAGCGATGTGCACATCGATAAAACACATATATATCCCACATTTTAGCAGCAAGAATCACCAAATTTAATGGCATGATAGCTGGTGACATTCCCCAAAAAACTGCATCAAAAGTTTGGATGCCACGCCCACCTCTTCCACCTCTAGCCCCCCTCCAATAATGAACAAAAATGACTGTATCTTCTACAGTTTTGAAGCTATAGACACCAAATTTGGTGGGCATATTGTTAGTGACATCCGTAACTGATGCATCAATGGATGCCACGCCCACTTATACCGCCCACCTATATATCTTTGTCGGTTTTTGTGCTAGAGTCTCCTAACTTGGTAGGGGGATAGAAAGTGCCTTCCGCCACAGATAAATGCCATGCCTACCATTTCTGCCTGATTTGTATACCCAAAACCCTCATATATTGCTAATTGCGCTCAGAATCCTTAACACAGCTATGTAAACTGGTATCAAAGTATATCGCAGTCGGTTGCCTCCGACTGCAACGTTTTTACTTGTTTATTTTGCTGTTGTTTTCTTTCAATATAAATGCTCTAAACAAGGGGATCCAATGAATACAGTGCTCTGCAAAACACATCATTCATGTTATTAAGTCGGCTATTTTGTCTTGCGTGCGAAAGTCTTTTTATAACACTTGTTCCGGGCTTCCGATGCGTTTTCACCGAGGCAGTCAACTGGAAGGGAAGAAGCGGCTATTATCTGGGCCCCACGAGCTAATACCTTATGTACAGTAGCCGACATTGGGTACCAGGGATACCTTTCCATATATAATGAGGCAGCTTTTTGACAGTAATGTTGAAATTTTTCGACGTCAATTTCATAGTTGCATGAAGTGCAAATTAAAGTGATATGGAAGTTCTTTAAAATCAAGTCAAAACCAAGTATCGACGCAAATGTGTTAGTTTTTAACAATTAAGAAGGCTCTAGTCGAGAAATCCCGACTAGGACATACCCTTAACCCGATACTTAACCATTACAGTTACTTATGTATATTAAATCAGTGACCAATATGACCAAACTTCAAACTACGATATCTCCGGTGTTTCTGATCCGATTTTAATCAAATTTTTTTAAATGTTCATTAATGTTCCGTAGTTTCAAGCCTCATTTTCACAATTTTGAAATTCAAGATATTTTTGTTATCGATCACTTGTGTATATCGGAAACCAGAAATGTTATCGAAAATTTTGATGACTTGATCTGCTCATGGTATAGGAGAGCTTAAGTTTCAAGTTTGAAGTCTCTAGCTCTTATAGTTTTTGAGATCGGCGCGTTCATACGGACGGACAGACAGACGGACAGACAGACATGGCTAGATCGACTCGGCTGTTGATGCTGATCAAGAATATATATACTTTATGGGATCGGAGATGCTTCCTTCTGTCTGTTACATACATTTGCACAAAACCATTATACCCTTATATACCCATTTTATGGGTTGAGGGTATAAAAATGCTCTTCTAGCTGTGTTCCCGTCATTAGTATTGCCGCTTCCATTTGCCGTGGGTTTGTCGACATGAAGTCCTAGCTCCTCCTAGTCCATGAAGGGCAGTTTCTACGGACTTTCCTTTGCTGTATGCATGTTGAGTCCTCGAAAGTGAATCTGGTCTGATTTACTGTAACTTTTCTGCAGCACAAACTTAACAAGGCTGACGGCATTGCGACCGTTTTCGAGCCAAAACTCAAGTAATTCAGCGTGACTGAAATCAATGTTGTCTACAAAAATTCAATTCTAAGGAAAAGGGGCAAAAACGGGCAAAAAAATTAATACCGTCGCATTATTTACACATTAAGCAACAACATTACGTTGTTAGTTTAACTAATACACACAAATACAACATACTTTTATTCCACGAAACACAACGAGTTTGAGGTTAGAATTGCTAAAAACATCACATTACAAAAGCACATATAAACAAAGACAAATCACATTAAACAATTATTGTGTGAATACACCCTTATTATAAATATATTTACCTTTATTTTCCATGTTTTTTTTTTTTTATAGTCAAAGAAATAACTGAATTATACCAATTTGAAATCAGCTTTTACTTGCAAGGCTAGCAAAGGCAAAGTTTATTGCAAATTATCAGCTGACTTCCAGGACTGCTTAAATCGCGTGGGCTTCAATTTCAATTGTAAAATTATGCTTTTAGACTGCCCTTGGGAATACTCTACTGGAATCCAATATGGTTTTTGCTGAAATCTTTAAAAAAAATAATTGAATTTATGCCACCGATTTGGGATTCTGGACCACAGTGGATTGGTCAAATTGGTCTTTGGCTTTTGTTTTGACTGCCAAATGTGAGATACCTAACCTATGTGAGATAAGAAAGACAAAGACTAGTTGTTGTCGTTCTTCACTTCTCTCGTTATTGTGACAAAACTTGAGATTGACAATTTTAGATTTTTAATTAGTAGTAGACTCAATATGAACTTTGCGCAATGCAATGGCAAATCGTAAGATAGTTGAATATAATTTCCATATTCTAAGTCGTAATATATTTTAACAATTAGGTAGGGCATTTATTGTTAATAAAACAAGAATTACATGACTTAATAAACTAACACAAAAAAAAACGTGATATGTTTAAAAATACTCAATCTATTTAAATAAAAATGAATGTTAATTTTCATGCCATCGATGAACACAAAAACTACTGGACCGATTCTTATGAGAATGGGTATATATATGTATTATTCCACGGAGAAGGTTAGTATGATATGCTCATTGATGCCATCATACTGATTTTCATGACAATCAGTTAAACGGGGCAGAAGTTGTTTGGAGAACGTATTCACCAATTAACGTTTATTTCAACTAACTTATTAGTTGATTGTCATTACAAACTTAATATAACTAATACTGAATCAGAAGTGACATAAGAGAATAAACTCTAAAGCGATCGCCAAGTCGGCGGTCTATCGAGTTGCCGTACGATAAATTGCTACCCAAACTCAGATGGCGTTGCCAGATAATTGGGCCGCTACAGTACTCCCATTCCAATGAAGTCGTCACGAATCTTGATTGGAAAGTTGTACCCGCTTTTGCCTTTCATATGTCCTGAGGGGTCTAGGGTTCAATTCTTCTGATTCTAAAAGTTGGTCGCGTTTAATAATTGCATACGGGCCAGTATAGGGAGATTCCAGAGTTTGTTTTACGTCGTCAGTGCGTATAAATATATGTGTGCAGCTATCAACATCTTCTGGTTGATGTGATAAGCTGTTGATGTTGGTCGAATTTATTGCATTTGTTCTCGAAAAATGCTTAAGAATTTTGAGGGGTATATTGTTTCATCCGAATTAGCGAAAAATTCGTTTGGTAGTCGAATGGGTGCTCCATTTAACATCTCAGCTGCGGATGCTTTGATGTCTTCCTTGAAACAAGTGCGAAGTTAAAGCAGCGCAGTTGGCAGTAGTTGTGGCCACGGTGTTCCGCTGTTACGTATTAGTGATGATTTAAGGGATCTATGCCATCTTTTTATAAGTCCGTTTGACTGTGGATGGAAGGCTGTCGTGTGTATGTGCTTACTTCCAATAAAATTTGCAAGTTGCCTAAACAATGCCGACTCAAATTGGGTGCCTTGATCTGTAGTAATCGTTTTGGGAGATCAAAATCGAGAAACCCATTGAGTCCAAAACGCCGTGGCGGTTATGTTTTTGAAAGTGGTACCGCTCCTGACCAACGCGAAAATCGATCTATCAACGTCAAACAGTATCGAAAATTTTGCTGCGAGGGCATCACAATAATATCCAGGTGGACGTGGTCAAATCTGCCGTGTGTAACATTTATCTTCTCTAGAGAAAGATGATAATGTTTTCGAATCTTCAAGCGTTGGCAAGGATGGCAAGACGTGCACCATTGAAGAATATCTTTATTCATAGGGGGTCAAACAAACTTCGTACTTGACGCACTGTCGCTCGACCACTGGGATGCGACAAGTTGTGAATATGCGAAAAAACTTGCTGCGCAGAGATTTTGGTATTGGACTTTTTTCAGTTATAAAGATTTCGAATCTTGCATTAGTTGTGTTGGATCAGGATCCGAAACTTGCTCTTCTACAATTTGTGGCAACTTGATTGCTATAGGCATTGTTATTACGCACAATCTTAAAAAAGCATCTGCGACTGTATTTTCAGATCCTTTGACGTGCAGAATTGTCGTGGAGAATAGTGAGACAGAATTTAAATGACGCATTTGTCGGGGAGATGCTTTTTCTGGTCGCTGTTGAAATGCATAAACAAGCGGCTTGTGATCGGTTTTTATAACAACAAGTAAAAACGTTGCATTCGAATGCAACCGACTGCGATATACTTCAAAAGAATTCTGTGTGCAAATAGTAATAAATGGGGGTTTTGGGTAAACATATTAGACAGAAGACGTATGCGTGACCTCCAAATTTATGATGCATATCTGGCAACTTCTATCCCCCAAGTTTAAAGACTAGCGCAAAAGCTAAGAAAGATATAGAGGTGGGCGGAATAAGTGGGATCCATAATTTTGAAGCCAATCTGTTACGGATGTCACTTACAATGTTCCCACCAAATTTGGCGACTGTAACCCAAAAACTGAGAGAGTTATAGCGTTTTCAGATTTAAGAAGGTTTGTGGTAAAGGTGGGCGTGGTATCCAAATTTTTGATGCAGATCTGTTACGGATATCACTAAAAATATGCCCACAAAATTTGGTAACTCTAGCTTAAAACCTGGCGAAGATGCATGCATTTCGCATGGAGCATGGCTCGTTGTTTGGGGGCGTGGCACCCAACGATTTTATGCATATCTGTGTCATATGTCAGCATCCACCTTCCTACCAAATTTGGTGCAAAAGCTTCAAAGCTGTAGAAGATACAGGCACTTTTGTTTAAATTTGGAGGGGGCTGGGGGCGGAAGAGGTGGGCGTGGCATCCAAACATTTGATGCAATTTTGTGGGGAATGCCATCGGCTGTCGTGCCCCCAAAATTTGGTGACTCTTGCTGCTAAAATGTGGGATTTATGTGTTTTATCGATTTGAACATCGAGGTGTATCGACTTGTTATCGATTTCCCAGGCCCACTGCAGCTCCCGATCGTACGTAGAGTAATTCTTCTCAGTGGTGCTCAACTTTTTGGAAAAAAATACAAGCGGCCACCAGTCGTCGTCTAGCGCTTCTCCGATTGCACAATCCGATGCGTCGCACACCAACTGAAGTTCAGATTTAAGTGTTAGAAAGAACAGGAGCGCAGCGTCTGCAACTCCTTTTTAGCATGCTTCAAAAGATAAAACGAGTTCTGGTGTCCACTCGATTTTGCGTTGGTCGTTCTTTTTTACATCTTTTAGCAATTCAGAGAGCGGCGCTTGTATATGTGATGATCGTTCAATACATTTGCGATAGTAGTTTATGACGCCCAAAAATCGACCCAGTTGACTGATAGTGTCTGGACGAAAATAGTTGTTAATGGCCGCGATGCGTTCGGATGGTGGTCAATGCCATGTTTGTTATATAGCAATATACAAATCCCATGCCACGGAATATGTTGTCCATGAAACGCTGAAAAGTTTGAATTGCAATTTTTCAAACCGAATGGCATGTACTGAAATTCTATCAATCCGAAAGGTGGATGTTTTACTGATGTCACTTTCTGCCATAGTATTTGGTAGTATGCTTTAAGTAAATCCTACCTTGAGAAAATGTTTTTCCTATACAGCTGCTCAGTAAAGTCGTGGATATGAGCGTTCGGATAGCGATCTGGTACAGTTATTGCTTTCAGCGTCCGATAATCTCCACATGCTCGCCAGCCGTCATCTCTCTACTCTACTCTATCGAGTTGCCGTACGATAAATTGCTACCCAAACTCAGATGGCGTTGCCAGATAATTGGGCCGCTACAGTACTCCCATTCCAATGAAGTCGTCACGAATCTTGATTGGAAAGTTGTACCCGCTTTTGCCTTTCATATGTCCTGAGGGGTCTAGGGTTCAATTCTTCTGATTCTAAAAGTTGGTCGCGTTTAATAATTGCATACGGGCCAGTATAGGGAGATTCCAGAGTTTGTTTTACGGCGTCAGTGCGTATAAATATATGTGTGCAGCTATCAATTCCTTTCAAAGGAAACATCTTCTGGTTGATGTGATAAGCTGTTGATGTTGGTCGAATTTATTGCATTTGTTCTCGAAAAATGCTTAAGAATTTTGAGGGGTATATTGTTTCATCCGAATTAGCGAAAAATTCGTTTGGTAGTCGAATGGGTGCTCCATTTAACATCTCAGCTGCGGATGCTTTGATGTCTTCCTTGAAACAAGTGCGAAGTTAAAGCAGCGCAGTTGGCAGTAGTTGTGGCCACGGTGTTCCGCTGTTACGTATTAGTGATGATTTAAGGGATCTATGCCATCTTTTTATAAGTCCGTTTGACTGTGGATGGAAGGCTGTCGTGTGTATGTGCTTACTTCCAATAAAATTTGCAAGTTGCCTAAACAATGCCGACTCAAATTGGGTGCCTTGATCTGTAGTAATCGTTTTGGGAGATCAAAATCGAGAAACCCATTGAGTCCAAAACGCCGTGGCGGTTATGTTTTTGAGAGTGGTACCGCTCCTGACCAACGCGAAAATCGATCTATCAACGTCAAACAGTATCGAAAATTTTGCTGCGAGGGCATCACAATAATATCCAGGTGGACGTGGTCAAATCTGCCGTGTGTAACATTTATCTTCTCTAGAGAAAGATGATAATGTTTTCGAATCTTCAAGCGTTGGCAAGGATGGCAAGACGTGCACCATTGAAGAATATCTTTATTCATAGGGGGTCAAACAAACTTCGTACTTGACGCACTGTCGCTCGACCACTGGGATGCGACAAGTTGTGAATATGCGAAAAACTTGCTGCGCAGAGATTTTGGTATTGGACTTTTTCAGTTATAAAGATTTCGAATCTTGCATTAGTTGTGTTGGATCAGGATCCGAAACTTGCTCTTCTACAATTTGTGGCAACTTGATTGCTATAGGCATTGTTATTACGCACAATCTTAAAAAAGCATCTGCGACTGTATTTTCAGATCCTTTGACGTGCAGAATTGTCGTGGAGAATAGTGAGACAGAATTTAAATGACGCATTTGTCGGGGAGATGCTTTTTCTGGTCGCTGTTGAAATGCATAAACAAGCGGCTTGTGATCGGTTTTTATAACAACAAGTAAAAACGTTGCATTCGAATGCAACCGACTGCGATATACTTCAAAAGAATTCTGTGTGCAAATAGTAATAAATGGGGGTTTTGGGTAAACATATTAGACAGAAGACGTATGCGTGACCTCCAAATTTATGATGCATATCTGGCAACTTCTATCCCCCAAGTTTAAAGACTAGCGCAAAAGCTAAGAAAGATATAGAGGTGGGCGGAATAAGTGGGATCCATAATTTTGAAGCCAATCTGTTACGGATGTCACTTACAATGTTCCCACCAAATTTGGCGACTGTAACCCAAAAACTGAGAGAGTTATAGCGTTTTCAGATTTAAGAAGGTTTGTGGTAAAGGTGGGCGTGGTATCCAAATTTTTGATGCAGATCTGTTACGGATATCACTAAAAATATGCCCACAAAATTTGGTAACTCTAGCTTAAAACCTGGCGAAGATGCATGCATTTCGCATGGAGCATGGCTCGTTGTTTGGGGGCGTGGCACCCAACGATTTTATGCATATCTGTGTCATATGTCAGCATCCACCTTCCTACCAAATTTGGTGCAAAAGCTTCAAAGCTGTAGAAGATACAGGCACTTTTGTTTAAATTTGGAGGGGGCTGGGGGCGGAAGAGGTGGGCGTGGCATCCAAACATTTGATGCAATTTTGTGGGGAATGCCATCGGCTGTCGTGCCCCCAAAATTTGGTGACTCTTGCTGCTAAAATGTGGGATTTATGTGTTTTATCGATTTGAACATCGAGGTGTATCGACTTGTTATCGATTTCCCAGGCCCACTGCAGCTCCCGATCGTACGTAGAGTAATTCTTCTCAGTGGTGCTCAACTTTTTGGAAAAAAATACAAGCGGCCACCAGTCGTCGTCTAGCGCTTCTCCGATTGCACAATCCGATGCGTCGCACACCAACTGAAGTTCAGATTTAAGTGTTAGAAAGAACAGGAGCGCAGCGTCTGCAACTCCTTTTTAGCATGCTTCAAAAGATAAAACGAGTTCTGGTGTCCACTCGATTTTGCGTTGGTCGTTCTTTTTTACATCTTTTAGCAATTCAGAGAGCGGCGCTTGTATATGTGATGATCGTTCAATACATTTGCGATAGTAGTTTATGACGCCCAAAAATCGACCCAGTTGACTGATAGTGTCTGGACGAAAATAGTTGTTAATGGCCGCGATGCGTTCGGATGGTGGTCAATGCCATGTTTGTTATATAGCAATATACAAATCCCATGCCACGGAATATGTTGTCCATGAAACGCTGAAAAGTTTGAATTGCATTTTTCAAACCGAATGGCATGTACTGAAATTCTATCAATCCGAAAGGTGGATGTTTTACTGATGTCACTTTCTGCCATAGTATTTGGTAGTATGCTTTAAGTAAATCCTACCTTGAGAAAATGTTTTTCCTATACAGCTGCTCAGTAAAGTCGTGGATATGAGCGTTCGGATAGCGATCTGGTACAGTTATTGCTTTCAGCGTCCGATAATCTCCACATGCTCGCCAGCCGTCATCTTTCTTGGTAACCATGTGTAATGGGCTGGACCAAGGACTTTTTGATGGACGACATATGCCCTGCTCAATCAGGAAGTTGATTTCCTTCTTGGCAATGGCAAGTTTCTAACCCGATAGGCGTCGTGTTGCCTAGTTGCTTTGTTGGAGGGCCTTGTCACGTCGACAAATTCGTTGAGGAGTTTTCGAACTTGAACATGCTTTGCACTGTGGAAACAGGTATTTGTTTCGCCTGTGCCAGGGATGCGGGTGTTGAAAGACCAGTAATCGAGTCGATAAGTCCTCGGTTTTTGAGATCAATGAAATTCTGATAAGAAATCTACCGCAATGTTTGGAGAGTGTACGTCGGCTATGATGAGAGGCCAACTAAAGTTTCGGCGAAGATCAAAACTCAGCTGGGTGAGTTTTATACTTTCCATAGGTATGAATGATCGTCTGATTCGCAGAGTACCGTGTGAAATCGCTTCGAATGGTTTTTTGCTTAACCAGCGTGCGTGGTATAATAGGAACCACTGATCCTGCGTCCATGGGGAAACGGATGTGTGACTTGCGATCGGTGACGTGTAGGCGCTGATTGAGCTTTGGTCTCACTGATAACGTTTTTGCTACCGCAGGCCAGTGTAGCGAGCGACAGGTTTTACGACGAGAAAAGGGCACAAGGAGTGCGTTACTTTTGAGCACTTTCGCCAAATCTCTGGTGATAATAAGCTTGTCGTGTTGTCCAGATGTTTGTTGACCAGAATTTCCAGTTGAGATAGAGCTTCGTGATGGACTGTGAGGGCGCTCACGTGACTAGAGGCGCTTGACTTCCTTTTGCTACATGTCATATTTATGCGAAAGTGAAGTGTCAGCTATGTCCTTCAACGGTGTAGCAGCTGAGGCGGCGCCAACAGTTGGGCTCGCAGAAAGAGTTGGATTTTCGCCGATGGCAAAAGTATCGTTTGTATTACTTGCTTTAAGCATCTTGTCTTGTTGAGAATTATTTTCTCACATCCGGGGTCCGGGGCTAGTCGACGCATGTTGGCCAAGATCTCTGAAGGCTTCGAGCCTGTAGCACATCCGCCCTGTAGCGTCGGCGTAATTTAGAATCTGAAGATTCCTCGAATTTTTGTAGCAAGCGATTTTTTATTACTAAATATTTGCTCTCGTTCAGTGGTTGAGTTATTAAATCTTCCACTGTCAATACAACATTCTCCCCAAATGAAATGTCACCAGGTCAAACATGTCAATGTCGTCAACAATCTGATGCAAGCAAAATGAGCGCCCTACTTGCGCGAACCACAGGTAAGGGCTGCTGTGTGCAAATTTTGGCAGACGTACAGTGGTGCGTGCGTGTGTGCGTGGCGTTTAATCTCTGTTTGTTGGCTCGCTTGCTCAAAGTGACTCAAGTTGCAGCTGAATATCTTGGATTTGAGCAAATATGTCTACATCGGAATCTGTCATGGTGTTGGACTTAGTTGATCCTTTTTCTTCAACAAAAATAAGTCGTCTACCATTCAAACTTCGCTGTTTGTATGGCCGTGTACGCATCAAGTGCACAGTTTCTTAAGTGTGAAATACACGTACGTGTGTGAGTGCGGGTGCGAAAATTCCAGTGAATCAAGAGAAACTTGCTGGATCGAAGATTAAATGATTTTAAAATGTCGGAGTCACCACTTTGGTGAACGTTGTCACCAATTAACGTTTATTTCAACTAACTTATTAGTTGATTGTCATTACAAAACTTAATATAACAAATACTGAATCAGAAGTGACGCATGAGAAGAAACTCTAAAGCGATCGCCAAGTCGGCGGTCCATCAAGTTGCCGTACGATTAATCGCTACCCAAACTCAGATGGCGTTGCCAGATAATTGGGCCGCTACAGTTGCTACTCTGCAGCGACACCTGGTAGTGAGTGGAAAACACTTATCTTTGTGTTTTTATACTTTGATACCAAAGGTATCATAGTATATTGGGTTTGTGCAATGTCCGTCATGGTGTCTGTCCGTCCGTCTGTCCGTCCGTCTGTCTGTATGAACGCAACTTTTTTCGACACCTTTAAAGGCTAGATCCTTGCAACTTTGCAAATATCTTGGTACATGCCTTCGTCAGACAAAGTGTTAAAATTAGGGCTTTACGACCTCAGGGGGCTTGGGAAATCGAAAACAAGTCGATACATCTCGATGTGCAAATCGATAAAACACATATATATCCCACATTTTACCAGCTAGAGTCACCAAATTTGATGACAAGATAGCCGATAGCATTCCCCTTAAAACTGCATCAAAAGTTTGGATGAGACGCCTACCTGTTCCGCCCCCAGCCCCCCTCAAATTATAAACAAAAATGCCTGTATCTTCTACAGTTTTAAAGCTATTGCTACCAAAATTGACATGAAGGTAGATGCTGACATCTGACTAGGTAATGCATCAAAACATTGGATGCCACGCCCCCAAACAACGGGACATGCCCCACCGCCCTAAAAGAAACCGGAAGGCTGGTATCTTCGCCAGTTTTCAAGCTAGAGTCACCAAATTTTGTATGAACATTGGTTGTGACATCCGTAACAGATGTGCATCAATGTTTTGGATGCCACACCCACTTATACCGCCCACCCCTATATCTTTCTTAGTTTTTGGTATGAACATTGGCTGTGACATCCGTAACAGGTGTGCATAAAAATTGATTATGCCACGCCCACTTATACCGCCCACCTCTATATCTTTGTCGGCTTTTGCGCTAGAGTCTCCAAACTTGGTAGGGGGATAAAATGTGCCATCCGCCAGATATAAATGTCATGCCTACCCTTTCTGCCTGATTTTTATATCCAAAACCCTTATTTATTACTATTCGCACTAGGAATCCTTAACACAGCTATGTAAACTGGTAACAAAGTATATCGCAGTCGGTTGCCTCCGACTGCAACGTTTTTACTTGTTAGTTGCTGGACTCCTGAACTAATAAGCCAATTTTAATAAAATTTTTACACCGTGTGCAGTTTGGTCCAACTTTATATATAGGATGGTTTTTATCTCAATTATTCCATTTCGATACGTGAAAAATATAATTGTAATTTATCTATATACATATATAACAAGTAAGAAGTCTCTAGTATAGAAATCCCGACTAGGACATACCCTTAACCCCATACGTATTGCGTAGTCAGTCCAGTGACCAAAATGACCAAACTTCAATCTGCGATATCTTCGGTGTTTCTTTACCGATTGTAATCACTTTTTTTTAAATGTTTATTAATTTGTCTATAGCTTTAAGCCTCGTTTTCACAATTGCTAAATTTAAGATTTTATTGTCATCGATCACTTGTGTATATCGGAAGCCAAAAGTGTTATCGATAATTTGAAGCAAACTTGTACTGCGCATGGTATAGGAGAGTTTATGTATTGAGTTTGAAGTCTCTAGCTCTTATAGTCTCTGAGATCGACGCATTCATACAGACAAACGGACAGACAGACATGGCTGTTGATGCTGATCAAGAATATATATACTTTATAGGGTCGGAGTTGCTTCCTTCTGTCTGTTACATACATTTGCACACCAATTTACAACAAATAACCCATAAATAGGGTAAATGAGGTATAATGGTTTTATTTTATTTACCCATTTGATGGGTCATTATAATTATTATAAGGGTATAAAAATAAGTCTGGTTTTTTACTGACGATATAACTTCAGAACGCAAGAACCGATTTCCATGGTTTTGCGTTCGTTGGAAAGGTTTCGGTCTCAGTTAGGTTTATGGCAAACAAAATTCAGGAATTTTCAACAGAAAAGCAGGAAAACCGGGAAAATCATTTTTCAAAACCATCAAAACAATCACGATTATTTTGCAAATTTTTATTCAATTTCAACTGCAGGTATTTATCTTAAAGGTGGTAAGTCGAACTGTGTAAATTATGTGAATTGTGCATTTGAGATAAAACTCACTAGTCTGTCCATAGTCTAAAAAGCCTAGAGGATGACGTACAAACATCGGACGTCGCATAAGACATGCAAGCCAGTTAGAAGTGTATGGACAGAACTTAAGCGAAGAAAGATTAAATATAACAAGTAAAAACGTTAAAGTCGGACGTAACCGACTGCGATATACTTTGATACCAGTTTACATAACTGTGTTAAAGATTCTGGAGTTCAAGATTTTGGGGACTCTAGCGCAAAAACTGAGAAAGATATACAGGTGGGCGGTATAAGTGGGCGTGGCTTTCAAAACTTTGATGCAAATCTGACACCAGCTTAAAAACTGGCGAAGTTACATGCATTTCGGATTTTTTACTGCGGTGGAGCATGGCTCGTTGTTTGGGGGGGCGTGGCCTCCAAAGCTTTGATGCATAACTGTGTCAGACGTCAGCATCTGCTTTTCTACCAAGTTTGGTGGGCGTGGCATCCCAACTTTTGATGCAGTTTTTTGGGGAATGTCATCGGCTATGTTGCCTCCAAATTGGGTAACTCTAGCTGCTAAAATGTGGGATATATAAGTGCTTTATGGATTTGAACGTCGAGGTGTATCGTAGGTCGTAGAGCCCTAAATTTAACACTTTGTCTGACGAAGGCATGTACCAAGTTATTTGCAAAGTTGCGTTCATACGGAAGGACGGACGGACAGACACCATGACGGACATTGCACAAACCCAATATACTATGATACCTTTGGTACCAAAGTACAATAAGAGAAAATGCCAGATTAATACAACGCGTGAGTACACGAAGATCATTGGCATCAAAAGTTTAAAAGAGAAACGGCTGGATTGTGCTGCGCAAGTGTAAAAGTCAAACTGGATCCAATACTTACAACACAACAGCCACTGAAAGCATTGGTCGATGGAAGTGATCCCGATTCACGAAATGTTTAAAAAAACGAGGTGGCGTAACGGAGTTCGCCAGGTTTTCTAGTTGTTTATAATTGTGTCATTTATTGTTTAGGCCACTGTGACGCGGAGTCCAACGTGAAGCCCATAATAGCCGATGTCCCTCAAGGTAGTGTCATGAGTCCCGTGTTGTATACCCTCTAGACATCTGAAATGCCAGCGACAAACAACGGACGACGACAACTTAGCAGCCTCTTAGAAACTCCAACAGCACCTGACCTCCTTGGAGCCTTGGCTCACCAAATGGAACATCGCCATCAATGCCGAGAAGTCCACACAAGTGACCATCACGCTGAGAACACAAAGTTGACCAATTTTTAAACGGCTTGGCCAATCGTTGACACTTGCTTGCACGGTTAAATGACTTTGGCTAACATTGGACTGAAATAAACGAACGCAACTCAACCTCCGGTTCAAGTCTCTCTACTGGCTCAATCCTCGCAACAAGTTGCTGATCTATAAAGCCATATTAAAGCCAATCTAATAAATCTACGGGATTCAGCTTTGGAGGTCCACTGCGGTCACAAACACCCACATAATACAGGTATTCCAATCCAAGATGCTAAGAACCATAATGAACGCGCCGTTCTATGTCCTGCATCTGAAGATCGCTACGGTTAAGGAATCCATCCACGAATTTTGTCGCAGCTACGAACAACGTTTAGACAACCATAACAATCCGCTTGCAATCCAGCTTCTGGACAACAGCCTACAATGTCGCAGACTCTAACGCTACCAACCTCTCGACCTACCCTTCCGCTTTATCTAGTTCCTCCTACAACCTAATGTAATGTACGAAATCTAATGTCAATGCCACTTTGTCATGAAATTTTGTTATTGTCTTCTAAGACAGATTCAAAATATATTAAAAAAAAAGGTATTGTTAAGTTCTATAAATCATTGACGGCGGTGACGTAAGCGTCAAAAATTCTAAAATCATGTCAATAAATACTTAAAAATTTTCGCTTTAAAGCAGAAATCAAATAACAAAATAAACATAAGTAAAAACATTGCAGTCCGACGCAACCGACTGCGATATACTTTGATACCAGTTAACATAACTGTGTTAAAAATTCTGTGTGCAAATTGTAATATATGGGGGTTTTGGTTATAAATATCAGACAGAAGGTGTAGGCGTGACAACCATATCTCTGGCGGATGGCACCTTCTATCCCCCTAAAAATTTTGGAGACTTAAGCTCAAAAACTGACAAAGATCCAAAATTTAAATGCACATCTATCAGATGTCAGCATCTACCTTTATGCTAAAAAAAAAAAATTTGTCTTTTGTTGGTGACGGTTGTATTTTTGAGTGCTCCTGCTAAAAAATTATTTTTTGAGTGTTTGTGCTGTGCATTAATTGGTTTAATTGTGGTAATCATACTAAAGAATGATCGCAGATATACGTTGTACGGATTTATGTGTTTAAAGTTACTTTGCTTAAACATTTAACTTATTTTATTTTGCAGTCAAGCTGACGCTGCTTTGTCTTGAAATTACATACATGCATACATACGTATATTTGCTCCATTTTACTAACAAAAAACGTTATATTGCGCTCTTTGCTACGCTTACATTCTTGCACCTACTTTGCTTTGATCAAGCACATTAATTTGCCCATATTTTATTTTATTAACTTATTGTAAAAATGTTTGTCTGCTGCAGTAAGAACTGTAAAATTGTTGCTGCTTCCAGCGCTGATTTCATCTTATGTATCGTGCGATAACACGATCCACTTAAAATGTGCAGACTTCACTGCGAAAGTCAGAGACTGTCTAGGAACTGACTCTGGCCTTAAATGGTTTTGTGATGCCTGCAATGTGGTTGAGAAGGAGATGTCAAAATACATGAGACAGACCTATAATTGTTTTAAAGCTGTGCATCTTGCTTTTGACAATTTTCATGCCAATTTTAAAGACCTCGAATTAAAATTGAAAAATGGAAAGATGCTTGACGACTCTCCAAAGCGCAAAAAGACTTCGGGCTCTTGCCCTCTTAATGCCCCGCTTGTCCTGCCTCCCAAGCCACTTCTGGCTGCCAGATCGAATACCAATACTCCAATTGCTGGCCCGTTAATGGTATTTAACTCACCGGCAAATAATCCGATACTGCCCGGTGGTAATATTACCCCAATACACGTTCCTGTTGTTGAACCGTCTGGCTCAAATGTTCGATAAACAATTCCTAGTAGCGTAGCTGCAGCTCATAAGCTGCTTGTAGTTGCTCCTATTAGAAAATATATTTTTGTATCTAGGCTTGCTTCTGATAGCTCCTCAGAAGATGTTAGTGTCTATATTAAAAGTAATATCGACTCCCCGTTGATTGTTGTTGAAAAGTTTAAATTTAAACACGCTCGTAACATATCTTCGATCAAGTTGAGTGTGCCGCCTGAATATTTCTCGACAATTTGTTCTGAAAAGTTTTGGCCGCCGAATATCCTCGGGAGGAGTATGTGAACAGGCGAAATAACAATAATACTTATAGTAATAGTAATGCCCTCCCTATAAGTAACTCACTTCCTTCTACGTCTGTAACAAAAAAATAACAGAAGTAATTAGTCTAGCCTATCAAAATGTAAGAGGCCTTAATACTAAACTTTCAAAACTTTACGTTAATAGCCTTGGATTCACAAATAGTTGCGCTTACTGAAACCTGGTTGAAACCTGATATTTCTGATAACTCTGTTTTTCCTAATAAATATAACTTGAACTGGTGTGATCGCACAACCCGTAAGGGTGGTGGGGTTCTTATCGCGGTTGATTCCTGAATTTCTTCTGAACAAATTCAATCCAATGATCTTCCGGATACAGAGTTTGTATGTGTTAAAGCCTCTTATGGTACTCGGTCACTTTTTATTACCTGTTCCTACATTC
This sequence comes from Scaptomyza pallida, assembly GCA_018152965.1. Classification (NCBI taxonomy): domain Eukaryota; kingdom Metazoa; phylum Arthropoda; class Insecta; order Diptera; family Drosophilidae; genus Scaptomyza; species Scaptomyza pallida. Next base: position 1,795,435 of record JAECXP010000196.1, read on the forward strand.
CTCCCCATTGTAATACTTATTCGTCCCATTTAAGTGCTTTGCAACATGTTTCGTCCTTATTTTTAGACATGGATCATCTAATTGTGGTTGGTGATTTCAATCTGCCAAATGTGGGATGGTCTGCATGTGACTCATCTTCCTCACAATTAACAACCACATCTGATGATTTTATAGATGGTATCCTAGAGTTGGGGCTATCGCAAGTAAACGATATACTTAATTGAAGTGATAGAATGTTAGACTTACTATTTGTTTCTGATGTTGATTGTTTTATTGTAAATAGAGTACTCCCTTTAGTTCAGTCGGAAGACTTTTACCATCCTACTTTAGACCTTTCTCTTGAAATACTTAACCCTAACTCTAATACTAATGTTTCTACAAAATCATGTTGTTTTCGTAAGACTAACTTTACTAAATTAAATCAACTTCTGCATGCTACTAATTGGTTTCAGCTTTATTCCTGTAGTGATTTAGAAACTGCCATTGCCATATTTTATGGAACCTTCTGTCGCTCATCAAGTGATAACAAACCACCTTGGTTTACAAGGGAATTATCAAAACTGAAAAACGCGAAGACAAGATCTTATAAAAGATTCAGTAAATTGGGAGCTACTATTGACTTATCTTCTTATATAATAGCAAAGTCTAATTTTCTTTCTGTTAACACATTCTGCTATAATAACTATCTTAATAAATGTAAAATGAATTTCTCCCGTGATCCTAAACAGTTTTATAAATTTATTAACTCTAAACTTAAATCCTCCTGCATGCCATCCTCAGTTTTTCTTGATAATACGAAAGCAAGTTCTGATCAGGCTGTGGACGATCTATTTGCTGAATATTCTCAATCAGTATACACTTCGAGTTCTCATAGCTCTAGTAATACTTATGCCTTCCAAATTCAAACGTCAAATTGCATATTTGCCCCAGTTTTAACTGAGTGTTCGTTGCTAAGTGACCTTAACCTGATCAAACCAGGATTCTCGCCTGATCAAACCAGGGTTCTCGCCGGATCCTGATGGAGTGCCCGGTTGTGTGCTTAGATATTGCGCTGATACTCTGTGCAAACCTTTACTAAAAGTATTCAAATTGTCTGTTGAATCTTCAGTATTCCCCGATATGTGAAAGCAATCTTTTATTATTCCACTTCATAAAAATTCTTGAAAGTCCAATGTTAAAAATTATAGAGGGATTTCTAAATTGTCTGCCATTCCGAAAGTCTCCGAAAAACTTATTTGCTCTCAATTGCAGCACTCATGTAGTGCAATTATGTCGCCTTATCAACATGGTTTTGTGAAGCGTAGATCTACTACCACCAACCTTCTAAAATTTACATCGCTTGTTATTAAAGGGTTTCAGAGCAAAATGCAAACTGATGTCATTTATACCGATTTAAGTAAGGCATTTGATTCTGTTAGTCATTTACTTTTGCTTCATAAATTAAACATTATTGGGCTCCCAACTAACCTCCTTTCATGGCTTTCTGAGTACTTGTGTGGCCGTACACAAAAAGTTGTCTTTAAATCACTTGTCTGTAAACCTATTTATGTAACATCAGGGGTTTCCTAAGGTAGTCAGCTTGGGCCTTTATTATCTACCTAATCCTCTTAATTTAAATTGTTCCAAATGTAAAGTTATGTCGTTCTATAGAAGTGCCCCTCTCACTGCTCAATACTTGCTAGATGGCTCACCACTCGATCCCGAATTAGAAATTAGGGATGTGGTTATTGTCCTTGAACCAAAAATTAAAATTTGATTCTCATATAACGTGCATGGTTAATAAAGCCATCAGTGTCGTTGGTTTCATCAAGCGGTGGTCTAAAGAGTTCAACGAAACACTTTATACATCCCTAGAGCGACCCATCCTTGAATATGGATCTTGTATGTGGTCTCCGCAATAACGGATTCATCAGAATAGAATTGAATCTGTTCAGAAGAAATTTCTTTTATTTGCACTTAGAAGTTTTAACTGGGTTCCCGGTGTTGATTTGCCTTCGTATTCAAGTAGACTTCTATTAATTAACCTTCCTTCTCTTTTAAACCGTAGAACTTAGAAGTTTTAACTGGGTTCCCGGTGTTGATTTGGCTTCGTATTCAAGTAGTCTTCTATTAATTAACCTTTCTTCTCATTTAAACCGTAGAGCTATGCATGGAGTTTTATTTGTTACTAATCTGCTCAATGGTGAAATCGACTCACCCATTTTATTAAGTCGAATTAACTTAACTGTCCCTATTAGATCTTCTCGTAACTTCGTACCTATTAACCTTGATCGTTGCTCTACCAACTATGTAATGCATGAACCGTTTCGAGTAGTGTGCGCAGACTACAATAAGATGTTTTCACTTGTTTCCTTTGAGGCCTCCATTCCCATACTAAAAAGACCCATACTGCTTTACTTATCTAGTCATAGTCACTAATCACTAATCTTATGATCTGATTGGGTTTTTTTGGGTTCTTCCCAATCCTTGCAACAAAAGTTGGATCATTAAATTTTTGTTGAATTCCCCAGAATATTTTAATTTTTTAAGTTTATTCAGTTTGCTTACTGATTTAAATTTACATTGTAGCTCTATTTTTTAATTTGATTTAATTTTAATTTTTATGTCGACTGATATTAGTTGACAATAAACAAATAAATAAATAAATAAATGATGAAAAACTGCCAAAAATCTTATCAAAGCATCTGTTATCGATTTGTGAAAAAAACTTAACGCTTTTTCAAATTTGAAAATTTGAATGAAATGCCATTGGTGGGAACAATGTTAGTGACATCCTTAACAGATGTGCATTAAAATTTTGGATACCACGCCAACTTATACTGCCCACCTCTATATCTTTGTCGGTTTTTGAGCTAGAGTCTCCAAACTTTTTAGGGGGATAGAAGGTGCCATCCGCCACAGATATGGTTGTCACGCCTACACCTTCTGCCTGATATTTATACCCAAAACCTCCATATATTACCAATTGCACACAAAATCCTTAACACAGCTATGTAAACTGGTATCAAAGTATATCGAAGTCGGTCGCGTCTGACTACAATGTGTTTACTTATTTTTATACTTTGATACAAAAAAGGTATCATAGTATACTGGGTTTGTGCAATGTCCGTCATGGTGTCTGTCCGTCCGTCTGTCCGTATGAACGCAACTTTTTTCGACACCTTTAAAGCTAGAGCCTTAAAACTTTGCAAATGTCTTGGTATATGCCTTCGTCAGACAAAGTGTTATATTTAGGGCTCTACGACCTCAGTGGGCCTGGATAATCGATAACAAGTCGATACACCTCGATGTTAAAATCTATAAAACACATATATATCCCACATTTTAGCAGCAAGAGTCACCAAATTTGGATGCAAGATAGCCGATGCAATTCCCCAAAAAAACTGCATCAAAAGTTTGGATGCTATGCCCACCTCTTTCGCCCCCAGTCCCCCTCCAATTATAAACAAAAATTGATGTATCTCCTTCAGTTTTGAAGCTGTAGCCACCAAATTTGGTATAAAGGTAGATGCTGACATCCGACACAGATATGCATCAAATCTTTGGATGCCACGCCCCTAAACAACGGGAGATGCCCGACCGCTCCTATAAAAACAGGAATGCATGTATCTTCGCCAGTTCTTAAGCTAGAGTTACCAAATGTGATAGCCGGTGACATTCCTCAAAAAACTGCATCAAAATTTGGGATGCCACTCCCACTTATACCGCCCACCACTATATCTTTGTCAGTTTTTGCGCTTAAATCTCCAAATTTAGTAGGGGGATAGAAGGTGCCGTCCGTTTTGATTTTAGACTTCTGCCGCCATATTTAAATTGGATTGTTTATATATTTAAGGTTTTGCTTTGAAAGAAAAGTACAAGAGATGATAAGAGACGGTGTTGATCTTCTCTTCTCTTGTTGTTGTCAATGAACTTGAGCTTGCGAGAGTAAGGCAACTTAAGACTTTTGTAGAATCTCCTAACTGCAGCCAAACATGAAAAGGACACTAAGCAAACGTTGAGAAAATTTAAAAAAAAAAAACAATTAAAAACGTTGCAGTCGGACGCAACCGACTGCGATATAATTTTAAACCAGTTTGCATAGCTGTGTTAAGGGTTCGGTGTGCAAATAGTGATATTTATACCCCAGTATATGTATAAATATCAGGCAGAAGGGGTAGGCGTGACATCCAAATTTGTGCTGGGCGGATGGCACCTTCTGTACCCCTACCAAGTTTGGAGACTAGCTCAAAAACTGACAAAGATGTAGAGGTGGGCGGTATAAGTGGGCATGGCATCTAAAATTTTGATGCACGGATGTCACTGACAATATACCCACCAAATTAAGTGACTCTAGCCCAAACACTGGTGAATATACATGCATTCCGGTTTTTATTAGGGCGGTCGGGCATGTCCCGTTGTTTGGGGTCGTGGCATCTAAAGTTGTGATGTATATCTGTGTCAGATGTCAGCACCTACCTTTCTGCCAATTTTGGTGGCTATAGCTTCAAAACTGTAGAAGATACAGGCATTTTAGTTTATAATTGGAGGGGGGCTGGGGGCGGAAGAGGTGGGCGTGGGACCCCAACTTTTGATGCAGTTTTTTGAGGAATGTCACCAGCTATCTTGCCCCCAAATTGGTGACTCTAGCTGCTAAAATGTGGGATATATGTATATGTGTTTTATCGATTTTCATATCGAGGTGTATCGTAGAGCCCTAAATTTAACCCTTTGTCTGACGAAGACGTGTACCAAGATATTTGCAAAGTTTGCAAGCTTTAAGGGTGTCGAAAATAGTTGCGTTCATACGGACGGACGGACGGACATTGCACAAACCCAATATACCAAAGGTATCAAAGTATAAAATGGAAATCGATAACTTTAAATTTTTGCTAATTTTAAATATTATACTCTGTGCCTATTAGCCGATTAGATAAAGCCATGGCTTTTTATCCGTCTGTCCTTCCGTCTATTCAACTGAATGAATGCGCCAATTTCAGAAGCTATAACAGCTAGGGACCCTTTAAAAGGAACTTAAGCTCACAATAGCCCCAAGCAGATAAAATATCTTTCAAATTATCAAAGTTCTTTCCGATTTCGAAACACTCGTGCAACCAATTACAAAAATAAAGTAAATTAAAAAATGGATGATAACACACTGTGACAAAAAAAAAATCAAAACAAAACTTCTGGAACGGGATATAGCGTATGTTTTAGGTATAGTTAAATAGAATTTTGTGGAGTACTAGAATTTTTTGGATCACATCGAAATTTTGAATAACGGTAAAAAACCTTTTTTTGCATATACGGTCACTTTTACGTCCATAGCTTCGTCAAATATCCACTGATTTTGATTTTTTAACCAGTTTTGGAAAGAAGAAACTTAGGTCTTTAAACGTGCCATACATGACCTAACAGGTTTTATTTCCTTTATTGGAGTATTTGCTAGGTAAACCATTTTTTTTTTTTGTATATTGTTTTACTTTTTTTTGACTTTAGTGGTGTTTTTGAACACTATTTTGGAAGAAACCCCTTTTACTTGTTTTATTATTTAAAGAAAATACATTTTCACGAGTAAAACGTGAGTCTATTTTCTAAAATCAGTCAATAATTAGCAAAGTTATGATATATTTTCGGATTATGAAATTTTTGTAATATGTTGATAAATCGTTCCTTATAGCACTATCGACCATTGTATTGTTGAGCACTTTATAGTAAATTCTTAGAGAATTTTTATTTTAGAATTAGTTTGTCTCTAAGTAGGTACATTTCAAGCTACTTTAGTTAATTTGACTATTTTTAATCACGTTTTGTGTCAGTTTAAGGACATTTGTTGAACTTATTTTACACAATTTTTGGAATTGCGACTTAAAAATATTTAAACGATCTTTTCCTTTTAAACTGATCATACTCGGTCTCTCGTTTAAGTGACCAGCAGTAATTTGTCATCATGTTAATTTTATCTGATTTTATCTTTCCCATCAAAGCGCTTTTCGATAGTAGTGAAACCTTTCACCTTGTTCGTTGCTGAACTGGCCCAGATTTTCTGGGAAGAAATCCAAGTGGGAATGCAAAAAATGGATTTTTATGGATATGTTGCAGCCCATTTCATTGTATGCACATAAAAAATTGTTTACAAATGTTACATAGTCGGCGCTCCTGTTATTGCCAAGAAAATTATCACAGAGCGCATTATAACTTTCCAAAACAACAGGGTCTAATTTGGTCTTGAAATCGTTACTTTTCATTAGCTTTCGAATCTGAGGTCCGATAAAAACACTCAATTTTCTCATTCCACTCGTGTTCGGTTAAATTGAACTTACACATCATGAATCTAAAATATCGTCAAATGACTTTTTTATTAAAAAAATTACTTTATTTTAATCAAGTAAATTGCAAAATACTCGAAAATAAATGTTTTTTGAAACTGCATACCAAAATGAAACAGTTTTATACAAGTTTGACTTATTAATTTTTCTTCAAAGTAAGGCAAAGTTGCAAAAAACTAAAAAAATCATTATACTTTTACATGTAGCCTCCTTAATTTTTATCCGAGATTGCAATGTAATACACCGTTGGAAAGGTGATACTTTTTTCACAGTAAAGCTTGTTTTAAATTATCCATAGCTTTTTTGGATGTACACGTACAGATGGACCGATAAAAAAAATAAAATATAAAATGCACGAATTTTAACCAAATCAATTGATAAACAGAAGTTTAGTCATTATGCAGTAGTATAGACTTTTTGATACACAATAGTTATGTATACAAAAATTGGTTTCACGCGTTACGTAATGGGGTTACGTCAGTCGGTTCAGGTCAGTCGGGATTTCACGATATTAATTAGGGCATATCATGCTTTTTTAAACAGTATAAATAAATAAAAATATTTACCTCTTATTATAATTATTATAAATAGTGAATTTTCTTACAGAATAATTAAAAAAAGGCTAAAAAAATAATTTTAAGCAATAACAGATTATTCTTTGAAACTTGATAATACAGCTATACAGATTCTTGCACAAAATTTTCATGGCGAAAAATATCTATTTAACAAAAAAATAAACTTTTAAAGTCTTTTGATAACAAAATAAAAAAATAAAAAAAACCAAATTTGTCACATTTTTTTATTTGTTTTGTACATGCTAAGTACAGATTTTTACAATTATTATAATCTGAACATATGAAAAGGGTAAAAGGATATTCTTGTTTTGTCCAAGTGTAAGTAAAAGCAAAAAAGCTCCTATGACACCATTGTTGGATCAGTAGTTTTTATATATAGCAAAGTTATGATATTAAATAAATGAAGTTGAAATATGAATTGTCATGTAGTAATTAATTAATTAACTTACACCTAGATAAGTTTAACATATACCTAGCATAGCTAGCATATAACATAGTCGCTCACTCTTATTTAAGTTTAGCATAGAAGTAACATAGTTAAGTTGTAGTTCATAGGCTCTCAGCGATCTGCATAATCGTTGTTAGTCAGTCGCTCATTATCGCTTGAAATCGCTGGTTGCACCAGCGCATTAAACTTTTGAATTCGAAGCACCAGTCTTTTTCTTGGCCACAGCAAACGCTTCAACCGGAGTCGCGATTTTTCGTTAAACAATTTTATATCATAAAAAAGCTTACGATTTTTTATGGCGCCCGAGCAGGGACAACGGTTAAGTGATTCGGTAAACTCGTTCAACGTTTAAAAAGTGCATTGTCCAACTAGCTGGTGGAATTTGGAAAGGAAAGTAACATTATGCCGAATAATCCGCAAGTAAAAATAATGTTTTAATACTTTGTTCAAAAACATAAAATAAAAGTAACTTGCTTTGACGCAATATATATATGTGTGTGAAAATTTACTCAATTGCTTAGTGTTAAGTGCAAAGCGCCAAGCTACAAAAACGGTTCTCAAAGCGACAAAGTGCCGCTTATTCCAATTCTCTTTTGTTAAGTGCAAGCGCCAAGCTGCAAAAACGGCTCCCAAAGCGACAAAGTGCCGCTAAGTTCAATTCCCTTTGAAGTGCAAAACGCAAACTGCAAGAAAAGTCATTTAAGGTGACAAAGTTCAGTTTCTCTCATTTACATCAGCTGAAGTCACTTTAAAACTGTGCAGAGTTCAGTTGCTCTGAATCACCACAAGTTAAGACATCTTAAAGCTGTGCAGAGTTCAGTTGATCTCACCCAGTTCGTTTATAGTTGTTCTAAAACTGTGCAGGTACTGTTGTCGTCAAACTGTAATACGGCATCATACAGTGTCTTCAATAGTGCATGCAGTTGCGGGCCACAGTAGTGTTCTTGTTACATTCTTGATCGCAAACTTGATGCTTGTTTAATCCACACATAATCGGCTAAGCTTTGGATAGTCGTGCGTTTGGCCGTGTTGGCATTATTAGCACATACATAGGTTAGGTTAGGTAGGACCGGCTGACCCATCCCGGAGGAAGTGTCACACATAGACCACTGAGGGTCCTTAGTGAGGCCGGCGGTTGGATATCTTGGACTATCTAGTTGTATGGTCCTGCGGCGTTAGTATGCTTCGGGCAAGCGCTAGAAGCTTGTTTGGTTCCAGTTTGATGGCCTCCTCTAGAGATGCCAGGAAGGGAGCCTGGATGTGTTGTAAGCGTTTTGCTGCCAGTGCGGGGCAGCTGCAAATTAGGTGTTCTAGTGTTTCCTTGACACCTGATTCCTTGCATTTCCTGCATTCATCGTTGTCTTTCATGCCTAGCCTTTTTGCATGTACTGCGACAAGGCAATGGCCTGTCAGGAGTCCCGTAAGCATGCGGCAATCATGCCTTTGTAGATTCAGCATGTATTGCGATAGCTTGTAGCTGTATGTTTTGCACATTATTTTGGAGATCCTGCAGTTGTAGGTGTTTGTCCACCTTTGTGCTGCCGAAGCCTGTGTTTCCATGTGTGAGTGTAGCGTTCGCAGGGAGATCGGAATTTCTGCCGGGTGGCTGTTGAGTCCCGTGGCTCCTTGTTTAGCCAGTAAGTCGGCTTTTTCATTGCCTTCGAAGCTGGGAATCCAGTAGATGCGCACGTTTTTAAGCGTGCTGAGTGCATCTAATGCTTCCCTGCTCGCCAGGACATCTCGGGATCTTATGAGGTGCGACTTCCAGCTCAGCTTGCTGTCCAATACTATTCCCAGATATTTGATACTCTCCTTAGGTATCAGCGGTTTATGGTTTATTTTGGGGGGCGTCCAGGGTGGTACCGTGCATCTCTTGGTAAAGAGGATGAGGTCCGTCTTGTCCGCGTTGATACTTAGACCGGCTTCCGTTGCCCATGCTAGTATCTCTTTTAGTGTGTTTTCCATGACATGGCTGATTGTCGATGGACATTTGCCCGTGATAATTATGCTTATGTCGTCCGCATAGGCAGTTATCTTTGGTGCTTTCCGTTTGAATTTCCACCAAGTTCCACAGTAGGGGAGATAGCACTCCTCCTTGGGGAGTGCCGCATTTTGCTTCCCTGATAGTGGTTGTGGTTCCCCATTCCGCTAGTATTTTCCTGTTGCTCAGTAGGTGATGAATCCAGGATTGACTGCTGCTGTTGGGTGCGCAGCTCTGAGGCTGTGCATAATTGCTTCCGTCGACACGTTTAAATGCGCCTGAGATGTCTAGAAATGCACCTAGGGAGTATTCTTTGTGGTGAAGTGCCTTCTCTATGGTTGCTACAAGGGAGTGTAGCGCTGTTTCCACCGATTTACCCTTTGTGTACGCGTGTTGATTGCGTTCTAGAGACATCTCTGTATTCTCTCTGATATGGAGATCTATCAGCTTCTCTAGTGTTTTTAAAATGAATGAGGTCAGGCTGATGTAGTCTTTAGGCAGCACGTGGCTGCATTTCCCCGCTTTCGGAAGAAATATCACCCGCGCTGTCCTCCAGGCCACCGGCACATAGCCATGATTTAGACATCCCCTAAATATTTCTTTTAGCCATGAAGCGTTCGTATGTTTGACCCTCTTCAGCATGGCTGGGAATATTCCATCTGGACCTGGCGATTTGTAGCTCTCGAAGGAGTCTTTTGCCCACAGTATCCTTTGTGTTGTTATGATATCTTCGGGAATTTCCACTCTAGTGGTTGGAGATATCATTTGTCCGTTTGAGTGAACTTCTGTGCAGTTAGGGAAATGGGCCTCTAGGAGCATATTTGCCGCATCTTCACTGCTCTCTGTCCATCGGCCGTCTTCAGTTTTTAGTTGGCTTTGTACTGTCTGTTGGCGAGCAAGCAGCTTTCTTAACCTTGCGTCTGTCTTTTCTATGCCTGTACAGAAGTCTTGCCATGCGTGCCTTTTGGCTGCTCGGACTTTTTTCTTGAAGTCACGTAGCCTTACTTTGTATTCGTTCCATACTAGCTCTTCTTCCGCTTGTTTCGCTAGTTTAAAGAGTTCTAGTACATCTTCCCTTTGTCCTTTGAGTTCTGGAGTCCACCACGGGGGCTTGTGTCTCTTCTTCTCTCGGGATGGTTTACACGTCTTATGATAGGCCGTCAAAAGATTTTTATTGAGTGTCTCCAGGGACTTCTCTAATTTATCAGGTGAGGCTATCTTAGGCGGTCGAGAAAGGTTTCTTTCAACATATTTTTCAAACTGCTCCCAGTCTGTGTTACGCGGGTGCCTGTACACTTTCTTTTGCACCATTCTTTCAAAGTTAACTCGGAATTGAATGTACCTGTGGTCTGAGAAGGAGTGTCTGCTAAGGACTCTCCAATCCTTTACTACGGTATTTGTTACCGACGCGAGGGTTAAATCTAAGACATTGGAGGAGGTAGGACCCACATATGTTAGTTCTTTCCCCTCGTTCGCAATCTTAAGATTAGTTTGTATGATAAAATCAAGCAGTGACTCACCTCTATCTTTGCTATCTCTGCTTCCCCATACAGTATGGTGTGCGTTGGCATCTGTTCCGATGGTGAGGGACTGCTTCTTCGGCTCGGTCTCCATCACCAGTCGACATAGCTCTTGAGGGGGTGCGTTGGTGTCATGCGCCATGTAGCATGATGCCATCAGGATTCGCTCATCCTTGCCACCTTATAGCGCTACCACCGTGAGATCGTCAGTACTGTAATTAGACAATAAGTAAGCATAGATACCCTTTTTAACTAGGATTGTGGTCCTTGCTCTACTCACTGTTTTTAGATAGAATGGTGTCTTAGACCAGAAACCTTCTTTCCCGAAGCTATCCAAGGTTTCTGGATAAGTGCGACGTCGACGGGCCCTGTCTCCAGGGTTAGCAGGAGCTCCGCCGAAGCCAACTTACTCTTATGTAAGTTGACCCGGATGACCCTTAGCTCTATTAGTGGCTGTGGTGTTCTCCACGGATGCGACTTCCACTACGGTGATGACTGCATCCTCGTCGTCCTCTATCTCCAGGCTCTTGGTGGCGTGGGTGACCTCCACAAGGTCCCTCTCCACTTCACCAATCGCCAGCGTATTTACGTCCTTGTCGTCTGGATGACGTTTTTTGAGACGCAGGTACACGCTCCCTACGCCCCACGCCATCTTCCCGTGTTTAGCGTATAGCAGATCGTCGGTCTCCTTATTGATCTGAATGACCATTTGCTGGCCCTTGGTATCGGGTTTCGCAACATGGATCACTTTCCAATCAATCGTTGGCACGTACGGATTCTGCCACCTCAATAGCTGCAACGCCTGATCCGCTGGGACGACCCTTGGGTCCTTTGCCTTTGGCACGAACGGAATGCAGGTTTTGTCCACTACCTCTAGCTGAGCACCCTCCCACGGGGCGGCCATAGCAGCCACGACGCCGGTGACCCACTTCAGAGTGAGGTCATCCTTGCACCTCAGGATTTTGACACCTAAGAGCCAGCCCGCTCCATCAAAAGAGATGGGAAGCGACTCCGGTTCGCCCATCTTGCTTAGAAGCGCATCGAACAGCTGCGCCTCCACCTTCTTCCACTGATCGGGCTTCATTTTGCCATTTGGGTCGCTCCGGTCGATGAGCGCGACGACGAGATGTCGCCTCGCTACATCGCTGGCCGTCGGTTTTGCCCGTGACATTGGCTTTTTGCAGGGCCGCTTGCCAGCTGGTACCTCTGCTTTTGCGGTTTCAGCGGAGCGCTGGCGTTTGACGGCCAGTTGCTCCTCTACCTTGTTGGCAAAACCGGCGTTCTCGGGCGCCATGTTCCCCCTTTTCTCGAAGTGAGACCTACCCTCTTCGATCCTTTCGTCGGCCCACTTCTTGCTGCGGATCTCATCTTGCGTGAGTTCTCGCTTGCAATATGCGAGTCGCGCCCGGATCTTAAGGGCGGCCTTATACTGGGCTTTGGCCCTCATGCCCTCCTTTGACCTTTTGAGCCCGACCCTACTAGGGGTACTGGTGCTCTTTGGGCCAGAAGAGCATGGAACCTCCACCTCCGACGTAAGAGACCCTCGTGAGTCGCAATCCGAGTCTCCAAGGACAGCGATATCGCGCCACATTTTGGGCTTGTTTGTATTCGAGTTCGTGTTGGTAGTAGCTATGCAACCGTCCTGGCCTGCTCCAACCAGTACGGAGGGGTTGCTGGCGACACGCAGAGAGGATTTCTCCCCCCCGTGCCCGCCAGTGGTAGCTCCCTTTCCACCGACGTTTGGGTTGACATCCCAACCCGTGTGTGACCGTCCGTCGTATCCATCATGATTTTTATGTCTGGGGAGTCTACCCATAGCATTTTATCCTTACTGCCAAGGACCTCAGACCATAGTTTGCGCCTTGCTCTCGCAGTGCCGAAGCCTTTGAGTGGCAAAGCGCTCACCTTAGCTAAGCATCATACTACCGCTACGCAGGTGAGTAAATAAGCGGTACCTTTGATTGTTTTAGGGAAGTGTGGCATCAGTTGCATTAGTTAACCCCTCGCCCTCGCAGTGCCGCAGCCTTTAAGTGGTTTGGGGCTCCCCTCCGCCAGTCATCCATGCCTAACATAGAGCTCCCCCTAGTCAGGCAGTGATGCCCGTTGCCGGACGCCGCTCTTCCCTTCTGCAAGGCAAATGGCACCACTAACCCCTCGTTTGTTTCGAGGTAGCATGATGCCCATTGCCCAGCCGGCACCCTCGTGGGGGGTTCACTTGAGGGTTTTCGCCAGCCTAGCACATACATAAGTTTTGTATTATTATAAAGTTGCAACAATTAGTAACCAATATAAGGAATCTGTCACCAAAGACGGAAGTTCAAAGGTGAATACAAAATTATTAATGGCAATGCAGAAGCACGACAAGGTTATGGGTGATATATTACGTATTAGGACGGCATTTGAGGAGAGAACTATATCGTTCGATAAAGTTCAACTGGGATACAGAATGCAGCTGCTTGAAAGTTATTGTGACAAATTGATGGATATCCAGGCAGACATTGATGTGCTTAATCCAAGTAATGAGTTTAGAGGGTCTGTCGAGGATATGTGCATTATAACAAAGGCGTTATACCAATCCGCAATAAAAGCCAATGAATGTCAAAATGTCATACTTCGAGATAGTAGTGGTCTTCGTCATTCCTCACAGTTGCCAAAAATGAATCTTTCGAAGTTTAGTTGAAAGCATGCGGTGTTCAAGAACTTTATAAGTCTGTTTGAGAGTCTGGTGCATAGTGACTCATTTTTAACATATGTTGAAAAATTCAACCATTTACTTTCGTGTTTAAAGGATGATGCATTGGGAACTGTTAAGGCCTTTCAAATTTTAGATTGTATTTATAAGAAGGCATTAGCTAGTTTAAAAAGTGTTTATGACAACAAATGCTTAATTTTTTTCGACACAATCTCGCAACTACTTGATATTCCCCACATATCGAAACCTTCTGCTTCAGGCTTAAGAGCCTTAATTGATGAAATATCGGCCGTTTATTCATCGCTTCAATCATTGGGAAGTGAAAAAGAAATTAATAATAAATTGTCTGAATCAAGGACATACAATAAAGAATTGCAAGGCCACAAGGTGTAAGGTGTGCTTAAAATCCCATAATACCCTTCTTCACAGATACGGGGAAGAGCACCAGCCAACTGTTTCCGGCTCAGTACCTCAAGTATAATCACAGTCACGCCCTGGAGTTTATGACCCTCCGAATCGGAGGCTCCGATAGCTTATTCCAGTCATGTTGCTAGAAGCGATCACGTAATTTTAGCTACTGCATTAGTGAAGGTTCGTGATAGATTCGGACAGTTCCAGCTCGCACGTGCACTGTTGGATTCTGGGTCACAAATAAATTTCATGACAGAGGACTTCGCTCAGCGGTTACGGTTGCAAAGAAACGAGGCTTGCATAAATGTAACCACAATTGGAAAAAATGACTCTGTAGTACGCCAAAAAGTTCACACGTCAATTCATTCTCGGGTTAATTCTTATAGTTTTGCCACAGATTTTTGGGTTTTAAAGTCGATATCTACGCCACAACCAGATCATGAGGTCAACTTTGCCCAATTGAGTATTTCAGCAAACATTGAGCTGGCAGATCCTCGGTTCTACAAGCCCGCAAAGGTTGATCTACTGCTTGGCGCAGAAGTATTCTTTGAGCTATTGAGTGTAGGCCAAATAAAAGTGAGTTCTCAGCACCCTCTAATCCAAAAGACCTTGTTCGGGAAAATACACAAAAAGTTTATCGAACAGAGCTCAGGTGTGCAGTGTCACCGTCAATGAAATCAACTGCTCTCTCGACTCTCTGGTGGAAAGGTTTTGGGAGCTAGAACAAGCTCCAGAGAGATCGAAGGCTGTCTTTACAGCTGAACAAGTCGCCTGCGAACAGAAATTTAAGCAAACCGTGAAAAGGCTTTTGTCTGGTCGTTTTGAGGTCAAGTTGCCTTTTAAAATGGATCCTATGGTCCTTGGATTGTCCTTCGAAACGGCTAAGCGCCGGTTTCTTGCGTTAGAACGCAAAGTTGCAAGCAATAGCGAGCTAAGTTCAATGTACCATGAGTTTCTGAGAGAGTATCTCAGCCTAGGTCACATGTCATTGCTTCTCGCCCCTCCTGCAGAACACCATTATTACATTCCACACCAATGTGTCCTGAGACCTGATAGTGTCACCACCAAATTACGAGTTGTTTTCGACGCATCCAGTAAAACGTCAACCTCAGTTTTACTGAACGACACGTTAATGGTGGGTGCAACTATTCAGAGGGAGTTGTATTCTACCCTTGCACGATTTGGATTACACAAATATGCCTTAGCGGCTGACATCTCGAAGATGTATCGGCAAATTAATATTGCCAAAGAGGATTGGAATTTCCAATTGATCTTGTGTAGGGAAAAGTCAACAGACATGCTCCAAACTTATCGTTTGAACACTGTCACTTATGGTACAGCCTCAGCTCCGTTTTTGGCCATTCGCTGCCTCTTTGAGCTATCGAAAATTTATGCTGAGACGCATCCAATAGCATCAAGGGTGATATCTAGCAGTTTTTACGTAGACGATATGCTAACTGGAGTCAATACATTGAATGAGCTGGAGGTGATTCGCAACCAAGTGACAGAGGTGTTGAAATTCGTGGGTTTCGTTCTAGCTAAATGGGCCTCTAATCATCCTCGACTGCTGACCGATAAAGGGCCAGATAAAGCTCTTATATTTGATTCGTCCATCACAGTAAAAACGCTTGGTATGATGTGGAATCCTCAAAAGGACGTGTTTCATTGCAGCTTAGAAGATTCGTTCACGTCTTTACCACCTACAAAACGCAATATCCTGTCGGTGACGTCCCGTTTGTTTGATCCTTTGGGTTTATTATGTCCGTTGATCACCAGAGCAAAAATCTTGCTTCAGGAACTGTGGCGGCAAAAGTTGGATTGGGATGAGTCAGTTCCAATGAGTTTGCATACTAGTTGGAACAGTTTCAAGCAGAATTTACTAGAGCTAGATAAGATATCTATTCCTCGATACGTTTGTCTGTCTACGTACACAACAGTCCAAATCCACGGCTTTGCAGACGCTTCGAGTGAAGCCTATGGATCTGCATTTATATTCGTACGATGAAGGGAAAAAACAGTTTGGCAAGACTTTTAACCGCTAAGTCACGTGTGTCTCCTCTTAAAACTAAGTCAATCCCAAGACTCGAGTTGTGTGCGGCTCATCTTCTAGCAACGTTGTGGGTTCAAGTAGCCCCGTTGCTTGAAAATCTAAAGCTGGAAAGCGTCAATTTCTGGTTGGATTCTCAAGTCACACTCTACTGGTTAAAACGAGATCCATCCACATTAGCGACGTTCGTTGCAAATCGAGTTTCCGAAATCCAAGAGCTTTCAGAAAATGTTGTATGGCGTCATGTTCCTACAGAACATAATCCAGCTGATTTATTGTCTCGTGGTACAGATGTCAATGGGATAAGATGTTCACTGGGGGAAAACGGGCCAGATTTTTTTCTAACAAGTGCTTATAATTGGCCGTGTCTCCACCAATTTGAAATCCCTCGCGATTTGTCCGAAAACAAGAAATGCGCGGCAGTATGTTCAGTAGCAAAGAGTCAAGCAAACGTATTTGTCGATCTTATTGAAAGATGTTCGTCGTACAACAAGCTACTTCGCATTATGGCATACGTGAATCGTTTTATTCAAGGAGCAAAACGTAGCCGCGAAGCAGTGATATCAGCAAAAGAGCTTAACTTATCGTTTTTTAGATTTATTCAGGTGATTCAAAGAGTTGAGTTTGGGTTAGAATACGCAAAATTGGAAAGTTCGGAGGTTTTGAGTCCAAATCTTCAGCGTTTGAGTCCCTTTATACACACCATCGAGCTGGATGGTGCCACGTTTTGTTGAATTCGCGTTGGAGGAAGGCTTTTGAATGCTCAAATTCCATATAACGCCAAATTTCCATTGTTATTGCCTCAAAATTCCCAATTTGTTAAGCTGTTCCTTCGTCATTTGCATCAAACACATTATCACGCAGGTGCTAAGGTGATGGTGTCACTGTTGCGGCAACAGATTTGGGTAATCAATGCTCGAGAGGCGTGCACGAAGGTTGTTCGAAACTGCGTCCATTGTTTTCGATATAAACCCGTGTTACTCGGACAAATAATGGGCAATTTGCCCGCTGATCGCGTAAGGCAAGCTCGCCCGTTCTTAATTTGTGGAGTGGATTTTTGCGGTCCATTTCATGTATCGTTAAAACTGCGTGGAAAACCACCTATAAAAACTTATGTGGCTGTTTTCGTGTGTTTTTCGTCGAAGGCCGTTCACCTTGACCTGGTTGTTGATCTCTTCACTGACAGTTTTTTATCTTTTTTCAAAAGGTTCATCGGAAGGAGGGGTCTACCGGAAAAGATATACAGCGACAACGCCACAAATTTCGTAGGAGCAAGCAGGGTCCTCAAGGAGCTGAGCGAAGCGTTCCACCACAGCAAGGAGTCCTTGAGAACGTACGCAGCGCAGAAGGGAGTGGAGTGGTCATTCATCCCACCACGGTCACCACACTTCGGCGGGCTATGGGAGGCAGCCGTCAAGGCCGCCAAACATCGGTTGCTGAGGGGAGTCGGCAACGCCAATCTCAGCGCAGACGAGTTGAACCCAATCGCATCGCCAGGCAACGATCTCAACGATGGAGAGGCTCTCACTCCAGGCCATTTGCTAATCGGGCAGCCTCTTCTTACGCTGCCAACCGAATTAGAAATCGGTGGAAGTTGCAGCAAGGCCAGCTTCGGATATTTGAAGCGGTGGCGAATGCTGTCACAACTCAAGCAGCAGTTTTGACAGAGCTGGTCCAAGGATTACCTGGCCAGCCTTCAGCAACGCAGTTCATGGAACGTCGAAGGCACCGATTTGACGACAGGGTGTCTAGTTCTCGTTCACGAGGACAATCTGCCGCCACAGCGATGGCTAACAGGTCGCGTGGTCGCAACAATACCAGGCGACGATGGTAGAATACGTGTGGCTGAGGTCCAGACAACGGGAGGATAAGTTGGCTTTACTGCCATTAAACGGCACAACGGAGGAAGTTAAAGCGCCGGAGGCCTTTAACGGGGCCGGAATGTTGGATCAGTAGTTTTTATATATAGCTAAGTTATGATATTAAATAAATGAAGTTGAAATATGAATTGTCATGTAGTAATTAACATAACTCACTCCTAGATAAGTTTAACATATACTTAGCATAGCTAGCATATAACATAGTCGCTCACTCTTATTTAAGTTTAGCATAGAAGTAACAGTAAAGTTAAGTTGTAGTTCATAGGCTCTCAGCGATCTGCATAATCGTTTTTAGTCAGTCGCTCATTATCGCTTGAAATTGCTGGTTGCAACAGCGCATTAAAGTTTTGAATTCGAAGCACCAGTCTTTTTCTTGGCCACAGCAAACGCTTCAACCGGAGTCGCGATATTTCGTTAAACAATCTTATATCATAAAAAAGCTTATGATTTTTTTTAACCATAATGTACTTATATTTCGGATCTGCATTGTTGGAAGTTTAACATAAGGAACATACAGTTTAAGCTGCATTTCAGTCCCTCCAATCAAGCCAGACTTTTCCTTAAAATTAAGCTTTGTATAACATTAGAAGGAGCTATATTTGCAATAAGTTTCGGTTGAAGTATAATTGTTAACAAAGTACAAAGGCTAGCTTGTCTAAGTATTACAGGGGCTATGAAGACGACCTCGACAACAGGACTGGAAGCAATTTTAGACCTAACTCCCTTACACCTAGCAATAGAGGAAGAGGCTGTAAAGCAGACTTTGGGACTCTATGTTAGCAACAAGTACCAGAAGGGCAATCTTAGAGGACACCTGGGTATATTGAATAGGGTAGAGGAAATCCTCGACAAGACCAAAACGCTAGACCAAAGCCAAACATTCCATAGTTTCACTAAAAACTACAATGTCATTTTTCCAACAAGAGAGCAATGGACTTCCAATCCATGTTGGATAAATGACGATGCACAAAACTGGTTCACAGATGGATCCAAGACAGCATCAGGGGTAGGAGCAGGCATAGTGGGTCCTCGCACACACATCTCTCTCTCACTGGATGCTGAATGCACCGTTTTTCAGGCAGAGCTTTTCGCTATTTTACAGACTGAATAGCAGACAGTTGGTAGGAGTTAACATTTGTATACACTCCGACAGTCAAGCAGCTCTTAAAGCACTAAACAGCTATAGCTATAATTCAAAACTTACCTATGAATGTTACTGTGAGCTTAATGTTCTGGCAACCAACAACAGGGTCTCTCTAGTATGGGTCCCAGGACATGAAGGCCACTCAGGTAATGAAGCTGCGGATGTAAGGGCTAAATTAGGAGCGGAAGCCCCGTTCATAGGCCCCAGTCCGATGTTTGGTTACTCAAACAACAGACTCAAATCTGACATAGATAAATGGTTAGTAAACAAGAAAACAGTGCACTGGAACAGTCTAGAGGGTCTCAGACACTCAAAAAGATTTGTGTGCCCTAATGCAACAAGAGCCAAGGAAGCTCTATCCTTAAACAGGACACAACTTAGGTCACTCTGTGGGGCGTTGACAAGCCACTTTCCCTGCAACGACCATCTACATAAGATGGGCCTTGCTAGTAACAGAACTTGTAGATTCTGTGAGGAGGATGTCGAATCCGTGGAACATCTAATCACCAAATGCCCTGCCCTGGCATGTAGTAGAGCAACGCTGTTAGGCAAATACATTCTCAGTTAAGAAGACTTGATGCATATCCCGCAGACTGGTCTGACTCAGTTTCTGAGAACATTAAAACTGAACTAGTGGTAAGGGTGCACAATAGATCCATGTGGGTCGCAGTGCTGAAGGGCGCAAGCCCACCCTCGTTCGACATTACATTACATAATTGTTCCAAACAAAATAAATGCTTTGCAATAAATTTTGCTTGTTTGATGTATAACAACCTAGCAGCCAGATGTAAGTATGGCTGATCTACTTGTTATACACCGCAAAATTTAGTTCAATACATGTATTTATTTGGAGTAACTAAAATATATCCTAAACTGTATTGTAGAGTACCCTTAATAATGACAATAGCACTGTGATAGTCAAAAAAAAACAAGTAAAAACGTTGCAGTCGGATGCAACCGACTGCGATATACTGTGATACCAGTTTACATAGCTGTGTTAAGGATTCTGAGTGCAAATAGTAATATATGAGGGTATTGGGTATAAAAATCAGGCAGAAAGGGTAGGCATGACCTTTATCTGTGGCGGATGGCACTTTCTATCCCCCTATCAAGTTTGGAGACTCTAGTGCAAAAACCGACAAAGATATAGAGGTGGGCGGTATAAGTGGGTGTGGCATCCAAAAATTTGTTTGCACACCTGTTACGGATGTCACTACCAATGCTCATACCAAATTTGGTGACTCTAGCCCAAAAACTAAGAAAGATATAGAGGTGGGCGGTATAAACAATTTTTATGCACACCTGTTACGGATGTCACAGCCAATGTTCATACCAAATTTGGTGACTCTCGTTTGGGGCGTGGCATCCAAAGTTTTGATGCATATCTGTGTCAGATGTTAGCATCTATCTTTATGCCAATTTTGGTGGCTATAGCTTTAAAACTGTAGAAGATACAGCCATTTTTCTTTATAATTTGAGCGGGGCTGGGGGCGGAACAGGTAGGCGTGGCATCCAAACTTTTGATGCACTTTTTAGGGGAATGCTATCGGCTATCTTGTCATCAAATTTGGTGACTCTAGCTGGTAAAATGTGGGATATATATATGTTTTATATGAGGTCGTAAAGCCCTAATTTTAACACCTTGTCTGACGAAGGCATGTACCAAGATATTTGCAAGGCTCTAGCTTTAAGGGTGTCGAAAAAAGTTGCGTCCATACAGACAGACGGACGGACAGACGGACGGACGGACAGACGGACGGACAGACACCATGGCGGACATGATATCTTTGGTATAAAAGTATGAAAAAGACAAGACCAAACTTGACGGTTTCCCTCTATTTCGGGTCCTACGAATCGAACTGCAAAATTTAACCCATTTTTATACTTTGATACCAAAGGTATCATAGTATATTGGGCTTTTGCAATGTCCGTCATGGTGTCTGTCCGTCCATCTGTCCGTATGAATGTAACTTTTTTGACACCCTTAAGGCTAAAACCTTGCCACTTTGCAAATATCTTGGTACATGCCTTCGTCAGACAAAGTGTTAAAATTAGGGCTCTACAACCCCAGGGAGCCTGGGCGATCGATAACAAGTCGATACACTTCGATGTGCAAATCGATAAAACACATATATATCCCACATTTGAGCAGCTAGAGACCCAATTTGGAGGCAACATAGCCGATGGCATTCCCCAAAAACTGCATCAAAAGTTTGGATGCCACGCCCACCTCTTCCGCCCCCAGCCCCTCCAATTATAAACAAAAATTCCTGTTTCTTCTACAGTTTTGAAGCTTTAGCCACCAAAATTAGCATAAAGGTAGATGCTGACATCTGATACAGATATGCATATAAGAGCTAGAGACTTCAAACATGAAACTTAAGCTCTCCTACAACGTAAGCAGATCAAGTTATCAATTATCAATATAACACTTCTGGTTTCCGAAATGTGATCGATAACAAAAAAGAAGTTGAATTTCAAAATTGTGAAAGAGAGCAATGGACTTCCAATCCATGTTGGATAAATGACGATGCACAAAACTGGTTCACAGATGGATCCAAGACAGCATCAGGGGTAGGAGCAGGCATAGTGGGTCCTCGCACACACACTCTCTCTCACTGGATGCTGAATGCACCGTTTTTCAGGCAGAGCTTTTCGCTATTTTACAGACTGAATAGCAGACAGTTGGTAGGAGTTAACATTTGTATACACTCCGACAGTCAAGCAGCTCTTAAAGCACTAAACAGCTATAGCTATAATTCAAAACTTACCTATGAATGTTACTGTGAGCTTAATGTTCTGGCAACCAACAACAGGGTCTCTCTAGTATGGGTCCCAGGACATGAAGGCCACTCAGGTAATGAAGCTGCGGATGTAAGGGCTAAATTAGGAGCGGAAGCCCCGTTCATAGGCCCCAGTCCGATGTTTGGTTACTCAAACAACAGACTCAAATCTGACATAGATAAATGGTTAGTAAACAAGAAAACAGTGCACTGGAACAGTCTAGAGGGTCTCAGACACTCAAAAAGATTTGTGTGCCCTAATGCAACAAGAGCCAAGGAAGCTCTATCCTTAAACAGGACACAACTTAGGTCACTCTGTGGGGCGTTGACAAGCCACTTTCCCTGCAACGACCATCTACATAAGATGGGCCTTGCTAGTAACAGAACTTGTAGATTCTGTGAGGAGGATGTCGAATCCGTGGAACATCTAATCACCAAATGCCCTGCCCTGGCATGTAGTAGAGCAACGCTGTTAGTGTCAAAAAAAGTTACATTCATACGGACAGATGGACGGACAGACACCATGACGGACATTGCAAAAGCCCAATATACTATGATATCTTTGGTATAAAAGTATGAAAAAGACAAGACCAAACTTGACGGTTTCCCTCTATTTCGGGTCCTACGAATCGAACTGCAAAATTTAACCCATTTTTATACTTTGATACCAAAGGTATCATAGTATATTGGGCTTTTGCAATGTCCGTCATGGTGTCTGTCCGTCCATCTGTCCGTATGAATGTAACTTTTTTTGACACCCTTAAGGCTAAAACCTTGCCACTTTGCAAATATCTTGGTACATGCCTTCGTCAGACAAAGTGTTAAAATTAGGGCTCTACAACCCCAGGGAGCCTGGGCGATCGATAACAAGTCGATACACTTCGATGTGCAAATCGATAAAACACATATATATCCCACATTTGAGCAGCTAGAGACCCAATTTGGAGGCAACATAGCCGATGGCATTCCCCAAAAAACTGCATCAAAAGTTTGGATGCCACGCCCACCTCTTCCGCCCCCAGCCCCCTCCAATTATAAACAAAAATTCCTGTTTCTTCTACAGTTTTGAAGCTTTAGCCACCAAAATTAGCATAAAGGTAGATGCTGACATCTGATACAGATATGCATATAAGAGCTAGAGACTTCAAACATGAAACTTAAGCTCTCCTACAACGTAAGCAGATCAAGTTATCAATTATCAATATAACACTTCTGGTTTCCGAAATGTGATCGATAACAAAAAGAAGTTGAATTTCAAAATTGTGAAAGAGAGCAATGGACTTCCAATCCATGTTGGATAAATGACGATGCACAAAACTGGTTCACAGATAGATCCAGGCAGCATCAGGGGTAGGAGCAGGCATAGTGGGTCCTCGCACACACATCTCTCTCTCACTGGATGCTGAATGCACCGTTTTTCAGGCAGAGCTTTTCGCTATTTTACAGACTGAATAGCAGACAGTTGGTAGGAGTTAACATTTGTATACACTCCGACAGTCAAGCAGCTCTTAAAGCACTAAACAGCTATAGCTATAATTCAAAACTTACCTATGAATGTTACTGTGAGCTTAATGTTCTGGCAACCAACAACAGGGTCTCTCTAGTATGGGTCCCAGGACATGAAGGCCACTCAGGTAATAAAGCTGCGGATGTAAGGGCTAAATTAGGAGCGGAAGCCCCGTTCATAGGCCCCAGTCCGATGTTTGGTTACTCAAACAACAGACTCAAATCTGACATAGATAAATGGTTAGTAAACAAGAAAACAATGCACTGTAACAGTCTAGAGGGTCTCAGACACTCAAAAAGATTTGTGTGCCCTAATGCAACAAGAGCCAAGGAAGCTCTATCCTTAAACAGGACACAACTTAGGTCACTCTGTGGGGCGTTGACAAGCCACTTTCCCTGCAACGACCATCTACATAAGATGGGCCTTGCTAGTAACAGAACTTGTAGATTCTGTGAGGAGGATGTCGAATCCGTGGAACATCTAATCACCAAATGCCCTGCCCTGGCATGTAGTAGAGCAACGCTGTTAGGCAAATACATTCTCAGTTAAGAAGACCTGATGCATATCCCGCAGACTGGTCTGACTCAGTTTCTGAGAACATTAAAACTGAACTAGTGGTAAGGGTGCACAATAGATCCATGTGGGTCGCTGTGCTGAAGGGCGCAAGCCCACCCTCGTTCGACATTACATTACATAATTGTTCCAAACAAAATAAATGCTTTGCAATAAATTTTGCTTGTTTGATGTATAACAACCTAGCAGCCAGATGTAAGTATGGCTGATCTACTTGTTATACACCGCAAAATTTAGTTCAATACATGTATTTATTTGGAGTAACTAAAATATATCCTAAACTGTATTGTAGAGTACCCTTAATAATGACAATAGCACTGTGAAAGTCAAAAAAAAAACAAGTAAAAACGTTGCAGTCGGATGCAACCGACTGCGATATACTGTGATACCAGTTTACATAGCTGTGTTAAGGATTCTGAGTGCAAATAGTAATATATGAGGGTATTGGGTATACAAATCAGGCAGAAAGGGTAGGCATGACCTTTATCTGTGGCGGATGGCACTTTCTATCCCCCTATCAAGTTTGGAGGCTCTAGTGCAAAAACCGACAAAGATATAGAGGTGGGCGGTATAAGTGGGTGTGGCATCCAAAAATTTGTTTGCACACCTGTTACGGATGTCACTACCAATGCTCATACCAAATTTGGTGACTCTAGCCCAAAAACTAAGAAAGATATAGAGGTGGGCGGTATAAACAATTTTTATGCACACCTGTTACGGATGTCACAGCCAATGTTCATACCAAATTTGGTGACTCTCGTTTGGGGCGTGGCATCCAAAGTTTTGATGCATATCTGTGTCAGATGTTAGCATCTATCTTTATGCCAATTTTGGTGGCTATAGCTTTAAAACTGTAGAAGATACAGCCATTTTTCTTTATAATTTGAGCGGGGCTGGGGGCGGAACAGGTAGGCGTGGCATCCAAACTTTTGATGCACTTTTTAGGGGAATGCTATCGGCTATCTTGTCATCAAATTTGGTGACTCTAGCTGGTAAAATGTGGGATATATATATGTTTTATATGAGGTCGTAAAGCCCTAATTTTAACACCTTGTCTGACGAAGGCATGTACCAAGATATTTGCAAGGCTCTAGCTTTAAGGGTGTCAAAAAAAGTTGCGTCCATACAGACAGACGGACGGACAGACGGACGGACAGACACCATGGCGGACATGATATCTTTGGTATAAAAGTATGAAAAAGACAAGACCAAACTCGACGGTTTCCCTCTATTTCGGGTCCTACGAATCGAACTGCAAAATTTAACCCATTTTTATACTTTGATACCAAAGGTATAATAGTATATTGGGCTTTTGCAATGTCCGTCATGGTGTCTGTCCGTCCATCTGTCCGTATGAATGTAACTTTTTTTGACACCCTTAAGGCTAAAACCTTGCCACTTTGCAAATATCTTGGTACATGCCTTCGTCAGACAAAGTGTTAAAATTAGGGCTCTACAACCCCAGGGAGCCTGGGCGATCGATAACAAGTCGATACACTTCGATGTGCAAATCGATAAAACACATATATATCCCACATTTGAGCAGCTAGAGACCCAATTTGGAGGCAACATAGCCGATGGCATTCCCAAAAAACTGCATCAAAAGTTTGGATGCCACGCCCACCTCTTCCGCCCCCAGCCCCTCCAATTATAAACAAAAATTCCTGTTTCTTCTACAGTTTTGAAGCTTTAGCCACCAAAATTAGCATAAAGGTAGATGCTGACATCTGATACAGATATGCATATAAGAGCTAGAGACTTCAAACATGAAACTTAAGCTCTCCTACAACGTAAGCAGATCAAGTTATCAATTATCAATATAACACTTCTGGTTTCCGAAATGTGATCGATAACAAAAAAGAAGTTGAATTTCAAAATTGTGAAAGCGACGTTTCAAACTATTGATAAAATAATGAACATTTAAAAAATTTGATCAAAATCGGTTTAGAAACACCGGAAACATTGCAGTTTAAAGTTTGGTCATATTGGTCACTGGGTAATTACACACAAATGACAGTGTTCGTAACGTATGGGGTTAAGGGTATGCCCTAGTCGAGATTTGTCGACTAGAGCTTCTTACTTGTTTATCAGTGCAGTGGTTAAAAGCTTGACTTTTTGCTTGTTAATTTGTGTTGGACATTGGTAGATGAGTCTTATTAAATTTAGTTTAAATATTGTGTACAAATTTATGATACTTATTAATAACACTAATAAGATACAAAAAAAAAAACATCACACAAACATAGTTAGAGCAGCTTTTTTAAAATATTCAAATTGTGTTAAGTTTTTTTTTCAAATGGTTAGTTTGCTTAGAACGTTGTCTTAAGTTTCTTACTATTACAATATGTCACTTAATGTATAAGTACAAGAGGGTAAACTAGACGTTTACTCTGCCTTGCCCCTTGCGACGATCGCCAAAAGTCCTCGCAGCCAGTCATGAAATCCGCATGACTGCTTTGACAGATGACCCCCGGGCCCAGCCCTCAGAAAGGTTCCGGACCATGGAGAGGCGTGCTGCCCCCTTTCTAGCCATGATGTCGGTCACTTCATTGCCGGGGATCCCCGCATGCCCTAGTACCCAGTGGATGGTAACTTTATTATCACTACCCAACCTATTGAGTGTTCCTATACATTGCCATTTATTATAATTATTATTATTATTACAAGGCCATAGTTGG
This sequence comes from Scaptomyza pallida, assembly GCA_018152965.1. Taxonomy (NCBI): domain Eukaryota; kingdom Metazoa; phylum Arthropoda; class Insecta; order Diptera; family Drosophilidae; genus Scaptomyza; species Scaptomyza pallida. The sequence goes on from JAECXP010000196.1 coordinate 1,821,982, forward strand.
TGCACCTCGACCAGATTGATCTTTTGTGCTGGCCAGTAGGATTATGGATTCTCCTGTAGCCCTAGGCTGCGAATAAAGTTTAGAACTTTATTCGGATAATGACTCCATATCCTGTGGGGTGGCACGGTTACCTCCCCAAGATGTTGCGCTCTGCGCCTGCAGAGTGCTGGGCATTCTCACAGTATGTCAGATGACGTCTCCTGGTCTGAGTTACAAAACCGACAGACGTCAGTGCCTGATAAGTTCAATTTCTTGAGGTGATATCTCAGGCAGCAGTGGCCAGTGAGAAAACCCGTAAGCATACGAATGTCATTCTTGTTTAGGTTGATAAGACGTTTGGATATATTCTTATCTGGGGTTAGGAAATTTTTGGCTTGGCGTAGCCCCAAGCTGTCGGACCAACTTTTCTTTATTTCCCTTTCTTCCCATGTTCTGAGTACAGCTTTCCTGTGTCCTTTGGTGAGTCCACAGAATGGCTCAGGTCCTATTAGCGGCCTACCTGCTCCTTGCTTAGCTAGAGCATCGGCCAGTTCGTTACCATCATGTCCTTCATGTCCAGGAACCCATCCCACCGTAAGCGTGTTATTTTTTCCCAGAGAGTTCAATAGATGGAAACATTCTTCGCCTAGCCTCGACGAGAATTGGAATGATCTCAGGGCATTTAGAGATGCCTGGCTGTCGGAGAAAATATAGATCGTAGCACCATTTGTCTTCCTACGAAGGCATTCTCGGGCGCAGATCTCTATCGCGTGTATTTCTGCTTGAAAGATGGTAGGTGTTTTACCCATGGCTACGGCTTTTCAGGCAAAGAATGCCCTAGTGGCTTTAGTGACAGTGCTGTTTATTATTTATTTATTTATTTTTTATTTAATTATGGAACGGTTCTTTATGCTACAGTATTGCTACTATAAATTAAAGCATTAATCACATATATTTAAATTTAAGATGTAAAAGTATTAATCAAAATTATAAATTTTAAACAATTATTTTTCAAATGGAATCAAAAGAATTATATATTGAAAGTTATGCGTAAGTTGGACTGTAATGTAGTTTCAAGCGTTAAAGTTAAGTTTTAAAATAGGATTCTAATTTAATTCTAAAATGGTGTGCGCTGCGTATTGACTTAATGTAGGGAGGAAGATTGTTCCACAGTCGAATAGCAAAGATAAAGAACTGCCTATCAGAACAGGATAGTTTGGTTCTCAAGCAAACGAGGTTATTCACACGTTGGGACGAAGTAAACTTTATGTTGCCATATAAATACTCAGGTTCTTGTGTATATATGATTTTGTGTAGGAAGAGAAGAATTCTAAAATTAATTAAAGATGTTAGATCTAGATCAAACAGTCTGTTAGCATAACCCGTTACGTGGTCTGCCCTTTTGAGGCCAAACACGTAACGGGCTACATTATTATACGCTACCCTCAACTTCCTTTGGCTTGCAGCGTCGCACTTGCCAAAAATTTCAATCCCATACAAAAGTTTAGGCAATAGTAAAGATTTCGCGATCAATATTCTTATGTTAAGGGGTAGGAATTTCTGGGTGAGCCAAAGTTGCCTTAGAACTTTAGGTGAGTTTAGGTGAGGCGTCCAAATGAGCTTGAAATCAAGGATCACCCCAAGGTATTTCGCTTCACTAGAAAATTCAATTTTCGTACCGTTAAGGATTGGGTTTTGTAGTGTCAGAGTCCTTTGTCGAGTGAAAGGGACTAGGACTGTTTAAGATGGGTTTATCGATAAACCCTTATCTTGACACCACTTGTTGGCTATATTGAGTGCTTGTTGCATGCGATCTGAGATCGTTGGAGCATGCCAGCCCTCGATGTAGATAACAAGGTCATCTGCGTAACCCTGGGTGGTAAAGCCAGCGTTATTGAGTGTGTAGAGAAGTTCATCTATAACCAGAGTCCACAATAGAGGAGAGAGTACACCCCCTTGAGGGCAACCCCTTGTGGCTGCTATAGATGTGATTTTGCCATTAAGGTCAATTAAGATTATTCTGGATTTTAACATTTCCAGAATCCATTCAATAATTATGAGAGCAGTCTTCATAGGCCAATCCGCTGAGAGCTTAGTACCTTTTCAATTTTGGTTGTAAGGCAATGTATAGCCGTCTCAGTAGACTTTCCTGTTTGATATGCATATTGAAAACGATGTAAGGGCTTTTCCTTGAGGTTAGTAGCTCGAATGTGGTGGTCAAGGAGTTTTTCCATAGTTTTTAGGAAAAATGAGCTGAGGCTGATCGGTCTGTATGCTTTTGGCATTTGGGAATCTTTTTTTCCTGCCTTGGGCAAGAACACGACCCGAACCGTAGCCCATTTGTTTGGAATATTTCCAAGAGCTAGACTAGCTCTGAAAAGCCGGACTAGAGGTGACACCACCATGTCCGCCCCATGTTGCAGATGACATGGTTGGATACCATCCGGTCCAGGGGATTTGTATGGGCTGAAGTTGTTTATAGCCCATTGTACACTTTTGTGATGAAATATTCCATGTGGGAGCTTAAGGCACAGTGTAGATGGTGGGGTTGGAGATACCTCACCTACCTGGTCAGCCTGTACCAGAAGTGTTGGTGGGATTCAAAGTTATGGCCATTGGTCCCTTCTCCACTTCTGGTAGGAACACACAGCCCGGGAAGTGGGTTTCCAACAGAAGTTTGCTGGTTTCCTCAGGGCTATTGGTGTAGGTACCATCCGGGTTCTTAAGTGTGCACAACCCATTTGAGTGGTCTTTACTGATTGCTTTTTGGAGGCGAATCGCTTCGGAAAGTTTTGTGATCTTCCCACAGTGATTTCTCCATGTAGCTCTCTTAGACCTTCTCAGCTCTTTATTTTAGAGGGTTAGGCTACTTTTGTAGGACAGCCATGTGGCTTTCCCATCTTTGGCTGATTGAAGAGTTTCCTGGCAGCCCTTCTGAGCTTTTCAAGAGTGTCGTTCATTCATGGGACGTCACGTTTAACTCTGTGGACTTTTTCAGGGCAACCTCTATGGAATGCATCTTCAATGTGTTGGTGAAGCTCATTTGCTTCTGCTTCCAACTCGAAAGGTGTTAAAATTGGACGAGTGAAGCGGCTTACACGATGCTCAAGTTCAAGGTGAAAGATTTCCCAGTTGGTTCTTCTAGGATTTCTGGTAACTGGGTTTTGTATCTCGGTGCTGGTTATGTCGAATCTTATGTGTTGATGATCCGACATTGATACCGCCCCTGATACATGCCAGTTGGAGATAGCGGACAACATATTGGTGCTACAGAGCGTTAGGTCAAGGACTTCGACCCTAATGGCATTTATAAATGTAGGTTCGTTACCCCTGTTTAGTATATTTATATTGCTACTAATATTGTATTCAAGAAGGTACTCACCTCTCTTATTGTTGTTCGTACTTCCCCATACCTCATGGTGGGCGTTTGCGTCACAGGCGATGATCCATTGGAGATTTTTCCGAGGACAATGCTCGACCAGGGAACGGAATTTCACTGTTGGGACATTGTCGGTGTCTCCCGGCAGGTATGCAGAGGCCAGCACTATCTCTATAGCACCCTGCGCTGTGGGCATCTTTACCCAGACCGCCACCAGGTCATCAGTAATGAACTGTGTGAGGGGAACAAAAGTTAATTGCTTGTTGCAATATTGATAAGCAGTGCTGTTCTTGGACGTGGTGAGTTAAGTTTATAAAGTAACTTACCAGACACTGAATGGAGTCCACGGACCTGTCCTGAGCCAATCCATGGCTCTTGGATAAAAGCGACGTCCATGTTCCCGGTTGCGAACCTCATGCTGAGCACATCCGAGGCAGCTCTGGCATGGTGGAGGTTCGCCTGGAGACATTTAGCCCGTCTTTGGTTGGTAGGACAACGTCATCGGCCTGATTGCTTACCCTTGGCCTTGAGGCAGACCTTTCCAAAAGCGAAATTAAGTTGGCCCTGCTGGCTGCGAAGTTGGTTTGCGGAGTGGGGGTCCAGTGCAATGGTCAGACCGACCATAGGACCCTTTTGCTCCTTATGGATCACTCTCCAATCCCCTACTCGCATACCCGCATTCTGTCCCTCTATCAGACCTAGGATATTTTCGGCTTTGCTTTCCTTCCCGAAGGTCGGAAAGTAGCCAACGAATATCTCAGGCCGAGGAACGTCGGTTTCAGGTAAGACCTGCAGCTTCGCATCTTTCCACAGATTCAGCTTAGGCACTGTTACCTTTAGCCATTCTGCGGTTGGGGCGTCACCACAGGTCATTACTATCCACCCAGGGCGGAAGGTGCAGCCGCTGAATAGGGGCTTAAAAGTCCCTTTCTTTTGTGCTACTATCGTGCTCAGCACGTCCATCTGTACTCTGCTAAGCTGGTCGGTGGTTAACAGCACCTCCGGATAGCCATGTGGTAGTATGGCCATCTTGTGAGATGCTGCTACTTCTCTGTAGGAAGGTTTGGCACTGCTAGCGGGCGTTGTGGTTGCGGCATATGTTGGAGCATTCACATCAGCTGCAACTGCAGCATGATGCTTTACCATCGATACCGAACCCGCACCTTTGGCAGTGGCCAAGATCTTCCTCGGCGTGGCTTCCTCGGGGGTCACTTGCGTCGACCGCATCCGTTTGGTCACCGGAGTGGGTGCAGCCTTCAACTTCAGCGTCTGCCTAAGCGAGGCCTCCAGGGGCTTTTGGGCTAGCCGCCTTGCTTCCTCAAATGGCATACCCTTGTCCAGGAGTACGCGGAGTCTTCTCCTGGCTGCTCCGCCAAGTTTGGGTTTGGCGGGATTCGTGTCTGCTGCTGGTGGTGGTGAGGCTAGCAGAGCCTCTTCCTGTTCCTCGGAGATGGAGTTGGAGGCTAGGTTTTCTGGATTGACATCCATAGCCTGGGCATCCGTCTCCATCTGCTCAGCTGCAACTTTGGTTTCCTGCAACAAAACTGGTCCGACCGTAGTCGGTGAGGGGGCAGCTATGTCCCCGAGAATAGAAATTTGGTTTAAAATTGGTTCCATATATGATCCCACGAGTAACGGGGAACGACGTATCCCCCAAGGCAGAGCCCCATGCCTTGGTTTGGGCACTCATACAACCGGAGGTGCCAGGTATCCGGAGGTCACCGTTATAAGACACACTAACGTAGTGCCATTCATCCCATGGGCACGGTACGATTGACACCCGAGATTACGGGTTTTTTCGAGTTGTCCTCTCTAGATCCGCCATATTTTGTCTAGAGCAGGGGCACCTCGAGCAGGGTGTGGCTCTTCACCACGTATGGTCGGTCATTAACTGATGGACAGGGATGTCACAAGCAGTGCTGATCGGCTAACACTAGGCTGTAGGCGAAAGGCACCTTTAGCCTTGTGCTAAACAAGCTAAGCCCCCATTGCCATACTAGTCTGGAAACAATCTTGTGTGCACTGAGTGATTCGATTGCTGCCTGACTATCTGAGAAAATGGCTATGTCTCTACGATTGTAACCCCTCTCAATGTTGAACGAGGCACATCTCTCAAAAAAAATCCGTTCTCGCCCATGTAAAATCAAGAACGTCGGTTGACAAAAGTAAGCCAGCACCCAAATTTCTTATTTTAAGAACGATTGTCTTAAATTAAGAACGGATTTTTTAAGACCGCCGTTCTTGCTTCAAGATCGAAATGTTCTTAAAAATGTTCTTAATATGACACCATTGGATCTTAATGAAAGAACCATTTGTTCTTAACAAGTCAAGAACCACTGGTCTTACAATAAGAACATTGGTTCTTAATTTTATAACCATTTGTGCTTACCTCATTAAGAAAATTGGTTGTTAATTTAAGATCGAAGTGTTCTTGAAAATCGTTCATATTTTAAGAACATTGGCTCTTAATTTTATAACAATCTGTGCTTACCTCATTAAGAAAACCGGTTCTTAATTTAAGAACAATGTGTTCTTATGTTCGTTCATATTTTAAAAACATCTGTTCTTAATTTAACAACCGTTTGTTCTTGAATATCGGTCTTACTTTAAGAACGTCAGTTCTTAGTTTTATAACCGTTTGTGCTTGCTTTAAGAATTATATTTATTTTGTAATGGCGGACCTATGACTATTGTTAACATTGAGTTCATCGCTTAGGATACCCGTTTCATAAGCCTGTACACGCTCATCAAATTTTTTAATATTTACAAAATTTGATAGAATTTATACATCATCATTTTTAATTACAATGTTTTTTTTATTTTATGCAACTTAATTTTATTTGATTCATAAGCTAAATAATGTTTACACTTGTACGTAGTTCCTTTATAAATAATTTTTTCGATCACCAGACAATTTTTAAAGTTAGTACTGTATTTTGCAGAATTACTTATGTTCTTAAAATATTCCTCTTTAGTTAAATCAATAGAAACCGCCTTCTTAAATTCCAAAATATTTGTAACACACTTATTATTTTGCAGCAAAAAATTTGAAAATGTAATACCTGCCTTAGTGGCTAATGATAATGAAGGATTCACCCTGGACGTAATGTTGTTCATATAATTTTTTGCCTCCTTATGTTTTGCCTCAAACCTCATACACCAGAGGTATTTTAAGGGGACACATTTGCGGATAGCTGTAGAATAGTGAACTAAAAAATGATGTTTCGGTTTTAAGTTACCATATAACTTAAAGTACATTTGGTGATGCCTTTTTATTAACAATTCCAATTGACTGATATCATCATCATAAAGGACAGATTTGGTTAGAATATCAATAATTTGTAAAAGACATGATAGGAACTAAATCTCCGATCATCAATGTAACAAAATGAACGAAGCAACTAGTCTCACTCGCTGTCATTTTTAAATTGAAGTTTTTAAGGCGTGTATAATCTAAAGCGGAAGAATTATTTCCAATTTCTGTTTCACCAAATTGAAATAAAGTTTTTCTGCTATTTATATTATTTAAGTTTTATATATTATCATTAATTAAACCTACTAATTTATTACAGATGTCGTATTTACAAACGCCTTCATACACATCGTGCATTAAGTCAAAACAAAAGTTGTCAGTTACAAAGAAACTAGAAATATTCTCAAAAATACAGGAGGCTTTTATGCCGCTTTCGTGAAAGTTATCTAATTCTAAATCTTTAATTTAATTCTCTTTAGTTCGTATGCACTCTTTAAATTCATGTGCATTACTGTGCATTTGCGATTTAGTTCTTGTGCATACACGACAAAAACGTTTTGAGTTAAATGACGAAACAAAACCAAGTGCAGTGTTCACTGCTAAATTGTCTCCAACAATGAGAGCTAAAACAAAATGAACTTTGCGTATTTCACTTTCTACGACTATTTCAATACCAGCTTCCAATTTTTGAAGCTTTTGAATGAGATAATAAAAAGACTTCTGTAGCGATCACTGTGCCTATATTGTTTCGCAGATAGGCAATCGAGGAGATTTAAATTACCAATGGGACCCTTAAAATACCCTAGCTCTTTCGGGATGTGGGGGGGGGTAAGTTGTAACTAAATCATCGACTCACAGCACATAATCTTATTTGAGGATCCCGTCAGAAACTAATGATGAGCTTAACTCAACAAAATACTCGAAACAAAAAAAATAGAACAAACGCCTATTTGTAAACCGAATCTATTTAACATAAAATGATTTTAAAAATTGGAAGCAGCTCATTATCATCATCATAGCCAATGTTGCGTAGCCTACGATGGAATTCGACCTACGCTTCTTTACCCACCCAACCTATGATCTTTCTTTGTTACGTTTAACGAAAGTCCCCATAACATTTATTAGTGATCCAGCTCCATGTCACCAGGAAAGATATGAAAACTCTACAAAGTCATCTTCAAACTTAATTTATTATACTGTATTGCATAGGCAAGTTGAATTCATGTTAACTAAATCTAGGTATTTAATGAATGATTAAACGCAATAGCGATTGATTATCGTTAATTTCTTACACAAACAAATTTCATATCGGTGCTTATAACCAGGTTAAATTCGGCTCTTTTGCCTTTTTAAAAAAAACTAATCTTATTTTCAAAGAGAATCTGCGGTCGGCATTGGATGGGTGTACGTTTTGTTTGGGTTTATTATTTAAATATGTCTGGTTGTCGACATCAATTTAATTGAAATGTTTCGTATTTTTTCACCACCGTAAGTAATTAGCTTGAATCTCAATTAGTTTTTTTTTGTTGATAAAATCTTAATATATATAAATCTCGTGTCACGATGTTTGTCTAAAAACTCCTCCTAAACCACTTAACCGATTTTAATAAAATTCGCACACCATGTGCAGTTCAATCCAACTTGAAAGATAAGGTAGTTTAAATCTCAAATTATTGTCGCAATTTTAATTTATTGCTAATTATTTGTCTGACAGTCCTAGAGCTGTGTTTTGCAAAATCTTAGTAGGCTACATTTAAAATTCAGTAGGAAAAATAATTCTATTCAACGTATAAATGAAATTATTTAGTTATCCGGCGCGCGTTGCTTCGCCAACAACTAAAACAAATAAAAAAAAAAATTTTAAAAAACAAAAAAGTTTAGCTTATGAATCAAAACAGTTTTTTTTTACTGTTTAAAATCGTACATTTTTAAAATGCCAGCAATACGCAGAGGAGCTAACCTCAACAACGCGATCAGCAATGGGACACGACGCAAACGTGTTGAAAGAGCCCAGCAATTACCATACCAAATCGAAACAAGAAATGCAGCTCAAAGAATCAGGACTGCACAAAGTCGTGCACAAGAATCTCAAGAACAGCGTGACGAACGTCTGCAACAGAATATTACGAGACAAAGAGCGGCACGAGAACGAAACATAGATACAGTACGAGTACTAGATCGACAAAGGCAACGGATCAGCCGCTCATTAACACGTGCATCATTCGTTCGGCTTGCCTTTGAATATGCACCAGATATTAACTACTCAGCGCATTCAAAAATTGCTATCGGTGGAATGGATAAAGTATGTCAATATTGTCAGGCATTGAAATTTCGGAATGAAGCAGTCGGCATGTGTTGCGCATCAGGAAAAGTTGTGCTGTCACCTCTACCCGCTCCGCCGGAGCCTTTATTATCCCTTCTTACTGGCAATTCAGATGATTCCAAATTATTTTTGCGTAAGATACGCAAATTTAATTCTTGCTTTCAAATGACGTCATTTGGGGCAACTAAAAATTGTGATCGTGCATCCGATGGACGTAATTTTGAAACTTCATTCAAAATTCAACATTTTCGTCTTTGTTCGTAAATAATTTCATTGTACTAAAGGGTTATAGTAGTAAAATTTTTTGCCCCGGCTATAAAATACGTAGAATCAAAACAATTCAACATTACAAATCTTTTTGACAGGAAGAAGTCAGTCGGGTCCGCCGCTGCAACGCGTGGCTGAGTTAGCTAGTATAATAATATAGACAAGCAAATTCATAAACAGGGTCAATAATAAATTCAATTTAATATGTTATTGCATTTGCTTTTGTTAGGTTTGACTACTGCTTAACAGTTTAGAAAAAAGAATAAACAAGTGCATATGGAAAAAACATACTGTACGGCAATACGGCCTCACATGTCAAACCACACAAAAGCAAACTTACTCTCAGAGAAGGAGACATTTGAATTGTACACACGTTTTGTTTTTTTTTTCTTTCGATTACATACCCAATATTTCCATTGATGAAAGGCCTTCCAACGCTGGCATAAAGATGTACATGATCGTGTTTTCTCTTCGGATATTGTACCTGTGTTTATGGATCTACTTATTTCAAGTTAGCTTTGGTGATCTTTATTATTATTTTATTGCTGGGATATATATTCATTTCTTTTTAACTCTTTTTATATATTTTTTTTTATACCGCACTAAAACCAAAACAAAACTTGTCACCAACCAAAGCATTACAAAAAGACGAGGTACACTTTTAACTTAAAACATCTATGCCGGTTCAGGTATCTCCCACATGGTTTTCCGTTTGGTGAGGTTGAAAAGAAAGAGGTTAAGTTGGCGCTTTTTTTGCCGGTTGTTCTCGCTGTGCGACACGCGGGGGTAAATCAATTGTTCGGGGCTCCTTACTTTTTCTCTCACCCCACCTACTTTGCTTTGTATATATGTTCAGCAACTCAAAACAAATCGAAAAACGAGCAAACTGAATATAATGTGGAGGGGTGAGGAACTGAAGTTTGGCTGTAACATGAAACAGGTTAGAATTTTCACCATCAACTGCACTTATATAACATACTTTAATTGAGCTATACAAGCGAAAACTCCACAAGTTACCTGATTTCCACAATTGTGGCTATTGCCGACTTAATGAGGCTATCTTCGCTCAAGCGAACATGTGTCGCTGGCACAGGGGCGATCGATAAGTTTTATAACAATTCTTAACTTCACTTTATAATTTTTTTTCTCTTCTCACGTGGTTTGAATTGGATATCACTAACGCAACTGCAATTAGATCGGGAGACGCAGAATAAGAATTCTGCAAAAGGTTAGCAGCTCTTTTATAGGCACTTACTCCAAAGCTTTTTTCTAATGCGTTTGTCTGCATTTTCTTGCGCACACCTTCGCCTAGACGAAAGCTTTGAGTGGAACGTTCTGAGCGGCAGATGGCTTGGAATATTCTGAGACAAAAACGAACAATGAAACGCGAAAGCATAATGAGCACTGTAACGGGGATCGCCTTACTCAATTGATCTTCTTTGTTTTAAGGTTTCGTTTTTCGTTGCTGTATGCAGTTATTTGATTGAGTTAAGCAATCCAGGCGACAAATTTGTCTGTTCTGTTTTGCTGCTGCACGACCAAAAAAAGTAATACTGCGACCGTTACACCACCCGATAATCTGACACTGTTAGACGTAAGATTAGCGGGAATTAGCTTCTGAGATCTTTTGCATGGTATGTGCCAATATCTTTTCCTTGCAGATCCTGCAGAAGATAATAACAATTTACTAGTTTTTTTCTGACTCTACATTTAAGAAATTGGGGGGCGAGTTTTGCATTAAAGTTTTGACTAAATTTGCTTAGTGCAAAATTACTACGCAAAATTTCCTGTCCTTCTCGAAATGAAACGTGTTTTGAACGCAAATTATATTGCTTCACATTTATATCATACGCCTTTCTAATGTTCACTGCAATATCTTTTCGCAATATTGCAAGTCGATCGGACCTGTCCATCGGAACGATAGAATCCTCCAGTAGAGATAAATCTTTTAACAGCCGATAATCGGATCCATGGGTTATCATATCCACTCCGAATAAGACTTTATATGGCGAGCAGCCAAGAGATTGATGAAGCGCTGACCTTAAAGAGCCGGAGATGGCTGATATATGACGATCCCACTCGGTCTGATCAGTTTTCAAATCGGATCGGACTGCAGCAAGTATCGACCGGTTGACTCGTTCGGCCGCATTGCTTTGAGGGGAATAAAGTGCTGTATAAACATGCTGAATACCTAATTCCGTTAAAAATGCATTAAAATCGCTGGACTTGAATCCATTAGATCCATTATCACTTATAATGATTTCTGGCACCCCGAATCCATGAAAGATAGTTTTAAGTAAAAACTCAATAATAGCATGGGAAGTAAACTTCTTCAATGGATGTAACCAATGATATTTGCTGAAATGGTCTAAAACTATTAACAGACCAATATGACCATCTTTGCATCTGGGATATGGGCCTAATAAATCAATATATAATCGCTAAAAAGGTCTACATGTGGGGTTTGGTGCTCCCATAGGAGGACGAAGAGTAAAATTTGGTGCTTTTGTGGTTTTGCACACCTCACATTTTCGAATGTAATTTTTAACATCATTCGCTAAGCATGGCCAAAATAAGTGTCGGCGAAGCTTCTCAATGGTTTTTTGTATACCTCCGTGCGCTGAGGTAATACTGTCGTGTGCTTGAACGATAACATGTTCTCGAAGCTCTTCCGGAACCCAAAGTTTCCAGGAGTTTTTTTCTTGTTCTAGTTCCCCAGAGGCATGTTCAGTTCGTATGTATACAAATTTGTCAACTATTTTTATGTCGGGAAATCTGGGTGTACTACAATTTGATAGTTTAGCTTTCAATTCTGTATATTCTGCACTATCAAAAGCCGTAGATTTTAAATCAATAATGGGACTAATGTCCAGTGCAGCCACTTCGTATTCACAAAGACGCGAAAGCGCATCGGGAACAACGTGGTTCTTTCCTTTCCGATGTGACATAGAAAACTTAAACTGCTGAAGCCTAAAAATCCAGCGGGCGAGTCTACCTGACACATTCTGCTGCCGCATTAACCAAACAAGGCTAGAATGGTCAGTAACTACCTCAAATTCTTGTAATTCCAGATAACACCGAAATTTTTCTATCCCAAGTATAACCGCTAAACATTCGCGTTCTGTGACACTATAAATTCTCTGTGCGCGACTTAATTTTTTCGACATAAAAGCTATTGGAACTTCTTCGTTTTCGCTGGTGAGCTGCACTAACACCGCTCCTATACCAACGTCACTCGCATCACAATGTAGAAAAAACTTTTTACTAAAATCGGGGTTATGCAGAATTGATGCTGATGTCAAAATTGTTTTTAATTTGTTCATTGCAAGTTGGGCTTCTGGAGTCCAAGTAAACTTTCTTCTCGACGACAACACGTCAGTGATGGGACAAGTGATATCCGAGAAGTTTTTTATAAATCTGTGATACCATCCGCATACACCGAGAAAACCTCTTACTTGCTTTAAATTCTTTGTCGAGGGCCAATTTACAATACATGAAATCTTTTCCGGGTCTGTGCAAATTCCTCCTTTGCCAACAATATATCCTAAATAGTAAACAGAAGTTACACAAAACTGACTCTTATTTACATTCAAGGTTAGGTTGGCTTTCCGAAACTCTTCTGCCAATCGAACTAACACGGTGATGTGTGAATTGAAATCTTCAGAGACTACGCAAAGGTCATCTAGGTATCCAAAAACACAATAGCGTAACTCAGGTGGAATGATACTATCCATTAATCGACACATTGTATAAGGAGCATTACATAACCCAAAGGGCATGACTTTAAGCTGATATAGGGGCCTACCCGGTACAGTAAATGAGGTCAATGGCTAAGCTTCTTCCGTTAGGGATATTTGCCAATAGGCATCTTTCAAATCAAGTTTTGAAATAATGTTTGCTTTTGGGAGTCTGGCCATAATTCCGTCAATGTTGGGCAAAGGATAGGCATCTTTTTTTTGTGACCTCATTTAGCTTTCTTGCATCGAGGCATAACCGAATTTTATTGGGTTTTATAACCAAGCGCATCGGCGAACTCCAAGCGCAAGTCGACGGCTCGATTACGTCAAGGGACAACATTCGATCTACTTCTTGAAACAGTAACTTTTCAACGGCTGGGCTGACTGGGTAAAAACGTTGTTTTACAGGTCTTGCCTCAGCTACGTCAATGTGATGTTGAGTAAGGCTAGTGCGACCTAAACCTTGTTCGCAGTTTGGAAATAATAACTTAACTACCTCCAATTGTTGCTGTTGAACTACGGTCAAAGGGAATTTGCCTAGCTCATCCGACTCTAGATCTTCTGGTTTGCTATTTAAGGAACTAATAATATTTGGAGCTAGCGCAAACACCCTCCAAAAATCAATTCCAAGTATAAGTCTTTGTTTAATCGATGGTATAATATACAATTTCATTAGTTTTTCCTTGTCTTTGTACTTAACTATGACATTAAGTTCACCTTTTACGTCATGAGCATGGCCATCGGCAGTTTGCACATGCGCTTTAACAGGTTTAAATTGGGGACATTGATCTAATGGTTCCGTTGCTAAGTCTGCTCCAATGCAGCTTACATTGGCTCCGGTATCCAAAAGACCGTTTTCAGTGTAATCTAAAAAAGCTAATTTTGCATAACTACGCAGGTCAGTGCAATTACTGAATATTGACGAAATTAGAATTTGATTATCCTTTTTAGTTTGCTTAAAGTAATTTCTAATTCTAAGGCTATTACGTTTCTTACTAGGACTTATCTGTTCTTTATTAAATACCCTCTCTCGAGCTTTAATATAATTGTTTAATCGCTCATGGTAAGGAAGTAAATGTGGTGGTACGATATCTGTTGACGTTTCTGACAACATCGTACTTTGATTTATTGTTTTTGATAACTCTGAGTGTTTGGGGGCATTCTGATGGAGTTGGATACACCCGTCTGACGGTTTTCCGTCTGACGACTTAAACATTTTTTGCATTGTGGCTTATAAACATTGGGAGTGCCACACCCGTTACATAATATACTGCGTTCTGCTAGGCAGTTTTTCCAGATATGCCCGACCTCACTACAGTTCCAACAAGTAGGTGACTTTTGCGAACTATTTATGGCAGCAATTTCTGTGTCTGCTATTTCTTCGATTTGCGTATCCCAATACGCATTCGGATCTTCTAGACCACAAACTTGACGAGATTGCTTTGAAGCGCGTTCTGGTCGAGAATACATTTCCTGCACAAATGACTCTTGCATTTGCCCTAACCTTCGTAAATGCTTAATAGTATGGATAGGCTGATACAATAACTGCTGGCGGATATTGGGTAAAAGGTTATTTTTGAGAATTTCTAACAGTTCTTCTTCCTCTAACGGACTTGGACAACGATCTATTAATAACGCTACCGCTTCATAAAACATGGCAAATGACTCTCCAGGCTTTTGCTTCCTAGAACGAATTTCCTCTTTAATTCAAAAATTTGATCGATAATCTTTATATTGTAGTCTCAAAGAGGTACAAAAGTTTGACCAATCGATTTGGCTTACTTGCTTATGATACCGCCAAAACCACTCTCTAGCTTTGCCAGTGAACAAGACATGCAGGTGCTTACACAAAGCTTGGTAATCACAATCTAGGGTTTCGTCAGTTAATTAATTTACTCGACACAGAAACTCTTCAACGCTTAAGCCATTCTCAGACCCATCGTAATGAAGGTTCCATCTTTGCATGATGTCGGCCACTCTTCCAGGGTTTATAAACGACTCGTGCCCGTTTTGCGCACGTGCAACATTTTCAGGACTATTATTTGGACGAGTACGCCTACTCATTTGCATGTTTGACATAAGACGCAAAATCGTTTGTTCAATCATATTTTGTATAACCGCATAATCTAGTGTATTACGTTGTGCTGCGGCGGCTCTTGTAGGTCGTCCTCGATGTCTTCGAACACCACAAGGATCGGACGGATTTGTGCTATTACTGTTAACCAGTTCTCGAGACAAGTTTTATGAAAAACATGCTCACACGACGCGATTAAACATGGCTGGTTTTCAGTCATACTTCGACCACACACCAGACACGTATTTTCTACCTCAATAGCAGATGCTGCATTATTGACTGTCTGAGTCTTTGGACTATGCATTAATCTCATTTTCTAATACTTTAAAACAATTTCCTGGGACAATATTGAAGCTTTCACACTAATTTATATTCGCTTTTTTTCTGATGATAACAAGTAGATACTTTAGTTGGGCTATTTCAATTAATAAGGCTAAGTAATCAACGGTAAGTCGCTTTTCAATCATTGAATGATTCTTGGTATAGATTTGCGCAGGTGGCAACATCTTATAGCTCCTAAGTTCACATACAATAATCACCGGCTTCTTACACGAAGACGTTTCTTAACCAAAAAATGCACTTGGGCACTACCGTTCCCTTTCGTTGTCTGTCCTAGGAAAAGCTACCACAGCGACGGCAGGCAGGATATTAACTCTTAGGAAAAAACACAAGATTCCAAACCATAAACCATAAAAGTATTCCCAGGCCTTAAGTAACTTAAGTTAACGGACTAGATACCAAAGGCACGAAATCAATTGAGCTAAAGTTGGGGAATGGTCCTATTACGACATAGTTGGCAACTTATAGGAACATTTCGTCCAATGTAAGAGAATCCAAACTAAGCTTAACTGATTTTCTTATCTTCTCCACTCCAATCCAACTCCGGATATGGGACAATTTAACATTCATACTAATAATAAGGTTCGTTTGTTTATCTAACCGGCATACTAACAAAAGTAAGTTCCAAAGTTTAGATACAAGTAATCGGCAACGTAATGTTAGGATGACCAAATTTGTGTAACGATGAGGCCAACATATACCTACACTTACAGCCTTCAAACCCTACGAATAATATAACCGTCGTCTGCCAAAACTATTTAACGTTCTACTGCTAAACTGATTGTAAAATGCAAACAATTTTGGTAACGAACACTAACTTTGCTTAAGTTGCCCCACGTTGGGCGCAAAAATTATGTAGCGGTCACTGTGCCTATATTGGCCTATAGGCAATCGAGGAGATTTAAATTACCAATGGGACCCTTAAAATACCCTAGCTCTTTCGGGATGTGGGGGGGGTAAGTTGTAACTAAATCATCGACTCACAGCACATAATCTTATTTGAGGATCCCGTCAGAAACTAATGATGAGCTTAACTCAACAAAATACTCGAAACAAAAAAAAAATAGAACAAACGCCTATTTGTAAACCGAATCTATTTAACATAAAATGATTTTAAAAATTGGAAGCAGCTCATTATCATCATCATAGCCAATGTTGCGTAGCCTACGATAGAATTCGACCTACGCTTCTTTACCCACCCAACCTATGATCTTTCTTGGTTACGTTTAACGAAAGACCCCATAACATTTATTAGTGATCCAGCTCCATGTCACCAGGAGAGATATGAAAACTCTACAAAGTCATCTTCAAACTTAATTTATTATACTGTATTGCATAGGCAAGTTGAATTCATGTTAACCAGTGGCGCACGGGGGGTTTTGGGGTTCAACCCCCCGAAATGAGCAAAGAGAAAAGAAAAAGCAATCATCAAATGTTTAAAATTATCACAGCTCAAAATAGAAATAGTTTATTCGATAAAAAAATTTTGCGCTGACCCAAAAATTTCTAAACTAAAGAGGTTGCAATTGCAAAGAGCTTTCAAAAGAGTTTTTTTCGTCTCAGGCACCCCCTCTCAAAAAGTATATAAAAAAAAAAAAATATATAAGTTTCTTATGAATAGGCTGCACTTCCAATCCAAAAAAACAAAGTACAGATACATATGTACAAATGTATAACGCGCTTGGTTCTTGCTGGCCTGGCTTTGTCCAAATTTCAGTTTTGCATTCTCTTATATATACATACTCTTTCTTATTTTTTTTTGACACTAGCAAACAATGTTGTCAACGCTATCACCATACAAATGTTCAAGCATGCATATAAATTCTGAAAACAAATTCAGAAAATGAATGACAAGATCTTTTAATGCTTTGCTATTTTTGTTAAGATTTTGTATATTTTTTTTTTTCTGTGGCTTGCATTTACATGTGTGTGCGTGCATACACATCATATTTAGTTGTTTAGTGGCAATTGTTTTTTCCATTTATTGGCCTGCCTCAACTTTGGCAATTTATGAGGAAGTTAGGAAAATTAAAAATACTTAGACAAAAATCAAAATATAATACATATATAAATAAAATTTAATTTAAAATACAGTCAAACTTCCATAACTCGAACTTCCCTAACTCGAATTTTCTTTAACTCGAATCTAATCGAGTGGCAGTAGCGTTTAGAAGAAAATATGCAATGTTTCTTCCATAACTCGAACTTCCATAACGCGAATATCTCCATAACTCGAATTCTATGTTTGGCACGTGTCCCCTTAATTCGAATTTTTCGGGGAAGTCCCAGGTTATGAAAAATTATTCACATGTTCTTCGACTCGCTGTTGGCGTAAAGGCGCGTTTACAATGTCAGCGTGAGATTGAAAAATGTTTTTTCCTGTCTGACACACAAATTTTTCATATAAGGTTGTCTCACTCATTTCCAATTTCAAACCGGTCTCACTTGCATCTTAGCTTGGAGTGGAAAAAAGCTTTTGACATTATCGAACATTACTGTTCAAAGCCAGTTGATCAGAATTCAAATGCCACGGAAGATGATGACGATAGTTCGGAGGAAGAATTGATCCTACAACCATCTACGAATGATGTAGCGGATTCCTTGACGATTTTGAACTCATATTTACAAACAAATAGTAATACAACTGACGGTCATTATGAAGCATTAAACATATTAGAATCCCTTTTCACGGAAACAAACAAGAAAAAATAAGTGTTCAACCACAAATTACTCTGTATTTTACCCCACAGTAACTCTGTAACAAGAGGACTTGATATGTAACTGTAACTACATATACAAATAAAAATATTCATATGCATACAAACATGCATTTCAGTAATTGTATTGTTTTTCGCCAAAATCTAGAGTTTTCATGAGCAATTCCTTAACTCGAAGTCTCCATAAGTCGAATTTTTTCATGGATAATGGTTTCAGAAAAAAAATTTCAAAAATATAAAATACAAAAAGTTGTCCAAATACACGCATAAAAAATGTTTGGGACCATTTTCTTTCAAACCCCCGAAAATATTTTCTGCGTGCGCCCCTGATGTTAACTAAATCTAGGTATTTAATGAATGATTAAACGCAATAGCGATTGATTATCGTTAATTTCTTACACTAACAAATTTCATATCGGTGCTTATAACCAGGTTAAATTCGGCTCTTTTGCCTTTTTAAAAAAAACTAATCTTATTTTCAAAGAGAATCTGCGCTCGGCATTGGATGGGTGTACGTTTTGTTTGGGTTTATTATTTAAATATGTCTGGTTGTCGACATCAATTTAATTGAAATGTTTCGTATTTTTTCACCACCGTAACACATAACACATAACAAAACTTACTTTCGTTGGTGACGGTTGTATTTTTGATTGCTCCTGCTAAATAATTATTTTTCGAGTGTTTGTGCTGTGCATTAATTGGTTTAATTGTGGTAATCATACTAAATAGTGATCGCAGATATACGTTGTACGGATTTATGTGTTTAAAGTTACTTTGCTTAAACATTTAACTTATTTTATTTTGCAGTCAAGCGGACTCTGCTTTGTCTTGAAAATACATACATACATACATACGTATATTTGCTCTCGCTTGCTTTCGTTTGTTTTCGTTTACTAACAAAAATTACCTATAAACGCACTCTTGCTCTCCAGAATCAGTTCTCTCTCGCTCTATTTTACCGTTCTTGCGGTCTTATCTGCCTACGCGCTCACGCCTTTTCACTCAGGTGCTATTACACTCAAGCGCTCTCCCACTACTGTCCGTTATATTGCGCTCTTTGCTACGCTTACAATCTCTCACCTACTTTGCTTTGATCAAGCACATTAATTTGCCCATATTTTATTTTATTAACTTTTAATAAAAATGTCTGTCTGCTGCAGTAAGAACTGTAAAATTGTTGCTGCTTCCAGCGCTGATTTTATCGTATGTAGGATGTGCGATAACACGATCCACTTAAAATGTGCAGGTTTTACTGCCAAAATCAAAGACTGTTTAGGAATTGACTCTGGCCTTAAATGGTTTTGTGACGCCTGTAATGTGGTTGAGAAGGAGATGTCAAAATACATGAGGCAGACCTATAATTGTTTTAAAGCTGTGCATCTTGCTTTTGACAATCTTCATGCCAATTTTAAAGACCTCGAATTAAAATTTAAAAATGGAAAGATGCTTTCCGACTCTCCAAAGCGCAAAAAGAGTTCGGGCTCTTGCCCTCCTATTGCCCCGCTTGTCCTGCCTAAGCCACTACTGGCTGCCAGCATGAATAGCCCAAATCCAATTGCGGGCCCGTTAATGGTATTTAACTCACCGGCAAATAATCCGATACTGCCCGGTGGTAATATTACCCCGTTACACGTTCCTGTTGTTGAACCGTCTTGTTCAAATGTTCGATTAGCCATTCCTAGTAGCGTAGCTGCAGCACATAAGCCGCTTGTAGTTGTCCCTACTAGAAAATTTATTTTTGTATCTAGGCTAGCTTCTGATACCTCCTCCGAAGATGTTAGTGCCTATATTAAAGGTATTTGTGTTTGTTGCTGTTGCTGGGTTGTTAGGCCATTGTGGTTCATTGCAATTTAAATTTATAAAACATTTAAATTCAATTTTCCTCCTACGCGTTTCGACGGCTTTGCCGCCTTCATCAGGGAGTCTGATTATTTTTATTTTTAGAGAAAAATATACATGCATGAGTACATCAAACACTTAATACTTTATACATAATTATTGGTACATACATTTTGTGTTTTCCCTATTTTTGTGTCGTCAATCCTAATCTTGCGTCTGTTTCTGTTCGCGTACATTTAACATTTAAACATATAAAACATTTAACATTTAATATTTTAAACATTTTAAATCACTGTTAATGTCAGTTTTTGTCCAGCTGTTTTGAATGTCGTCTGCTGCAGCTTATTGCAGCTGCGTAAATATAATTCGTCTGGTCAATGTCTTCTTTGTGGTTTAGAGCTTCGTCACCTCTTTGCTGTATGCGTAAGCTCTCCAACGTCAGTCTTGTCCTCTCTCGTCTCTCTATGTCAAGTACTTTTACCGCTGCAAAATCCGCTGTGTGGTCATTTTCACTCAAGTGTTGAGCCAGTGCTGTCGCTTGTTTTCTGTTCTTTGCGTCTCCTTTGTGTTCTGTTATTCTTGTAGAGAGTGATCTTTTCGTAGTCCCAATATAAACTCTATTGCATTTCTCTCCCTCTCTTCCATTGCACCTGATCTCGTATATTACATTATTCTGCTTGTCTTTGTCAATTTTGTCTTTGGTGTTCGTAAACAAACTTCTTGTTGTTTTGTGGGCTTTGTATGCGTATGTAATGTTCTCTGTGCTTTCTTTTGGTATGAATTTGGTTAGCGTAGCTCTGTTCGTTATGTTTTCTATGTACGGGATGCTGATGTATTGTTTGTTTATCGTTCCTTGGTTTGTTGTTGATGATTGTCTTGGGCTTTTCTCCTTATCAATTTTTGCTGTGACGTCATTTATTATTTTGTCTATTAGATGTACAGGGTAGCTGTTTTTAATTAGCATTGTTTTGAGTTTTACGTAGTTTGTTGGTCGGTGTTGATTGTCGCATAGTGTGTAGGTATTTCTGATTATGTTTTTGATTGTGTTTATTTTTTGTGTCATAGGTTGGTTTGAATCGTAGTTTATTATTCTTCCCGATGCTGTTCTTTTTGTGTACCAGTCAAATGTAAGTTTGCTTCCCTTTCGCTCTATTTCCATGTCCAGATAGGCAGATTTGTTGTTCGTTTCTGTTTCCATTGTAAATTGTATCCTTTTGTGTTGTTTGTTGAATGTTTCCAATATAATTTGTGCTTCGTCCTTTTATTAATAAATAGAAAAATGTCGTCCACGTATTTTGATATATGTTTGATTGTTATATTATATTGTTTGAGTTCTTCAATCGCTTCGTCTAGAATTCTGTCTAAAACTATGTTTGCGATAGTTGGTGAAAGTGGGTTACCCATTGGCATTCCAAACACCTGATTGTATATTACGTTATTGTATTTAAAGTAGTTGTTGTCAATTAATATAAAATCTAAAATTTCTTTGAATTTTTGTTTTGGAATGGATGTGTGATTTAATACGTCTGTCCATCTGTCCATTATGTTTCTTGTTGCGGTGTTAATAGGTATATTTGTAAAGAGCGAGATAACGTCAAACGATACCAATATTTCATCATTTCCAATTTCTAAGTCCTTTATTTCGTTTTTTAATTCTGTTGCGTTCTTAATGTTGTACTGTGTGGATTGTATGTTTTTAATAATGTCTCCTATGTGTTTGGCCAATTTGTAGCACGGGACTTCAGTTGACGATGATATGGGTCTCAGTGGAGTTCCGGTTTTGTGTATTTTTGGCAGTCCGTACAGTCGTGGTGCGTTTCCTCCTGAGCAATATGTCCTTAGTTTTGTTTTTATGTCTATGAATTAATTTTTATATAAATGGTTGACTATTGAGTTGTTTTTCGTGATTAGTTTTTGTGTCGGGTCGATTCTTGTTGTTTTGTATGTTGTTTTGTCATTAAGAAGTTGTAGCATCTTGTCCTGATACTCTCTCTTGTATAGTATAACTGTTTTGTTTCCTTTGTCTGCTTGTGTGATAATTATTTTATCGTTGTGCTCCTTTACAAGTTTCTCTGTGTTGTTGGCTATGTTGAGTATAAATCTTTCCTTTTGGTTTAGTTTTCTAGTCTGTTTGTAGCTGTTTAGTCTTGATGCTAAGTTGCCTCTAATCGAGTCTCTTAGTTTTTCGTTTTCAATCGTTTTTATTCCCTGTTCTAAGTCTGCAATAACGTGTATTGGTGATATGTTCTGTCCGTTTGTCGGTAGTCCAAATTTGGGTCCTAATGATAAGAGCCATCTGCTTTCGTTTGGTATAAAAACGTCAGTCATGTTGAGTATCCAGTCATCGTTCAGTCTTATGTTGAGTTGTTGTGCTAATTCGTTTTTAGCCTTGTGTAGTTTTCGCTCAATTGTCTGTTTTGTATTAGTGCGTATCCTTTGGTAGGCCAGTTTTTGATCTTTTTGTAGTTCTTCAATATCCTGCTGATTTAAGTTTTTCCGAAGTTCATTTATGAAGTGTGTTTGTGTTCTGTTAATTCTGTGTATGTGTCGATGTGTTTCCTCTATTTCTAATTGTAATATTTTAAGTAAAAAGGTGTTTTCTAATTTTTGTAGTTTTTTCCGTGATTCTTGTAACGTCAAGTTGTGTTTTAGTGATGTAGTTTTATTTTGTAGGTGTCTAGGTATTATGTTGAAGTTCTTGCACTCCACTAAGTATTTCAGTCTGCTCCTCTGTTTGGCAAGTTTTTTCTGACACTTTAAATAAGACTTAATATATAGTACCGAGCTCTCGCCATATGTAGACTGTATGTAAGTCATGTATCCCTTCATGTTGTGTGTTTTGAGTTGTTAATTCCGGTTCACCCTCCGGTAAGTTTATTTTGTGTGAGTTTGTAGGCCAGTGTGTGGAATTGTTTGTTGCTGTTGCTGGGTTGTTAGGCCATTGTGGTTCATTGCAATTTAAATTTATAAAACATTTAAATTCAATTTTTCTCCTACGCGTTTCGACGGCTTTGCCGCCTTCATCAGGGAGTCTGATTATTTTTATTTTTAGAGAAAAATATACATGCATGAGTACATCAAACACTTAATACTTTATACATAATTATTGGTACATACATTTTGTGTTTTCCCTATTTTTGTGTCGTCAATCCTAATCTTGCGTCTGTTTCTGTTCGCGTACATTTAACATTTAAACATATAAAACATTTAACATTTAATATTTTAAACATTTTAAATCACTGTTAATGTCAGTTTTTGTCCAGCTGTTTTGAATGTCGTCTGCTGCAGCTTATTGCAGCTGCGTAAATGTAATTCGTCTGGTCAATGTCTTCTTTGTGGTTTAGAGCTTCGTCACCTCTTTGCTGTATGCGTAAGCTCTCCAACGTCAGTCTTGTCCTCTCTCGTCTCTCTATGTCAAGTACTTTTACCGCTGCAAAATCCGCTGTGTGGTCATTTTCACTCAAGTGTTGAGCCAGTGCTGTCGCTTGTTTTCTGTTCTTTGCGTCTCCTTTGTGTTCTGTTATTCTTGTAGAGAGTGATCTTTTCGTAGTCCCAATATAAACTCTATTGCATTTCTCTCCCTCTCTTCCATTGCACCTGATCTCGTATATTACATTATTCTGCTTGTCTTTGTCAATTTTGTCTTTGGTGTTCGTAAACAAACTTCTTGTTGTTTTGTGGGCTTTGTATGCGTATGTAATGTTCTCTGTGTAAAAGTAATATTGACTCCCCGTTGATTGTTGTTGAAAAGTTTAAATTTAAACACGCTCGTAACATATCTTCGTTCAAGTTGAGTGTGCCGCCTGAACTTTTCTCGACAATTAGTTCTGAAAAGTTTTGGCCGCCGAACATCCTCGTGAAAGAATATGTTAACAGGCGAAATAGCAATAATACTAACAGTAATACTAGTAGTGCCAGCCCTATTAGTAACTCACTTCCTTCTACGTCAGTATCAAAAAACTAACTGAAGTAATTAGTCTATCCTATCAAAATGTAAGAGGCCTTAATACTAAACTTTCAAAACTTTACGTTAATAGCCTATCCTTTGATTCTCAAATAGTTGCGCTTACTGAAACCTGGTTAAAACCTGATATTTCTGATTACTCTGTTTTTCCAAATAAATTTAACTTATACCGATGTGATCGCACAACCCGTAAGGGTGGTGGGGTTCTTATCGCTGTTGATTCCTGCATTTCTTCTGAACAAATTCAATCCAATGATCTTCCGGATACAGAGTTTGTATGTGTTAAAGTATCTTATGGTAGTCGTTCACTTTTTATTACCTGTTCATACATTCCTCCTAATTGTGACACTAACATTTATTCGTCCCATTTAAGTGCTTTGCAACATGTTTCGTCCTTATTGTTAGACATGGATCATCTAATTGTGGTTGGTGGTTTCAATCTGCCAAATGTGGGATGGTCTGCATGTGACTCATCTTCCACAAAATTACCAACCACATCTGATGATTTTATAGATGGTATCCTGGAGTTGGGGCTATCGCAAGTAAGCGATATACCTAATTGTAGTGGTAGAATGTTAGACTTGGTATTTGTTTCTGATGTTGATTGTTGTAACGTAAACAGAGTACCCCCCTTAGTGCAGCCGGAAGACTCCTACCATCCCACTTTAGAACTTTCCCTCGAAATACTAAACCCTAACTCAAATACTTATATTTCAGCAAAATCACGTTGTTTCCGTAAGACTAACTTCACTAAATTAAATCAACTTTTGAATGCAACTAATTGGTCTCAGCTTTATTCCTGTAGTGATTTAGAAACTGCCATTGCCATATTTTATGGGACCTTGAATTCACATTTGGACAGATGTGTTCCCCTCTGTCACTCCTCAAGTGATAACAAACCACCTTGGTTTACAAGGGAATAATCAAAACTGAAAAATGCGAAGACAAGATCTTATAAAAAATTCAGAAAATCGGGAAATACTATTGACTTATCAACTTATATTATAGCAAAGTCTAATTTTCTTTCTGTTAACTCATCCTGCTATAATAACTATCTTAATAAATGTAGAATAAATTTCTCTCGAGATCCTAAACAGTTTTATAAATTTGTTAACTCTAAACGTAAATCCTCCTGCCTGCCATCCTCAGTTTTTCTTGATAATACGAAAGCAAGTACGGATCAGGCTGTGGCCGATCTATTTGCTGAATATTTTCAATCAGTATACTCTTTGAGTTCTCATAGTTCTAGTAATACTTATTCCTTCCAAATTCAAACATCAAATTGCATATTTGCCCCTGTCTTAACTGAGTGTTCGCTGCTAAGTGACCTAAACCTGATCAAACCAGGCTTCTCGCCTGGTCCTGATGGAGTGCCCGGTTGTGTACTTAGATATTGCGCTGATACACTGTGCAAACCTTTACTAAAATTATTCAAATTGTCTGTTGAATCTTCAGTATTCCCTGATATGTGGAAGCAATCTTTTATTATTTCACTTCATAAAAATTCTTCAAAGTCCAATGTTAACAAGTAAGAAGGCTCTAGTCGAGAAATCCCGACTAGGACATACCCTTAACCCCATACGTAACGCGTAGTCATTTGTATCTATTTTTCGAGTGACTAATATGACCAAAATGACCAAATTTCAAACTGCGATATCTCCGGTGTTCCTAAACCGATTTTTTTTAAATGTTCATGATTTTATCAATAGTTTGAAACCTTGTTTTTACAATTCTGAAATTCAAGAATTTTTTGTTATCGATCACATGTGTATATCGGAAACCAGAAGTGTTATCGAAAATTTAAAGCAAACTTGATCTGCTTATGGTATAGGAGAGTTTAAGTTTCCAGTTTGAAGTCTCTAGCTCTTATAGTCTCTGAGATCGGCGCGTTCATACAGACGGACAGACGGACAGACAGACGGACAGACAGACATGGCTAGATCGACTCGGCTGTTGATGCTGATCAAGAATAAATATACTTTATAGGGTCGGAGATGCTTCCTTCTGTCTGTTACATACATTTGCACAAAACCATTATACCCTTATTTACCCATTTTATGGGTTAAGGGTATAAAAATTATAGAGGGATTTCGAAATTGTCTACCATTCCGAAAGTCTTCGAAAAACTTATTTGCTCTCAATTGCAACACTCATGTAGTGCAATTATGTCGCCTTATCAACATGGTTTCGTAAAGCGTAGATCTACTACCACCAACCTTCTAGAATTTACATCGCTTGTTATTAAAGGATTTCAGAGCAAAATGCAAACTGATGTCATTTATACCGATTTTAGTAAGGCATTTGATTCTGTTAGTCATTCACTTTTGCTTCATAAACTAAACATTATTGGGCTCCCAACTAACCTCCTTTCATGGCTTTCTGAGTACTTGTGTGGCCGTACACAAAAAGTTGTCTTTAAATCATCTGTCTCTAAACCTATTTATGTAACATCAGGTGTCCCTCAAGGTAGTCACCTTGGGCCTTTATTATTTAATCTCTTTATTAATGATCTTCCTGCAGTAATATCTAACTCGCACGTGTACATGTTTGCGGATGACGTTAAATTATGTTTATCCTATAATGAACCTTCTGTCAGTAACTTACTACAGTCTGATCTTAGTGCACTATCTGATTGGTGCAACTTTAACCAACTTAATTTAAATTGTTCTAAATGTAAAGTAATGTCTTTCTGTAGAAGTACTCCTCATACTGCTTAGTACTCGCTTGATGGCTCACCACTCGATCGCGTATTAGAAATGAAGGATTTGGGTATTATTCTTGACCCAAAATTAAAGTTTGATTCTCATATATCGTGCATGGTTAATAAAGCCATCAGTGTCGTTGGTTTCATCAAGCGGTGGTCGAAAGAGTTTAACGATCCCTACACTACTAAAACACTTTATACATCCCTAGTGCGTCCCATCCTCGAATATGGATCTTGTGTGTGGTCTCCGCAATACAAGATTCATCAGGATAGAATCGAATCTGTTCAGAAGAAATTTCTTTTATTTGCACTTAGAAGTTTTAACTGGGTTCCCGGTGTTGATTTGGCTTCTTATTCAAGTAGTCTTCTATTAATTAACCTTTCTTCTCATTTAAACCGTAGAGCTATGCATGGAGTTTTATTTGTTACTAATCTGCTCAATGGTGAAATCGACTCACCCATTTTATTAAGTCGAATTAACTTAACTGTCCCTATTAGATCTTCTCGTAACTTCGTACCTATTAACCTTGATCGTTGCTCTACCAACTATGTAATGCATGAACCGTTTCGAGTAGTGTGCGCAGACTACAATAAGATGTTTTCACTTGTTTCCTTTGAGGCCTCCATTCCCATACTAAAAAGACCCATACTGCTTAACTTATCTAGTCATAGTCACTAATCACTAATCTTATGATCTGATTGGGTTTTTCTGGGTTTTTCCCAATCCTTGCAACAAATGTTGGATCATTAAATTTTTGTTAACTCCCCAGAATATTTTAATTTTTAAACTTCTTTATTTCATTTCAGTTTGCTTACTGATTTAATTTTAAATTTTGTTCATTAATCTTAAACATTTTTGTAGCTTAAGCTTTACTTTTTAATTTGATTTAATTTTAAATTTTTTGTCGACTGATATTAGTTGACAATAAATAAATAAATAAATAAATAAATAAATAAGTAAATAAATAAATAAATAAATAAATAAATAAATAAATAAATAAATAAATAAATAAATAAATAAATAAATAAATAAATAAATAAATAAATAAATAAATAAATAAATAAATAAATAAATAAATAAATAAATAAATAAATAAATAAATAAATAAATAAATAAATAAATAAATAAATAAATAAATAAATAAATAAATAAATAAATAAATAAATAAATAAATAAATAAATAAATAAATAAATAAATAAATAAATAAATAAATAAATAAATAAATAAATAAATAAATAAATAAATAAATAAATAAATAAATAAATAAATAAATAAATAAATAAATAAATAAATAAATAAATAAATAAATAAATAAATAAATAAATAAATAAATAAATAAATAAATAAATAAATAAATAAATAAATAAATAAATAAATAAATAAATAAATAAATAAATAAATAAATAAATAAATAAATAAATAAATAAATAAATAAATAAATAAATAAATAAATAAATAAATAAATAAATAAATAAATAAATAAATAAATAAATAAATAAATAAATAAATAAATAAATAAATAAATAAATAAATAAATAAATAAATAAATAAATAAATAAATAAATAAATAAATAAATAAATAAATAAATAAATAAATAAATAAATAAATAAATAAATAAATAAATAAATAAATAAATAAATAAATAAATAAATAAATAAATAAATAAATAAATAAATAAATAAATAAATAAATAAATAAATAAATAAATAAATAAATAAATAAATAAATAAATAAATAAATAAATAAATAAATAAATAAATAAATAAATAAATAAATAAATAAATAAATAAATAAATAAATAAATAAATAAATAAATAAATAAATAAATAAATAAATAAATAAATAAATAAATAAATAAATAAATAAATAAATAAATAAATAAATAAATAAATAAATAAATAAATAAATAAATAAATAAATAAATAAATAAATAAATAAATAAATAAATAAATAAATAAATAAATAAATAAATAAATAAATAAATAAATAAATAAATAAATAAATAAATAAATAAATAAATAAATAAATAAATAAATAAATAAATAAATAAATAAATAAATAAATAAATAAATAAATAAATAAATAAATAAATAAATAAATAAATAAATAAATAAATAAATAAATAAATAAATAAATAAATAAATAAATAAATAAATAAATAAATAAATAAATAAATAAATAAATAAATAAATAAATAAATAAATAAATAAATAAATAAATAAATAAATAAATAAATAAATAAATAAATAAATAAATAAATAAATAAATAAATAAATAAATAAATAAATAAATAAATAAATAAATAAATAAATAAATAAATAAATAAATAAATAAATAAATAAATAAATAAATAAATAAATAAATAAATAAATAAATAAATAAATAAATAAATAAATAAATAAATAAATAAATAAATAAATAAATAAATAAATAAATAAATAAATAAATAAATAAATAAATAAATAAATAAATAAATAAATAAATAAATAAATAAATAAATAAATAAATAAATAAATAAATAAATAAATAAATAAATAAATAAATAAATAAATAAATAAATAAATAAATAAATAAATAAATAAATAAATAAATAAATAAATAAATAAATAAATAAATAAATAAATAAATAAATAAATAAATAAATAAATAAATAAATAAATAAATAAATAAATAAATAAATAAATAAATAAATAAATAAATAAATAAATAAATAAATAAATAAATAAATAAATAAATAAATAAATAAATAAATAAATAAATAAATAAACAAATAAACAAATAAATAAATAAATAAATAAATAAATAAATAAATAAATAAATAAATAAATAAATAAAGTAAGTAATTAGCTTGAATCTCAATTAGTTTTTTTTTTTGTTGATAAAATATAATAATATAGACAAGCAAATTCATAAACAGGGTCAATAATAAATTCAATTTAATATGTTATTGCATTTGCTTTTGTTAGGTTTGACTACTGCTTAACAGTTTAGAAAAATGAATAAACAAGTGCATATAGAAAAAACATACTGTACGGCAATACGGCCTCACATGTCAAACCACACAAAAGCAAACTTACTCTCAGAGAAGGAGACATTTGAATTGTACACACGTTTTGTTTTTTTTTTTTCTTTCGATTACATACCCAATATTTCCATTGATGAAAGGCCTTCCAACGCTGGCATAAAGATGTACATGATCGTGTTTTCTCTTCGGATATTGTACCTGTGTTTATGGATTTACTTATTTCAAGTTAGCTTTGGTGGTCTTTATTATTATTATTGCTGGGATATATATTCATTTCTTTTTAACTCTTTTTATATATTTTTTTTTATACCGCACTAAAACCAAAACAAAACTTGTCACCAACCAAAGCATTACAAAAAGACGAGGTACACTTTTAACTTAAAACATCTATGCCGGTTCAGGTATCTTCCACATGGTTTTCCGTTTGGTGAGGTTGAAAAGAGAGAGGTTAAGTTGGCGCTTTTTTTGCCGGTTGATCTCGCTGTGCGACACGCGGGGGTAAATCAATTGTTCGGGGCTGCTTACTTTTTCTCTCACCCCACCTACTTTGCTTTGTATATACATATGTTCAGCAACTCAAAACAAATCGAAAAACGAGCAAACTGAATATAATGTGGAGGGGTGAGGAACTGAAGTTTGGCTGTAACATGAAACAGCTTAGAATTTTCACCATCAACTGCACTTATATAACATACCTTAATTGAGCTATACAAGCGAAAACTCCACAAGTTACCTGATTTCCACAATTGTGGCTATTGCCGACTTAATGAGGCTATCTTCGCTCAAGCGAACATGTGTCGCTGGCACAGGGGCGATCGATAAGTTTTATAACAATTCTTAACTTCACTTTATAATTTTTTTTCTCTTCTCACGTGGTTTGAATTGGATATTACTAACGCAACTGCAATTAGATCGGAAGACGCAGAATAAGAATGCTGCAAAAGGTTAGCAGCTCTTTTATAGGCACTTACTCCAAAGCTTTTTTCTAATGCGTTTGTCTGCATTTTCTTGCGCACACCTTCGCTTAGACGAAAGCTTTGAGTGGAACGTTCTGAGCGGCAGATGGCTTGGAATATTCTGAGACAAAAACGAACAATGAAACGCGAAAGCATAATGAGCACTGTAACGGGGATCGCCTTACTCAATTGATCTTCTTTGTTTTAAGGTTTCGTTTTTCGTTGCTGTATGCAGTTATTTGATTGAGTTAAGCAATCCAGGCGACAAAATTGTCTGTTCTGTTTTGCTGTTGCACGACCAAAAAAAGGAAAATCGTAATACTGCTACCGTTACACTTTTGACCGTTACATTTTAATACTGTTGAAGGAATATATGCAGCTGGCTGAATGTAATCTAACTTGGAAGAAAGATGTTGCGGCATAGTTGGAAAACTAATGTAGCATCCACAAATATAAAATGTATGACTTCCAAGTGCATTATTAATTTGAAAATCATCTAAGTCAAAAATGTAAGGAATAACTAAAGAATTTGGAAAGTAATCAAGTTTTTTTTTTTTAATAAATCTCCACTTGCAAAATTAGCATTGTGTCTTTTGCTTGTCGTAAGAGAAGAAAAAAGTTTTGTATTACTAAGAGTATTTGTAAGTAGCTCTGGAATTTCAAAATTTACTTAAAAATAAATTCCAGTGGCATTATTTGAATATATGAGGCCTTAGGGGCTAATGTTGGGTTTCCATTTAAAGCTACTTCTGAGATTTCTTTACAAACTAACATAGAACTTGGGTCCTTATACAAACTTAAATCTTTTCATATCTTTACTAATTTGGATATTTAGACAAGTTTTAATTGCCAAAGATATTAAATTTGTTAAATTTGAAATAATATGTTGAAAGTTGATGGCTTCCTTTTTTAAATCTCTTACTAAATCAAGCACATTAGCACCTTGCTCAGCAGGCTGTACACTAACCGTAACAGGAATTTGTACTATATCTTCATCAGGGAAGTCGTTTGAATGAGGTATTACAGTATTTAAATCACTAGCGCCTTCTAACTTATGAGATTTTTCTAAGTGTTTTCGAAAGTTTGCAAATGTAGTAAATGTTGCATTGCAATTATTTTGCACGCAAATCAATTTCAATAATTTAGATGTTAATAGATGGTCACTCTTCAAATGAGAAATTTATTGTAAAGCGGTTGAAAATTTATTGCAACACTTAAAGCACGAAAACATTTTTAAATAGATATAACTTCCCTTAGGCCCAATTTCTCAATGTCCGGTTAAATTTTCGTTTAGCTAAACGCAAATTTAATTTAATGGTAGAGTTAAACGGTTTGGTTTTCTCAAAGCCAAATTTACCCTTCATCGATAAGTAACTATCGCCTTAACAGCGTTGCCACATATATACAAATCATGGCATATAAAGTGAGCAGTTTAGCTGTTTTTTGCTGTTTTCTGGCAACATTGCATGATTTCTGTTTAAAATCCCACATATGATTAATTCGAGCGCAAAAGAACTTAATTGTTTACCTATTACTATGGCAAGCCAATTGATCTACAATCCTTGCAAGAATGATTTTGCACGTAGATTTTGTAAGCCTGAGCCGCTGTACAAATTTGGCATCATCCAGTTCAGTGAAATGCATGGACATAAAACACTCTTTTATGTGATGCCATATTGATTTAATAACAAAAATAAACAATTCAAACGACAGCTGTTTGCCTTCTCGATAACTCTTAACGATATATCGTGACAAAAAATCAGCTTAAATTTTAAACGCGACCCAGCCTTCCGGTTAGTTTGTTTTTCATTTACTCCTAACCGAACATTGAGAAACTCAAATTTGACTAAACGTCAGTTAGTTTACCTAACCGGACATTGAGAAATTGGGCCTTAGATATATTAATTGAGTTTATTAATAAGACTGGTTACTTTAACAGACTTAAAATCAAAAAAGTACTTTTGAATAAAGAGCCAGACTTGTTTACT
This sequence comes from Scaptomyza pallida, assembly GCA_018152965.1. Classification (NCBI taxonomy): domain Eukaryota; kingdom Metazoa; phylum Arthropoda; class Insecta; order Diptera; family Drosophilidae; genus Scaptomyza; species Scaptomyza pallida. The sequence goes on from JAECXP010000196.1 coordinate 1,854,529, forward strand.
AGCTTCTGGATATTCTATATTAAAAACTTGAAAAATTTTGAAGCAAATATCTAAAGCTTGCAAAAATGAAGTAGCTTTAAAAAGAGTTTTGTCAAACTCGTCAATGTCTGTATCGGAAAGCCACTCTACAATCAGAAACCCAGTGGCGGCGAGCTAAATGAGGTCGGTCGAAATAATGCATTATTTCGAGCCGAAATGTAATCTATTACCTATGATCTTTTTTCCATCGCATTTGTAATGGACAAAAAAAAAACGACTGCTTTCACGAGCGCAATGAGCAACTTCGTTTTTGTACGCCCCTTTCCCTCTTACCCACAAACGATTTTCGTCTTTCGTTTTTTGCATGTTTCGTCTTGGGTATGGTCCGCGTGCGTTTCTTTGTCTATGCCTATTCCTTTTGTATGTATAGTGCGACACGCGTCATTTGTATTAATTTCTCGACTTGTGTGGACGCATTGGTATTTGGTATGTATAAATCATCTTTTTTAGATTTTAATAACAACAAATTAATAATGTTTAATTTACAGATGCTATTAAAACAGAAGGTTGCACCAACCAAACATACGCAGCAACTATAAGAAATGGCTTCCGTGTCGAAAAAGGTCGGCTTGCTAAGCAAGAATTTGATAATAATTCTTAGTTTTTGGCTTATTATCAATATTGAAGTCAAAAATATTGTTATTTTTTAAGTCTTATTTTTAATATAGAAATGTTAAAATTAAAATTTAAAAAAAAAATATTACTAGTTTACTAGAGCGTATATTTTGTTTCTTTGGTAATCAATTATTTATTAACATATATGGTAAAAATTTACTATCGCGCCACCAGCGATTTTCGGGCTGATTTTTTTTTTACGAGTTTTTTATCACCAGTGAATGATAGAAAAAGGTTCGAGCGATCACTGTGAGATGGATGTGCACGACGGAAAAGGAAATGTGAAAGTGACGCAAAATGACTATAAATAAAAAATACTCCAAAAATCGAATTAGTGTGATCTGCTCCGGAACATAGCCAACAGTGCCTTAGCAGTGGCGTGAGCCACTGCTTTTACGGCATTAGTAAGTTTAAAAGTCAATTCGATTCGATTTAATTCAAAACTGGCATTTACGGCATTTTAAACTTACTAATGCCGTAAAAGGCACTGTTGGCTATGTTCCGGAGCAGATCACACTATCGGGCACATTTTTTTTCACGCACGCACACACACCTATGCATACATACACGAATGGATTTGCAAAATTTGTGAAATTTGTAAAATCTGTAAAACGACAAAAAAAATTTTTTTTTTCCAATGCGCCTGCTTAATATGACTGGCTATGATGTTGCCAAGTCATAAGGGAGCATGAAAAAGAAAATCAGCCCGAAAATCGCTGGTGCCGCGATAGTAAATATTTACCACATATATTACATTTGCAGGAAAGTAAGCCATTTTACATAGTGGGAAATTGTGTTGCAGGTATATTGTCTAGTAATGTAAGCACATTACCATCCCATAAGCGAATTTTAAATCGTATGCTACGTTTTCTACAGGTTGCAGAATTTCTGCATTACAATATTTAAAAATGCTACGCTTGGGTAATGGAATGAAACTTCGGCTCTTCATTACTTTCTGCATTACGAAATTCAATAAACTCATGCAGCGTGCCTACAAAGCGGCCATTGGTTAAGAAAGAAACCTAGCTTGTATTCGGTTTTTGAATGCATACAGGCGAGAAGTATTGCATTCGTAATCGATCTAATAATGAGCAGTTGCGCCACTGGGAAGGGCTGAATTCGGAGACCAGCCGAAGTATATTTATTGGTTATACCTTCAATATGATGCTGGTAATTATTTATAATGGCAATACGCGTTACCAAGCTCTCCTGTGCGTCCGCAATTGTGACTTTTTTATTTTTTTTTCCCTTGTCGTCGTAAAACTTTGCAGTGGGGAGAAGCACGCCGTTGAGCAGTATTGTATTCTTATTTTGGTCCAATAAGAACGATCGGTTCTTAAATCAAGAACGTCCGTTCATAATGAATCAGAAACGTTCGTTCTTAGAGTATGAACCAATGTTCATATAGTGTGTCGTTATTAACAAACTGTTCTTAAAATAAGAACATGAGTTCTTATTATAGGCTAAATGGAACAAAACGTTCTTACAACTAGAACAAATGTTTTTATTTTGGTCGAATATGAACAATCGGTTCTTAAATCAAGAACGTCCGTTCACAATTTAAGAACAAAAAAAATCAAGAACATGTTATAAGAACGCCGTTCTATTTTAAATACCAAAAAGATAAGAACGAAATGCAGAACGAATCAAGAACATTTTTCGCAGAACATTTTTTCTGGGTGTGGTTTCACATCATAGGTAGTAGACATGTTGGTCCACTCTGACTTGTTGCTGAGTTCCGTTTTAAAGAGTTAATCAAAACTGAACTTGGCCATCTCAACATTCTGCAGATATTCCAGCAACAGGTCAGTTGCAGTCGCAGACAAGTCAGCTGGTCTTGCCTCTGTTATCCTCATAGTAGATCCGCGGGCAATGTGCTTGATATACAAGTGTAGTGGTGGAAGTCCGAGCAGCACGTCCAGAGCTGAGGATGGACAAGTGCGCATGGCGCCCGAGATAAACGTGCAGGTAATTCTCTGGAGTTTGCCCAGTTGCCTTCTCAATCTCTCATCAAGGTCAGCGCGCTTCGCCCAAACCGCAGCCCCGTAGCTGACTATAAGCCTCACCATTGCAACGTACATCCACAGAAGAATCTGTGGAGACACTCCCCAATTTTTCCCTGCAAGAGATCTACAGCTCATTAGGGCCATTGTGCCTTGCGAACGGCATGTTCCACATGTTGTCTCCACACTAATCGCTTGTCTAGGATGACTCCCAGATATTTGACTTCAGTGGAGACCGGTATTACAATACCCCCAATGGTTATGGACCGAATGGATGTCAGCTTGTAGCGATTGGTGAATTCGACAATTGTGGTTTTCGCTGGATTGATATTTAGCCCCACGTCTCTGCACCAGTCAAAGCTGAGTTTAAGGCCCAGTGTAATCATATCGCACACTGTGCTCTCAAAGTTTCCTTTGCTGATTTCGAACCTATTTTCTGTAAGTTTATCTAGCAGCTCATCCACCACGAGGCTCCAATGTAGTTGTAGTTTGAGCTCTAACTGTCACATAGTTGACAGTGACTTCTGCTATTCTACTGTCAAGGAGTTTACCCAACCAGAACAGAGTGCTCTAACCACAACAATCATGATGACACTCATCAAAAAGCACCCTCTATGTCCATAAAGGCAAAAAGAGCTACCTCTTTGGACTTTATAGAGCGCTGGACACTGTCAACCAGGCTTAGGTGTGCCGATTCAGTTGCCTTACCTTCTCTATAAGCATGCTGATGCGCTTGCAGAGGACCTTGCATCAAGTGCGGGTTTCTAATATGATTATCCACAATCTTTTCGAAGGCTTTCAGCATGAAGGAGGTTAGGCTGATCGGCCCAAAGGATTTGCGATGAAATGGGTCTTTCTTCCCTCACCCTAGCCGTTCTCCAAGCCCCAGGAATGTAGCCCATAGCTAGGCTCCCCCGGAAAATACTTTAAAGGAAGAACATTACCTGTTCTACACCCTTCCGAAGGTAGATGGGAATGATGCCATCCGTCCCCTGAGCCTTGTAGGGGCTGAGTTTACTTACTGCCCACCTAATCTTTTGCTCAGTAACGATCGCTGCAGCCAGGCTTCAGTCAGGTCTCCTGTTGGGGATCCTTTCGTAACTGCTGTCTACTTTTGAGATGGTTCTGCATAGAGGGAAGTGAGTTTGCAATCGGAGTTCCGCCTTCTCCTTCTTATCCTCTGTTAATGAACCATCCGATCTTTTCAGGCAAAGCTCAGAGAGTACTTTGCCCTTTGAGATCGCCCTAAAAACTCTAGCCGCTGGTGCGGCTTTTTCTATGTTGGAACAGATTTTCAGAAAGTGAGCCCGCTTACAATACCGGATTTCCTTGTTATACTCTGTCAGCTTTTTGGTATATAATTCCCATTTAGTGCTACTCTTTTTAGCTGTGTTAAACAGCTTCCTAACTTCTGCACGAAGCAGCCCTAGCTTCTTGTGCCACCAAGGATTGTCCCTGTTGGAGTCTATTTGTTTGAAAGGACAGCTTGCATAATATGAATTCAAGATAGTCTCGCCTACTTCTTCTGAGAGTTGTTCAAAATCCTTAGGAGAGGATACTCTCCTAATCTAGTCCAGTCTACTCAGATTTAATCCTAGACAGGATTAATAGAGTGACCAGTCAGTCCGACGTGGATTCTTTATAACCCTGCTGAAACTTCGGTTGCTATGGATGTCGAAGAGAATGATTCTGTGATCCGACATGGACGGTTCTAAGGAGACCTTCCAGTTGCGAAACAACCGGGAGCCCCCCTCATTGCCGAAAGTGATATCAAGCACTTCGGCCCAAGTTTTAGTAATAAAGCTACCACAATACTCCCGAACTCGCCAGTGATCATCACCGCTACTAGATCTCTGTTGAGAAATTAAGAGAGACAGAGAAAGTTAATGTTCTTTCGCACCAAGATACAAGTTCTCGGTGATGCCTCCCTTACGTCTGCAATTGTTTGCATACTCACTCGATTAATGCCACAGATCCTGCTTCTAACGACCCAAGGCTCCTGGATGAGTACCAGCCCAAGGTCAGACCTGGAGACCAATCTGCCGATGACAACCGAAGCTGCCTCGCGTGTTGCAGGTTGATCTGTGCCACGCTGGTGACCACCATCCTTAGAGCTCTTCTTCACCCTCCGAAAGCGTCAGATACCAGCTAGGCACATCATCGGCGTTCGCCTCCGTGCACGCTCCACATCCGCAGGATCCTGCTTCTTGTGCAGGCGGCACTTCAGCTGGCCGAAGCGGTAACTCACCAACATACTCCCATTTTTGAGGAGAGTGAGCGCCTTCCCATCCACGCCTATCGTCAGCACCTAACTGCCTCTCAACTCCTGGTGTCGGATCACGCGCCATTATTCGGTGAGAAGGCCCTTGTTGAGCATACAAAGAGACCTCTCCACCGTCTCACCGGCAGTGCGAGGCTGGTAGAGCTGGCAGGTGCGGAGCTGCACGCCTACCATGGTGCTGATGGTGAGCACTGTCAGCTCTAGCCACTTTTTGGCATCACTGTCCATACAGTCTACCAGAACTCGACCATCCCGGAACAGGATGCCATTGAAGTTGCGAGCTGAGGTCCAACCCTTCCTCATCTCATCGACAAAGGCCTGCTCCACCGCCGACAGCTCTTCCTTCGACAAAAGCCTCCTCGGGTAATTACGTGACAGAACAGCCAAGTGTGTACCATGATGCAATAAGTATAAGGTGGTCTCGTTCGAAAAAGTTGTGCCTTAGCTTATGCTAGCAATAAGTGCGAGTGAAACGTACAAAGTATAGTGAGTGTGGACGAAACGGCAATAGAGACTGTTGTTGTCCCAAGAATTTAAAATAGCTCAATACAATAGAGTTGAATTTTTTTAAAGTTTTATTTTTAATAATTTTGCATTCGCAATCAATATTTGCTTTTGCTTTTGTAATGAAATTCGTTTGCTGAGGTTCTTAATTCTAAAGTATATTCTAATTTTATAATAAAAAGTTTTTACATTAATATTAACGTCAACATTTCTGCAGCTTTAATTTATTTTTCTGTAACATTATTAGTTATATAAAAATGTTCTCCAACATAACATAGAAATATTAATTCTTGCTGTTTTGTTTACAAATTGCTCCGATGGTTTTATTAGTCCGCCACGAGATACTTCATCCACGTATGTGAGTGTCGAACCAGTATCTGAGCAGTCAATCAATTTTAAAATTTTTATTAAATAACCTGCTAAATACTCGATGGTCTTCCGTCAACTCATCGATATTAATAACTGCAGTTATGCTTGGAATTTCTACCTCGAAATCTTCGGGCTCATTTTCATTATTTTCTATACCTGCGCAACTTAGGTCTAGGTTAAGCCAATCTTCTAAGCTCTCGCCTTCAACTTTTCCATTATTGGACAGAAGTTCTGTGTTCTTGGCTGTATAATATAAGAGAATTTTAATAAATAATAATATGTAAAGACGAACATAAATCATAAAGGACAAAACACAGAATACTAAACATTACTACCAACAAAACACAGAATACTAAACATTACTACCAACAACGATCAACATTCACGATCAAGACTTTGCTGAAACATAAAGCTAAACATTTGACAATTATTATCAATATTATTGAAATAAATTATTTTTCTATTGATTGTTTTAAGTTTGTCATACCTGTTATGTATTTTCTTAATCTATACTAAAACTGAAGAGGAGCTGGGTGGTCAAACTGGCCACCTTTCGATCGCATGGCGCCAAAAAAAATTTTTAGATTCTCATCAGCTGGATGGCTAAACCAGGGTTTTGCTGAACACATAATAAGTTAAATATAATAAGACTTTTTTTTAAATTCTTGTAACACACTTACTTTCCGATACATTAAGCTCTCTGCAAAGTCTTTGGTTTCCAGCACACAAATCCAATTTCAAGGCCTTTTAAAGTCTCTATACTTTTCTTTGCTTAGTGGCTGTATGCACTTTGGGTAGGTATTAAATGTTTACGCAATTGGTCATGCCTTCAAAGGTTTGGGTACTGGACCGCATAATGAGGTTATGTTCAACCAAGAAAAAAAATGTGATCTTGCCAGAGGGGCATATTGTCAGACCAAGAGTAGGGGGGGTAAATATTAAATGAAATTATCTCCCTGCTTCGTATTCAAACTCCTCCGGTTCTGCTCCCGGCACTCTGATCGCAGCACTGCCTATGCGGTTGCCAAAGCTCCTTTAGTCGAGACATCCACCTCTCCAGTTTTTGGCAAGCTGAAAGCTCCGCCTCCGTGGGTGCTTCGCCGAAGAACTTGCGAATTAAACGTATCATCATATATGTGTCCGCACCCAGAATAGTCCCGTGTCGGCCACTGCTAACCGCTCGCCTTCCAGTTGTGGTCAATTACCGCTTCATCGGGGCTCGAACCCTTATAAGCCCGGCTCAGCCTCGAGCTCCGCTTTCAGGTTATGATCGCCACGCCAATATGTCTAGACCCAATTTGTTGTTGGGGTCGGGTGAAAAAAAATTTTTTTTTCTTTTTCACTCGCGATTTTTTTTTTTCCTTTTTATACATTGATACCAATGGTATCATAGTATATTGGGTTTGTGCAATGTCCGTCATGGTGTCTGTCCGTCCATCTGTCCGTCTGTCTGTATGAACGCAACTTTTTTCGACACCCTTAGAGCTAGAGCCTTGTAACTTTGCAAATTTCTTGGTACATGTCTTCGTCAGACAAAGTGTTAGAGCCCCACGACCTCAGGGGGCCTGGCAAATCGATAACAAGTCGATACGCCTCGATGTGCACATCGATAAAACACAAATATATCCCACATTTTAGCAGCTAGAGTCACCAAATTTGATGGAAAGATAGCTGGTGACATTCCCCAAAAAACTGCATCAAAAGTTTGGATGCCACACCCACCTATTCCGCCCTCAGCCCCCCTTAAATTATAAACAAAAATGCCTGTATCTTCTACAGTTTTGAAGCTATAGACACCAAAATTGACATGAAGGTAGATGCTGACATCTGACAAAGTAATGCATCAAAACATTGGATGCCACGCCCCCAAACAACGGAACATGCCCCACCGCCTTAAAAAAAATCGTAAGGCATGTATCTTCGCCAGTTTTTAAGCTAGAGTCACCAAATTTGGTATGAACATTGGTAGTAATATCCGTAACAGGTGTACATCAATGTTTTGGATGCCCACTTATACCTCCCACCTCTATATCTTTATCAGTTTTTGCGCTAGAGTCTCCAATTTAATACCCAAAACCCTCATATATTACTATTTGCACTCAGAATCCTTAACACAGCTATGTGAACTGGTATCAAAGTATATCGCAGTCGGTTGCGTCCGACTGCAACGTTTTTACTTGTTTATTATTTATTTTCTTATTTTTAAGAATTTTGAAATAAAGACTTTTTTATAATAAATAACATTTTTCTTACTTTCGACTGTCCAACTTGCAGCGAACACCAAAACTCACTCTGCTCTGCTTCTTTTTCCAGGAAACAGTCAGGTGACCAGATTTTGGTCGGCTCTCTCTTTGCCAAAAATGTAGTATTTTAAATCGTGTTCCTAAATCTAATTGGCGATTCCTAACACTTTTACTAACCCGATTTGCTAGCCGGTAGACAACGTTAACATCAAGTCCCAATAAAAAAATTTTTTTCTTTGTTTGGTTTTTTTAATTTTTTTTTTTCATTTTTATTTAAAATTTGTTCTAAGATGGTAGGTATTGTCTTAGCCGATTTAATAAACTTGGTACATGCCTTCGTCAGACAAAGTGTTAAATTTAGGGCTCTACGACCTCAGAGGGCCTGGAAAATCGATAACAAATCGATACACCTCGTTGTGCGAATCGATAAAACATATATATATCCCACATTTTAGCAGCTGGAGTTACCAAATTTGGGGGAAAGAAAGCTGGTGACATTCCTCCACGCACAGCCCCCCTCCAAATTTAAACAAAATTGCCTGTATCTCCGACAGTTTTGAAGCTATATTCACCAAAATTGCCATAAAGGTAGATGCTGACATCTGACACAGATATGCATCAAAACTTTGGATGCCACGCCCCCAAACAACGGGACATGCCCGACCGCCCTAATAAACACCGGAATGAATGCATCTTCGCCAGTTTTTAAGCTAGAGTCAACAAATTTGATGGCAAGATAGCCGATGGCATTCCCCAAAATACTATAAACTAAAGTGCCTGTATCTTCCACAGTTTTGAAGCTAAAGCCACCAAAATTGCCATAAAGGTAGATGCTGACATCTGACACAGATATGCATCACAATGCATGTATCTTCGCCAGTTTTTGGGCTACAGTCACTAAATTTGGTGGGCATATTGTTAGTGACATCCGTAACAGGTGTGCATCAAAATTTTAGATGCCATGCCCACTTATACCGCCCACCTCTATATCTTTGTCAGTTTTTGCGCTAGAATCTTCAAGCTTGGTAGGGGTACAGAAGGTGCCATCCGCCACAGATATGCAGCACAAATTTGGATGTCACGCCGCACCGTCTGCCTAATATTTATACCCCTATATATTACTATTTGTTCACAGAACCCTTAACACAGCGGGAGCATGTCATAACGCCCAGTGTCATAGCGCCCGTGGACGTTATGACACCAAAAATAGTGTCATAGCGCCCATTCTCAAAGTGTCTTGACGCCCGTGGGTGTTATTACACTTTCAAAAGTGTCATAACGCCCTCAACTTTTTAAAACTTGCAAAATGCATCAAGAATCAATGAGCTTACCGATATGAATTTACCGTTCATTTTCTTATCTCTTTTTCAAGCTTTCGTTACAATATTCTTCTGAGGGTCAATGTCTAGTTTCCACTGCATTGTCAAATATTGACAAAAAAAAAAACAAAAATCACCATAATAGGGGTTTTTTTTTTTAAATTTATTGCCGATGACGCAAAAATGCTATTTTTAAAAAATAATTGTATAAACAGAAAAAAAGTGGATATGATAATAATACATTGGAACGAAAAATAACGCCCGATAGTGTGATCTGCTCCGTAACATAGCCAACAGTGCCTTAGCAGTGGCGTGAGCCACTGCTTTTACGGCGTTTGAAAGTTTTTAAGGCATTTTAAACTTCCTAATGCCGTAAAAGCAGTGGCTCACGCCACTGCTAAGGCACTGTTTGCTATGTTCCGGAGCAGATCACACTATCGGGCGTTATTGCACACCCAGATAAGTCGTTCATATTTCGTTTCTATTTTTCGTCAAAAATTATTTTTTAAAAATAGCATTTTTGCGTCATCGGCAATAAATTTAAAAAAAAAAAACCCCTTATTATGGTGATTTTTGTTTTTTTTTTTGGTCAATATTTGACAATAATATGTGTTGGGAGCTGCCCAACCTTTTCGACAACTTTGATTTGCTTAATAAAAGAAAAGTTTAAGTAAACCGGCACAATGTCTTAGTTTTTCACAATTATTTATTAAGCAGATCGCCTGACATTTAATTACAAAATGCGCGCGACGCGTTCTTTACATTTGTTCTTTTAGTTTATTTTATTTCAATTTGCACTGGTCAATGCCTTGCTATTTGGCATTACACGCAACCGATGTAGACGAAAGACAATCAAAGAGTAATAAGCATGCGTGCTTGGCTTTGTTGGGTATGCAAAAAGCAAAGAAGAGAAGTGCAGTTATAGAATATATGACGATAGCTTAAGAGAGCAGCGCTGCTTTAAGCGCTTGCATGTTAACAAATTAAGAGCGTACTCAGGCAGCAACAGCTGCTGCCCTAAACATCCTCCCCCCCGTTGAAAAACCCAGAGTTTTCAACAGGATCATTAACGGGAAGAATGACTAACTTGTTGACAGCTCGACGTGTTGTTCCAGTAGGCGTGCGCAGGACAGCGACGCGTACAACGCCATCATCTCCGTGGATGGTCTCTTCAACTCGAGCTAGGGGCCATTTTAGTGGGGGTAGATTTTCGTCCTTTATACAAACTAGATCGTTCACCTTGAGAGAGGTCTGAGAAGTCCTCCACTTTATACGCTGCTGAAGAAAAGAGAGGTACTCCTCCTTCCATCTTTTCCAGAAAAGTTGCTGGATGTAAGTAGCATGCTGCCAGCGATCGAGACGGCTGCAGTTCAGAGATGAAAGGTCTGGCTCAGGGAGTGCAACGAGTGGTCTACCAATAAGAAAATGGCCAGGTGTCAAAACGTCAAGGTCTACAATAGGGATACAAGAGGGCGTGAATTAATTATTGCTTGAATTTGGCACACCAAGGTGCGCAATTCATCAAATCCAAGAATCGAAGACCCCATAGCGCGATATAAATTATGCTTGGCTAGCTTAACTGCGGCCTCCCATAGGTCGCCGAAGTGGGGCGATCGAGGAGGTATGAATTTCCAGTCGAATCCATTGCTCAAGCAGTAGGCATGAACTGACTCGAGATGCTTTTCATTTAAGAACAACTTCCGCAGCTCCAGTAGCTCGTTTTTTCCACCAACGAAATTAGTTGCAATGTCAGACCAGATGCAGTTGGGTATGCCGCGAGTAGCAACGAATCGCTTAAGAGCGCTTAGGAAACCATCAGTAGAGAGATCCTTGACAAGTTCTAACCAAACAGCCTTGGTGGCGAAGCAAACAAAGACGCATATGTAGCACTTGTAAGGAGCCTTATTCCGAACCTCTGGCCTGTAATAAAAAGGGCCGCAATAATCAACTCCTGTGATCATAAATGCTTGTGAGCTCTGGACGCGTTCTTTTGGTAGACTTGCCATGATGTGTTCAACAAGGCGTGGACGTGCTCTACAGCAAATGATGCACTTGCGCAGGGCTCGCGATACTGTTTTTAGACCGCCAATTGGCCAATACTGCGTTCGCATCGCAGCAAGAAGAGCTTGGGGACCAGCGTGATGGTACTTACGATGAAAGTAAGTTACGATAGATAATGTCAAGGGATGATTCTTCGGTAGCAAAATTGGATGGCGGGCGTCGAAGCCAAGTGTTGAATTCGTCAGGCGTCCGCCTACACGCATTAAACCGAAGTCATCGAAGTCATCTTTTTCTTCTGAAGCTGAATATATTCTTCATGCAGATGAGCCCTTTGAACGACGCGAATAAGAATGTATGTCCCAAGACGAATGTTTTCTGCCGAGAGCTGCACCGATTTAGAAGAGGTCCGCAGATTGATGAACTTGTGCACATAGCCAAAAATGCGCTGTGTGATTCCAAATGAATTTATGTATTTCAACGATAGCGACATATCGCCATAATCAGACGTAACTAAGAGAGTCTTCTTCCGAATATCCGGTAACTGGAGCTGAGGAAGGCAGTGTGCTGGCCATTGATCAAGATTTTCCTGCAAGAACGGAGGACCTCGCAGCCAAAGCGCTGAGTGCAATAGCCCCTTTGGTGATGCTCCCTTGGAAATAATATCAGCAGGATTCATTGAAGTCGGCACATATCGCCATTCCATATCCGACGTTAGCTCCTGTATGGCACAAATTCTATTTGCGACAAAGACATTGAATTTAGATGATTCTTCTAGCAACCAAGAGAGGACTACTGATGAGTCTGACCAGCAGTAAACCTTGCAGTTAAAAATCTTCATCTTCACTATTTCGGAGACCAATTTGCAAGCAAGTGGGCAGCGCATAGCTCGAGCTTCGGAATCGTGATGGTTTTTAAGGGAGCGATACGAGCCTTTGAGCAGAGTAAGTGAGACTGCACCTGGCTGCGAGTTCGAGAGACAGTATAAATGCAGGCTCCATAAGCTTCCAAACTTGCGTCGCAAAATGCGTGTAACTCGAGTACCGCACTTGGAAGTAGAACGTAACGGGGAAATTTTGCGTGATGCATCTCAATAAAGTCGTCACAAAATTTCTTCCAGGCTGTAGCAAGGAGCTGGGGCAAGTTTTCGTCCCATGCTAATTTTTCTCTCCACATCCTTTGCAAAATGATTTTCGCTCTGGTCATTGTGGGCCCGATAAGCCCAAGTGGATCATAACATCTTGCTATGGTCGCTAAAATGGAGCGCTTCGTGCGACTTTTGCAGTCATCGTGAAGAGTAAACGTGAACAAGAAAGCGTCCTCGCGTGGCTCCCAAACAAGTCCGAGTGCCTTTGTGACGTCAACGTTGTCATCGAACTTAAGAAGACTTTCCCTTTCGCTATTTGGAATGTCGTTGATAACGTCTAGACGATTCGAGCACCACTTTCGAAGCCGAAAGTTTCCCTTAGACAAAAGCTTGGTGGATTGATCCATTATGTTGCGCACCTCCTCAAGAGAACTACCTCCTGAAATCATATCATCTACGTAGAAATGCTGCAGAACAATTCGTGAGCCTAGAGGGTAATCCAAACTTTGGTCCTTAGCTAGCTGATGCATAGCGCGTATGGCAAGGAATGCGGCGGGCTTAGTTCCATAGGTGACAGTATTCAACTTGTAGCATTTTATATCCTCTTCGGGAGAGTCACGCCACAGTATGCATTGGAACCAGTCATCAGGAGCGGCGAGCCGGACGCACCGATACATCTTGCAAATATCAGCTGTCAGGGCGATAGGAAAGGTTCGAAAACGAATAAGTATATTAAAAAGCCTTTCTTGGATTGTAGGACCAGCCATGAGAATATGGTTTAAGGATAATCCAGACGTGGTAGCGGCAGAGCCATCGAAGACAAATCTGAGCTTTGTTGTTGTGCTATCCTCTTTCAGCACGCAATGGTGAGGTCGAAAATATTGGCATCTGTGCATATCTGCGCTCGGCACCAGCGACATATGATTGAGATCGACGTATTCCTTCATGAATGCCGAATATTGCGTCTTAAGGTGAGGAGCTCGAACTAATTTTCGCTCAAGGTTTTCAAGCCTGCGCCGGGCTTGCATGTAAGATTCACCCAGGGACTCTGGGCCATGTGTGAATGGCAGGCGAACCGAATATTCGCCTGAAGGCAATCGAACAAAATTCTGCTGAAAGTGGGCCTCGCAAGCGAGCTCTTCCTTTGTAGCCTTGGAAATTGGTTCAACTTGATAGTTGATTTCCCAAAAACGACGCACTAAACCATCCAGCCGAGTGCTGTGAGTGCTAGCGTTCGATGATCTTTGATTAACGACGAACGACGAACGACGAGAGTTTTGGGGTCCGATGACCGCCACCAGATAAGATCCAACCCAGTTGTGTCTTCTGCAACAATGGTAGACCTGGCGCTAGCTGTATTTGCCCAATGCAAAGTAGCTCAAAAAATAAACCAGCTCCGATGAGAAGATCTATACGCTGAGGTATATTAAATGAAGGGTCGGCTAGTTGGATGTTGGAGGGAACGTTCCAACTGAAAGTGCTCACGGACACCCCAGGCTGATTTTCAGTAATTGTCGGGGCGATGACAGCAGTGAGGCTTGCAACAAAATCTGAAGTCCGCGACTTCAGGACGAGGTCGACTGAGTGTCCTTCTGTTTTGAAGTTGGCATCTCCTATGCCAGAAACTGCAGCCTGTGTTTTGATTTTACGAAGTTGTAATTGATTTGCGAAACGAGTAGTAACGAAGTGTAGCTGTGAGCCGGAGTCTAGGAGTGCTCGGCAAGGAACAAAAGAGCCAGAGTTGTTTTTAATAAGTACAACAGCTGTAGCTAGTAGCACGGCATCAGATGTCGAGTGAGATACAAGAGCTTGATGAGAGGTTGGAGATGCCGGTGTGGTGCTGACTGCAGGAAAGGACCCAACTGCAAGCTCGTGAGTGGTGTTGTGGGTGCCGATGGGTGAAGTTTGCATAAAGTGCAACAGAGAATGATGCTTTGCGCGGCATGTGCGGCAGCATCCAGACTTGCAGTCTCGAACTTGGTGCCCCGCTTTAAGACAATTTAGGCACAGGGAGAGCCTTTTAGCTTCCTTTTGTCGTAAGTTTGGAGATAAGTTTTCAAAGCGTGGGCACTGGTATATTTGATGGCTTGTGTTTTCGCAAAAAGAGCACCGAATGGGCTCATTGGAGGCAATGAACGATTTTCTTTGTGTTGTACTCACGGTTTTGTCTGACTTGCCAGTGTGATCCTTTTGCAATGCAAAATCCATATTTTCAAGAGTTCTACATCGTTTTTCCAAAAAGATTTTAAGTTTATTCCAAGATGGTAGCTCGCTGCTTGAAGAAGCTTCTTCCCACTTTGCCTGAGACGCCTTATCAAGCATATGCGTAAGTGATTGCACAATGATACAGTCGGCTATCTCCTCCTTTGACGCAAATGACCTTGTCGGTGAACTCTCTTAACTTTTCTGCAGACGCATCCACCTTCTCAAGCCCAAGTATCTCTCTTATGTGTGCCTGTAAAATAATACGTTTGTTATAGAATCGTTTTTTAAGAACTTCCCAAGCGATAGTATAGTTGCCCTCATTTATTTCCAACGACTGTATGGCATTCAACGCGGTACCGGTTAAGCAGGAACGCAAGTGCTGCAGCTTTTCTATAGACGAGAGCTCGGTCTCCTTGTCGATAATGCTCGTAAACAGCGAATAAAAGTTGGTCCAATCAGCATAGGAGCCATCGAAGCTAGGTAGTGTCAAATGAGGCAAACGAGATCGACTGGGAATGGCGATGACTGACTGAGTATCGGTGGGATTTGGTTTGAGTGTTGAACTGAGCGGCATGCTGCTGAGTTTGCTTAGCGCACGTTGTAAGGTAGTCCTAAGCTGCATTAATGCGGAGCAAAACTGTGCTGGCAACTCACTAGACATGGAGTCAAAGTATATCTCTTCCAAACTGGAATGAGCTGCATCAAAATTTGTCTCCAGTTTGCTTAATAAGTCCAAAAGAGCGTTCAGCGCATACTCATCAAGCGCGGCTAGCTTGTTGTCATCTATATCTTGGCACAGATGCTCCAATCGGTTAAAAATTGACTGCGTCTTTAGCCTCAAAAATGACACTTTATCCACATTAGCACCAGTTGAGGCATTCATGTTTGATGTAGAGCTGGAGCCAGAAGCCTCACCGTTGGAGTTTTCATCAACCATGATGCTTTTTGAGCCTTCGCCAATTTTAAGGTTAAAGCTCACCGAAATATTGCAATTAAAATGCTTTTATGTGAATTTTTGTAGGCCAGTGTAAAACTTTGTTTGTGTTATTGCTGTTGCTGGGTTGTTCCGGCCGTATTTTCGTCATTGAATATTAAAACATCATGTTTAATATTAATTTTTCTCCTACGCGTTTCGACGGCTTTGCCGCCTTCATCAGGGAGTCTGATTTTATTTTTTAAAAACAAAAAATTACATGAAATGACATACATACATACGAAAATAAACACTCTGTTCAATATATACATACATTTGTTGTTGTTATTATGCACCTATTGAAGTGACGTCATTCCTAATCCTAATATTGCCTCTGTCTCCGTATGTTTTCATTGTTGGTGTCATTAGTTAGTTGTTTTTTCGTCCAGTGATTTTTGTTTGTCTTAATGCAGCTTGGTTTGCTGATTGCCGCCGCGTAAATGTAATTTGTTTGGTCTATGTCTTCTTTGTGATTGATCGCTGCGTCTCCCTTCTGCTGTATTCGCAAGCTCTCCAGCGTTAGTCTTGTTCGCTCTCTTCTCTCTATGTCAAGCACCTTAACGTCTGCAAAATCAGCTGAGTGGTCCGTTTCACTCAAGTGCTGTGCTAGTGCTGTTGTTGTCTTTTTGTTTTTTGCGTCTCCTTTATGCTTCGTTATTCTTGTAGCTAGCGATCTCTTTGTTGTACCGATGTACACTCTATTGCAGTTCTCTCCCTCTTTTCCATTGCACCTTATTTCGTAAATTACATTGTTTTGCTTCTCTCTGTCAATTTTGTCTTTCGTGTTCGTAAACAAACTTCTTGTTGTTTTGTGTGCTTTGTATGCGTATGTGAAGTTCTCTGTACTGTCTTTCGGTATCAGTTTACCTAATGTTGCTCTATTTGTTATGCTCTCTATGTATGGTATGCTAATGTATTGTTTATTAAGCTTGTCTTGGGGTGTTGTTGTTTCTAGATTTTTGCTTATTGTGTTGTCAATTTTAATTGTGGTTTCAGTAATTAGTTTTTCTATTAGATGTGTTGGATAATTGTTTTTTATGAGCATTGTTTTTAGTTTAATGTAGTTTTTTGGTCTGTGTTGCTTATCGCAAAGTGTATAAGTATTTCGGATTATGTTTTTTATTGTGTTAATCTTCTGTGACATTGGTTGATTTGAATGAAAATTAATAATCCGTCCCGATGCAGTTCCTTTAGCGTACCAGTCAAATGATAGTTTGTTTCCCTTCCTTTCTATTTCCATGTCTAAATATGCAATTTTACTGCCTGTTTCTGTTTCCATTGTAAATTGAATTCTTTTGTGTTGTTTGTTGAATGTATCTAGAATGATGTGTGCTTGCTTCTTTTTTATGATAATAAATATGTCATCTACGTATTTGGAAATATGTTTGATTGTGATATTGTATTGTTTGAGTTCTGTAATGGCATCGTCTAGAATTTTATCCAGTACAATATTTGCAATTGTCGGTGATAGTGGGTTTCCCATTGGCATTCCAAATATCTGGTTGTATGTTACGTTGTTGTACATGAAGTAGTTGTTCTCTGTCAAAACAAAGTCTAAGATTTCTCTGAATTTTTGTTTTGGTATTTATGTGTATGTTGATATTTCTTCCCATCTATCCATTATGTTTTTTGTTGCAGTGTTAATGGGTATATTAGTGAAAAGTGATATTACATCAAACGATACAAGTACTTCGTCATTTTCGATTTCTATGTCTTTAATTTCGTTTTTTAGTTCTGTTGCGTTCCTAACGTTGTATTTTGTGGATTGTATGTTTTTGATAATGTCACCTATATGCTTTGCTAATCTGTAGCATGGAACCTCAGTTGATGATGATATTGGTCTGAGCGGAGTTCCAGTTTTGTGAATTTTCGGCAATCCGTACAACCTGGGTGCATTAGCACCTGAACACTATGTTCTTAGTTTTGTTTTAATGTCTATAAATTCGTTCTTGTATAGATAGTTAACTATTGTGTTGTTCTTAGTAATCAGTTTTTGAGTTGGGTCAGTTCTTATGGTTCTGTATGTCGTTTTGTCATCAAGTAGTAGTTGCATCTTGTCGTTGTAATCTTTCTTGTACAGTATTACTGTTTTGTTGCCTTTATCTGCTTGTGTGACAATTATTTTGTCGTTGTGCTCTTTCAATAGTTTTGCGGTGTTTTTGGCAATGTTTAATATAAATTTTTCTTTTTGGGTTAGTTTTGTTGAGTGCTTGTAGTTGTTCCGTCTTGATGCTAGATTCCCTCTTATTGTGTCTCTTAGTTTTTCGTTTTCTATTGTTTTGATTCCTTGTTCCAAGTCTGCGATTACGTGTATTGGTGATATGTTTTCTCCGTTTGTGGGTAGGCCAAATTTGGCCGTTTCGCGTTTCGACGGCTTTGCCGCCTTCATCAGGGAGTCTGATTTTATTTTTTAAAAACAAAAAATTACATGAAATGACATACATACATACGAAAATAAACACTCTGTTCAATATATACATACATTTGTTGTTGTTATTATGCACCTATTGAAGTGTCGTCATTCCTAATCCTAATATTGCCTCTGTCTCCGTATGTTTTCATTGTTGGTGTCATTAGTTAGTTGTTTTTTCGTCCAGTGATTTTTGTTTGTCTTAATGCAGCTTGGTTTGCTGATTGCCGCCGCGTAAATGTAATTTGTTTGGTCTATGTCTTCTTTGTGATTGATCGCTGCGTCTCCCTTCTGCTGTATTCGCAAGCTCTCCAGCGTTAGTCTTGTTCGCTCTCTTCTCTCTATGTCAAGCACCTTAACGTCTGCAAAATCAGCTGAGTGGTCCGTTTCACTCAAGTGCTGTGCTAGTGCTGTTGTTGTCTTTTTGTTTTTTGCGTCTCCTTTATGCTTCGTTATTCTTGTAGCTAGCGATCTCTTTGTTGTACCGATGTACACTCTATTGCAGTTCTCTCCCTCTTTTCCATTGCACCTTATTTCGTAAATTACATTGTTTTGCTTCTCTCTGTCAATTTTGTCTTTCGTGTTCGTAAACAAACTTCTTGTTGTTTTGTGTGCTTTGTATGCGTATGTGAAGTTCTCTGTACTGTCTTTCGGTATCAGTTTACCTAATGTTGCTCTATTTGTTATGCTCTCTATGTATGGTATGCTAATGTATTGTTTATTAAGCTTGTCTTGGGGTGTTGTTGTTTCTAGATTTTTGCTTATTGTGTTGTCAATTTTAATTGTGGTTTCAGTAATTAGTTTTTCTATTAGATGTGTTGGATAATTGTTTTTTATGAGCATTGTTTTTAGTTTAATGTAGTTTTTTGGTCTGTGTTGCTTATCGCAAAGTGTATAAGTATTTCGGATTATGTTTTTTATTGTGTTAATCTTCTGTGACATTGGTTGATTTGAATGAAAATTAATAATCCGTCCCGATGCAGTTCCTTTAGCGTACCAGTCAAATGATAGTTTGTTTCCCTTCCTTTCTATTTCCATGTCTAAATATGCAATTTTACTGCCTGTTTCTGTTTCCATTGTAAATTGAATTCTTTTGTGTTGTTTGTTGAATGTATCTAGAATGATGTGTGCTTGCTTCTTTTTTATGATAATAAATATGTCATCTACGTATTTGGAAATATGTTTGATTGTGATATTGTATTGTTTGAGTTCTGTAATGGCATCGTCTAGAATTTTATCCAGTACAATATTTGCAATTGTCGGTGATAGTGGGTTTCCCATTGGCATTCCAAATATCTGGTTGTATGTTACGTTGTTGTACATGAAGTAGTTGTTCTCTGTCAAAACAAAGTCTAAAATTTCTCTGAATTTTTGTTTTGGTATTTATGTGTATGTTGATATTTCTTCCCCATTTCATCCCATCCATTATGTTTTTTGTTGCAGTGTTAATGGGTATATTAGTGAAAAGTGATATTACATCAAACGATACAAGTACTTCGTCATTTTCGATTTCTATGTCTTTAATTTCGTTTTTTAGTTCTGTTGCGTTCCTAACGTTGTATTTTGTGGATTGTATGTTTTTGATAATGTCACCTATATGCTTTGCTAATCTGTAGCATGGAACCTCAGTTGATGATGATATTGGTCTGAGCGGAGTTCCAGTTTTGTGAATTTTCGGCAATCCGTACAACCTGGGTGCATTAGCACCTGAACAATATGTTCTTAGTTTTGTTTTAATGTCTATAAATTCGTTCTTGTATAGATAGTTAACTATTGTGTTGTTCTTAGTAATCAGTTTTTGAGTTGGGTCAGTTCTTATGGTTCTGTATGTCGTTTTGTCATCAAGTAGTAGTTGCATCTTGTCGTTGTAATCTTTCTTGTACAGTATTACTGTTTTGTTGCCTTTATCTGCTTGTGTGACAATTATTTTGTCGTTGTGCTCTTTCAATAGTTTTGCGGTGTTTTTGGCAATGTTTAATATAAATTTTTCTTTTTGGGTTAGTTTTGTTGAGTGCTTGTAGTTGTTCCGTCTTGATGCTAGATTCCCTCTGATTGTGTCTCTTAGTTTTTCGTTTTCTATTGTTTTGATTCCTTGTTCCAAGTCTGCGATTACGTGTATTGGTGATATGTTTTCTCCGTTTGTGGGTAGGCCAAATTTGGGTCCAAGTGAAAGTAGCCACATAATGTCATTTGGAATGAAGACGTCAGTTTTATTTACTATCCAATCCTTGTTTAGTGTTATGTTTAATTTGTTTGTCACTTCGTTTTTTGCTTTATGTAGTTTCTGTTCGATTGTCTGTTCGGTGTAAGTCCGTATTCGTTGGTATGCTAGTTTTTGGCCTTTTAGAATTTTTTCCATATCTTGTTGGTCTAGGCTTTTCTTTAGTTCGTTAATGATTCGTGTTCGTGTTTTGTTGATTATGTGTATGTGTCGGTGTGTTTCTTTGATTTCTAGCTGAAGCGTTCTAAGTAGGAAGTTGTTCTCTAATTTGTCTAGTTCTTTTCTTGATTCGTGTAGCGTAAAGTTATGTCTCAGTGATGTTGTTTTTCTTTGTAAGTGTTTTGGTATTATGTTAAAGTTTTTGCATTCTAATAAGTATTTCAGTCTACTTCTTTGCTTGGCTAGTTTCTTCTGACACTTAAAATAATGCTTAACGTATAATACCGAGTTATTCCCATATTTGGATTGTATATGTGTGAAGTATCCCTTCATGTTGAATGTTTTTTAGTTGTTGAATCCGGTTCACCCTCCGGTAGTATTGGTTTGTGTGAATTTTTGTAGGCCAGTGTAAAACTTTGTTTGTGTTATTGCTGTTGCTGGGTTGTTCCGGCCGTATTTTCGTCATTGAATATTAAAACATCATGTTTAATATTAATTTTTCTCCTACGCGTTTCGACGGCTTTGCCGCCTTCATCAGGGAGTCTGATTTTATTTTTTAAAAACAAAAAATTACATGAAATGACATACATACATACGAAAATAAACACTCTGTTCAATATATACATACATTTGTTGTTGTTATTATGCACCTATTGAAGTGTCGTCATTCCTAATCCTAATATTGCCTCTGTCTCCGTATGTTTTCATTGTTGGTGTCATTAGTAAGTTGTTTTTTCGTCCAGTGATTTTTGTTTGTCTTAATGCAGCTTGGTTTGCTGATTGCCGCCGCGTAAATGTAATTTGTTTGGTCTATGTCTTCTTTGTGATTGATCGCTGCGTCTCCCTTCTGCTGTATTCGCAAGCTCTCCAGCGTTAGTCTTGTTCGCTCTCTTCTCTCTTGTTGTTTTGTGTGCTTTGTATGCGTATGTGAAGTTCTCTGTACTGTCTTTCGGTATCAGTTTACCTAATGTTGCTCTATTTGTTATGCTCTCTATGTATGGTATGCTAATGTATTGTTTATTAAGCTTGTCTTGGGGTGTTGTTGTTTCTAGATTTTTGCTTATTGTGTTGTCAATTTTAATTGTGGTTTCAGTAATTAGTTTTTCTATTAGATGTGTTGGATAATTGTTTTTTATGAGCATTGTTTTTAGTTTAATGTAGTTTTTTGGTCTGTGTTGCATATCGCAAAGTGTATAAGTATTTCGGATTATGTTTTTTATTGTGTTAATCTTCTGTGACATTGGTTGATTTGAATGAAAATTAAAAAATTAGTTTTTGCGGTGCGTTTGTATGTATTGCTCACAAGGTATAAGTCTGCAGCAATAATGTGACACGATGAGTTTAATAAGGCACTATACGGGAGGCGAGTACTTTTATCTAGCACTGTACGAGAATTGTAAGTCAAAAGCGAAATCGAACAGAACTAACGGCGGGCGCGCGGGCGCATGTATGTACAATGTACATACTTGTGTGTGTATGTATGCACGCACGTTTTTCACCGAAGCACCGAAGCAGCGAGATTATGCCTATGAAGTACCTAACTGTTTATGAACACGTGCACGTATGTACATACATATGTATATACATTTGACTGTATAAATCAGTCACTGAGTTGATGATAATTAAACACAAGAACGAACCAAGAAACGCGTCGAGAGATATCACGTCGGGGTCATCAAAATGTTGGGAGCTGCCGAGCCTTTTCGACAACTTTGATTTGCCCAATAAAAGAAAAGTTTAAGTAAACCGGCACAATGTCTTAGTTTTTCACAATTATTTATTAAGCAGATCGCCTGACATTTTATTACAAAAGGCGCGCGACGCGTTCTTTACATTTGTTCTTTTAGTTTATTTTATTTCAATTTGCACTGGTCAATGCCTTGCTATTTGGCATTACACGCAACCGATGTAGACGAAAGACAATCAAAGAGTAATAAGCATGCGTGCTTGGCTTTGTTGGGTATGCAAAAAGCAAAGAAGAGAAGTGCAGTTATAGAATATATGACGATAGCTTAAGAGAGCAGCGCTGCTTTAAGCGCTTGCAAGTTAACAAATTAAGAGCGTACTCAGGCAGCAACAGCTGCTGCCCTAAACAATATGATATGATGGAAAGATAGCTGGTGACATTCCCCAAAAAACTGCATCAAAAGTTTGGATGCCACGCCCACCTATTCCGCCCTCAGCCCCCCTTAAATTATAAACAAAAATGCCTGTATCTTCTACAGTTTTGAAGCTATAAACACCAAAATTGACATGAAGGTAGATGCTGACATCTGACAAAGTAATGCATCAAAACATTGGATGCCACGCCCCCAAACAACGGAACATGCCCCACCGCCTTAAAAAAAATCGTAAGGCATGTATCTTCGCCAGTTTTTAAGCTAGAGTCACCAAATTTGGTATGAACATTGGTAGTAATATCCGTAACAGGTGTACATCAATGTTTTGGATGCCACGCCCACTTATACCTCCCACCTCTATATCTTTATCAATTTTTGCGCTAGAGTCTCCAATTTAATACCCAAAACCCTTATATATTACTATTTGCACTCAGAATCCTTAACACAGCTATGTGAACTGGTATCAAAGTATATCGCAGTCGGTTGCGTCCGACTGCAACGTTTTTACTTGTTTATTATTTATTTTCTTATTTTTAAGAATTTTGAAATAAAGACTTTTTTATAATAAATAACATTTTTTTGGTTGCTTTTTACTTTCGACTGTCCTACTTGCAGCGAACACCAAAACTCACTCTGCTCTGCTTCTTTTTCCAGGAAACAGTCAGGTGACCAGATTTTGGTCGGCTCTCTCTTTGCCAAAAATGTAGTATTTTAAATCGTGTTCCTAAATCTAATTGGCGATTCCTAACACTTTTACTAACCCGATTTGCTAGCCGGTAGACAACGCTAACATCAAGTCCAAATAAAAAAATTTGTTTCTTTGTTTGGTTTTTTTAATTTTTTTTTTTTTCATTTTTATTTAAAATTTGTTCTAAGATGGTAGTTATTGTCTTAGCCGATTTAATAAACTTGGTACATGCCTTCGTCAGACAAAGTGTTAAATTTAGGGCTCTACGACCTCAGAGGGCCTGGAAAATCGATAACAAATCGATACACCTCGTTGTGCGAATCGATAAAACATATATATATCCCACATTTTAGCAGCTGGAGTTACCAAATTTGGGGAAAAGAAAGCTGGTGACATTCCTCCACGCCCAGCTTCCCTCCAAATTTAAACAAAATTGCCTGTATCTCCGACAGTTTTGAAGCTATATTCACCAAAATTGCCATAAAGGTAGATGCTGACATCTGACACAGATTGAAATTTTTTTTAAAAAAAAAAAATTTTAAAATTAATTTTAAAAAAAAAAAAAAAAATATGCATCAAAACTTTGGATGCCACGCCCCCAAACAACGGGACATGCCCGACCGCCCTAATAAAAACCGGAATGAATGCATCTTCGCCAGTTTTTAAGCTAGAGTCAACAAATTTGATGGCAAGATAGCCGATGGCATTCCCCAAAATACTATAAACTAAAGTGCCTGTATCTTCCACAGTTTTGAAGCTAAAGCCACCAAAATTGCCATAAAGGTAGATGCTGACATCTGACACAGATATGCATCACAATGCATGTATCTTCGCCAGTTTTTGGGCTACAGTCACTAAATTTGGTGGGCATATTGTTAGTGACATCCGTAACAGGTGTGCATCAAAATTTTAGATGCCATGCCCACTTATACCGCCCACCTCTATATCTTTGTCAGTTTTTGCGCTAGAATCTTCAAGCTTGGTAGGGGTACAGAAGGTGCCATCCGCCACAGATATGCAGCACAAATTTGGATGTCACGCCGCACCGTCTGCCTAATATTTATACCCCTATATATTACTATTTGTACACAGAACCCTTAACACAGCGGGAGCCTGTCATAACGCCCAGTGTCATAGCGCCCGTGGACGTTATGACACCAAAAATAGTGTCATAGCGCCCATTCTCAAAGTGTCTTGACGCCCGTGGGTGTTATGACACTTTCAAAAGTGTCATAACGCCCTCAACTTTTTAAAACTTGCAAAATGCATCAAGAATCAATGAGCTTACCGATATGAATTTACCGTTCATTTTCTTATCTCTTTAAGCTTTTTTCAAGCTTTTGTTACAATATTCTTCTGAGGGTCAATGTCTAGTTTCCACTGCATTGTCAAATATTGAACAAAAAAAAAACGAAAATCACCATAATAAGGGGTTTTTTTTTTTAAAAATTTATTGCCGATGACGCAAAAATGCTATTTTTAAAAAATAATTGTTTAAACAGAAAAAAAGTGGATATGATAATAATACATTGGAACGAAAAATAACGCCCGATAGTGTGATCTGCTCCGGAACATAGCCAACAGTGCCTTAGCAGTGGCGTGAGCCACTGCTTTTACGGCGTTTGAAAGTTTTTAAGGCATTTCAAACTTCCTAATGCCGTAAAAGCAGTGGCTCACGCCACTGCTAAGGCACTGTTTGCTATGTTCCGGAGCAGATCACACTATCGGGCGTTGTTGCACACCCAGATAAGTCGTTCTTATTTCGTTTCTATTTATCGTCAAAAATTATTTTTTAAAAATAGCATTTTTGCGTCATCGGCAATAAAATTTAAAAAAAAAACCCTTATTATGGTGATTTTCGTTTTTTTTTTTTGGTCAATATTTGACAATGCAGTGGAAACTAGACATTTACCCTTCTGAGTTAGTTTATCATTGATCTTTTAACAAAGTGAACGCTCTGCCCATATTGCAGACAAATAGTTGAAAGTAGTGAAAAAGTTTATTAATAAAATATGAATTAATTATTATTCAACCGCAACATTTATTTGGAAAAGGATGCTTGCAACAATTTTATTTCAAAAACTATTTATAAAGCAAAGAAATATTGAAAATTTGTGTACAAAAAAATCGCGCGATTTTTTGTATACAAATTTTCATTACTTCTTATCGTAATAAATAGTTTCCAAAATTAAAAAAAATTAAATACTTAAATTGTGTCAATCTTAGCGCCGCAGGCGAAAATTTGTATACAAAAAAATCGCGCGATGTTTTGTATACAAATTTTCAATATTTCTTTGCTTTATAAATAGTTTTTGAAATAAAATTGATGCTAGCATCCTTTCCCAAATAAATGTTGCTGTTGAATAATAGTTAATTCATATTTTATTGATAAACTTTTTCAGTACTTTCAACTATTTGTCAATATGGGCAGAGCAATAGCGAGTTTTTGGATCGATGTTCCAAAGCTTTGTAGCAATCACTGCATACTTTAAAGTGCCTACAAGGCTTAAAAACAACGTCACGCGGCTTCTCGAAGCACAAAATACATTTTACAACTTCAATCATTTGAGTGAAGGGTAATATATTAACGTCCTCATCCTCATCGGATTCCAAATCAATAGACTCCTCTAATTTTGTGTCCCACTCAATGAATTAATTTTTTTCATTAATTAAATATTCAAAAAATTCTGTCAAAGAAATTTTTGAGTCGTCCAAGTCCTTGAGTAGCTCAGCAATTAAATTGTCCTTGGCTCTTTGCTTTTTGCGCTTTGTGTTAAGCGCGGCTAAGTCTCCATCAAGAGCATTAGCTACGATAACGGACGAAGCATAGTCCTCATCTCGAATAACTTCAAGGAATTGGTTAAATCGGCCATGCTTCTGCAATTTCCTACTTAATGTCGCGTTGAAAGATTCCAAGGAGCTTGTTGTTCTCAAAATCTGGGAGCTTACCGAGAAAACATTAGGTGTGGTCTGGAAAAAATGTAAATGAAAAACATTATGTTGAGTAAAGAAATGGAAAAAATGATTTAAAGATTATTAATAAAAAATGATTAAGTCTTACTTTAATCATCCACTGCTTTTCAAAATATTTTACAAACAGTTTCAGACTGTCGTGCGTCTTTTTGGGCAGCTCCAACAATTTGTCCTTTAAAACGATGAACATTTCTTCAATCTGCCGAGGCTGAGCTAATGGCAAGCTGAGGAAAGTTCGATACCATTTGTAGCAGCTCACATCTTTTTTTAAAATGGCTCCAAAATTTGCAATCTTTAAGCTGTTGCGCCTCAAAGCTTGACAATAATAGCGTTGCCGTTGGAAAAATATTTTTTAGCGCATTTCTTAGAGCCATCTCATAGTCCGTTATAAAACTTTTCGGCTTAAACTCAAAAAAATTGGAATTCAAAAATGCAAAAAGGTGCTCGTAGGCCTCTTTGGACTTTGTCGTCATCAAAACGTAAATAAATGGAAAAGTCTGAAATCGGAATATAACGTTTAGTTACATTTTGCAAAAACTATGAATACAAGTACGTACATGGTGCCTAAATTGGTAATGCACAATAAGAAGTTGATTATAGCCGCAAGAAGGGACCGTATCAAAAGTTCCGTCAATCAAAAAGTGGCGTTACTCTGTTCTCTTTTTAATTAGCTCCACAATACTAGTCGATACAAAAATGCAGTAAGCGAAGTTTTCTTCCAAAATTGTGCCTCTGTAAAACGGTTGCTGGTTTTTTTTTGATGTGCCGTACTCTTCAAAAAACGTTTTGTCGTCAAAAAGTAATTTAGCTTCAGTTGGTGAATTAGGATTTTTCATCGTGGTTTCACTGCGGATCCTATACAATTGCCGTCTAACTTTCGGAAAGGAAGGTAAACCCCAGTTTTTTGGCATTCTTCGTTAAAAATATCACGGACTCCTTTTCTTTTCAAATTTTTAGTTTCACATTTTCTTTTTATATTGTTAATTAAGTTCAGCTCTTTTATTAACTTTTCTGGAGCAGCATGATTGTGATTATGGTCGAGACTCAATTGAGTGCACACGCCAGTATTTGACACAGACACTGAGACACTACAGTCTTTTAAATAACAAACATAACGCGAACTATTTTTTAACACACTCTTTATTTTAAATAATTGTTGCTGGGTTGTGAGAAGCAACAATAATTGTAAGAAACAGCTTCCATTTTGCAAGTTTTAAAAAGTTGAGGGCGTTATGACACTTTTGAAAGTGTCATAACACCCACGGGCGTTAAGACACTTTGAGAATGGACGCTATGACACTGTTGGAAATGTCATAACGCCCGGGGGCGCTATGACACTATTTTTGGTATCAAAGTATATCGCAGTCGGTTGCGTCCGACTGCAACGTTTTTACTTGTTTTATTTTGTTTAGTTGTTTTACGTTTAGCAAATGAAAACATATATATGATCGGGCAAATCATAATTACACTACAGGTACTAGACAGTTAAGTCTATTGGTTTGAACTGATAGCAGACAAGGACGAGACGACAGAAGTTAAATATATTTAGACATTTACCAAGCGCGGCAATTCGTAACTATGGCCACAAAACAAAACAAAAAAATATTACAAAATAGCGTTATAAATAAAATGGTAACTCAGAATGATTACAATTCTTGTGCGACTAACTAGCTACTACTTGTCATAGTTCTATCACAAATATGCTTCGTTGACTAACGTCTGTAAGGAGAAGGATCGTAATGCATATATTAAGCGGATGGTCATAGATCTAGTCCACAGTTAAACCAATTTTCTAGCCTACCTATTGCACTTAATAAGGTGACGACAAAGATAATATTTTTGGATTGGGCAGAAGTCAAATAGTTTACTTACATTTACACCCATGTTGTAGTCTTGAAATAACTTGTGATATGCGATATAAGTGTTTATCTATAAACAACCAAATATTCAAGCATATCTTTAATACAAGACTCGGACAAGGAAAAGAATGACACAAAGGAGGTGCAAGTATATATATAAATAAATGTTTGTGTTGAGCCAAATAATTGAATTCGCGTACCTAACGAGGGGGTTAAGGATAGGCGCGGAGATAGAGGAAATTACAAAAGATATGTCCACTATTCTATAAAGGCTACCGTTCAAAACCAAAACACAATTTTTTCATTTTTCTTTTCGTTTGTTGTTGCTTCCACGAAGCAGTCGCCCACCCTACCATTATCCTTCATGGCCGCCGGATATCAAGGATCCCAAAGAAAATTGTCGACGACTACCCTGCTTCCCTATAGTGCAGCATGTTTTGCCCTAAAAAAAATTTTAATTCATATTCATCATGTACAATTTATTAATAATAATCATGTATGGGGGTCTTAAGTATACGCATAATGACTTCAATATTTAAAACTAAAAACCTATTATTATTCTTTTATTATTCAATTTGGTTTAAAAATAAAAATTTCTATCCCCTTGAAAAAAGTTCGATAATTCGTAAAAATTTCATACATTTTGGTCCCCACGTTAATTCGTAATATTTTTTGCAACGCAAAGAATATTAAACCACTTATAAGTCGTAATGTTGTTTCGTAACCTCTTATAATTCGTAATGCAATGTGAAATTTTTGGCAGTTAAGACACCGTTAGGTTTTGTAGACAGTTATGCCGCCTTTATGTCGCTATACATGCTGCATTTTTGTTATTTTATTATTATTATTATTTATTTTTTGTTATTATAATTTTATGTTAGTGTTTAATTTGTATAAAATATATAAAATTAACGAATGAATGTGTGTACTAATGTTGATTTGTTGAAAAAGAAATATGTAAACATTATCTATATAAAAGCCCCGTTAATTCGAATTTTTCTTTGTTGATCTCGATAAGTCGAAGTCTCGCTCAGCTGAAGACACTTTTCGAGTGAGCAATCGCTAAAAAGTGTCTCGATGTGTTGTCATTTACAGACAAATCCGCTATTTTTCCTCAGCTGAAAATGCGGAACAAAGAGCATAAGAGAAGCCGTAAAAGTGTTTTGTTCAGAGAGAGAACCTTTTATTGCTTCTCTTTTTGGTTTTGTCAGTGGGGCAACCGCATTGAGAGAACGGGTTAACAGTTTTTGCGAGCTCTGATTATTATTATTATTATGAAAGTGCACTGCGACCACCTGGATCTATTTAGCCCTCTTCCTAGTGTGTGGGCTACAGCTCCCCGTACAGTGCGATCAATTGCAGAAACGCGATGATGTCGCTTGGACGGAGAGCCCTCATCTCCTCAGAGTTAAGTGAGCTGTGATAAAGTCAGCTTGCTTATAGCCGGGCACTCTTCTAGTAAATGCTCTGGAGTTTCGTCCCACTCCAGACAGAGCCTACATGTACTCTCGTTTCCTATGCGTATCCTATGTAAATCCCTCCTTAATCTGTGGCCTGTCAAGAAACCTGTGACAATCCGAAGAGATACCTTGCTCAGTTTCAGACAGTCCTCAGTCCTCGTCTTGTTGTAGTAGCCTATAAGCTGTCTCGCCCCTGGGAGCACAGCTAGAAGTTCTCACAAGCAGACCAAAGGTCAGAGCGGCTGCTCTGCTCGATGACACCAGGGCCCAGCCCACAGAAAGAAGTGCTTTCCTCCTTCCTGGCCATTTGGTCTGCTACCTCATTGCCAGAAATTCCTGCGTGCTCAGGGACCTAATAGATGGTGACTCTATTATTAGCCCCCAACCTGTTTAATGTTTCTATACATTGCCAAACCAGCCTTGAAACAATTTTATATGCACCTAGTGCTTTTATTGCTGCCTGACTGTCTGAAAAAATGGCAATGTCTCTGCGATCGTACCCTCTGTCGATGTTGAAGTCGGCACATCTCTCTATCGAGTGTATTTCCGCTTGGAAGATACTAGTAAACTTGCCAAGGTTTTCATGGTATTTGAGTCGAGGCTCGCAGACTCCGGCCCCAGCCCCCTCCTCTGTAAGTAAACCGTCTGTGTCCCACCTAATAGCATGAGTTTTCATATTATAGTTAGTTGACAGGCTGGTCCATTCTGCCTTATTGCTTAGCTCTATATTAAAGAGCTTGCTGAAGCCGAATTGCGCCATCTGCCCATCCCGTGAGTATTCTAAAAGTGAGCCTGTGGCTCCTGCCACCGATCCGGTTGCTAATGCTCCTGTTAATCTCATTTGACTTCTGCTTGCGTTGTGTTTCATGTATATGTGCAGCGGCGGAAGCCCTAGTAGAACGTCAAGAGCCGTGGAGCGGCAGGTGCGCATTGCGCCCGAGATGCACGAGCAGGCAAGCCTCTGGAGTTTACCCAGTTGCTTCCTCGCGCCTTCCCGGTCCATGCGTCCAGCCCAGACCACTGCTCCGTAGCACATCATGGGCCTCACCATAGCAGTATACATCCACATCAGAATCTTAGTTTAAAGCCCCCAGTTTTTCCCCGCGAGAGTTCTGCAGCTCATCAGGGCTAAGTTGCCGATTCGAACAGCATGCTCCACTTGCTGTTTCCAGAGAAGTCTTTTATCTAGTATGACCCCCAGATATTTAACCTCCGTGGACAATGGTAAAATTGTACCCCCAATGATTATAGGTCTAATAGACTTAAGCTTGTACCGATTTGTGAAGGCAATTATTGTGGTCTTTGCTGGGTTGATGCTCAGCCCCACGTCCCTACACCAGTCTAGGATTAGTTGAAGGCCCAAGGTGACTCAATCGCATATTGTTTTCTCAAAATTCCCTTTGCAGATAATGGTTATGTCATCAGCATAGAAAAGTCACCGAAATTCATTATTCGTAAGCTTAGCTAAGAGATCGTCTACCACCAGACTCAAAAGGTGAGGTGATAGGACACCACCTTGAGGACAGCTTCTAGTGGTTTGTGCTCAAATCAACGAGTTACTGACTTACGGTTACTTCTGCTATGCAAGAGTCCCGGAGTTTGCCTAACCAGAACGTGAGTCCTGATTCCACTCCTTTACTCTCAAGAGCTCTGACAACCACGTCATGCGCCGTGTTGTCGACCCCTTTAATGTGATTGTCTACTATCTTTTCGAGGGTTTTTAGCAGGAATGAGGTAAGTCTGATTGGAGTAACGGATTTAGGAAGTAATGGGTCCTTTTTCCCTACCTTCGGGATGAAATTCACCCTCGCCGTCCTTCACGAAGTAGGTAGGTACCCTATTAGAATGTTTCCTCGGAAGATTCTGATTAGGATACTATGAGAGGGTCTATGCCCTTCTGTAAGTGGATGGGAAGGATGCCATCAACACCCGGGGCTTCATAGGGACTGAGTGTGCCGATTGCCCATCTGATCCTATGCTCAGTTACGATTTCTGCAGCTAGTCTGAAACCGGGTCTTCTCCCAGTGGTCTGTACATAACTGCTATCACTATCTGAAATAGTTATACATAGCGGAAAATGAGCTTGCAAGAGAAGTTCAGCCTTCTCTGCTTCATTTTCCGTGAAAGTCCCATCTTGTCTCTTAAGGCAAAGTTCCGAGAGCACTTTCCCTTTTGAGATGTCTTTGAACATGAGCAGCGGCCGTGGCCTGCTCTAGAGTGTAACAAAACTTCCTGAAATGATCCCGTTTGCTATTTCGTAACTCCTTGTTGTACTCAGTAAGATTCCTGGTATAACAATTCCATTTGTCGTTGCTCTTCATATCTGCGTTAAACAGCTTTCTTACCTCCCCCGAAGTAGTCCTAGCTTCTTAGTCCTGGATTATCTCTGCTGGATTTTATACTCTTTATAGGACAGCTTGAATGAAAAGCATTCAAGATAGTCTTGCCCACGTCTCTTCCTGTTAGGAAACTCTTTTACTATAGTTTAGCCTGCTCAGATTTATCCCCAGACAGGACTGATATTGTTGCCAATCAGTCTTCCGAGGATTTCTGATGTCCTTACTAAAACTCAGATTACTGCAAATGTCGAATAGGATAATCCTATGGTCCGACAATGAAGGTTTATTAGAGACTCTCCAGTTGCGAGCCAACCTGGAGCCTCCGTCATTGCCAAAGGTGATATCTAACACCTAGACCACCTCTGCTGTTGGTGTCTGTGCTGCTCCACGTGATGCTATGTACGTTGGCATCGTACCCCAGCAGCAATGGCAGCTTCTTGCTGCTGCAGTAGTCCACTAGATCCAGGACTTCTAATGGAGGAGCCTCCTCCTCGTCTCCCGGGAAGTACGCCGACGCCACCACGATAATCCAGCGCTCTCCAGTGATCAGCACTGCTACTAGATCTTTAGTGAGAAAGTTAGAAAGACATAGAAGGTTAATATTCTCTCGGCGATGTCTCTCTAGCATCCGCAATTACTCTTGCACTTACGTGGTTAAGGCCGCAGATAATGCCTCTGAGGACCCATGGCTCCTGGATGAGCACCAGCCCCAGGTCCAACCTGGTGACCAACCTGCCGATGACAGCCGAGGCTGCCCTCGCGTGATGCAGGTTGATCAGTGCCACGCTGGTGGTCTCCATCCCTAGAGCTCTTCTTCACAATCCGAGAGCGTCAGATATGTCTCTAACTGCGCCCCGGTGGGTGTCCGCTCATCATCGTATGGCCCATTCTCGTTGGTGGTGTCATCATCTCCACGAACGTTTAGCTTTAACAGGTCTAGTCCCTGAAGGGAGGCCGAGTCTAGTTCGGCATCTATGGCCGCCAACGCTTCCACTTCCGCTGCGCTCTCTGGCGGACACTTATGAACAGCCCAAACGATTTCACCACCGGCTCGCCAGCCGTTCGTGGCAGGAATACCGTTACGATGTTTGGCATCGGTATCTCATCTTTTCTACCAGTATCAGGCCTGTGCGGAAGTGTATGCCGTTGAAGTTTAGGCTTGCGGTATGGTCCTTCCTCATTTCCTCGACGAGGGCAAGCTCCACCGCCGACAGCTCCTCTTTGGTCAGAAGCCTCTTCGGGTGCTCGAACGCCGTTATAGCCAGGATTGTGCCCTTAGCTACACTGGAGTACGAGGCTGCCTTCGGACGCTTCGTGTCCATCAGGAATTACGATACCTTTGCGATTCGTCCTTTTATTAGCGTCATTGGGGGCCGCAGCAGGCGATGTCTGTTGCCATTGCCGCTCCTTCCTCACGCCAGCTTCCTCTTCCTTCCTCTCGCCTGGAGACACGGTCGGGGTCCAGCGTTCCAGCGCTCTCCACCGCTTAGGCCATGCCTTAGCGGGTCACCAGCCCCACCGGATTGGCCTGGTGTCGGAATGGGCGGCATCTGCTTCCTCTTGTGCGGCCCAAAAGAGGGTGTTGCAGTGTCTGTCCTGCCAACATTGCCTGCCTGCGGGACTGCCACTGGGGCAGTGCCGGGCACTGCGCTCCCACCCCCTACGTCCGTCCGTTTGGTGTCTTCCTTGACCACCACTCGCGGCTTGAAAACCTCTACGCTTTTGGAGGTGCCTTGCTTTGGGGACAAGTCCTTTGGCTTGGCAACACTTCTCGAGTGGGGGCCTGGTCCCCGCGCCACCCATGTCCAGAGCCGCCTCTTCCATCCGCTCTGCAAGCTCTGAGTTGCGGTTAAGCCCCGCATATCTTTAAAAATCTTTTTATGAAATTTGGTCCCACGAGTATGGGGGGAAGTACTTTACGTGTTATTGAGGGCTATAACACGCCGGGGCCAGGTAAACTCACCGAGGCGGCCAGGTATCGGTGACGCTACGTACTATTACAGTCGGTTACCGCTGACTGCAAACCAACCAATGGGCACGGACCACGTAACACCGTGGCTAAGGGAGGTGAAGTGGCACCCTTGCCTAAGGACGTCACCACTGCCCGTGTGAAATGTGGGGGGGAGTGTGTGTAAAACAATGTTTTAAAGACGGTCAGACAAGCGCCTTGTCGGTCCCACTAACGGTGTGGTACCCGCTGTTGTCCGGGACTGCTTATTACGACAAGTCGCTTTTCGTAGCTTACCTCCACTGGAGGCCTTGCGCAACCTGCGACTCGTCCGGTGGCTTCAGATAGCCCACCTCAGAACCATATCACAGAGTTCGTTGGTACCAGCCCTGATAAAAACATCAGAAAAAAACATAAGATATGGGACGAAATTGGATTGGAGCTGGAAGAAAGT
Organism: Scaptomyza pallida; assembly: GCA_018152965.1. Taxonomy (NCBI): domain Eukaryota; kingdom Metazoa; phylum Arthropoda; class Insecta; order Diptera; family Drosophilidae; genus Scaptomyza; species Scaptomyza pallida. The sequence continues at coordinate 1,888,796 of JAECXP010000196.1, forward strand.
GAATTTTACATTGCTTTATCAAATCAAGTTCAGTTTTTGTACAATCACACAGTTGTGTTATGTACATATATTTTATTGTTTGTGCATTTAGAAGTTTTGTGATTACATATTTACATTTTTCGTTCATATTGACTCACTGAAATAATCTACAAATTGTTGTCTGATGTCGAATGCCAATTAAGATGAGCGTCTTGAAGTGTTATCATTGCCGGAAAATGCGTTCATGTTTCCTTCTTGGGATTGTAATTCTTCATACAAATCCTTGTCGCTTTTCAATGTTATACAAAAGTCGTGTAATATCACCGACCTCTTACTAATAGACACACCGTGGTACGCAAATCCGTACCAGCTTCTGGCGCCACCTCTCTCTCTCGGGTGTTGAGAGAGGCCAGCCGAACGCAATGCGCCGCTCAATTTGCAGGCGTAGCGTGGCGTTAGGGATTTACAAGGCATTGTGTCGCTGGCTTTCGCTGCGAGCACAACAAGAAACCCACCCCCTTTATGTATGAGCAGCTATGCCAGTGATCGTATGTATACACACATATATATGTATGTATATACATATGCACGCATTTGCCAGTGCGTCTGTTTGTGATCTGTTTCAAGTGGACCTACCCGAAAATTAGTAAAAACAACACAAAAGCGTATGTATACCTACATACATATATATGTTGTGGGGGGCACTGGTTTGTACCCACCATTGTCCCGGCTAAAAACTAAATAAGTACACCGGCACACAAAAAAAAAAAAGTGATCAGTACTTTTGACCAGACCAACTTTTTTATATGTATTTTGATGCCCTGAATTCAAATCCGGAGTCCGTTTTGCTCCATCGGGCTTGAGTTTTGAGAAAATTGCAAAAAAAAACCACTAAAAATGGCTTAAAATCGCCAAATTTATACATAAATATAGCTGCAAAGTTTCAAGTCTCTTGCTCTTAGGGTGTCGAAAAAAGTTGCGTTCATACGGACAGACGGACAGACGGACGGACGGACAGACAGACGGACGGACGGACGGACGGACGGACAGACGGACGGACAGACAGACACCACCTTCGGTATCAGAGTATAACAATTTTTCAAATTGTTATCCGCTTGTATCGTACTCTTTTGTCTTCGAAAGATCTGTGCAGCGGATTTCTCTTTCGTTTTCTAGTTTCAATTGTTTCCCTCTTTAACATCCAGCAAAAATCGGCCATCATGTTGACATCCCACCTTCCTTGATACCGAGCTTCCATGACACTTATGTCTTGATGAAATCTTTCACCCTGTTCTTCACTATAGTCTCCAAGGTTTTGAGGAAAATAGTCAAGATGAGAGTGTAGGAAATGCAATTTAAGATTCATCAAGCAGCCTAAATCCTTAAAAGTTACCAGCAGTTCCTCGACTAAATTCTGGTAACTGTCACTTTTCTTATTTCCTAAAAGTTCATACAAACGGACTCAAAACTATGCCAAGCTGCTTCTTCAGAGTCACTCATAGTGTCAACAAAGTTTTCGTCCGCAAGTAATCTCCGAATTTGTGGTCCATCAAAGATTCCTTCTTTTAATTTAGCGTCACTTATTGCTGGAAACTTTTTTCCCAAATATTGAAAACAAGAGCGTCTTTATCAAGAGCTTTGACATACTGCTTTATGAGACCAAGCTTAATATGCAAGGTGGAAGCAGATAACAAAGAGGATCAATCAATGGTGTTCGTATAACATTTTGAGAACCTGGATCGAAATTTATTCTAGCTGGCCATACTTTTTTAACATAATGCTGTTTTCTATCTCGACTATCCCATAAACATAAGAAGCAGGGATACTTCGTGAACCCTGATTGTTGGCCCAAAAGTAATGTTGCTATTTTGAGATCACCACAAACCTTCCATTGATGTTTTAAATATTCTATTTTATTTAATACTGTCTGCAAATTGTCGTATGTCTCTACTAATTTCGTCGAATGAGCTAATGGAATAGGTGCATATGTATTTCCATTGTGTAGAAGAACTGCTTTAAGACTTCTTTTCGACGAATCAATAAAAAGTCTCCATTCATTGGCTTTATAGATGTTGGGTTTTAATTTATCCACTAAGCCTTTCACATCCAAACAGTAAACCAATGACTTTTCCCTATCGTTTGTGAAAATTGCCGGAACTCTTCCTCTCTGTTGCGATAAAAATAAGCTGTCGTTTTCTGAGCCAACAAATTTTTCTTTTTAAAACAGCTGCTAAATACTCGGCCCCATCCTTAGGTAACCCTAATTCACGTACAAGATCATTAGTTCTTCTTGATTGAACAGTTTAGCAACTTTTCTTTTACCATCCGGCAAGTATTCCTCGTCCTCGGAAGCATCGTCTTCGGAAACATCGTCTTCGGAAACATCGTCTTGAAACATCGTCTTCGGAAACATCGTTTTCGAAGACGTCGTTACTTTTTATTATTTCTTCCACATGCATCTTTTCAGCAGTTACAGTATCTTCCACGCTTTCTGGTTTTACAATCGATGAAACTATGGCATATGAAATTTTATCTTTAGTAACCGCTGTAAAACCTGCAATGGACGTTATACAAAAGTAGCAGCTTTCATTACTTGTCGGTGCGGACCATATCGCCGGTTTTGTAAACTTCAAATTTGTTTTTTTGTCCTTTTCCCATCGCGTTAACATAACGTAACACCGACCACAGATGCTATGTGGTACCCAGTTTGTATCCAAATCGGTTATTCTTATACCGAAGCACTCTTCATAAATTGACTGGAGTTTTTCAGATATAGCCCTTCGATATTTGGCAACTTCAAAAGTTCCACAAACATAACAAAACCAATCCGGACTTTTGTTACAAAGGTGGGAGTTATTTCTTGAAACTTTAGACTCTACAGATGGCATTTTTTTTTTTTTTTTTTTAAACTTTGCAGCTATGCTTATGTATAAATTTGGCGATTTTAAGTGTTTTTCTCAATTTTCTCAAAACTCAGCCCGATGGAGCAAAACGGACTCGGATTTGAATTCAGGGCATCAAAATACATATAAAAAGTTGGTCTGGTCAAAGTACTGATCATTTTTTTTTTGTGTGCCGGTGGTATTAAAGCCGAAAGCGCTCATATAATTTACAAAAGTTGCGTATATTGTTTACTTCTTTAATATCACGTGCATTTATGCCCGATGCGTTTGATCGGCGTTTAGCGGTGACGATGCGAGAACAGACAAATTGAGACTGGGGTGAGAGTGCGTAACGCAGGCCTCTTTTCTAAGAAAGCACGCGTCACCGAGAGCCGCTTAGTGAGAGAGCTTGCGTTACAGTTACAATTTTTCCAATAGAATAGATAATTGGCATATGACGATAAATGAAAAGCATAAGCGGCAGAGGGCCGTTAAATTTAAATACATTTTTGTGAACTATTCGCTGGCTGCTGCCCCGAACAAGGGTATAATGGTTTTGTGCAAATGTATGTAACAGACAGAAGAAAGCATCTCCGACCCTATAAATAATATATATATTCTTGATCAGCATTGTAAAATCGTGGAGGGGTGAAACAACTCAAACGCACTCACGATACAAACTGGTTAATACCTTTGTATTAAAAACGATAAAGCGGTTTGAGTGAAAACGCGCGGTTTGTGTGTGGTTTTAGTTGTAACAGCCTGTTGAGCTTGCCCAGCAGGCTGCTTACATAGTAACAATATTAGATTAAGATAATTACAAATTTAAATGCTAAACTCCAGACAGGATCCACCCAAACACGATATTCTGGACCACTAAACCGTCATCGGTTGGAAGCACCCCTGGCTGGATGATCAGGTTGTATACATCGGCGCCTAGCACCAAGCTGACCGTCGATGGCCTAAACCATCCTTCGTTCGCCAGGATAATGTTCGCCACGCCCTTCTTGCACGTCGCATCTATCAGCGAGTCTGGGGTCTGGAAATTGAAACTGTCCTCAATGCCCAGTCGCACCTCTCTGTCGAAGGGACCACTGACGAATTTAATGCGAGCCGTGACTCTTTCACCCGCATTGAGCCAGGTTGCGGAAAGGCCCAATGCCTTTGCAAAAGAGGCGTCAATGCGGCTGACCCGGCTGCACGGATCGACCAGTGCTCGCAATCTATAGGATTTTTCACTTACCGCTACGATAGCCGTCACATTAGGCAAAATTGTAATCCCTCCGACTGAGGGTGGCGTTAATGGGCGCACTCGGACGGGTGAGTGGTTTCTGGCCGATGCGCTTCTTCTGACGACGGGCGATCTGGATCTGGAGCGGGGCGATCTCCTCGTTGGCGGGGAACATGGCGAGCTCTCCTCCTCCAGATGGAGCAAGGCGTGATGCTCACCACCACAAACGCGGCATTTGTCGCCACTCCGGCGGGAACGCCCCGAGTGCTGGTATGCTATTAATAAGCACTGCCGGGAGACGCTTCTCTGCAGTTAAATGCATGAAGCGCTGGCACTTTTTTAGGGCGTAGACCCCCCGGCACACGCGACATCGGAAAGATGCCGTACCCCGCAGCCTCTGTGCTACTTTCTTTGCTTTAGTGGGTGCCATGTTGCTTCGTGAGGAGTTTCTGAAAATACATAAAACACACAGATTAGTAATTGAACCGGCTAGTCACAATTTTGACACAGAAGTTGGATTGGACTCGGAAAGGAGTGGAATAAGGATAAGGGCTCTTAATAACTTCGCGGGTCGTAAGCACGTCGACCACTCGGACCCGGTCATCTTTTCCCGGGTAGGTTTCCTTGACGCGTTCCAAGCGCCATGCGTGTGAGGAAAGGTTATCCTCCTTAAGAACTACCATGTCACCTTGCTGCAGGTTCCTCTCAGGTAATTGCCATTTGCTCCGCCGGCTTCCCACAGGCCGAACATGTGGGGCGCACTTGGTGGATTTCAATGCCACGAAAGACTGTGCTTTGTTTCGACTTGTTTTTGGTAGCCTCCATGCAATCTTGAGCAAAGACTCTCGAGGCTTAAACAAAGGTCTTTCTATTGTCGGAGTTGACTTCGGACGGCAGCCGCGACTTGCTATGAAACGAGCAAACGCTGCTAGGAATTTGTTCGTAGTTAAGTCACAGGTGGCTTCAAGATGGATTGCCTTTGTGCAGAAGCACACAAAGACACATACATAGCCTTTGGTTACAAGGCAGCCACGACCGGTGTAGTTCTAAATATCGAACGGCCCAGCAAAGTCGATACCAGAGTGCGTAAATGGGCTTGAAAAAGTCGACATCTCTTCCGGCAAACAGCAAAAGAGCTGAGCTTAAAGTTTTTTTCGGTACACCACGCAGACTCGACAGGAATTTGTCATAGATGTAAAAAGCTTCTTGAGCTTCGGAATCCAGTACTTGGAACGAATAAGGCGCATGATTAGTTGATTTCCGCCAAGCAGCGAGTTCCGATGCGTGAATTGGACGAGTAAACGACTAAATGCACAGGAGTATGGGAGGATAAAAGGATGCCGTTTATCGTAATTTAAATAGCACGATCTGCTAATTCGACCGAAAGCTCGCATGATTCCCTTTGGAATGGAATAGGTTAAAATTGAGTAAGGGACTGGAAGGTGGCAAGCCCTGCTATTCACAAAAGCACTTATACTTCCTTGAGTATGAGCTGCGTTGTGTTAAGGCATTGAGTTGCTCTTGAGCTTCTTTAAGCTCACTATTTTGGAAAAAAAACTTTTTTCAAAAATAATAAATAATTTTAATTTATTTTTTTTTTCTTTTTTTTCTTTTATTCTCTAAAAAATGTTTATTTTATTCTGCGGCAAATTATAACTGCTTCGCTTATAAGTGAATAGCATATCAGTTTAATTTTGTGCTGTTGCTGCCTTCGCTATGTGCGAGGTCGGTGACGGTAGGGAGGAACCCCTCAAGGTGATTTGGCAAATTGCGAAGACCTCAAATCGGAACAAAGCACCAGCTGTTAAAATGGTGAGGCTTCTCGAGGACATTGAGGACAGCTCCAGTTCTGGCTCAAGCGATACGGAAGAAGGAGTTGTCAAACGGAAGTCGGCCATCCTGAATCACATTCGGAAAAGCGGCAACACTCAGCCCCTTGATCTCGGTACAAACCGATTCAGCATCCTTTTTCCCCCTGATGACGTTGAGATGGACACACAGATCGATAACGAGAAAGACATCCCGACTTTCAAGCCCCCACCAATCTTCGTACCGGACATAAAGAATGTAAAAGAACTTATTGCTGTAATATTAAAAGTGATCATTTCGGAAAAAATCGTTGACATTAAATCAGGACGTGATGGAAAAGTTAAGTAAGGAAGACCGAGCCTACAGATGTGTTATTAAAGGACTGCACTACACCACCCCAACCACTGATATCACCAATGCACTGAAACAGCTGGGCCACACTGTTCGAGATATCAAGAATGACGTCAGCAAAACAGACAGTAAACCGATGTCAATCTTCTTTTGCAATCTGGAACCTGCAAAGAATAATCCTGACGGCTTTAAAATCAACCGTCTCTGCAGGACCATGGTCACTATTGAACCGCCTAAGAAGTTCGACGACCTCATACAATGCTACCGCTGCCAAGGTTTCGGCCACACCCAACGCTACTGCAGTCTTCCTCACACCTGTGTCAAATGCGGATCAAACCACAGCCCTTAGGAGTATACAAAGGCCCGGAATGTCCCTGCCAAGTGTGCCCACTTCGGAGGTGATCATGCAGCGTCATATATGCAAAGTATACCAAAAGGCCAAGGAGCGGCACGGTCCCAAGCCTAGGCCCATCCCTCCAGTAGCAGCTCAGAGCCAACTTTAGGCTTACACCAAAGTAAGTGGAAACTTAAGTTATGCCAGTGCCCTAATCGGGAAAAACAACAACAACAGCAACACTGGGCCAACTGAAACCGTGACCAGCAACCAAGATAGCCAATACAACGCCATGTTTAACGGAATGGAAGCCATGATGGAGCAGATGATGAATCAATTTTCTTTGCTCACAAATCTCCTTACCTCCCTCACCCAGATCATCAGCAAGGTATGCAAATAAATCTTTGCATAAACCTCTGGAATGCCAACGGCCTGTGTAGAAGATGGGCGGAAGTTGAGCAATACTTGAAAACACACCACATCGATGTTCTCCTTGTCGCCGAAACCCACTTCAACCAGAAAAACTTCTTTAGAATTAATGGATATGAGCTCGTCCACGCCAACCATCCTAATGGAAGAGCTCGAGGCGGAGCAGCCGTTCTGGTGAAAAGTGGGTTGAAGTTTTCAGAGCTTCCAACACTGCAGGAGAGCTGGGGACAATGTGCAAGCATACAATTATGTAGCCCAACAGGAAACCTGGTATTGGCAGCCGCGTATATTCCCCCATGCAATGCAGTCTCAACTAACCTATTTAAGCAAATGCTCGATCGACTTGGGCATAGGTTCCTAATTGGCGGGGATTCAACGCTAAACACACATTTTGGGGCTCAAGGCTGTACAATCCCAAAGGCAGAAACCTTTATACATGTGTGCGTGAAAGCAATTTGAAATGCCACACATCAGGAGAGCCCACTTACTGGCCAACTGATTTGAACAAGCTGCCAGATCTACTCGACATTGCCCTATCAAAAAACATCGATCCTAGGAGGGTTTAAACGAGAAGCTGCCTTGACTTATACTCCGATCACAGCGCGGTCCATATCCTCATTAATGTCGCAACAGCCACCAAGTCCACGAGGCCAAGAATGTTCACAAAGCACACCAACATCAGCCGATACCGCTCCCACTGAGAGGAGCATGTGTGCACCGATCGGGAGCTCAACTCGAGAGAGGATGTTGACGAGGTGGTTGAGTACCTGACAAGGGTAATTCATGAAGCTGCTAGCATTGCCACGCCAGTAAGGAGGTCAGCGCCAAACACTCCCAGCAGGGACAAATTTCTTTGGTCGAGGGCCGTGGCTGAAAAAGTTGCGGAGAAGCGGCGGCTCAGAAGAGTGTGGCATGTCAGCCGGAACCCCCGGGGACAAAACAGCACTCAACAGAGCGGTTAAGGAGCTGAAGGAGATGTTCGAATGCCTGAAAAGGCAAAGTTTGGATAATTTCCTAGAGAAGGCTGAACCAGGTGATTCATACCACAACATTTGGAACGTTACCAGGTCCCTAAAGCGACCAGCAAAAAGGATAGCCCCGGTAAAAAATGCAGCAGGCACATGGTGCAGATCCGACAAAGACAAGGCGAGTGCCTTTGCTGAGCACCTTTACAACACCTTCACACCGTTTGATATCTGCTCTGCTAGGTAGAAGAATGACACAGAAGCATTCCTGGAAGTACCGGGCCAACTGGATCTGCCTATCCCTGAGCTGGGCTTCGATGAGGTGCTGGATGAGGTTGCCCGTCTTCAGAACACAAAATCTCCTGGCTATGATGGCATCGGTGCACCCGCGGTAAAGGCGCTACCGGCAAACTGCATCACCCTGCTTCACAGTGGGCGATTGGGCCTCGCTAGCGGCATTTAATTAATAACTTCCAAACGAAAATAAATATCTTCAGACAGTTTTTTTCACAGCTCAGAAAAAAATTATAGAATTTTTTAAGAAAAAGAATTTTGTTTTTACTTTTTTTTTATTTTTAAAATTTTTTTTAGTTTTTTTTAATTTCAAAATATTTTTTTTAACTTTGATAAACAAATTTTATAAATCAAAATTATCTTCGGAATCTTCGGATACAATAATATTTTTTGCAGACGAAATTGAAGACCCATTTGACAATGAAGATATCAAAGGGTCAGACGAAACTAATAAAGCATTTATGGTATCTTCCATTGTATTTTTCCTGGAATTTTTTCTTGTATTGCTCTCGCGACTTGATAAGCCATATTCAAATAGGTTTCCATTAATAGGAAAGCTTTTCACCAAATTTAGATCGTTCATATTTATGGGAGTCGCGCTACAGATTCCGCATGTTTGCGAAGCCGATTCCGATATGACACTGAACGTTTTGCCATCTAGCATGGTCATATGAAATTGGTGATCAATTCTTAAGGTACTCACAAATGTTGGTAAAATATTTAATATTTGGCTCTTAATGTTTTTAATTTCTCAGCGAGTCAAGTCTGCCGATTCTTTCTCGCAAAGTAATTTAATGGGTCGACAATATCGGGTAGAAGAAGGCCGATTGTTTTTCCATAAAACTGTCGGTCCTGTCTGCACTATCAATTGTACCATACAAATTGAAAATAAATATTGATCTATCATGTCTCCATCGAAGTCATCAAATTTTTGCCTGTGAGTGGAATGGCCGCTGCTGCCATCACTACCCCATTTGTAGGTAGCAGTTAATTGGGTGTTATTATTTTCAATATGGTTTTGAAAACTTTCTGGGTGTGCTTCAATAATCCTAGCAATCGTATGGTCCACTAAGCTTTGTAATGAAACTTCAGCGAAATGATCAGTGACCGTGATGACACTAGGATAGCATTTTTTTTTCGCACAACGCAGTTTATCGTAGCATGGATATATATCGGCATTTTGGCCTTTAGCGGCTCTCTTTGACAAATTCCATGTGTACTTGGTATGTCCAACATCTACAAATAGCGCCAGTGCTTTTTCATCAGAAAATTTTGACGGTAGACGGTGAGGGGTACTTATAGTTTTCAATATCTTACCGCTAAACTCATCGGCGGCGTTTAGCATTGAAACCACCTGTGAAGCACTACGTTTTCCAGCTTTATACAAGCTGCAGCTTGCAGCTACCAACAATGCTTCTGATGGCACATCTTCAGTAAGGCCTGACAATTTGTTAACTTGCGTTTTTTTGCAACACTCCGAAATATCTTTTTGTGGACGTCCAACAATTCCGGAAGATGATCTTTCAATCAATACTAAAGGAGTATCTAGCCATTCCTGGTTTCTGCTTTCAAAAAAAAATCTTATTTCTTCCACAGTTTTTCCACTTTTCTACAAGCTTACTTGTAAAATTTCGCAGCTTTTTGCCAATCAAAAAAAAAGTACCCGTTTTGCTACCGACATTGTTTCTAAAAAGTGCCCTGATTTAAAGGTTAGCAGGTTATAGCAGTTTATATTACACATTTTGGACGCACAATGACTCATACTTGCAGCTAAAAAAAGAGTTAGACCGAATCCGTGCGAATCTTGTAAGTTCTACTTCACGAACGACAGGTGCACGCTAGTGCGGGCTAGTTGTTAATACACTTAATTACCACTACGTTTTATGAGCAACACATTTATAGACCGATCACAAACACTGATTTTTTATGTAATACATACCTTGAAGTTAATAAAAAGCCACACTTTTAACCATTTCGGACAACAGTTGCTTATAAGCAACTTCTAACATTGTCGCTATCTAACGCACGTTTGAGACCCCCTGACTTACAAACGTAAGTGGCTAACAGTAAACTGATATTTTGTAAGCAAGAAAAGCAAAAAGCAGACACGAAAACGCATTTTAATTGCGAGCTTTCCGAAGTTATTCAAAGTGAGTTCACGTGCGCGATCAAACGCCCAAATAAATGTTGTTAAATAAATAGAATTTTTAAATATTTCCGAGCATCTTTTAAAACTAAAGTGAATAAAATGTCAAACTACGAAGGTAAGTTGTCTTATTTGCGTTTTTAGTTAGAAAAAAAGAGCAATATTTAGAGAGCTGGAAGACAGTTGTTGCTTATAAGCAACTTTTGGTGGAGCCTTATGGGGATGACCTAGAGCTTTGAAAATTTGCACACAGCTTATTTAGGTCTAAAGAGCATAGTCACCCAAATTTTGGATTTTTAGCCCCACTGGGCTAAGAGCTGTCCCGAAAGGGTTAATAAAACAAGTCAAAATTTTAAATTTCCAAGCAGCTCGAAATCAATGCGCACAACAAAGAAAAAAAAAATTCTAAAGCACTTGCTAAAACATATGTTGTGTTTGACAGCTCACAGCTGATGATCGTAGAACTTATAAAAAACCGCCAAAAATCTAATAAAAGCATCTGTTATCGATTTGTGAAAAAAACTTAACGCTTTTTCAAATTTGAAAATTTGAATTAAATGCCGCTAGCGAGACCAAATCGCCCACTGTGTGCTTGCACAAATCGTCAACGCGTGCTTGAGAATAGGGCACGTCCCAACACAATGGAAATGCGCTGAAATAATTTTAATTCCGAAGCCCGGCAAACCGGACAGCGAACCTGCGTCATATCGCCCGATCAGCCTTCTGGAAATAATGCCCAAAATTTTTGAGAAATTATTTTTGCGAAGATTAAATCGTACCTGCACCGGAGGAGCTTTTATGTGCGATGCGGAGATGAAGATTCGGACATAATGGAGGTCAGAGCGGGAGTACCCCAAGGTAGTGTGCTGGGCCCTGTCCTTTACACTCTATACACGGCGGACCTACCGGTCATCAGGGACCACAGACTCTTGGTGGCCACATACGCAGATAACACTGCATTCCTGGCAGTCGCTAACAGACAGACGGCGTCCCTCATAATTCAAAAACAGTTGGACGCAGGTGGAACATTGTGGTGAACGCTGACAAGTCCGCCCACGCCACATTTGCCAACAAAAGAGGCAACTGTCCACCGGTCAGCCTTAACCAAATTGCGATACCCCACAGCGACACTGTGAAATACCTGAGGCTCACACTCGACCGTCGGCTCACCTGGCGCCCCCACATTCTGGCGAAGAAAGCACAAATTAGCCACAAACTTCGGCAAATTTACTGGAAAATTGGAAAACACTCGAAGCTAAAGTTGAGAAACAAGTTACTTCTATACAAGGCCATAGTTAAGCCAGTATGGACTTATGGCATACAACTCTGGGGCACCGCCTGTAAGACAAACATTGCAGTAATACAGAGAATTCAAAACAGGGCGATGCGCAATATTACCGGAGCGCATTTTTTAACAACTAACAAGGAGTTACACAGAACGCTGAAGATGCCTTGGGTGGCGGAGGAAATCCGAAGATTTAGCACAAAATACACTGCGAAACTACTGAACCATAACAATCCACTTGCTACGAACTTACTCAATAGCCAAACAATGAGGCGACTCAAAAGACACAATCCACTGGACCTACCCTTCAGAAATCTAAACTTAAAATTGTCAAAAATGAAATAATTCAAAAGGTCAAGGCATACCAGATAATTTAATGATTGTCCCTGTAAGGACTGATTTTAAATAAAAGCAAGTAAAAACGTTGCAGTCGGACGCAACCAACTTCGATATACTTTGATACCCGTTCACATAGCTGTGTTTAGGATTCTGAGTGCAAATAGTAGTGTATGAGGGTTTTGGGTATAAAATTGGAGACTCTAGCGCAAAAACTGACAAAGATATAGAGGTGGGCGGTATAAGTGGGCGTGGCATCCAAAACATTGATGCAGATCTGTTAGGGATGCCCCTAACAATGTTCATACTAAATTTGAAGAGCCTAGCTCGAAAACTGAGAGAGATATAGCAGTGGGCAGTATAAGTGGGCGTGGCATCCAAAACATTGATGTACACCTGTTACGGATGTCACTACCAATGTTCATACCAAATTTGGTGACCCCCCTGAGCTCGTAGAGTCCCAAATTTAACACTTTGTCTGACGAAGACATGTACCAAGATATTTGCAAAGTTGCAAGGCTCTTGCTTTAAAGGTGTCGAAAAAAGTTGCGTTCATACAGACAGACGGACAGACACCATGACGGACATTGCACACACCCAATATACAATATAACTTTGGTATCAAAGTATATCAAAAAACAGAAAAAAAAAAAACTATTTTGGAGTTGCTATAATGAAAACAGCACTGAAGGGTTGACCTTTAGTAAATCTAAAAACATAGGCGAGAGCCCGTAAGGCTCTGCCGAAGTCGAAGAAACGGTCAAGAGGATCTGATGGAGGCAGCTCCGCAATGTGGACCTTAATGGGACGCTGCACTATGTCAGTCTCTAGACACGAGTCATCTGGAACTGACCATTGCTCTTGAGGCAAGCCCAACCAATCAGGTCCATTCCACCACAGATGGCTGTCCTTCGGCTCCTGTGGCGAAACTCCGCGGCTGGCTAACTCAGCTAGATTGTCCTCTGACCGCACGTGAGACCACAATTGACAATCCGTTACTTGGCCGATCTTAGAAATGCGGTTTGCGACTAACGTTGTACAGGAACATGGAGATTTGCGAAGCTAGGCCTAAACAATTGTTGAATTCGTCCAATGAAACAATTTACAATTTTCTACAGGCATTCGAGGGATGAGGGCTGGAGACTATTCGCTGGAGCGACACTGTTTTGACTGGAGCTACTCTGGTCTTGGACGTTAGGAGGAGGACCGACACTTGGAAACCCGCTTCCACGCGAACATACAGCGCTGCTCCGTATGTCTTTTGGGCGTTGCAGAAACCATTGATCTGAATGGTCGCTTTTGGCTTAAAGGCGGCCCATCGTGGTATCCGAATATCACCAAGACGGGGATGACAGGAGAGGAATTCTTCCCATCGTTGAACCAATTCAGACGGCAACGGGTCATCCCACCAAGCTCGTTAAGCCAGATTTTCTGCATGAAAATCTTCGCGCTAACGATGACAGGTGCCAGCCATACCGCTGGATCGAAGAGCTTGGCTATCTCCGACAGGACTTCACGTTTTATGAACGAACCTTTTGTCGGTATCTTGATAGGCGCAAAGAAGAACTCGTCGGTGTTCGCTTGCCATCGGATCCCTAATGTCTTAGCAACGCTGGCCCCTTCAAATTCTAGGAAATCTACTCTTAACCACTGGTCTTTGGGAATGTCGCAAAGCAGCTCCTTTTCATTGGAGGTCCACTTGCGAAGTGGAAAACCCGCAGAACCCATAGCTTCTTGGAGTTCCTTGATACTGAAAATCGCGCATTGCTCGGAGTGTGCTCCTGCTAGTACATCGGCAACATACATGTAGTTGGAAATGATGTCACTAGTACGCGGAAACTTAGCTAACACGTCTTTAACGAGCTGCTGCAACTCGCGAATCACCAGGAATGGCGCGCAATTTACCCCAAACATGACAGTATTGAGCTCATAATCACAAAGCTCTTGATTCGAATTTCTTTAAAGGATCCTCTGAAAAGTCGTGTGGATTGGCTTTACTTAAATCTGACGATACATTTTAGTAATGTCAGCGTTAAAGCCGTAACGGAAAAAACGTCATTTCAAGATCTGAATAGTTAGATCGGATTGTAAAACGGGACCTGCATGAAAGACATCATTCAGGCTTTTACCGTTTGTGATTTGACTGGAAGCGTTGAATACAACGCGAACTTTTGGAAGGTATCTATAGAAGGGGGGACTTGTCTCATGTGACCTTGGTCCAGATACTCCTGGATCACGGAGTCGTACTGTTCTTTTAATGGAATGTTTCTGTTTAAACGACTCTCGTTTCTCAGAAACTGAGCCAGTGCGATTGACCTTGAATGTAGTAAGTTGATGTGATCAGGATTTTTGAAGAGGAGTGTGACAATATATTTGCCACTCTCATTTCTGGTTGTGGTGCGCATAAAGATGTGTTCGCAAATGGCATCAGACTCTTTTACTGGCTTCCTTGGGAGATCCTGCACCTCCTAAAACTTTGTGAGGAGGTTATCCAACCGTTGGTCTGCTTTGACCGTGACACGAGTTAAAAACGCGGAGATAGAGGATGATGCACAAGTAGGTATTGGGCCGGTCAGAATCCAAACTTAAATGGTTTTTTGACTAGAGCCGCCTAGTAGAATGGATGGAAGGATATCTGCACCTAAAAGCATATCTACCTGCGACCTCTTGTAGAAGAGAGGGTCAGCTAAAGGAATATTGGGCAGCTCTCGCAAGGCACTTTCGGGAATCGGATGCGAAGGGAGAGTTCCTGCCACACTTGGAAGAACAAACGCCGATGCTTCAATGCGAACTATCGACTTTGTTTGGGACTCAATATTGAAGTGACATAACTTCTCAGGATTGGCTGACACCGATTGGTTTAGTCCGGCAACTTGCGCTGTAACACGTTTGACCGGGAGGTTGATAGTTCTGAACATTCGTTCTGAAATGAATGTGGTGGCTTCGTAGCCAGAATCGATCAACGCACGAGCTTTATAACTAGTGCCAAGGTGGCATATGTTAATTATGGCTGTGCCTTATAGAACACCCTGCGTGTTGGACGTGAAATTATTGTGAATTAGGGTTTTTTCGGAAACGGAAACGTAATTATTGTTTTTTAATAGAAGTAAATAAAAACAAAATAAATAACAAATACCTGGAAAAATAAACAAAAACAAGTAAAAACGTTGCAGTTGGACGCAACCGACTGCGATATACTTTGATACCATGGCCCGTTGTTTGGGGGGGGGCGGGGTGTGGCATATCATATTTGGTGGCTATAGCTTCAAAACTGTAGAAGATACAGCCATTTTTGTTTATAATTTGAGGGAGGCTGGGAGCGGAACAGGTAGGCGTGGCATCCTAACTTTAGATGCAGTTTTTGGAGAATGCGATCGGCTACCTTGCCCCAAAATTTAGTGACTCTAGCTGCTCAAATGTGGGATATATAAGTGTTTTATCAATTTGCAAATCGAGGTGAATCGACTTGTTATCGATTTCCTAGGCTCCCTGAGGTCGTAGAGCCCTAAATTCAACACTTTGTCTGACGAAGGCATTTACCAAGATATTTGCAAAGTAGCAAGGGTGTCGAAAAAAGTTACGTTAATACGGACGGACAGACGGACAGACACACTGACGGACATATTAAGGCAAATTATGTTACTTATCTGTTCTTGTTTTGTGGTGTAGAGATGTGGTATTGTATGTAGGTATGTGTTGTGTCCATCGTAGCTTGCTGGGGCGGGGAATAATTGTCCAAAAAAAAAAACAAAAATCCGGCTCGAAGGACCATGTAAAATCGTGGAGGGGTAAAACAACTCAAATGCACTCACGATACAAACTGGTTTATGCCTTTGTATTAAAAACGATAAAACGGTTTAAGTGAAAACGCGCGGTTTGTGTGATCTAGTAATTTCTTTCTTTAATGTTGAATTGATACTGGTTGTAACAGCCTGTTGAGCTTGCCCAGCAGGCTGCTAACATAGTTACAATATTAGATAAACATAATTACAAATTTATACATGCTAAGCATACATACAAGAGCGGAGAGAGAGAATACTGCTTGGATGGGGAGTAACAGATGCCGGTGCATACTTTTCGGCTTAAACAAGCATCAACAGCCGAGTCGATCTTGCCATGTCTGTCTGTCCGTCTGTCTGTCCGTCTGTATAAATGCGTCGAACTCAAAGACTTTAAGAGCTAGAGACTTCTAATTTGAAACTTAAGCTCTCCTATACCATAAGCAGATCAAGTTTGTTTCAAATTATCGATAACATTTCTGGTTTCTGATATACACATGTGATCGATAACAAAAAAAGCTTGAATTTCAAAACTGTGAAAATGAGGTTTAAAACTATGTGTAAAATAATGAACATTTGAAAAAATTTGATCAAAATCGGTTAAGAAACACTTTAGATATCGCAGTTTGAAGTTTGATCATATTGGTCACTGATTATATACACACAAGTAACTGTAAGCATTACGCATTGGGGTAAGGGTATGTCCTAGTCGCGATTTCTCGACTGGAGCCTTCTTACTTGTTCCAATAAATCATAGTCAAAACACGTGTGTAGAAAAAATCATGATATTGTGTTTATGCTTGTACATTTTTGAAAATCATGATCTGAAATCGTGCTTTTTTGCAAGCATAAACGTAGTAAAAGTAATGCCTAGGCAATTTATTAAAAGCCTACTGTGAGACAACATGAAATGTTTATTCTATAAAACCGATTTTTTTCGCGATCGCGGTATGGTATCGACATATAAAGTAGACAAAAACCAAGCTTAGAACTGACTTTATAGTGGGTTAAAATTTTGGCTCAAACGGATAAGTACTTTGTACTTTTCAAATGCATAGATTACGAAGTCATGTTCACAACATTTATGTTTATTATATCTGTGTCAGATGTCAGCATCTACCTTCCTACCAAATTTGGTGGCTATAGTTTCAAAACTGTACAAAATACAGCCATTTTTATACCCTTAGCCCATAAGGGTATAATGGTTTTGTGCAAATGTATGTAACAGACAGAAGGAAGCAACTCCGACCCTATTAAGTATATATATATTCTTGATCAGCATCAACAGCCGAGTCGATATAGACATGTCTGTCTGTCCGTCCGTCCGTATGAACGCACCGATCTCAGAGACTATAAGAGCTAGAGACTTCAAACTTGAAACTTAAGCTCTCCTTTACCATGAGCAGATCAAGTTTGCTTTAAATTTTCGATAACATTTATGGTTTTCGATATACACATGTGATCGATAACAAAAAAATCTTAAATTTTAAAATTGTGCAAATGAAATTGAAACTTCGGATAAAATAATGAACATTTAAAAAAATTTGATCAAAATCGGTTGAGAAACACCGCAGATATTGTGGTTTGAAGTTTGGTGATATTGGTCACTGATTTAATATACATAAGTAACTGTAAGCATTACGTATCGGGTTAAGGGGCCCCGCTTGCTCCTCTGCGCCAATAGTTTTAACAAAATTTTAGCAAAATATATAAATAAAAACATTAGTTAATGTTTAACAACATATTAGCAAAGTATTTAATATTCTCTTTTTCACGACACAATTGAGGTTGAGAATCAGACGCGTCATTTTACTTTGATACCAAAGGTATCATATTATATTGGGTTTATGCAATGTCCGTCATTGTGTCTGTCCGTCCGTCCGCCTGCCCGTCCGTTTGAACGCAACTTTTTTCAACACCCTTAAAGCTAGAGCTTTGCAAATATCTTGGTACATGCCTTCGTCAGAAAAAGTGTTAAATTTGGATCGATACCTCGATGTGAAAACCGATGAAACCCATATATGTCCCACATTTTAACAGCAAGAGTCACCAAATTTGTGGGCAAGATAGCCGATGACATTCCCCAAAAAATTACATAAAAAGTTTGGATGCCACGCCCACCTCTTCCGCCTTAGACCCCCTTCAGTTATAATCGAAAACTACTGTATTTCCCACAGTTTTAAAGCTATACTTAAAAAATTTGATGGGAAGGTAGATGCTGAAGTCTTACAAAGATATGCATCAAAACGCCACGCCCCCACTCATACCGCCCACCTTCTAAAATCCGAAAACTCTATATCTTCTTCAGTTTTTGGGCTAGAGTCACCAAATTTGGTAGAAACATTGTTAGTGACATCCGTATCCGATCTTCATCAAAGTTTTATTCGCCACGCCCACCTTTTCCACCCAACTCGTAAAATCTGAAAGTTCTATATCTTTCCCAGTTTTTGCGCTAGAGTCACCAAACTTGGAAACATTGTTAGTAACATCCGTAACAAATGTGCAATATTAGATGCCACGCCCACTTATACCGCCCACCTCAATATCTTTCTCAGTTTTTGCGATCGAGCCTCCAAACTTGATAAGGAGATAGAAGGTGCCATCCGCCACTGATATGCATCACAAATTTGAATGTCACGCCTACCCCTTCTGCCTGCCTTTTATTCACAAACCTCCATACGTTACAAATACATACAAACTTACATATGTGCTTTGCTTGATTGTTCGAAATTGTATATCAACAATGTTTGTGTGGTACGACGTTACGTCTGGGTTAGATAAGCAGCAAGTAAGCAAATCTACCACTATACAAAGATGTTCAAGATTAATTATTTTCGCACAAAGGGCTCGCTATAAAAAACAAATACAAATTGAATGTATGTACATATGTACATATCTATACAACTTTTTTGCATTAAATAAACATACATATGTATGCAGATTACATTTTCATAAGTTTCTATTTGTTAGTGCGTTTGTTTTTGAACTGTATATACATATATATTTTGCACTTGCATTTTTTGTTACATATATGTATGTACAAAAGAATGTTAAATGTACGTACATACATGTGTATGTATGTACATATGTACAAATGTGCATTTGCAACACCAACCAAAGTTACAAATGTCAGGTCGAAAATAATGTCAGAACAACAATGGCAATAGGTATTTGTGTTTGTGTGTTAAGTTTTGTTTGAATTCGATAATTAGCAAGTATGTAGATTAAACCACCCCCGTAACATATTCTGGTGTGCAAAACTCTTCTACGCGCACCAAGTTATGTTTTAATTGATTTGTTTTAAATCAATGATACCAACAAAAAGATGCATTGCGAGCCCAACAACAACACTTACAACAACAACAACCGGTACTTGGGTCGTAAATCAATTGTCAAAGGCACAAAGAAGAAAAGAGAATAACGGAGACACATACACAGCGCATTTGTTGTGTTTTTGTAAACTCGGCCGCTATAGCTTGTGCGCAGACGGCAGTAGTAGAATGGGTCTTGTGTTTTGTTTTTGTAAAATTTGGTGGTGTTCAAACTCCCAGCTTGTGCGAGAATGAGGCGCCAGAATGGTGGAATGAGGTAAAGTGATTAACATTGATTTGTATGGGAGGTACTCGAAGGAGTGGTCCAAATTAAAAAACCTTTCTTAGTGCTCACTTTCAACCTGAATGGAATATTATGTGAAAATTTCAGCCTTCTAGCTCTTATCGTTTAGGCTGTGGGCCTCTCAACAATCAGTCAGTCAGTCAGGACAAACTATTATATATATATAGACAAGTAAGAAGGCTCTAGTCGAGAAACCCTTAACCCCATATGTAACCCGTACAGTCATTTGTTTGAATTTATCCAATATAATCAAACTTCAAACTGCGATATCTTAGGTGTTTCTGAACCGATTTTTATTAAATTTTTTTAAATATTCATTATTTTATTCATAGTTTCAAACCTCATTTTCACAATTTTGAAATTCAAGTTTATTTGGTTATCGATCAGATACGTATATCAAGAACCAGAAATGTTATCGATAATCCGAAACAAACTTGATCTGCTTATGGTATAGGAGAGTTTAAGTTTCGAGTTTGAAGTCTCTAGCTTTTATAGTCTCTGAGGTCTACGCCATCATACAGACAGACGGACAGACATGGCTAGATCGACTCGGCTGTTGATGCTGATCAAGAATATATATACATTAAAGGGTCGGAGATACTTCCTTCTGTCTGTTACATACATTTGCACAAACATTATATGTACCCTTATTTACTCATTTTATGGGTTAAGGGTATAAAAACCAAAAACCAATTGAAGTGCAAAACAAAAACGCATTTGATGTAATGAAGTTGAAGCTGTTGCGGCTCCGGCTGAAACAGCTGTTGCTGGAATTGCTGCTGCTGCTGTGGGTGGAACTGCTGTTGCTGCAGGGGCACCGGCAAAAAATATTGCTGGGCTCTACGAAATCGATAACAAGTCAATCAACCTCGATGTGCAAATCGATAAAACACATATATATCCCACATTTTAGCAGCTAGAGTCACCAAATTTGGGAGCAAGATAGCCGATGATATTCCCCAAAAAACTGCATCAAAAGTTTGGATGCCACGCCCACCTATTTCGCCCCCAGCCCCCCTCCAATTATTAACAAAAATGGCTGTAATTTGTACAGTTCTTAAGCTATAGCCACCAAAATTTGCAAAAAGGTGGATGCTGTCATCTGACACAGATATGTTTCAAAACTTCGGATGCCACGCCCCCAAACAACGGACCATGCCCCATCGCCCTTATAAAAACCGAAATGCATGTTTCTTCGCCAGTTTTTAAGCTAGAGTCACCAAAATTGGTGGGAACATTGTTAGTGACATCCGTAACACATGTGCATCAATGCCACGCCCACTAATATCGCCAACCTCTTTATCTTTCTTAGTCTTTGCGCTAGACTCTCCAAACTTGGTAGGGGAATAGAAAGTGCCATCCGCCACAGATATGCATCACAAATTTGATTGTCACGCATACGTATCAAAGAATATCGCAGTCGGTTGCGTCCGACTGCAACGTTTTTACTTGTGTTTTAAAAACAACAAAAGAAATTAGCAACTTAATATGAAGCTGAGTATAATAAATAAATACTTAAAAATAAGTCATAAATTGACTTCACTGTAAAACGATTGTTACAATGTTACAGTGTCTATTCGCAAGTATAGAATTCAATAAAAGTGAATATACCAACTTATATTATTTCAATAGAATATTCAGACCGCTTAGTTGTATTTGATTTTTAAATGCACTAAAGCAGCGCCTATATAATTAATATTAATATTATTATTATTAAACAACAAGCAAAATAGAAGAAAACTATATATAATGTTTCTTCAATTATTACGGCTAAAATCAACTTATTATTTTTGTGTTTTAAAAACAACAAAAGGAATTTAAATACGTTGATCGTTATTTATATATTTAAACTAGATGACCCGGCAAACGTTGTTTTGCCATATAAACAATTTCCTAGTAATTTCTAGAGTAGACAAAAAATAGCTTACTTATTGTAAGTATGTATGTATGTTAGAATGCGTATATTGTATGTATGTAAGAATGTGGTATATGCGTGCAATAAGCATGGAGCGCTGTGAACGATGAGGGAATATAAAAATAACAAAAGGCAAACATTATTTTTAAGCTATTAAAATTATATGTCATTAATTAAACAATTACGACAGAAACAATATTAAACAATATCAATCTCTTAATGCTAATCTTTAGCTAACACAAACAAACTGGATGGTTTACCCACTTGAGAACATGCCACGTATAATTGTTCGTGTGAAAAACATGGTGTTCTCAAATCTAATCCACAAACAGACATCGTTTGACCTTGGGATTTGTTGATAGTCATTGCAAATGCCAATCTAATCGGAAACTGAATACGTTTAAGTTGAATTGGCACATCTGTAGGTATAATAGGAATCCGTGGTATATTTTCACCTCTGAACTTGCCATTTAAAATCCTGGCTTCGATCACGTTTTTCATTAATTTTGAATGACTAATCTGTAACGAACACTTACAAAGTTGTTTCGGCTAGCACACTCTGTCTATCATTGTGCCGGCCGTGCTCAGGGAAAAGTGGCGTGAGTCTTGTGCTGCCTAAACCAACGGTGCCACAGAATAAAAATCTAGACAGAGACGACAATAAAGGAAAAGGGAACCAGACAAAACTAAACAGAATTAATATGTATAAACCCTATATGTATTGGGAAGAACTGAGGTGGTGTTGTTCTTCCTCTTCACCCACCCAACCTGTAGGAGTCAATGATCATCAGTATTTGACCCTACCCTTGTATACCTGCGCTGCTTTTAGCTTAAGGTGCCTTTAAAGAAAGATATTACTCCATTTTCATAATGTATGTATATATAATTAAATTCAAAATAATACCCATGGTAAAATGTTCCAAAAGTTCAAATAATTCCTATACTTTACTCTTAAATATATTCAATAAATTCATTTCTAATCCAGTATGTTATACGAAATCATACAAACTAACGAAAATAAACGTTTGGGCGCTTTATTTAAACATCGCATACATCTATGTATCTACTTTCGGCTATGCCGTACTTACAATCTCCTTTATGTAATTTTAATCCATCGCTGTCAGCAGGCCTGTCGACGTAGATGAGCTGGAGATGACGGGAATCAAAACAACATAGGTGTATGCAATAATTTAAAATAAAGCGTTTGACTGAAAGATATAATTCAAATTTATAAGTACTTATTCAGCAAAAAGAACTTAATTTCAAAAACAAAAAAAACTTATGCGGCATAGCTCTCGGTGCTGATACGATCGGTAGCACCTCCAGAATAGGTTCACTCAAGCACTAGGGCTGCGCTGGTAATTCGAAGATCCGCAGAAATTAGGTGTGGTTGAGTAGCGTCAAACAACTCGAAGTGGGCAAAACCAAAGCAATATGTTTCCTCCGGATGATAAGGAAAACACTGGATGTCAATGTCTCGTGCCGTGGTCGACGTGTTGGGTGAGCTGGGTGTCGATAGGACGTGCCGTGGTCTACGTGTTGGGTGAACTCGGTGTCGACTGCCAGAGTGGTGTTAGTGCCGTAAGTATGAACAGGAACAGGGTGCATGGTTGGCAGCAACCATTGGTTGTGCGTTAAAACATCATGACGGTGCCACTACTGAGAGTACAACCAGATTGGGCCACTGGCGACAACATAGGCACGTTTTTTTTTTTTAATGGTTTGATGGACACACACACACACTCGCATTTTGCCGTCGCACACCATCACAGATTTAGACACACGCGCAACGTCGAAAATTCCCCAAAATCATTCAAACTTCCAGTAAATACATGCAGCGTCGGGTAGAGCTTCCTCTCCACTTTATGTTGGCGTAAATATTTAGACAAAAAACATCCAGATGTCTTGGGATGGTCCCAGATTAAGTTTTTGAGGCTCACGCATGACAATTTGGCGTGTTGCCGGTGCCAATAAATAAAAAAAACCAATGCACTTCAACAAGCGCTTGTCACTGCAGTTTCGGCAAGAGTGAATCTGCTGCCCTGAGCGCAAGTGCATCAAGCCTAATTGTTCCAGTGCTGTATGAGTGAAACTTACGCACGTGGGCAGTGTTGAAAGAGCGCAAGCTTTCGCTCGCCGCATCCGAACATGTGCAAGCTAAGCTTTCTCTCGCTGTATCCGAACATGTGCGAGCTAAGCTTTCTCTCGCAGTATCCGAACATGTGCGAGTTAAGCTTACAAGAGATCGTATATGCTAAGTCAACACACATACAAAGAAACATATGCGTGTGTTGCTGATAAGCTTTTGGCGTACGCTAATATTTTACAAGCATGCTCCTAATGCTCTTATATGCATGCTCTTAAATAACTACATATAACATAATACAGAATGTTATCATTCGCACCCTCACAAATCGCGTACCGTTGCACAGCCGGGGTGGGTTCAAATTACGAAGCATGATAATTGGAGATCCAACCTTTAATGGTAAATAATGCGGTGGCATGCCTGACAAATCCAGTGAGTTCAAAAACTCTGTGGGAAAGTTTACTGCTTCGCTGTCGTCGCAAACTGTATCAATAGATTTATATGATACCAAGTTCCATGGCAACAACATTTGTATCTTCAGATTTTAATTGTCAACGTCTACATTTTTTGCCGCTTAAATCGCTTTCTGCAAGCTACTCCATTTTATGATAGACTTGGCTTCTGATTTTGAATGTATAATTGAATTGTTGACCATTTGCATTAGTATTTCGAACTATTTCTGTTGCCCCGAACAATGTCATTTGAAAGCATGAATTGAATCTTCGAATTGACTTCAGGAACACTTCAGAATCTGGATCCGTGCCGATAAGTAAGCCGTTCAATGGTTCACGTGGTGTTTCAATTTCAGGTAGTTGCACTTTTCCTGACGCGCAACACATCCCAGCTGGCTCATTTTTGAATTTCAGAGCATGACTATGCGGACATTCCTTTTCCATAGCCCCAATTACCACTTTTGAATAAGCATAATATTCAATATCGGGCTCATACTGGAATGCTTGACGCAGGAATGAATCACATATATGTAAATACTCGATGTACCTATTGTCGTTGTTGGTCATTTGTTCTTCGTCTATTGACTGTGAAACGGCGTGATTGTCGTTGTTCTAATTTTCGGACTTCTTTGCGTTCAGCTCGTGTATCTTCTGTCTCTTCTTGATGCAATTGCGCCATTCTGACACGTGCATCAGTATTTTGTTGCTGGATTTGTTCTTCTGTTCTTTCGGATCTTCTATTTCGCCAGTTTCGAACTTTACTTGTACTGCGGCTCAAATCAGCCCCCTTGCGTTTTCTCGGCATTGCTCACTTACAAAACATACATAAATAGAATTACTGAAATTTTTTAATGATGAAAAATGTTAAAAGTATAATTAGGGCCAGGCTTTTGCCGCAGTTTTGAAATGATGAATAACAAAAATATAAGTTTGTTTATTTAGGTTTTTTTTAAATTTTTTTTTTTTTATATATTTTAGTTGCTGGCATAGCAACGCGCGCCGGATAACTAAATAATTTCATTTATATGTTGAATAAAATTATTTTTCCTATTGAATTTTAAATGTAGCCTAAAAAGATTTTGCAAAACACAGCTCTTGGGCTGGATCAACTCTAGCATGACTGTTTTAAACTACCCCTTACATTTAGGGGGATAAAAAATATATGTTGGCCGATTCTCATAGATACCGGATAAGCACAAAAAGTTTCATCAAAATCGGTCAAGCCGTTTCGGAGAAGTATGACGACAAAAACTGTGACACGAGAATTTTATATATAAGACTAGAAAACCCGGCGAACTCCGTTACGCCACCCCGTTTTATTTATACATTTCGTTTGGGGATTAAAATATGAAGAATGAAATTTTTGAAAACCAATATTTTTATTTCATTAAGTAACAGCAAGAAGTGTAAAGACAGAATTTAAGCGAAGAAAGCCAAAATATAATAAGAGAAAATGACCGATTGAGTACGCGAAGATCATTGGCACCATACAATCGCTTGGCATTCCAATATGATCCCACTGCGAGCTGTGATGATGACAATTTAGATATTGGACCAATGACGACTGTATGCCGCCACAACACCCACTGAAAGCTTTGTTCGATGGAAGTGATCCCGATTCCAACCATTTTTTCCAACACATCATTGAATACAATAATTGCTTTCGCATGACTTCATTTGGAGCTTATATCATTCGAGAAGGCGGCTTTGTGCCGACTTGCAAAGTAAAAGATAAAACGCATACAACCAATTATCATCTGTGTATACACTTGTTGCTGGCTTGCATGTCTAAAAAACTTTACCGGTTTTCTTGCATTCCTTTTGAACATTTTCCTGAATTTTGTTTGCCGTAAACCTCCTCCTGCCTCTAAGCTACCTCCCTACCAATTTTCACCCAAATCTGTTTTGCCGTTCTTGAGTTATAAGTGCTGTAACTAACACGACTTTCTTTTATATATATGACTTGTAAGGCCCTCGCTTGCTTTGCTGCGCCAATAGTTTTTACAAAATTTTAGCAATATATATAAAATAAATTAGTTAATGTTTAACAACATATTAGCAAAATATTTAATATTCTCTTTTTCACGCCACCATTGAGGTTAAGAATCAGACGCGTCATTTTACTTTGATACCAAAGATATCATATTTTATTGGGCTTATGCAATGTCCGTCAAGGTGTCCGTCCGTCCGTCCGTCCGTCCGCAGGTCCGTTTGAACGCAACTTTTTTCAACACCCTTAAAGCTAGAGCTTTGCAACTTTGCAAACTTCTTGGTACATACCTTCGTCGGACAAAGTGTTAAATTTGGCTCTACGACCTCAGGGGCCAGGGAAATCGATAACAAATCGATACCCCTCTATGTGCAAATCGATGAAACATATATATGTCCCACATTTTAGAAGCTATAGTCACCAAATTAAGGGGCAAGATAGCCGATGGCATTCCCCAAAAAATTACATAAAAAGTTTGGATGCCACGCCCACCTATTCCGCCCCCAGCCCCCCCTTCAGTTATAATCGAAAATGACTGTATTTCCCACAGTTTAAAAGCTATACTTACAAAATTTGATGGGAAGGTAGATGCTGAAGTCTTACAAAGATATGCATCAAAACGCCACGCCCCCACTCATACCGCCCACCTTCTAAAATCCGAAAACTCTATATCTTCTTCAGTTTTTGGGCTAGAGTCACCAAATTTGGTAGAAACATTGTTAGTGACATCCGTAACCGATCTTCATCAAAGTTTTATTCGCCACGCCCACCTTTTCCACCCAACTCGTAAACTCTGAAAGTTCTATATCTTTCCCAGTTTTTGCGCTAGAGTCACCAAACTTGGAAACATTGTTAGTAACATCCGTAACAAATGTGCAATATTAGATGCCACGCCCACTTATACCGCCCACCTCAATATCTTTCTCAGTTTTTGCGATCGAGCCTCCAAACTTGATAGGGAGATAGAACGTGCCATCCGCCACTGATATGCATCACAAATTTGAATGTCACGCCTACCCCTTCTGCCTGCCTTTTATTCACGTTACAAATACATACAAACTTACATATGTGCTTTGCTTGATTGTTCGAAATTGTATATCAACAATGTTTGTGTGGTACGACGTTACGTCTGGGTTAGATAAGCAGCAAGTAAGCAAATCTACCACTATACAAAGATGTTCAAGATTAATTATTTTCGCACAAAGGGCTCGCTATAAAAAACAAATACAAATTGAATGTATGTACATATGTACATATCTATACAACTTTTTTGCATTAAATAAACATACATATGTATGCAGATTACATTTTCATAAGTTTCTATTTGTTAGTGCGTTTGTTTTTGAACTGTATATACATATATATTTTGCACTTGCATTTTTTGTTATATATATGTATGTACAAAAGAATGTTAAATGTACGTACATACATGTGTATGTATGTACATATGTACAAATGTGCATTTGCAACACCAACCAAAGTTACAAATGTCAGGTCGAAAATAATGTCAGAACAACAATGGCAATAGGTATTTGTGTTTGTGTGTTAAGTTTTGTTTGAATTCGATAATTAGCAAGTATGTAGATAAAACCACCCCCGTAACATATTCTGGTGTGCAAAACTCTTCTACGCGCACCAAGCTATGTTTTAATTGATTTGTTTTAAATCAATGATACCAACAAAAAGATGCATTGCGAGCCCAACAACAACACTTACAACAACAACAAACGGTTCTGGGGTCGTAAATCAATTGTCAAAGGCACAAAGAAGAAAAGAGAATAACGGAGACACATACACAGCGCATGTGTTTTGTTTTTGTAAACTCGCTGGCGATCGCTTGTAGAGACGGCAGTAGTGGAATGGGTCATGTGTTTTGTTTTTGTAAATTCGGCCGCAATAGCTTGTGCGCAGACGGCAGTAGTGGAATGGGTCATGTGTTTTGTTTTTGTAAACTCGGTGGTGTTCAAACTCCCAGCTTGTGCGAGAATGAGGCGCCAGAATGGTGGAATGAGGTAAAGTGATTAATGCAGGACATTGATTTGTATGGGAGGTACTCGAAGGAGTGGTCCAAATTAAAAAACCTTTCTTAGTGCTCACTTTCTGCCTGAATGGAATATTTGGTGAAAATTTCAGCCTTCTAGCTCTTATCGTTTAGGCTGTGGGCCTTTCAACAATCAGTCAGTCAGTCAGTCAGTCAGGACAAACTATTTTATATATATTGATGAATAATAGCAATTAAATATTTATTATAACTTATCATAAAAATACGTATTTTAAATGAATTGTAAATATATATGTACACAGCCAAAAAAAACATTGTAAATCGTAAATTTTTACACTTAGATTCAAAAATTTATGGCTATGGTTTTCGACCAATGTGTGTTTTTTTCATTTTGAAAAGTGTAATTTTAAAAACAATTTTAAAAAGTAAGATTTTAATTTCAAAAAATAACATTTTTAATTTAAGGTGCCAACATTTTATATTCGACAATGAAGAATTTTTGATTCAAATACTTTCATATTTAAAAAATAAAAACATTTTTTACACTCAAAAAAAAAAAATCAAGAATTTTAATTTTGAAACACAACTTTTCGGACTTATTTCTCACGTGAGAGAGTGAAAATTCTTGAATCAAGTTTGAAACGTTCTAGATCGGGCATTCTTAATTTAAGAACGTTTCGAGTATGAAGGGAACAACTTATTTTAATATTTTTAATTATGGAGTTGGTTTTTTTTAAAGCTTCCGATCATTCCTCGTGCTTTAAGTAGAGATGTAGGGAAGAGAAGAAAAATTACGAAAAGCCATTTTAAATTTTTGTTCACACTTACCGTGACGAAGATTCGAACCTCTTGACCTCTTGTTAAATGCGGCGAATGTCTTATCTGTTGAGCCAGATCCGTAAACAATCCTATTGCAGCTAATGGATACTTGAAGCTTACATCGCGGCACTGAATGTATAAAGACGATCGTCTCTCTTTTGAAAGAGATGCCGTTACATTTTGTGTATGCGAGAGACCGATTTTGTATACATTACTTTTTTTTTAGTATTTTTAAGTATTTAGTACTTATATCAAGCTTAAATTGTCCTATTTTATGGTTTATATTTTACTGTTAATCTCTGTTTAAAAGAGCAACCACGAAATATTAAAATAAAATACTTTGTAATTAAGTATAAAGGAAAGCAATTATAAAATGCCGTGGGTGGGATTCGAACCCGCAACTCGTACTTAAATGAAAAACAAATTTAATAAATATATGCACTTTAATTTTAATACGCTTCATTCTCGATCCTAGAATTAAAATTATAAATTAAAATATCGTTGTTTTTAATTTTCATGGAAAGTTGTCACATTTTAAGATTTAAAAAATTTCATTTTAAATTTGAGTACTAAGTAAAATTTTTAACATGAAAATTGTTAAAATAAAATGTGGCTGACTTAAATCGAAAAGTAAATATAGAGCATTTCAATTTTAAAATTAAAACTATTTATAATTATACTTAATTTTTTTAAATCAAAAATGTATTTATTAACTTTCATAATTCTTATTTTTTTGGGTTTTTTTAAAAAAAAATTGTATTTATGAAAGTATACACTTTAGTTCTAATACGTTTCATACTGATTCCTAAAATTAAAATTATAGAATTAAACTAGCAGACCCGCGCGCTTCGCTGCTTTAGCATGCGTGCGTTGCTACGTTGCTAAAAATAGTACTCAAATATTCAATTCATTTCTAGATAATATTTTTCTAGTATAAAATAGCTTACACATTATAAGTATGTCAAAAGATATGTAGCAATGGTAACAGTAAGATTACAAAAATATTTTAATTTAAATGAATATACGTAATCTCCGGCCATTTTGGATTACATGTGAACGTAATAAATATGTATACATATATTATTGCATATGACGCGGACTGCCTACGTCCGATGATGGTAGAATGACAGAGTTACCGATTTGAGCAGCATCGGCGTAGTTGATAATATCTAACCCAGCCACGCGTTGCAGAGGCTTATTTTTGTTCAAGGTCCTGAGGTTAGATTTTTATACTTTGATACCAAAGGTGTCATAGTATATTGGGTTTGTGCAATGTCCGTCATGGTGTCTGTCCGTCTGTCCGTCCGTCCGTCTGTCCGTCTGTCCGTATGAACGCAACTTTTTCGACACCCTTAAAGCTAGAGCCTTGCAACTTTGCAAATATCTTGGTACATGTCTTCGTCAGACAAAGTGTTAAATGTAGGGCTCTACGACCTCAGGGAGCCTGGGAAATCGATAACAAGTCGATACACCTCGATGTGCAAATCGATAAAAAAAACAAATATATCCCACATTTTAGCAGCTAGAGTCACCAAATTTAATGGTAAGATAGCTGGTAACATTCCTCAAAAAACTGCATTAAAAGTTTGAATGCCACGCCCACCTATTTCGCCCCCAGCGCCCCTCCAATTATAAACAAAAATGCCTGTATCTTCTACAGTTTTGAAGCTATAGCCACCAAAATTGACATGAAGGTAGATACTGACATCTGACAAAGTTATGCATCAAAACATTGGATGCCACGCCCCCAAACAACGGGATATGCCCCACCGCCCTAAAAAAAACCGGAAGGCATGTATCTTCGCCAGTTTTTAAGCTAGAGTCACCAAATTTGGTATGAACATTGGTATATCTCTCTCAGTTTTTGAGCTAGGCTCTTCAAATTTGGTATGAACATTGTTAGTGGCATCCGTAACAGATCTGCATCAATGTTTTGGATGCCACGCCCACTTATACCGCCCACCTCTATATATTTGTCAGTTTTTGAGCTAGAGTTTCCAATTTTATACCCAAAACCCTCATATATTACTATTTGCACTCAGAATCCTTAACACAGCTATGTGAACTGGTATCAAAGTATATCGCAGTCGGTTGCGTCCGACTGCAACGTTTTAACTTGTTTCGGTTGCATTTGACTGAAATTGATAATTTAAAGCCTCAGAACTTGCGTCTGGGTAAACCGATTTTGATGATTGAATTGAAAACTGGTGCGTCCAGTGTGCTCTCATTTTTTTATTTTTTTTTTTTGGTCCAGTTCTGACAATGACTTAATAGCCATAGCTCTTAAATATGCATATTTAGAAAATCTGGCGAACACCGTTACGCCACCTCGTTCTCTTAAACATTTTGTAAATTGGGATCACTTCCATCGAATAATGCATTCAGTGGCTGTTGTGGTGTAAGTTATGGATCCAGTTTGACTTTTTCACTTGCGCTGCACAATCCAGCCGGCATAAAGTCGTCATTGGTCCAATATTTTAATTGTCATATCACTGTAGTTCGCAGTGGGATCATATTGGAATGCCAAGCGATTATATGATGCCAATGATCTTCGTGTACTCACGCGTTGTATCAATCGGTCATTTTCTCTTATTGTATTTAGTCTTTCTTCGCTTAAGTTCTGTGTATACACTTCTTGCTGGCTTGCATGTCGTGTGCGGCGGCCGATGTTCGCACGTCGTCCTCTAGGCATTTTAGACTATGGACAGACTGGTGAATTTTACCTCAAATGTACAATCCACATAATTTACACAGTTCAACTTATCACCTGCAGTTGAAATTGAATAAAAATGACAGACTGACAGACCTCAAATGCACAATCCACATAATTTACACAGTTCTATTCTTCATTGTGCATTTCGTTCATTTCGTGCATCTTGTGATTCAGCTTGATGCAAATCAGCAGTTCACACGCACATTGGCATTATCTTGCTGAATTTGGTGTTGTTTTTTTGGCTCTTGCATTTCGTATTCTTTCAGATCTACGTGTTTGACGGCCTATGGAAGCTCCTCTGCGTCTTGCAGGCATTTTAAAAGATTACGATTTAAATAGTTAAAAAAAACCTGTTTTGATTTATAAGTTGAATTGAAAAGTTAGGTTTTTTTAATTTTTTTTTTTCTTAAATTTATTTTAGTTCCTGGCGTACAAACGCGCGCCGGATAACTAAATAATTTCATTTAGGCCCAATTTCTCAATGTCCAGTTAAATTTTCGTTTAGCTAAACGCAAATTTAATTTAATGGTAGAGTTAAACAATTTGGTTTTCTCAAAGCCAAATTTACCCTTCATCGATAAGTAACTATCGCCTTAACAGCGTTGCCACATATACACACATTGTGCCGAATATAGCGAGCGGTTCAGCTGACTTTTGCTGTTTTCCGGCAACATTAAATGATTTCTGTTTAAAATCCCACATATGATTTATTCGAGCGCAAAAGAACTTAATTGTTTACCTATTATTTTGGCAAGCCAATTGATCTACAATCCTTGCAAGACTGATTTTGCTCGTAGATTTTGTAAGCCTGAGCCGCTGTACAAATTTAGCAGCTTCCAGTTCAGTGAAATGCATGGACATAAATTACTCTTTTATGTGATGCCATTTTGATTTAATAACAAAATAAATAAACAATGCAAAGGACAGATGTTTGCCTTACGATAATTCTTAACGATATATCGTGACAAAAAATCAGCTTAAATTTTAAACGGGACCCAGCCTTCCGGTTAGTTTGTTTTTCATTTACTCCTAACTGGACATTGAGAAACTCAAATTTGACTAAACGTCAGTTAGTTTACCTAACCGGACATTGAGAAATTGAGCGTTATACGTTGAAAAGAAAAAGAAAGCCGGGGCGGGTTCAAATTACGAAGCAAGATAATTGGAGATCCAACCTTAAATTGTAAATAATGCGGTGGCATGCCTGACAAATCCAGTGAGTTCAAAAACTCTGTGGGGAAATTTACTGCTTCGCTGTCGTCGCAAACTGTATCAATAGATTTATATGATACCAAGTTCCCTGGCAACAACATTTGTATCTTCAGATTTAAATTGTCAACGTCTACATTTTTTGCCGCTAAAATCGCTTTCTGCAAGCTACTTGAATGTATAATTAAATTGTCGACCATTTGCATTAGTATTTCGAACTATTTCTGTTGCTCCGAACGATGTCACTTGAAAGCATGAATTGAATCTTCGAATTGACTTCAGGAACACTTCAGAATCTGGATCCGTGCCGATAAGTAAGCCGTTCAATGGTTCAGGTGGTGTTTCAATTTCAGGTAGTTGCACTTTTCCTGACGCGCAACACATCCCAGCTGGCTCATTTTTGAATTTCAGAGCATGACAATGCGGACATTCCTTTTCCATAGCCCCAATTACCACTTTTGAATAAGCATAATATTCAATATCGGGCTCATACTGGAATGCTAGACGCAGGAATGAATCACATATAAATACTCGATGTACCTATTGTCGTTGTTGGTCATTTGTTCTTCGTCTATTGACTGTGAAACGGCGTGATTGTCGTTGTTCTAATTTTCTGACTTCGTTGCGTTCAGCTCGTGTATCTTCTGGCTCTTCTTGATGCAATTGCGCTATTCTGACACGTGCATCAGTATTTTGTTGCTGGATTTGTTCTTCTGTTCTTTCGGATCTTCTATTTTGCCAGTTTCGAACTTTACTTGTACTGCGGCTCAAATCTGCCCCCTTGCGTTTTCTCGGCATTGCTCACTTACAAAACATACATAAATAGAATTAGACTGCGTACACACGGTGCATTTTTGATGCACGCATTCTTGTTGATTTTCTTTTGAAAGTTGCTTCGAGTTGCAACTCAAGTACACACGATGCTTTTAGTTGCTGCTTCTTTTCAAAAAAAATTTCGATTGTGCCGCACTGATATATTTTGATTATTTGTGTAGCTCAAATTGCACAGAGCGTAAAATAAAATAAAAAAAATGAGTGATAAATACGCAATTGCTGAAAAACTTTTAGATGTTGCAATGCTAGCAGTGAAAGCAATTGATTTCACAAATTCGGAAGAAATGAAAATCGTTGTAGATATGTTGGATTGCGTTGCAGCCGCTTCCAAAAAAAAGGAAAGGAAAGAGTGGATAAAAGATTGGCGGAAAGGTCGGCCAACCAATGGGTCTTTTAACTATCTTATGAAAAAGTTAAAACTTGACGGCTCATCATTTTTTTAATGATATTCGTATGAATGCATCGCATATTGCATTTAAAGACGTTTCACGCTCAATGCGAAAAGATTTTCGTACTGCTCATACTTTGACAGCAACAATTCCGTGTTCGCTTGATTCCACATTCTTTTGTTATTTATGCTTTGTAACTTTAAACAAAAACAACATACATATAACCGTATCTATATATATAAAAATGAAACCCGTTTCGCGTTGTCATGGCATCACGTGTGAACGGCTGAACCGATTTCGATAATTCTTTTTTTTAAATGTTCGTTGGAGTTCAAGGATGGTTTTTACGGCGAGAAACATTCGAATAATTGCCGGAAAAACCCTTTAAACAGCCATGTTAGAGTTGAGCCAGACCTAGAGCTGTGTTTTTCAAAATCTTAGTAGGCTACATTTAAAATTCAGTAGGAAAGCTGTGTTTTTCAAAATCTTAGTAGGCTACATTTAAAATTCAGTAGGAAAAATAATTCTATTCTACGTATAAATGAAATTATTTAGTTATCCGGAGCGCGTTGCTTCGCCAACAACACAAATAAATAAAAAAAATTTTGTTAAAAAACAAAAAATATTAGCTTCTGAATCAAAACTGTTTTTTTTTACTATTTAAAATCGTACATTTTTAAAATGCCAGCAATACGCAGAGGAGCTACCATAAAATCTAACCTCAACAACGCGAGCAGCTATGGGTCACGACGCAAACGTGTTGAAAGAGCCCAGCAATTACCAGAACAAATCGAAACAAGAAATGCAGCTCAAAGGATCAGGACTGCAGAAAGTCGTGCACAAGAATCTCAAGAACAGCGTGACGAACGTCTGCAACAGAATATTACGAGAAAAAGAGCGGCACGAGAACGAAACATAGCTACAGTACGAGTACTAGATCGACAAAGGCAACGGATCAGCCGCTCATTAACACGTGCATCATTCGTTCGGCTTGCCTTTGAATATGCACCAGATATTAACTACTCAGCGCATTCAAAAATTGCTGTCGGTGGAATGGATAAAGTATTTCAATATTGTCAGGCATTGAAATTTCGGAATGAAGCAGCCGGCATGTGTTGCGCATCAGGAAAAGTTGTGCTGTCACCTCTACCCGCTCCGTCGGAGCCTTTATTATCCCTTCTTACTGGCAAATTATTTTTGCGTAAGATACGAAAATTTAATTCTTGCTTCCAAATGACGTCATTTGGGGCAACTAAAATTTGTGATCGTGCATCCGATGGACGTAATTTTGAAACTACATTCAAAACTCAACATTTTCGTCTTTGTTCGTAAATATTTTTTCATTGCACTAAAGGGTTAAAGTAGTGAAATTTTTTGACCCGCCTATAAAATACGTAGAATCAAAACAATTCAACATTACAAATCTTTTTGACAGGAAGAAGTCTGTCGGGTCCGCCACTGCAACGCGTGGCTGGGTTAGCTAGTTGTAAATAATTTTCAAAATAAACCGCCCTGAAGCCAAGTGATTATTGAAAATTACAACCCTGCAGGCCACAAATCGGAATGAGCACAAAAGGGAACGCACGTTAAGAGTTGCATGCCTTCGACATAGTGCAATTTTGTACCAACACTGCTTTCCTCACCTCCCTTGCCTACAAGCCCAAAGTTGCAGCATCAAAAATGCACCGTGTGTACGCAGTCTTACATACTGGAGTTTGTAGATTTGATATTTTCTGAAAGTTCTGTAGAGTTTCGTCCAAAGTTGTCCGGTAAGGCAAACAAAGATGTTAATGAGTACAGTAAGCTGAAAATAAGTGAAGAAGCAAATCAAAAGAAAGAAGCAGAGTTAGAGTTTTTGAGAAATTCAAAGGTATGTGTTCGTATGCGGCAGGACTTGACTCTACCATAGATCTTACACACTTAAATAATTCGATCGCAGAAACAGTAAAATCGTTGATCAACGATTACAGGCCAGAAATGAAACATAAATGTCCCATAGAAATGAAAATATTGTTGAGTGATGAGCATCCAGTTTTTGAACGTCCTAGACGCATTTCACATACTGACAGGTCCACTGTAGACTTGCAAATTGAGAAATGACTAAAGGACGGGATCATTCAGTCAAGCATTTCAGAGTACGCGTCTCCAGTTGTTTTTATTTCCAAGAAAGATCGTAGCAAAAGATTGTGCTGTGACTATAGACGTCTGAATGCGAAGATTGCAAGGGATAATTTTTCAATGCCCTTGTTAGATGATGTTATGTTATACTTCCTTCGTGACGCACGCAGGCCAGTATGAGTTTTTATACGTACCTTTCGGGATATCGAACTCCCCGGCCGTGTTTCCACTATACACACTATATGGTACTGTTGTGACTTATATGGATGACCTACTTTTCCAGCAAAGAATAATAATGAAGCCATTCGAAAGTTAAAACAAGTGTTAAAAAGGGGTTCCGAATATAACTTGCAATTCAAGTGGAGCAAGTGTCAGTTTCTTAAGAGTAAAGTTGATTTTTTGGGATATGTTGTAAAAAAACGGTACAATAAAACCGTCTGAAAAGAAAACAAAGTCTGTCCGAAATTATCCCATTCCACATGACCAGAAAAGTATACAGCGTTTTTTGGGATTAACATCTTACTTTAGAACAGTCGTAAAAGATTATGCAGTGGTAGCTAAACCACTCTCTGATCTTCTTCGAAAAGACTCTAAGTTTCAGTTGGGCGAAGAGCAGCTTTTCGCGTTTGAGCAGTTGAAGATGGCCTTAGTGAAAGCACCAGTGTTACGTTTATACAACCCGAAAGCCCAAACTGAAATTCATACAGACGCTTTAAAGTATGGATCTGGTGGTATGCTCTTGCAGAAAGATTCAGAAGATCAAACATTTCACCCAGTTCAATATTTGAGCCGAAATACTAAGCCTGCAGAAGAAAAATATCATTCTTATGAGCTTGAGGTTCTAGCTATAGTAGAAGCCAAAAAAAAACTGGCGCGTTTATTTACTTGCAACGCGTTTGCAATGACCTCGCAAAAGCGTGGTGATATTCCATTAAGAGTTTCACGTTGGGTACCATTTTTACAGGATTTTGACTATAGCATTGAGCATAGAAATGGTAGCAAAATGAGGCATGTCGATGCGTTGAGTCGTATATGTTGCTTATGCTGGAAGACTCACTTCATCATCGATTGCAGCAAGCACAAGGTGAAAACATTTGGATAATAGCACATATGATGATTTTTATGTAAAACTAGCTGACCCGGCGAACTTCGTACCGCCTTATTTTATTAAATACAAAACAAAATATATATTTTCATAATAGTGTTTATTCCATAGGATTCAATAATTCCACTTATATTTTTACAAATCGCTATTGAACAACTTGGCATTTTGAAGTAAATACTGAGCTTAACACCACGCGCGCTCTAGAAAACAACTAATACCCCCAAAAAAAAAAAAAATTGACATTCGTAACGCGCGTTTTTTAAAATATGCAAAATTAAATGTATACTTGATTGGCCAGGAAATAATTCTTGTTGAATTTCTGTCCACTTTGGATTGCATGTGAACGTGATAAACAAATCTGGTGTGCCATAATGTCGTACATAGGACATAGCATCTTGAGCATATTCATGCATATGTCGCGGACTTCCGACATATGTTGCAGGGAGAATAGTTGTTCCGCCAACATTCTGTGCATAATTTAATTTGCCAGTAAGAAGGGATAATAAAGGCTCCGACGGAGCGGGTAGAGGTGACAGCACAACTTTTCCTGATGCGCAACACATGCCGGCTGCTTCATTCCGAAATTTCAATGCCTGACAATATTGAAATATTTTATCCATTCCACCAATAGCAATTTTTGAATGCGCTGAATAGTTAATATCTGGTGCATATTCAAAGGCAAGCCGAACGAATGATGCACGTGTTAATGAGCGGCTGATCCGTTGCCTTTGTCGATCTAGTACTCGTACTGTAGCTATGTTTCGTTCTCGTGCCGCTCTTTTTCTCGTAATATTCTGTTGCAGACGTTCGTCAGGCTGTTCTTGAGATTCTTGTGCACGACTTTCTGCAGTCCTGATCCTTTGAGCTGCATTTCTTGTTTCGATTTTTTCTGGTAATTGCTGAGCTCTTTCAACACGTTTGCGTCGTGACCCATAGCTGCTCGCGTTGTTGAGGTTAGATTTTATGGTAGCTCCTCCTCTGCGTATTGCTGGCATTTTAAAAATGTACGATTTTAAATAGTAAAAAAAAACAGTTTTGATTCAGAAGCTAATATTTTTTGTTTTTTTAAAAAAATTTTTTTTTATTTATTTGAGTTGTTGGCGAAGCAACGCGCTCCGGATAACTAAATAATTTCATTTATACGTTGAATAGAATTATTTTTCCTACTGAATTTTAAATGTAGCCTACTAAGATTTTGAAAAACACAGCTAATTTTAAATGTAGCCTACTAAGATTTTGAAAAACACAGCTCTAGGTCTGGCTCAACTCTAACATGGCTGTTTAAAGGGGTTTTCCGGCAATTATTCGAATGTTTCTCGCCGTAAAAACCATCTTTGAACTCCAACGAACATTTAAAAAAAAGAATTATCGAAATCGGTTCAGCCGTTCACACGTGATGACATGACAACGCGAAACGGGTTTCATTTTTATATATATAGACATGGTATTTTGCACAAGGATCCCATTGAGGAACTTGTTGTAGTACCGTCACTAATGGAAGAGGAAATTATTCAAATGGCACAGGGACATTTTTCAGCAAAGCGTACTCAGGAGGCGATTGAGAAAACATTCTATATTCCGCAGCTATCAGTCAAAGTGACTTAAATTGTTGAGAGTTGTATTGAATGCATTGTTTCGAAAGGTAAAGCAGGAAAGAAAGAAGGATTTTTAGCTCCAATTAGCAAAGAAGGTAAACCGCTAGGAACTTACCATGTTGATCATGTTGGTCCAATGACCAAGACCTCTAAGAACTACAACTATATTTTTGTTGTAGTCGATTCGTTCACAAAATTTGTTTGGCTCTATCCAACTAAAAATACCACAGCAGAAGGGGTAGTAGATAGATTTAAGAAGCAATTAGCTATATTCGGAAATCCGAAGCGCATAATTTCAGATATAGGAGCAGCTTTTATTTCTTATATGTTTAAAGAATATTGTGAGCTTGAGGGTATTGTTATACCAATGCTATCAAAGTTATGTTATGAAAGCCCAAATCAGTGGTATAAGCATGTTGATGTAGTGCAACAGGCAATTGACAGCACACCACCTAGAAGCCTAAAGTTTCTCCATTTAGATTGTTAACCGGAACTGAGATGAGACTCACCCCGATATCTGTTTTGCGTGATCTATTGGATGAATCGTATATAAAAGATTTAGATAATGAATGAGAATCTGTGCGTGAGAAAGCACAAGAAAATATAAATAAGCTGCAACAGGAAAATCGTAAAACGTTCAATAAGAACCGAAAAATTGAAGTTAAATATAAGGTCAATGATTTAGTAGCAATTAAGCGAAGGCAGTACGGTACCGGAATGAAGCTTAGAAGCAAATTCTTTGGTCCATATAAGGTAGTTAAAGTTCAATCTCATGGAAGATATGAGGTAGAGAAAATTGGTGACCATGAAGGCCCTGGGAAGACTAAAACAGTCGCAAAATACTTGAAAAAATGGCAGTCTTAAATAAAGCAGTAAGAATTACGATCATTTAAACCGAATGAACTGTCAGGCTGGCCGATTGTGGGAGTTGAATTAAGACTGCGTACACACGGTGCTTTTTTGATGCATGCACTCTTGTTGATTTTCTTTTGAAAGTTGCTTCGAGTTGCAACTCACTTTAGACTGCGTACACACGGTGCATTTTTGATGCATGCATTCTTGTTGATTTTCTTTTGAAAGTTGCTTCGAGTTGCAACTCAAGTACACACGATGCTTTTAGTTGCTGCTTCTTTTCAAAAAAAATTTCGATTGTGCCGCACTGATATATTTTGATTATTTGTGTAGCTCAAATTGCACAGAGCGTAAAATAAAATAAAAAAAATGAGTGATAAATACGCAATTGCTGAAAAACTTTTAGATGTTGCAATGCTAGCAGTGAAAGCAATTGATTTTACAAATTCGGAAGAAATGAAAATCGTTGTAGATATGTTGGATTGCGTTGCAACCGCTTCCAAAAAAAAGGAAAGGAAAGAGTGGATAAAAGATTGGCGGAAAGGTCGGCCAACCAGTGGGTCTTTTAACTATCTTATGAAAAAGTTAAAATTTGACGGCTCATCATTTTTTTAATGATATTCGTATGAATGCATCGCATATTGCATTTAAAGACGTTTCACGCTCAATGCGAAAAGATTTTCGTACTGCTCATACTTTGACAGCAACAATTCCGTGTTCGCTTGATTCCACATTCTTTTGTTATTTATGCTTTGTAACTTTAAACAAAAACAACATACATATAACCGTAATTGTAAATAATTGTCAAAATAAACCCCCCTGAAGCCAAGTGATTATTGAAAATTACAACCCTGCAGGTAACAAATCGGAATGAGCACAAAAGGGAACGCACGTTAAGAGTTGCAGGTCTTTGTCATAGTGCAACTTTTTACCAACACTGCTTTCCTCACCTCCCTTGCCTACAAGCACCGTGTGTACGCAGTCTAAGACGCAAGCATAATTATATCGTTTATCATTTAAAATCAGTTAGTTAATCAGTATCGTTTGAATGCATAAAATGAATAGTGCAGCCCTGAGTCATTTTGATATAAGTGGCGATGCATCGATAATAAAACCGATGTTCACTCTCTCTTCATCTTGATCGTGCTGAACAAGTTGGTTCAAACGTTGCTCGCGTCGTAAAGTTAAATAAATTCGACTTATGGAGACTTCGAAAAACAATACAATTACTGAAATGCATGTTTGTATGCATATAAATATTTTTTATTTGTATATGTAGTTACAGTTACATATCAAGTCCTCTTGTTAAAGAGTTACTGTTAAATTAAACATTATTGGGCTCCCAACTAACCTCCTTTCATGGCTTTCCGAGTACTTGTGTGGCCGTACACAAAAAGTTGTCTTTAAATCATCTGTCTCTAAACCAATTTATGTAACATCAGGTTTTCCCCAAGGGCCTTTATTATTTAATCTTTTTATTAATGATCTTCCTGCGGTAATATCTAACTCGCACGTGTACATGTTTGCTGATGATGTTAAATTATGTTTATCTATAATGAACCTTCTTTCAGTAACTTACTACAGTCTGATCTTAGTGCAATATCTGATTGGTGAAACTTTAACCAACTTAATTTAAATTGTTCTAAATGTAAAGTAATGTCTTTCTGTAGAAGTACTCCTCATACTGCTCAGTTATGGAAGTTTGACTGTATTATAAATTAAATTTTATTTATATATGTATGTATTATATTTTGATTTTTGTCTAAGTATTTTTAATTTTCTTAACTTCCTCATAAATTGCCAAAGTTAAGGCAGGATAATAAATGGAAAATACAATTGCTACTAATACAACTAAATATGATGTGCATGCATACACTCACACACACATGTAAATGCAGGCCACAGAAAATCTCAACAAAAATAGCAAAGCTTTTAGAGATCTTGTCATTCATTTTCTGAATCAGAATTTGTATGGTGATAGCGTTAACAACATTGTTTGCTAGTGTCATCGAAAAAAATAAGAAGGAGTATGCGCTAGAAAATGCAGAACTGAAATTTGGCCAGGCTAGGCCAGCAAGAACAAAGCGCGGTATACATATGTACGTACATACACTTGCTCGCATAACTCTGCGTACAGCCCTAAAAAAAAACAAATTTCATCTTTAGCTCTTAATATATTCGGAGGTACGATACTTATTAAACTGAAATTTTTTTATTTTAATTGTTGAACATTTTTCTTTAAATCTATGCTTTCTTAATATTATTTAAACAATATTTATAATTTTAATTATATTTTAAACAAAATATGCGAAAAAATACCACCCGCAAAAGTCTGCGTACAAACAGAATATGTTGAGTATAATGAGAGAATAAGAAATTACAGTTAACTTAGTTGTGCATTTTCTTTTGTTTGAAGTTTGCTTAAACCTTGATCTATGCAGTTGGGAATAGTTTTTTGTTAAATAGCAGCATGGTGCCATCAGGAAAAGAGATCGACATTGACCTTCGAAAACTTATTGTAAACTTGCGTGTTCAAGGCAAATCCTACCGAGAAATTGGGCAGCTGGTGGGCAGAACCCATTCAACATGCCAGAGAGTGTATAATAATTATATTTATTCGGGTTCCACATTATTAAAGCCGCGATCTGGCCGTCCGTCTCTGTTAACAAATCGAGAGAAAAAGCGTATCGTTGCATTAGTACGTTTAAGCCCAAGGATGACTGCCCAGCAAGTACGACTTGAAGTGGAAGAAAGGTTCTCCAAAACTATTTCTGAAGATACCGTGCGAAGAATCTTAAAAAAAGCTGGATATCACAGCCGAGTTGCCCGTAGGAAGCCCCATATATCAGATGTGAATAAGATAAAGCGCATGGAATTCCCAAATGACTATGTGTCGAAGCCTGCAGATTTCTGGGACAGGGTCATTTTCACGGATGAGAGCAAGTTCTGCATATTTGGCATTAAAGGTAAAAAATTGATATGGAGAAAGAGTGGCACAGCCTTTGATAAGGAGAATTTGATTCCAACTTTGAAACACGGCGGTGGCGGAATAATGGTTTGGGGGTCTATGGCAGCTAGTGGTGTTGGAAATCTGACATTTATAGAGTCAATAATGGACCAAAATGAATATATCTGCATTTTGAAGGATAATCTGCTACAAAGTGCTCGGAAATTGGGGATTGAGAACGAGTTTTATTTCCAGCAAGACAACGACCCTAAGCATACAGCTCACAGTGTAAGGCTGTGGCTGCTGTATAATGTTAAAAATCGCTTTGAACCCCCAAAACCCTCCCCCTGCGTGCGCAACTGCCACATATACACACATTGTGCCAAATATAGCGAGCGGTTCAGCTGACTTTTGCTATTTTCCGGCAACATTGAATGATTTCTGTTTAAAATCCCACATACACTGGTCGGCATATATATTTTGTCATGGCGATGCCTTAGTTTCTGTTTAAATTTTTTTTATTTTAAATATAAAAATATTTATGGATTGTACCATACCTGTTAAGTAGTGATTACTAGTTGTAGTCATTAGTAGTTAAATTATTTTAGTTGAAAAGTTGAACTAGTCATTACATTACGACTATTTTTGGTTTTACACAACTATATAATGATTACGATTACAAAAAATCAAAAATAATCTGAAACTATCACAAATTATCAAAATAACCAAAAATAATCAAAAATAATCAAATTGATTATTTTTGATTATTTTCAATTATTTTCATTATTTTGATTATTTTTGATTATTTTCGACTATTTGCGACTATTTTTGACTAATATTGACCAATTGTGACTATTTTTCATTAAAAAAAAACACAAATTAATTCCAAGAACATAGTTTAATACATAAACGGTTTGTGACGAATCACAAAAAAAAAACTTTAATTTACTTCACATTAAACATTAATTTTACACAATAAATTCGGCGTTCGCCTTCATTAAAACTAATTTTTCAAACGAAAAATCAGATAATGATTGCCGCCTAGGTGAATTTATAATTCCAGCAAAAGAAAACAGCCGTTTAACTGGCGCTGAAGATGTCAATGGCGTATTGAACGCAATTGCTGTTTCTTTTAGTAGTCCATATCTTTGCCAACCATCTTCAGTACTGAAATTGTCGTTCAAATAACTGAATAGCTGGTGGCAAATAGTGGAACGCTGGGCGTTTCTGTCATCTCCTCTCGAAGACTGACTTGCATCATTTTCATCATCTGCAAAAAAATCAATATTAATTTTCATGCATTTCATGCGAATAGAAAAATGTACTCACCATCGTCGAAGTCAAAGTGTTGGGCGACATCTGGGATATCGCTTCTATCTTATCTGTTGTAATAGGCCATTTACGCAAACTCTCTTATTTATGCGCACGCTCTGAAAGTCAATCAAAAAGCTTAATAGCCGTACGAATACGATTTCTCTCTCTTTTATGTTAAATGTCTGCACAAAACAAGTGCGATTTGAGTGCATTACACTTTGCCAAGATCGTCAACCACTCAATTTCAAACGTTGCACGTTGATGAGTTGAATTTGAGTTTATTTATTTCACTTAAGTTGGAACAAAGCTGTTTTATATTAAGGTAAAGTCCACATCAAACAATTCTTTACGAAAAGTTTGTAGTTGATATTAATTTTTTTTTTTTTATGAAAAATAGTCGCAATTGGTCAGTATTAGTCAAAAATAGTCGCAAATAGTCGAAAATAATCATTAAATGAAAATAATCAAAAATAATCAAATTGATTATTTTTGATTATTTTTGATTATTTTTGATTATTTTGATAATTTGCGATAATTTCAGATTATTTTTGATTTTTTGTAGTCGTAATCATTATATAATCATAAATTTCTACC
Organism: Scaptomyza pallida; assembly: GCA_018152965.1. Lineage (NCBI taxonomy): Eukaryota > Metazoa > Arthropoda > Insecta > Diptera > Drosophilidae > Scaptomyza > Scaptomyza pallida. The sequence continues at coordinate 1,933,165 of JAECXP010000196.1, forward strand.
AGCGAACTATATAGTCACTACAACTACTTCCCAAAAATAATTTAATTGATTAGTAATTGTAATCGCAATTTAACAGGTATGGATTGTACATAATTCATTTAGTTACATTGTATTAAATTATAAATATAACAAATTTTCATTTTTAACATTCATTTCGATTTTTAATTGAATTAAAACTAAAAACAAAGTCATTTCATGGGTGGCATAAGTATTTTGACAAAATCTTCTTTTTCATCTTAATTAACTAATTTGTTTTATAAATTTATTTGAAACTGGAAGTTAATACAAAATATAACCTCCTTTGGTGTCTATGACCTTTTGCAGGCGATTCGGAACGGAATCGACCAAGGTTTGAAGGTATTTTAAGGGAACCTCTTTCCAATTTATTGTGACCTCAGTGACGGTTTCTGCTTTTGTCCTGGTCAGATCAGTGCATCTTTCTCGTTTTATTAGCGACCACACATTTTCAATAATGTTTAAATCAGGACTTTGTAGCGACCATTTGAGAGTTTCCACCCCGACATCTCTTAAAAACCTAGTAATCATTCTGGCCTTATGGCAAGGAGCGTTGTCCTGTTGGAGAATAAATTCTTTTCCTATTAATCTGTCGACGGAGGGAAACGCATAATCGTTTAAGGTTTCTAAATATCGGTTCTGATTCATGGATCCGTCTATGGGAACCAAGTCTCCCACATCATTATATGAAACTGAACCCCAGAACATTACGCTTCCACCCCCATGGCTTACTCTTTGACACACAGGAGCATTTTTTTTACGGTAATTCTTGTTAATTCTTACAAAAACTTTCTTTTGAGATGCGTGGAATTTAAAACTACTCTCATCTGTCCACAGGACATTACGCCAAAATAAAGCGGGCTTGGTGATGTATCTTTTCGCGAACTCCAAACGCTTTGGTTTATTTTTAGGGGTGATAAAAGGAATTGGCTTTGCAATATATGTTTTCATATCTGCTTCAATCAAACGCCTGCGTATTGTTCTCTCACTTATGGAAGTGGATGCAATCTCATCCCACTCTAAGGACACAGCCTGTGGTGTTTTTAAGGGGTCCTTCTTAAAAGCACGGACGATAAGACGGTCTTCATGAACTCCAGTCTTTCGATTTCTGCCTTTACGGCGAACATTGATCACATCATTAAATTTTTTATATTTATTGATTTGATAAATGGTCTGACGAGATAAATTATATTCCTCAGCGATGTTTATTACGGAAACACCCAAGTTATATTTGATCACAATTTATGATCTTATTTTGGCGCTCAGCTCAGATTTTTTAACCATTTTCAATTTTAATAAATCGACTTTATCCAATATTAATGAAAACTTGTAATAATATTCTTGAAAAACACTTTCAGCTTGCCTAAATATATATGCCACTGCTAAAATCGTTGCTTGCTGGCATTCTTATCAGCAGAACGAAAAAACATAACACAATTTTCGAAATATTTTGCATATTAGCAGTTATTAATTTGCACTTCTCTTTTATCATCATTTTCAGTTCGAACAATGCACCGGTACTTAGAACAAGAGTCTAATAGTCAAATGAATACTATGACAAAATATATACATATGCCGACCAGTGTATGATTAATTCGAGCGCAAAAGAACTTAATTGTTTACCTATTATTATGGCAAGCCAATTGATCTACAATCCTTGCAAGAATGATTTTGCCCGTAGATTTTGTAAGCCTGAGCCGCTGTACAAATTTGGCATCATTAAATTCAGTGAAATGCATAAAACATAAAACACTTTTTTATGTGATGCCATTTTGACTTAATAACAAAATAAATAATCAATTCAAAGGACAGCTGTTTGCCTTATCGATAACTCTTAACGATATATCGTGACAAAAAATCAGCTTAAATTTTAAACGGGACCCAGCCTTCCGGTTAGTTTGTTTTTCATTTACTCCTAACCGAACATTGAGAAACTCTAATTTGAATAAACGTCAGTTAGTTTACCTAACTGATAACGGACATTGAGAAATTGGGCCTTAGTGTTATATTTTTATTAATAATACCGCCGTGCGCAACCGTGTTAAGTCAATCAATAGACCACATGTTTTTTTATAAAGATGCTTGGGATGTTTTTATCTTAACAAAATGAGGTAGGACTTGCTCAAAAGTTGTTGAAGTAAAGTCTGAAGTGTTTTTGCGAGGCGAAAACTATCGGCGTTGGGTGTTGGTGGGACTTCCAAAATTTTGATGCAGACTTTTGAAGGAAATTCACTTATTAGTTCCTCCCACTGTGTTTTGGTGTCGTTAAACGTTCAAATGTGGAACACATTAATGTTTTATCTACGCGCACCTCGAGTTGTTCCGATTGTTATTGATATTCCGCTGGTTAAGCAAGCTAAACATTGCGATTGACGCAGACGTACAAAATCCATTTGTTCTGTAGCTGCTTAGTATACAAAACGAGTCAACGACGACTTTCGTCGTCCACTATGCACTTTTCACACTCGCACTGGCACAGACGAATTCTCACAAATATTCAAGAGCAAACATAAATATGTATGTTCATAAATGTATGTAAGTGTGTATAAATATAAGGCATAAATGGCTTAGCGAATGTTCATTTATACAAATAAAGAATGTATTTACATATATACATACATACATACTTACATATGTATATGCGTGCATCAGCTACTATTACAACAACGCTAAATGACGCGTCGACACTAGCGCAGAGAAATGCTGTTTCAGAACATTTTTTGACTTTACTTTCCAGTTTTGTTAAATACGCGGATGTATCTAGACAAAAGTGTGCTAAACAAAAATTCAAAAAAGGAAAATTGCAAAGGTCATACAGATTAAAGAAAAACGTGGAAAAGCGAAACAATTGTTAACAAAAGTGCAGTTTGGTGTTTTAGTTAGCATAGTCGATTAAAATAATTTAGTTGCTTTCATTTTTAATAAAAATTATAAATAGGTGAAACACATCAATCCAAAATTACTCATAATTTTAGCTGGAGAGTAACTGCTCACTATATTTGCAAACTTGTACGTTCGAACCAACACATACATTTGTACATATTTGTGGGGACAGCTAAGCACCGCGTGTGAGGTTTATTTTTGTTTGTTGGTAAAATTTGACGGAGGGGAATCTACAAAGAAAGAGAGACAACAGCACCTATTTTCGGCTTGCTTAATATAACATTCCCTTGCTGACAGAAGTTCCACATTCAATACTTGGTAAACATGCCAACTAAAACAAGTGAAATCGTTTTAGTCCGACGCAACCGACTGCGATATACTTTGATACCAGTTTACAGTATAGTAATATATGGGGGTTTTGGGTATAAATATCAGGCAGAAGGTATATGCGTGACATCCGAATTTGTGATTCATATCTGTTGGGTATTGCACCTTCTATTACCCTACTAAGTTTGGAAACTCTAGCGCAAAAACTGAGAAAGATATAAAGATTTCAGATTTTACGGGGTGGGCGTTGGTCCAAATTTTGATGCACATCTTTTACGGATGTCACTAACATATGCCCACCAAATTTGGTGACTCTAGCCAAAAAACTGAGGATAGACTGAGATATAGGGATGTAGAGAGATACAGATTTTAGAAGATGGGCAGTATAAGTGGGCGTGGCATCCAACTTCCTTCATTTAATGCAGATCTTTAGGGAGTGGAGACTTCCGCCTCCCTACTAAATTTGGCGACTCAAGGTAAAAAAACTGGCGAATTCCAATTTTTAGGGCGGTGGGGCATGGCCCGTTGTTTGGGGGTGTGGCGTCCAAAGTTTTGACTCATATCTGTGTCAGATGACAGCATCTACCTTTGTGCCAATTTTAGTGGCTATGGCTTCACTGTAGAATATGTAGGCATTTTTTTTATAATGAAAAGGTGATGGAAAGTAGTTTTTACTTTGTTCAGAAGCTATGTGAATGTGAACAAACAATAAATAAGCTTATTTTTTCATCAACCATTTACTAAGTTGGATTATTTTCAAATCTCCTGTATAAGGAAATGGTAGATTTGTCAAAGATACAAGTGAAAACGTTTCAGTCGGACACAACCGACTGCTATATACTCTAATACCAAGTTAAGTTGAGTTAAGGATTGTTCGTGCAAACAATAATAAATGGTGATTTAGGGTGAAAAAAAAAGGCAGGCAGGAGGGGTTGTCGTCATACTAATCTGGCAAATATCACCTTCCATTCCCCAAAGTTTTAAAGGTGGATCTGTTAGTTAACAATATTCCCACCAAATTTGGTGACATAAGCGCACTAACTTATGGAGACTTAAGATTTTTAGAGCTGGGCGTTAAAGACAAGAGCGGCAATCTATTTTGCCATTAATACAGAGCTTTTCTAAATTTGATGATTTTAGTTAAAACAAGTAAGAAGGCTCTAGTCGAGAAACCCCTCCTGCATGCCTTTTTATACCCCAAATCACCTAGGGTATTCACGCCAGCTTGCTTAACGGGTTATTTGCTTATTTGGTTACTTTTAGGCAGAATTAGTAGTGAACGACCGTTTTACTGTTATCTGCTTGTCTTGTAAAATAAACATCTGTTTTCTATCAATTATTGTATGTCATTAATCGCACCATTATTTACTATTTATTTACACAAAAACATACATGTACATAAATAATTGAATTTTTTAAAAAAAAATCGTAAAAAACAACACACTTTGTCACCCGCATGCGCTTACTACGTTCTTCATTAGATTTCACCAAAATATTTATTTACGATTACTTAAACGCATTAGTTGTAAATTTGCAGTTACCTTTTCTCCTTACGCTCAAACTTAAACAAACTCTAATTTATTATTAAAAGTGCTGCCACCCTGTTAAAGTTCGGTATTTTCAGTATGTTTTATACATTTCACAGCACTATTTGATCAACTTTGAACACTGTTTGCTTAAAATATAACTTGATAATTTTGTGAGCAACGTTTGGGTTGATCAACTTTGCTTAATTCTCGGCAGTACAATTTGTTGTTGTAGAAATAAGCAAATAACCCGTTTAGCAAGCTGGCGCAAATACCCTTACCATAAAATATTGTTTGCACGAAGAATCCTTATCTCAACCTAACTTGGTATTAGAGTATATAGCAGTCGGTTGTGTCCGACTGAAACGTTTTTACTTGTTTCTTTGACAAATCTACAATTTCCTTATACAGGGGATTTGAAAATAATCTTAGTAAATGGTTGATGAAAAAACAAGCTTATTTATTGTTTGTTCACATTCACATAGCTTCTGAACATAGTAAAAACTACTTTCCACCACCTGTTCATAAAACAAGTTAAACACTATGTTTTTATACTTTGATACCAAAGGTATCATAGTATATTGGGTTTGTGCAATGTCTGTCATGGTGTGTGTCCGTCCGTCCGTCTGTATGAACGCAACTTTTTTCGACACCCTTAAGGCTAGAGCCTTGCAACTTTGCAAGTATCTTGGTACATGCCTTCGTCAGACAAAGTGTTAAATTTAGGGCTCTACAACCTCAGGGAGCCTGGGCAATCGATAACAAGTCGATACACATCGATGTGCAAATCGATAAGACACATATATATCCCACATTTGAGCAGCAAGAGTCACCGAATTTGGGGGCAAGGTAGCTCATGGCATTCTTCAAAAAACTGCATCAAAAATGTGGATGCCACGCCTACCTGTTCCGCCCCTGGCCCCCCTCCAATTATAAACAAAAATGCCTGTATCTTCTACAGTTTTAAAGCTATAGCCACCAATTTTTGTAGGAAGTTAGATGCTGACATCTGACACAGATGTGCATCAAAATTTTGGATGCCACGCCCCCAAACAACGGGCCATGTCCCACCGCCCAAAAAAAACCGAAATGCATGTATCCTCGCCAGTTTTTGGGCTAGTGTCACTAAATTTGGTGGGCATACTGTAAGTGACATCTGTAACAGATTTGCATCAGCACGCCCACTAATACCGCCCACCTTCGATATCTTTCTCAGTTTTTGCGCTAGAGTTTCCAAACTTAGTAGGGTAATAGAAGGTGCAATACCCAACAGATATGCATCACATTTTCGGATGACACGCCCACCCCTTCTGTCTGATATTTATACCCAAAACCCCCACATGTATTACTATTTGCACAAAGAATCCTTAACACAGCTATGTAAACTGGTATCAAAGTATATCGCAGTCGGCTGCGTCCGACTGCAACGTTTTTACTTGTTTTTATTTAAGTTAATTTCTTTAGTGTCCTCATGCAATAAGTGGTTGGGAGTTATTTAATATAATTAACTAGCTGTACCCTGCCACCCTTCGCTGTGGCATATTGTGAGTCCACGTGTAAGAAATGAACATAACAAATCTTAATTTTTGAATAGGTTTAATTTTGTAATACTTGTGCGTATGCAAAAATTTTTTGTTTCTCGATTCTCGTAAAGGCTATCTGCTTTACCGACACGGGAACACGCAACATATAATTGTCCATGTGAAAAAAAACAATCCACATCTAAATCTAAACCACATAATTCCAGAGATTGACCTTGAGCTTTATTAATTGTCATTGCGAATGCCAATCGAATAGGAAACTGCAATTTTTTGAATTCAAATGGTGTGTCAGTCGGGATCATCGGAAGAAGACAAATTCACCTTTGAACCGTCCAGCTAAGATCGTTGCTTCCACCACGTTGGTCATCAATTTCTTGACCTCGAGTCGCGTGCCATTGCACCAAATGATGTCATTCCGAAGCAAGAATTATATTTCCTAACATTTGATAGGAAATTTGAAGAAATGTATGTTGACTATCTGCGAACGGAAGCAAGGCGGCAGCTTTATGATAGATCTGCCTTTTGACTTTAAAAGTTGGCATGAATTGGGCAGTCACAATTTCCGCACCAAGATATGTCATTTGGAAGCAAGAATTATATTTCCAATTATTTTATAGGAAATGCTTCGATTTTGCAGTGGCTCTGGTGGTGCTTCAATAATCAATTAATCAATTTGATTATTTCTGATTATTTTTGATTATTTTGATAATTTGTGATAGTTTTAGATTATTTTTGATTTTTTCTAATCGTAATCATTATATAGTTGTGTAAAACCAAAAATAGTCGTAATGTAATGACTAGTTCAACTTTTCAATTAAATTATTTAACTACTAATGACTACAATTAGTAATCACTACTTAACAGGTATGGTTCGAAGTTCAGCTACCACTATCCTATTTTGTTCATTCCTCTGCGAGCGAAGCAAATCTAATGCTATAGATCTTGACTCTCATGCTCGCAATCGCCAATTATCAAGCCTGGCGGCACGGCTTTCTGCTGGTTCCAGGATAATCATCTGCCTTTGGCTTAACCGATCCGTCTCTCTCACCAATTCCCGCTCTTCCGCAGTTCTTTTTGAAACCTGAATTCTCACTCTTTCTGCGTTGCGAGTACGACGACCCAAATTCCCTTTTTTGGAAGATTTTATTTCGTAAACGTCTCAAGATATAAAATAAAATTGTATAGATGATAAATTTTGGAGATTTTTTGCTGTCGCTTCAAGCATTTCATGAATATTAATTTTATTTGTGCTCTCATATACTTTGTTTATTCTTGCTGTATCATGATTTTTTAAAATCACGCTTTTAAAAATACGCCTGTTCATGCTATTTTATAAATATCATGATATTTCTGAAGGGGGGAGCCACCTAAGAAAATTAAAATATGCGGCCAGCTTTAATTAAAATAGGTGGCAACACAGCAGCACAAACATGGACCAAAAGCAAAAACGTTAAACGGTTTAAATCTTTAAAATGGAAAAAATTCAAAGTTTTGCCGTCTATGTGCGATAGCATAATAACATCTTTAATAATGTTGAGAAGCTCATTTGTCAGTCGTCCAGTGGCTTCTTTTGCTTTCCATTTTTGACTTACTCAATCCATTGTTTGAATAAGCTTCAGTGCAGGACAGCTGACAGTAGCCTTGCCAGACTTTTTCTACAAAAAATCATGATTTTTATACCCTTAACCCATAAAATGGGTAAATAAGGGTATAATGGTTGTGTGCAAATGTATGTAACAGACAGAAGGAAGCATCTCCGACCATATAAAGTATATATATTCTTGATCAGCATCAACAGCCGAGTCGATCTAGCCATGTCCGTCTGTCCGTCTGTCTGTCTGTCAGTCTGTATGAACGCGCCGATCTCAGAGACTATAAGAGCTAGAAACTTCAAACTTAAAACTTAAACTCTTCTATACCATGAGAAGCTCAAGTTCAAATTATCGATACCACTTCTGGTTTCCGATATACACATGTGATCGATAACAAAAAAAGCTTGAATTTCAAAACTGTGAAAATGAGGTTTAAAACTATGTGTAAAATAATGAACATTTGAAAAAATTTAATCAAAATCGGTTAAGAAACACTTGAGATATCGCAGCTTGAAGTTTGATCATATTGGTCACTGATTATATACACACAAGTAACTGTAAGCATTACGCATTGGGGTAAGGGTATGTCCTAGTCGCGATTTCTCGACTGGAGCCTTCTTACTTGTTCCAATAAATCATAGTCAAAACACGTGTGTAGAAAAAATCATGATATTGTGTTTATGCTTGTACATTTTTGAAAATCATGATCTGAAATCGTGCTTTTTTGCAAGCATAAACGTAGTAAAAGTAATGCCTAGGCAATTTATTAAAAGCCTACTGTGAGACAACATGAAATGTTTATTCTATAAAACCGATTTTTTTCGCGATCGCGGTATGGTATCGACATATAAAGTAGACAAAAACCAAGCTTAGAACTGACTTTATAGTGGGTTAAAATTTTGGCTCAAACGGATAAGTACTTTATACTTTTCAAATGCATAGATTACGAAGTCATGTTCACAACATTTCTGTTTATTATATCTGTGTCAGATGTCAGCATCTACCTTCCTACCAAATTTGGTGGCTATAGTTTCAAAACTGTTCAAAATACAGCCATTTTTATACCCTTAACCCATAAAATGGGTAAATAAGGGTATAATGGTTTTGTGCAAATGTATGTAACATACAGAAGGAAGCAACTCCGACCCCATAAAGTATATATATTCTTGATCAGCATTAACAGCCGAGTCGATATAGACATGTCTGTCTGTCTGTCCGTCCGTATGAACGCACCGATCTCAGAGACTATAAGAGCTAGAGACTTCAAACTTGAAACTTAAGCTCTCCTTTACCATGAGCAGATCAAGTTTTCTTTAAATTTTCAATAACATTTCTGGTTTTCGATATTCACATGTGATCGATAACAAAAAATCTTGAATTTCAAAATTGTGAAAGTGAGGTTTGAAACTTCGGATAAAATAATGAACATTTAAAAAAATTTGATCAAAATCGGTTGAGAAACACCGCAGATATCGCAGTTTGAAGTTTGGTGATATTGGTCACTGATTTAATATACATAAGTAACTGTAATGGTTACGTATCGGGTTAAGGGTATGTCCTAGTCGGGATTTCTCGACTAGGGCCTTCTTATTTGTTTTGGTTAAAAATTTTACGATAACTGTTATTTGCGGTCCCTAATTAAAACATTGGACATCGCTCCCCCAAACAACGGGCCATGCTCCACCGACCCCGGGAAACGGGGGCCCCCCAACGTACGTAAGCAAAAACAAGTAAAAACGTTGCAGTCGGATGCAACCGACTGCGACATACTTTGATACCAGTTTACATAGCTGAGTTAAGGATTCTGTGCGCAAATAGTAATATATGGGGATTTTTGGTATAAATATCAGGCAGAAGCGTGACATCCAAATTTGTGATGCATATGTGTAACGGATGGCACCTTCTATACACCTACCAAGTTTGGAGACTCTAGCCCAACACTAAGAAAGATATAGAGGTGAGCGGGATAAGTGGGCGTAACATCCATCTGTTACGCATGTCACTAACAATGTTCCCACCAAATTTGGTGACTCTAGCTTAAAAACTGGCGAAGTAACATGCATTTCGGTTTTTTTTAGGGCGGTGGAGCATTGCCCGTTGTTTGGGGGCGTGACAACCAAAATTTTGATGCATATCTGTGTCAGATGTCAGCAACTACCTTCCTACCAAATTTGGTGGCTATAACTTCAAAACTGTAGAAGATACAGCCATTTTTTTTATACCCTTAACCCATAAAATGGGTAAATAAGGGAAACTATCGGCTAAATACAGTCAAGACATATCAGTTAATCTTAATGACCAATTAAAGGCTCTAAAAAATATGCTTAAAGTCTGAAATTAAAAAAACCAACTTCATTAAGGAACTCCTTGAGCTTTTGCTTATAAAATTAAATAGTCTTGCATCCAATTTTCCGGAGGTTATAACAACATGTTTTCTATTTTTGACCCTTCCGGTTACAACCACAACTGCTGAAAGAAGTTTCTGAAAGCTAAAACTAATAAAAAATTACCTTAGAGCTTCGATGGGGCAGGAACGCCTCTCAGACCTGTCCCTATTGTCAATAGAGTCAGAAACATTCGAGAAATTAAAGTCATCATCAGCGGTAAATGATTCAATAAAAAAAGACAAGGAGAGTAAATATTTAATTTAAATTGTTTTGTAAAAATAGATAATTATTATTAATAAATATGTTTTATAATTGTATGCAAAAAATTATTCTCTTTTGTGAGAAAACTTTACCCTTCCTAAGGGCCCCCAAAAAAATTGTATACGGGGCCCCGCCAAGGCACGCTACGCTTCTGGTTTTTGCACTAGAGTCGCAAAAATTTAGTGGAAATATTGTTAGTGAAGTCCGTAACAGATGTGCATCAAAAGTTTTCTTCCAGTTATAATCGAAAATGCCTGTTTTACCCTCAGCTTTTAAGCTATAGCCACCAAATTTGATTTTAGGGTAGATACTGACATCCGCCTCAGATCTGTGCCAGCGCAGAAACTGAGAAAGAAATAAAAAGGTGGGCGGTTAAGGTAAGTGTAGCATACAGAGCTTTGATGCAGACCTGTGGCGGATGTCACCACCAATACTCCTATTATATTTGGTGATTCTAGCCCAAAAACTGAAAACGATATGGAACTTTCATACATTTCTTTCCATTTTATGCAGATCTTTTGGAGATGGCCATTTCTGCATCCCTATTAACATTGATGACTCTAGCTTAAAAGCTGGCGAAGATGCATGCCCTCTCGTTTTTTAAAGGCGGTGGGGCATTGCGCGTGGTTTGGGGGCATTGTATTCAAAGTATTGATGAAGATCTGATGTCAAAGGCGGATGTCACCGTCTACTTTCCTACTAATTTGGCATTTTCTTTCACAAATAAAGGGGAGTTTGGGGCGGAAGAGGTGGGCTTGGCATCCATACTTTTAATGCAGTTTTTTGGAGAATATCACCAGCTATCTTGGCATCAAATTTGGTGACTCTAGCTGCTAAATAAGGGATAATTATGTGTTTTATCAAATTGCTTATCGACGTGTTATCGATTTCCCAGGCCCCTTGAGGTCGTAGAGCCTTAAACTTAACACTTTGCCTGACGAAGGCGTGTAAAAAGATATTTGCAAAGTTGCAAGGCTCTAGCTTTATGCGTTTCAAAAAAAAAAGTTGCGTTCATACGCAATGCATATTTGTGTCAGATGTCAGCATCTACCTTCCTACCAAATTTGGTGGCTATAGCTCCAAAACTGTACAAAATACAGCCATTTTTATACCCTTAACCCATAAAATGGGTAAATGAGGGTATAATGGTTTTGTGCAAATGTATGTAACATACAGAAGGAAGCAACTCCGACCCCATAAAGTATATATATTCTTGATCAGCATCAACAGCCGAGTCGATCTAGCCATATCCGTCTGTCTGTCTGTCCGTCCGTATGAACGCGCCGATCTCAGAGACTATAAGAGCTAGAGACTTCAAACTTGAAACTTAAGCTCTCCTATACCATGAGCAGATCAAGTTTTCTTTAAATTTTCGATAACATTTCTGGTTTTCGATATTCACATGTGATCGATAACAAAAAATCTTGAATTTCAAAATTGTGAAAGTGAGGTTTAAAACTTCAGATAAAATAATGAACATTGAACAAAAATTGATCAAAATCGGTTGAGAAACACCGCAGATATCGCAGTTTGAAGTTTGGTGATATTGGTCACTGATTTAATATACATAAGTAACTGTAATGGTTACGTATCGGGTTAAGGGTATGTCCTAGTCGGGATTTCTCGACTAGGGCCTTCTTATTTGTTTTGGTTAAAAATTTTACGATAACTGTTATTTGCGGTCCCTAATTAAAACATTGGATGTCGTTCCCCCAAACAACGGGCTATTACGTTAAACAGATATCTTTACTATAGATCAGGGGTCGGCACCATCTCATTGACATGCCAACTTTGCATTTGTGTGTGTGTTCTCTTTCATAAGTAACAAGATATGACCAAAAAAAAGCTAACTTTTTTTTTATATATGCATAATAACTAGCTATAACTAAAAAAACAGCTATTTCACGCTAAAAACGGCTAGATTTAGCTAGAACATGACAATGCGGCAGCACTAGAGAGAGCGTGAGAGCAAAGCCGAAGACCTGTGCCGACGTCACACGAACGTTTATACTGTGCATGAGAAGCAGCGACGTCGACTGAGAAATTTCCTATCCCGCGGGATAGGGCCGTGCCGACCCCTGCTATAGATAATAAAAAAAATGTCTTTTCGAGTTCAGCTCTAGATCGAGAGTGTTCTCTAGGTTTTATTCAAAAATATATTTGGGCTTATTACATAAAATATTTTAAGTGAGCTCTGCCGCTAAGAGCGTCGGCAGAGCGAGAGAGTTGCAGTACACATGTATATATGTACAGAAGGTACATACTCAAGAAGTGCTTACGTTAGCGTTCTTACGCTACGGCCAGCCCGCATAAGTGACGGATCATATTACTGCACTTGCGTATGCATATTTATGTCAGCATAAACGTAACGACAAAGTGTCGTTGACCTGTGAGTTGTTACTCTTACCTTAAGTTGGGCATATGACCACTTGTTACATTGTATACTCTACAATGTTGTGGCCATATGCTCATATGGTATACAACATACTACACCTCCCTTTTTTTTTAAAAATAACGTAATATATTGTAGTTATTTAATAAAAAAATTATTATAAGTATTATTCTTGTATATATTATGTTGTTTTAAAAATAAATTTTTGTTTTAACATAAAAATTATAATTATCATTATTTTTATTTTATATTATTATTATTTTTTTTTTTTACATATTTAAGGTGTATTAGAAATATAAAAAAGTTTTGTTTGTATATATAACAATTATTTTCAGTGTTATGTTTATTTTATATTTATTTATTTTTTTTTTTTAAAGAAAAAAAAATTTTCTTTCATATATATATTCACAAGCGGCCCAGTACGTGCTTCGCTACGTAATATGTATTACGTACCTATTAAAACATTAAAAATAATTTATTGCAAGTAAAATTTATTTGCAAAAATTTATAGTCAGCATTGGCAAATGGAAAGAGCGAGCCTGCTCGATGGTATATTTGTCCCTGAATCTTGAATGTCGGCATAAATTCATCTCTAATGATTTTTGTTGCACCAAAACAAGTCATTTGAAAGCAGGAATTGTATGCTTGAATATTCTTCAAGAAATGCTTAGACGTCGGCGATTCTCCAGTGATAAAGGTATGTAATGGTTCTGGTGGCGGTTCCAAAAAAGTTTCACTTTGCCATTGGAGCAGCACATGCCAGCTGTTTCTCCTCGAAACTTCGCTGCATTGCAATGCGTACAAATAATATTTATTGCTCCAATGTCACCGTGCAGGCTGTAGTCGCAGTCAGGATCGTATTGAAAGCCAACATATTGTATGTATTTGCCTATGTGCGTTCATATTCAGTCTGATTTCGTCTTCGTATTGCCATGAATTTGCTGTACGCGTTCGGCGCCCTATATTTGCTCACTTGGCTCTTGGCATTTTTTCTTTGTATCAGTTTTTTTTTTAAGTACACGCACAATAGTTATCGCAGCACGTACAAAATAAAATGACTACAGTAAAAAATATTGTTTACATTCAACACTAAAAAAATTTTAAATTTGACAGCAAAATCCCTGTTTTCTATTTTCAAAATTTGTTTCCATTTATTGAACTCATTATAAAATATGAGATAAATGAAGAACTGGTATACCGATTTGGGTCGAACTTCACACAAACCATCTACTAAATAGTCCGAACAATGCCTAAAAATTTGGTTTCAATAGGTGAGCTCGTTCTTGCGGTTTTAATGAACAACGAAAACTGCCACTTATTTTTATATATATCGATTTTTTTTTTAATTTTTTTTTTATTTATTTATTCTCTTTAACCTATCCTTATGAACTTTTTGTTCCTTATTTTTTTTATTCTTTATAATTATATTATTATTCTTTTCTATACTAGTGACCTCAAATGGTCCTATATACGAAGATTCTAATTTGTGACCTGTTTCATTTTTTAAATAAACTTGGTCTCCTATTTCTATTTTAAAATCGTTTAATTTCTTAACATTTATTTCTTTTTGCTTAATTTTATTTTTTTCTAAAAGTATTCGCGCTCTCTTATACGCGTTTTCTACTTAGTCTAAATTTAACTTCTTTAGAATAATCGTCTATATTATATATGGGTTCTATGGTATTTATGCTATTAAATTGTAGTGGTAAGTTATTTTGCCTACCAAATACTAGTTCATTTGGACAATAAATATGAGTTACTGATGGTGTTGTGTTAAAACAATACACGAAATACTGTAACCATACGTCCCAATCAGTTTTATCTACTGAAATATATGAACGAATGTACTCATTGAATGTCCTATGACTTCTTTCAATGGTACCTAATGTCTGGTGGTGGTGTGCTGTAGATGTTATGTTATCTATTTTCAAATATTTGCACAAGTCAGTTATAATGGAATTTATATTATTATTATATTTTATATTCTGTTCCCATGTCCGTAATGAACGTCTTCATTGGACCGTACTTCAGAATAAAAGATTCGAATATGGCTTTTGCGACAGTTGTTGCACTTTTGTTTGCAACAGGAATTGCTACTAAATACTTTGTCAAATCACATATTAAAGTGATTGCGTATTCATTCCCATTTTCCGAACGTGGTAGTGGACCAATTGTGTCTACTATCACTCTTTCAAAAGCATATTGTGGAGTTTCGGTTATTATCATAGATGATCTTGTATGTTTCGTCGTTTTCGACGTCAGGCATTTTGGACATTTATTTATGTGTTTTTTTTTACATGTTTAGTCATGTTTTTCCAATAATATTGTCTCTTTATTTTCGATATCGTTTTGTTTATGCCTGTATTACCTCCTTAAATTGGATCGTCATGGAATGTAGACAATATAGCTTCTTTATCTTGTTCATTATTTATTTGGGTCACCGGCTTGAGTAGCGCTACTCTTATTGCCCATTATTTTAAAAGATTCGATTGAGGTTCTCTCGAAGATCTTTTCGCTCGGTGCCACTTTGAGTTGTCTAATATTAAGTATACCGGCTTCTGTTTCAACCCTTTGAAAGAATTGACCTAAGTCAAGAATTTCATTGGTGTACATATTGCTAACGTCAATTCTTGCTATAACTTTTTTTTTCATGTTTCAGTAAACATAGAGAGTCTGTTATTCGCAAAGTCACTACTTTTTGTACCTCGTCATTTGTGATGACTTCGTATACTTTGGGCTTAGAAGCTTTATCAAGACTTTGCTTTGGCAATAGTTCTTGTGTATTTTCTGCGCAGAAATTGTTTTGTCTACTTTGATGCCTGGTAGTGACTTTCAGGACTTTTCTATTCATGTCAATTAAATCGGATATTGTTATCCTTGACAAGGCATCAGCCACGAAACTATCTTTCCCTCTCAGATACTCTACTGTAAAATCATATTCTTCTAATTTGAACTTGGATTTATCATAGAAAATAAATATGTTAAGGGTCTGTGATCAGTTCTTACTGTAAAATGTTTGCCATATATATATGGTCGAAAATGTGTTATTGCCCAATGTATTGCTGCTAATTCCTGTTCTGTAGTACTTTTATTGCTTTTACCTTTAGTGAATGCTCTCGATGCATATGCAACTGGAAGTTGGAGTCCATTATTGTTTTGAGTTATAACTGCTCCACATGCTTGTTTGCTTGCATCTGTGATTATGCAAAATTCTTTGCTAAAATCTGGGTACTGTAATTAATTTGGTTGAACAAGTTGATTTTTTAGGTATTGGAATGCCTTTTCACATTCTGTTGTCATTCAAATGGGACATTCTTTTTACATAATCTTGTTATGTGCCGTGAATATTCGGCGAAGGTTTTTTATAAAACGTCTATAATAATTGCAAAATGCAACGAATCTTCTAGCGCTGTCTGCGTCCGTGGGCACTGGATAGTTATTGATAACATCAAACTTTTTATCGTCTGGTAAAATACCTTTTCTGTGCATCTGTGACCTAAAAATGTCACCTCGTGCATGAAAAATGAACATTTTTCTGGATGTAATTTCAGATTGTGTTTTCTACAAAGTTTTAAAACATCTGTTAAGTTTGTAATCGTATGTTGTTCAGAACAACCAATAACGAAAATATCGTCCATGTAAAGGAAAGCTTGTGAAGGCTCTAGGCCTGAGAATGCTATTGTCATCATTCTCTGAAATGAATTAGGCGCTATTTTTAAACCAAATGGTAATCGCGTAAAGCGATATGAACCATTGCTTTTTGAAAAAGACGTTATATTTCTTGAGCTTTCCTCAAGCTCAATTTGGTGGAAACCTGACATTAAGTCAAGACATGAAATATATTTAGCTCTACCCAGTTGATCAAGAATATCGTCAATTCTGGGGAGTGGAAATTTATCTGACAGCAATTTTTTATTTATTTGGCGATAGTCAATTACTAATCGCCATTTTTTCTTCTTAGAGCCCGGAAGAGATTTCTTTGGGACTAATAAGAGTGGGCTATTGTAAGGTGAAACAGACGGTTCAACAATATTATGTTCAATTAACTTTCCAACTTGATGCTGGATTTCTTCTATTTGGCTGTGCGGACATCGATAATTTTTTACGTATACTGGCTCGTCATCCTTTAGTCTCAATTTTTGTTTATAGAAGTTGTTTGTTTTGATTGGTTCGGTTTCAAGTCCGAACACATCACTATACTCGGTGCATATTTCAATAAGTTGTTTTTTAAATAACATTGGAAAATTTTTCTTTAATTTTTTTATTATAATTTCTTTTTTATTTTCTTCTGGATTTTGAACTACATCATAGTTTGAAAGTGATTCGAATTTTATGTTATTGGTACCTACTATTTGACATTTATCTGTGGTATTTAAAAATCGGACAAAAGTATTTTGGGCTGTGGCAATAGTGTTTGCAACATAGATACCCGGTTTAATTTCCTGATTTGGAACTAAAATGTTTTCTTCTGCTGAAAGCAACTCTATTTTGCGTATCACTTGTGATCTTGCTGGTAGAAGTGTGGAATTAGTACCAGAACTAAATGTTATTGGAACATTGATAGGATACGTTAGGTTTCGTGGTCTAATTATAAACCAGTCCTCTAAATTATTGTAATCTAATTGGCAATTAAATGTTTTTATGAAGTCTAATCCTATTATTCCATTGCAAGGGATTGCGAAATCTGAGTGAAGTATATGAAATTTATATGGAATAATGTATTTATCTGTCTGTCGAATGTCTATAATTTTATTAGTTTGGATGTCATTAAAGACATCAGAATCTTCTTTTATAATTGAAATATCTGCACTTGTATCAATCAAAAATGTTATTTTATTTGTTGCAACATTTTTGAATGATACAAAATTGTTGAGACTTAAGTTAACGTTATATATTTTACCAGTTAGTTCTGGGTATCTGGAGGTGACTGCGAGTTTCCCGCAGTATCTTGGACAACTCGGACATTATTGTTATTGTTTTGATAATTTGCGTAATGGTTGTTGCCTCGGTTGGAATTATTCCTACCTCGGTTATAACCTTGTCCACCTCTGCTGTTGTTTCTGTTATTATAATTAGGATTGTAGTTACCTCGGCCATAGCCTCTACCTCTTTGAGGATAGTAACTACCTCCTCTATTATTGCGGCCCCGCTGAAATAATACTGTACTTGCACTTCCAGTCATATCTGTGTTGCAATGGATATATTAACCCATTACATCATCGAAAGTAACGAAGTTGCCAGCTTCCAGTATAACTTTTAGCTTCTCATGCTCGCAATTTTTAATCATTGCAGAAATAGACTCCTTTGTTGAGAATTTTTCTGCATTGTCTGGGTCTAAACCGTTATCAATAAAGGCTGCTTCCAATTGCTTTCGCAAATTGTCCAACTCTGTTGTATATTGGGTAGCAGTTTTGCCTTTTTGTTTTGTGTTTAGCAATTTAGCTTTTAGTACGTCAGCAGATTCTCCTTTTACGTTATCTTTAAGCTTGCTTATGACTCCGGATATAGTAGTTTCGTTTTGTACTTTGTACAGAATTGTGCCGGTTATTTTTGATTAAATAACCTCGACTGCTATATCCTCCTGGCTGCCTTTTGTTCTTTCCACAATGCGTAAAGCAGTTAGGAATCTGTTTAATGATAGTTTTTTACTATCAAATTCGGGGACTGAAGAGGAAACCTGCTTCACATATTCCCTATCTAGGGCTACCTGGTTAGTAATTTCGTCCGTATTTTCTTGGAGCGTTTCGATATCACTTTCCTCACTGTCTTCGTTTTGAATTGAAAATTGATCTGGGTCAAACTCAATCGGAAAATAAAGGTTTCGTGGAATTTGCAATTTAAAGTTGTGTCTAGCACTTACATATTCTAGTCTTGTGACTAAAGAACGTAGTAGTTTTAGACATTTATTATTGTGCTCTTTGTTAAAACGTATTTTTTAGACGATACTCACTGATTTTGTTATATGCAGTTGTAAGTATTGTCACGTGGTGAACTAGCGTGTCTACTTTTATAACTGTGTCCTTATTGACACATTTATAAGACTTTTCAAATTTTTCTTTTGAAGAATTAATTTTATTTTTATTTATTAATTGATTAACATCCTAGTGCGACAAGTTCTAAGAAACTTAAATTTAAGGCACTAGTCACTAAAACAAAATTATTAATTAAAATTAACAAAGCAAAATCAAAAGAAAAAAACAGAAAGAAATAATTTAAATTATACAATTAGTGAATTGGAAGAACTTAAGCAGACTAACATTTATGTACTTAGTTTGAATGTTTATTTATAAATATTAGGATTAAAATTAATTTAACGTTAGATATTATTTTGTAAGTGCAGCAGAAGGCTGCTTTTAAATCGTGGTGCGCTTCTAATTAACTTTAGGTCGTGTGGTAAGTTGTTCCACAGGCGAACAGTGTGTATGAAGTATTGTTGTTCAGAGACAGATAAACGATGACGTACAATTATTAAATTATTTGTCCGACGTGAAGTTAAAAAAAAACCATTTATTATATAAATAACTGGGCTCTTTTGTATTTATAACTTTGTGTAACAATATTAATGCTCTGAGTTGAATCCACTTTTCCAAGCTAAGATTATATATTTTGCATGCATATGGTGTAACGTGGTCTCTTCTTCCTTAATTAAACACATAACGGGTAATACTATTGAAGACAACATTGAGCCTGTGCTTACTAGCAGCGTCAGGGTTTGAAAAAATTTCTACTCCATAGAAGAGAGTTGGTATGAGGTAGGTCTTGGCCACAATGAGTTTAATATTAATTGGCAAGAGATGCTGCGTCAGGTACAACATTCTTAAGGGTGCATAAGTTCTAGCTATTGATTTAATTATGTGGTCACTCCAAGTTAGAGTCTTATTAAATGTTATCCCTAGGTTAGCTACCCTGTCTACGTAGTCAATAGAATTATTGTCAATTTTGATTTTTCCCAAGTTTAAAGTGTCTATCGACTTTTTGTATATAACTATACACTTACTTTTCGACGTGTTTAGACCAAGGCCATAACTTCGTGACCACTCGCTCACCTTTACCAATTCTCTATTAATTACACTTACACATTCATCTATTCTGGACAATGGACTACAACAATACAACTGAACATCATCAGCATACATATGGACATTACATTCAGAAAAGACATTGGGTAAATCGTTAACATAACACGAGTACAATAACGACCCAAGAACTGATCCTTGTGGCACTCCTCGGCTCAAGGACAGAAATGACGACGAACTTGACGGTGTGACAACAGATTGAAAACGGTTTACTAGGTATGAGCGTAATAAGGAATCGGCTGTGGTTGTAAAACTATATAGCTTCTTCATTTTTGTGCATAGGATGTCATGGTTGACAGTATCAAAAGCTTTGCTATAGTCAAGCAGTGTCAAGAACGTAACGTAGCCATCATCCATGCTTCTACTTCCTCAACAATATTAAGTATAGCTGTTGTGCAGCTTCTGTTTTTCCTAAATCCGGATTGATTATTGCTGAGAAGACTGTTTGTTACCATATATTCATTTATTTGATTAGCTAATAGATTTTCAAACACTTTGGATAGAAAAGGAAGAACTGAGATTGGTCTGAAATCTGCATTTCCCTTAGGGACAGGGATAATCTTAGCAAGTTTCCATTTTCAGGAAATACCGAAGTAGTGATTGCTGAGTTCATTACATGTGTGACGTGGTTTAATATTGACGGAATTATAATTTTGACAAATTTAGGATTTATATCATCCAGTCCAACTGCATTTGATTTGACATTTAACATAGATTCAAGAACTTCATAATTACTGACACACCTGAAACTAAAGCTAATATCACAGTTAGGAGGATCACAGTTATGGTATTCATTGGCTAGGGCCTCAGGTACAGCGCAGTTGACGAACTTTTGGTTAAGCTCTTCAGCATTAACGTCGACACTGGTTCTAACTTTTTGCTTTCCCACTCCAATTTCATTGATAATACTCCATTTATCTCTTGAGATGGATTGTTGAAATTTCTGGGAAAAGTACCGCTTCTTACCATCATTAATCAATTTAACAACAGCACGTCGTAAACTTTTGGAGGTATCGTACAAAAAGTCAGTCTTAAATCTCTTCCATTTGTTGTAGGCTTCATTTCTTTTTAGTATGGCTCTTTTAACGAAATGTGTTAGCCAGGACTTCTCACTAGACTGGGGAAGTTTAGATTTCAATGGGACACAAGTATTATACAGATCTAATATTCTACCTTGCAGATATTCAACCTGATCGTTAACTGTGGTCATGTTGTATATTAAGGTCCAGTCACATTTATTAAATTCGTCAGATAAATAGTTAAAATCTATATTTCTAAAGTCTCTATATGTATACGTCAGATCCAGCTTATTAATGCAGACATCATACGACACAAAAACAAGATCATGTTTGGAGAAACAGGGGACGGAAATTTGGTCATACATAAGAGTTTTTAAGGAATTACTGACGAAGACCAAATCCAAGAGTGTACTGCAGGTGGAAGTAAAATGGGTTGGATTAGTCGAATTGACTAAGTGTAATCCAAGCGATTCCATATTGTTGGCGAGATCATTCTGGGACAGTACATTGCTATTAAAATCCCCCAGAATCACAATGTCAATATATGCAACAGTTAACATTGAAATTGACGACATTAAATTAGTGTAAGATGCTGCACGATTCGGACGATAAGCACAACCAATAAGCATTTTACGGAGATACTGTGGACAGCTTATTTCCACAAAAATGTACTCAGTAGTACTTCCTTCTTTATGCTTACACAATAACTTGGATCGCAGCTCATTATTAACAAAGATTGCCACGCCCCCTCCATGTCCAACACGATCTGCTCGAAATACAGTAAAACCTTCACATGAATCTAACAAATCAGACATTTGAGTCATAAACCATGTTTCAGATACACACACTACATCAACATTTGACTTAACAAACATATATCGAAACTCATCCATCTTTCTGACTAAACTTTGAGCATTAATATGGCAAATGTTAAGCCCATTGTGTTGCTTAGCTAGAATTCTAAGCATTACATTACTGTTCGCCATTGGATCAATCATATTATCCAACATAAGAGATGAGACCTAATTTTAGAAACGCACCAACAAAACTTAAAGCTAATATCTAACTCAATAGAATTTAAATGTTAACAAATAAGAGGTTTTAGAATACAAAAATAAATGAAAATAAAAGCTCGTGCATGTTTATTGGGAACAAAATAAGTTCCCCACAGTTGAAGAGGCCAGGTCTGAAGAGCTAGTGTTGTTCGCCACGCCGATTTGGGAAAGAGACAAAAGCTCATCCATACTCTTAATGCAAATGCACTCACTGCCTCCGGCTCGCCTGACATACACCTCAGCAGAGCGCGTAAAGACCGCTGAGAAAGCTTTATGCCTTTTAAGCTTAAGCGCCTCTTTAAAAATTTGATAATTGAGCTTTGACAGCTGCTCATTGATGTAAAAGGGCGCTTGAGAGAGATTAAGACTCAGTGGCATCTTGGAGTTCCGTCGGTATGCTCCCGCGGCGTGTAATAGTGCCTTTTTATCTCGCAGGCTGACAAACTTTACGATCACAATCGGATCTAAAACGGTATGTGTCGGGACGCGCGGTTTTATACGAAACACCTCACTTATTCTCGGCGGCGGGGAGGTGAGGTTGAGTGAGAAAAATAGGCTGTTCATTATTGTTTTTAAGTTTTCGTTATCACTCATTGGGATACCATGAATGCGAACATCATTTGCAATGTTTGCATTCTCCTCTGCTATCTGCCGAGCTCCCAGTTTTGCCTCGAGATCAGATACCCTTTCTCGAAGTGCCTGAATGTTTTCATCTTCGAGATGCTGGACTCTCTTGGCAAGTAGCGCAAGATCACTTGCAATGCCATTGAGCTTGGTGTCGAGCTCCTTCAGTATCCTCCCCTCCGCTTCACGAATGTTAGAACTAATAAGTTTCGCCTGTTCAGAGAACCGTGCGTTGATCAGCTCTACCAACAGTGGAGAAAGTGATCGGAGGTGCGGCCAGCAACATCAGCGGTCGTCTCGCTTCCCACCGCGCTGTTTTCGCTTTCGTGTCCGTTGCCTCCTCCGATTTGTTTGTGTTATGTTCGTTTGTGTTTTTTTTTTTTTTTTTATTTTGTGTTTTGAGTGTTTCGGCTTAGTGGAGAGAGTAACTCTCACAGATTGTTATTGTTGTTTTGACGTTAGTTTTTAACGCTGCCCGCGTTTGAACAAATTATAAAAGCTTGTATTGCTACTTTTTCAAACACAAATTATTTGAATAAAAAGCTGACTCGCTTTTAATGTTGACGGACGTTTTAAATGAATTTATACACGGTATAAACACTTTATTTTGTGGCTTTTAGCAGAGCTCAAATTAAACGCGTCTTTTCTTCGCTTGTCTATTTTTGGGCTAGTTCTTGCCAGTTCATACCGGTTGCTTAGTCAGAATCGTCACTTACTGAACGCATTGGTTCTACTTTGACAATTTGATGGACAAATATATTGTTAATCTGTTTGGTTATTCTTATATTTTTCCTTAGTAAGTATTTATATAAATGTTCGTTCTACTTGTTCGTATTGTGCTATTTTAATTGATTGCTTAAAGGTTATCCAGTTTATAATTTTTTTTTTTATTCTTGGGTGTACGGTCTCAACTTCTCCAAAAAAAAAATGAGAAACGGAAGGTACCTATCTTAATGTGATAGAGATTTGTATTCTCCCATTTTTACCTACTCTAGGGGGAAATTATCTTTTTTTTTTGCTATTTTTAGATTATGATAGATTTAGATTTATATTTTGATTAATTTTATTTTTATTCCTCTATATTGAAATAGATGTTTGTTGACAATTTTTGTTCATTCTTAATTATTATTATTAATCATTGTTTTCATTGCTGCGCAAATTTAAATTTTGTCCAAGTCATTTGCCTGGCTCATAAATGTTTTCTTTAAGCATTTGTTATGTAATTTGTATATTTTACAAAAGCAATTTGCACACACTATGACAACAATGATTACTAGTAATATGTTTGTTATTTCTAAATCTATTTTATTAGATTCAACTTTATTAATAACGTTAGCAGTGGAATCCACTGACTTAACGTCTACTAATCCCATTGTCGCGGGAGTTGTTATAATTGTATCTAAATATTCAACATTTTCAACAGATTTACTAATTCTGTTTGTATTCATTCAAAAAGTTTATAATATAAATAAGGTTTTTCCATTTTAATTTGAAAAAGAGAATTTTAGTTTTTAATGCTATGCATTTTAAAGCATTAACTTAAACTTTGGATTTGTTTGAATATATACAGTGGCGAGCAGTGGTGAGTTTATGTTTTCGAAACTGATTTTCGTCGCTAATAAAAAATATATCACACAAGCAAATGTATTCGTTGGATAGGTATTTTAAATTCCGTTTTTATGATACAATACTCTTCTTAACCCATTAAGTACCCATTGAAAGTTTTCAACTCTTGTAAAGTCTACTTTTTCACTTTTTCCCGGGCTTGAACAAAAATGTGTTGATGCAAATAGATGAGTTAAACAATTCTAATAGTGTCTGAAAAAAATTTTAAAAAATCTCTTCGCATGTATTTTTTATGATTTTTTGAAAATGGCAAAAATGACCATTTTGATGAAAAAGGGTTAAATGGCAAAAATGACCATTTTTGATGAAAAAAGGGTTAAAATGGTCATTTTTGCCATTTTCAAAAAATCATAAAAAATACATGCGAAATGATTTTTTAAAATTTTTTTCAGACACTATTAGAATTGTTTAACTCATCTATTTGCATCAACACATTTTTTGTTCAAGCCCGGGAAAAAAAGTGAAAAGTAGACTTTTACAAGAGTTGAAAACTTTCAATGGGTACTTAATGGGTTAAGAAGAGTATTGTATCATAAAAACGGAATTTAAATTACCTATCCAACGAATACATTTGCTTGTGTGATATATTTTTATTAGCGACGAAAATCAGTTTCGAAAACATAAACTCACCACTGCTCGCCATTGTATATAAAAAAAAATTTTTTTTTTTATATATTTTATATAATGCATATATTTTTTTTTTTGTTAAATTTTTGTGTATTTTACTTTTGCATTTACTAATTGATCATACATTTTAATTTTTTTTTATATATATAGCGTATATATATTTTTTTGATCAACGCAGTGATCGCCTGTCTAATATTTCGTATGGCTTTACGGGCCATACTTTATTACGAGCAACGCAATTATCGCTCAGTATTACAAAATTTTTTTTTTTTTATATCTATTTTATCATTTGAAAAATATTTTTATATTTAATAATATGTTGCGCGCTCTCTGTAGCGCTGCCGGTCCCGAAGATGACTAAGCTTGGAACGCTAAGTGGTGCCAGTGCTGGTCCTTGCACAGGCTGTTTGGGCGCAGGTGCTGGTTTTCTCACAGGCTGTTGGGGCGCCGCTGCTGGTCTTCTTAAAACATGTATAGCTGCAGTGCGGCGACTCTAATGGTCCGGGGCAATCCGTTGGGCATTGTTTTTCTGGTTTAGTGTTGAGTTGCTTCTTCTGTGGCACTGGTTGGAATACTTGTGAGTTTATTAATGGTATATTTTTAAAAGTGATTTCATTTGTAAAGGTTGAGCTTTTGTATTTTTGCTGCATCAACTTGATATTGTCGATTTCAGCCTGTATTTTATTGCCTGTTTCCCAACGAATTGTTGTGTTGAGGGCAAATAACAGTTTTAGGAGTTTGGCTTTTCTTTCCTTAAGCCTTTTTTGTACTCCACTGCGCCTATTTTTAGGCATTGCTCATCACCTTTACTTACTCAGTACTTTCAGCAACTTCTTGTCGATGATGTTGGTAATTCATGGTAATCTTCGTTTCATTCATGTTTTAGTCCATGTATGCCGATTATTGTTGATGTTGCCGCTGTTGCCGCTGTTGCCGCTGTTGCCGCTGCTGCCGCTGTTACCGTTGCTGCTGCTGTTTCATTCCAGTTTTAGTATATGTATGCCGATTATTGTTGATGTTGCCGCTGTTGCCGTTGCTGCCGCTGTTACCGTTGCTGCTGCTGTTTCTCCTCCAGTGCTCCCTTTTACATGTTCGTGACACTTGTCACGGTCGCCATGTTACGTTAAACAGATATCTTTACTATAGATAATAAAAAAAGTCTTTTCGAGTTCAGCTCTAGATCGAGAGTGTTCTCTCGGTTTTATTCAAAAATATATTTGGGCTTATTACATACAATATTATAAGTGAGCTCTGCCGCTAAGAGCGTCGGCAGAGCGAGAGAGAGTTGCAGTTCACATGTATATATGTACAGAAGGTAAATACTCAAGAAGTGCTTACGTTAGCGTTCTCACGCTACGGCCAGCCCGCATAAGTGACGGATCATATTACTGCACTTGCGCATGCATATTTATGTCAGCATAAACGTAACGACAAAGTGTCGTTGACCTGTGAGTTGTTACTCTTACTTTAAGTTGGGCATATGACCACTTGTTACATTGTATACTCTACAATGTTGTGGCCATATGCTCATATGGTATACAACATAC
The DNA here is from genome assembly GCA_018152965.1 of Scaptomyza pallida. Classification (NCBI taxonomy): domain Eukaryota; kingdom Metazoa; phylum Arthropoda; class Insecta; order Diptera; family Drosophilidae; genus Scaptomyza; species Scaptomyza pallida. The sequence continues at coordinate 1,959,663 of JAECXP010000196.1, forward strand.
TACAGGGCCATGCCCCACCGACCTAAAAAAAAACCGGAATGCACGTATCTTCGCCAGTTTTTAAGCTAAAATCACCAAATTTAGTAGGGAGGCGTAAGTCGCCATTTTCTAAAGGTCTGCATTATTTGAACTGAGTTGGATGCCACGCCAACTTATACCGCCCACCTTCTAAAATCTGAAAACTCTATATCATTGTCGACTATTGAGTAAGCGTCACCAAATTTGGTGGAAACGTTACTAGTGACGTCCGTAACGGATGTGCATCAAAATTTTAGATGTTTTCTTCGTTTTTGCACTAGAGTCGCAAAAATTTAGTGGAAACATTGTTAGTGAAGTCCGTAACAGATGTGCATCAAAAGTTTTCTTCCAGTTATAATCGAAAATGCCTGTTTTACCCTTTTAAGCTATAGCCACCAAATTTGATTTTAAGGTAGATGCTGACATCCGCCTCAGATCTGTGTCAGCGCAGAAACTGAGAAAGAAATAAAAATATCTGATGTTAGGAGGTGGGCGGTCAAGGTAAGTGTAGCATCCAGAACTTTGATGCAGACCTGTGGCGGATGTCACCACCAATACTACTATTATATTTGGTGACTCTAGCCCAAAAACTGAAAACGATATGGAACTTTCATACATTTCTTTCCATTTTATGCAGATCTTTTGGAGATGGCCATTTCTGCATCCCTATTAACATTGATGACTCTAGCTTAAAAGCTGGCGAAGATGCATGCCCTCTCGTTTTTTAAAGGCGGTGGGGCATTGCGCGTGGTTTGGGGGCATTGTATTCAAAGTATTGATGAAGATCTGATGTCAAAGGCGGATGTCACCGTCTACTTTCCTACTAATTTGGCATTTTCGTTCACAAATAAAGGGGAGTTTGGGGCGGAAGAGGTGGGCTTGGCATCCAAACTTTTAATGCAGTTTTTTGGAGAATATCACCAGCTATCTTGGCATCAAATTTGGTGACTCTAGCTGCTAAATAAGGGATAATTATGTGTTTTATCAATTTGCTCATCGACGTGTTATCGATTTCCCAGGCCCCCTGAAGTCGTAGAGCCTTAAACTGAACACTTTGCCTGACGAAGGCGTGTACCAAGATATTTGCAAAGTTGCAAGGCTCTAGCTTTATGCGTTTCAAAAAAAAAGTTGCGTTCATACGGACAGACGGTCGGACGGACAGACACCATGAAGGACATTGCACAAAGCCAATATACTATGATACCTTTGAAATGAAAGTATTAAAAGTTTAAATAACAGCAATTTTTAAGAACGTAGACCGTGATTGATCCAAATAGAAGTATTTCATGAACCAGCGACTGAAGTTTGTGTTGTATTATTACATTTAACTTATTTCTTATAGACAGAAGCAACCACATCAATATCTGTGACGGCTTTGCGCACCCTAGTCAAAACGACTACAGCTCTATCAGTAGGATCTTCAAAATTATCCTGTAGAACCGTAACCGATAACTGACACCATCAACGGAACCCAGCAAGGTTATTAAAAAAAAACGAGTATCAACGAATACCGGAAACATGGAGACAACATTTAGATTCGGGCTGAATCGTGGCTCTGTCATTAAGGAATTGCCTTCCAATAAGTTAGTAGAGCCCTCAAAATCCGATTACAGCGAACAAACCAAAGAAAAGGACTTGCAGAAAAGGATAAAAGAAGAACAGGTGAAATACACTGAATGCAACTCCTGCATTCGGAGATGCACTATGAATACAATTTTGTCAGGAGACTTCGAAATCGTTGCTGACGACGATGAAAATATGAATAATTCAGACGATATTTCCAATAATAATGATTCATATACCAGCGAGCAGGAAGATGGTTGCAAGCTAGATAATAAAGATGATAATACTGAACACAGCGACCATGCTGCAAATCGAAAACGAAATTTTAGCTTAGATGAATTTCAAATCATCAAAACCATTGGTAAGTAGTAGTAAGCGGACATTAAGTCGTAAGATTGGAAGCTTTGCCCACTGGGGACTAGGGCACATTTAGTCGTATGATTGGGGTGCTTAGCTCAATAGGGGCTAGTCTACCTTTATGCCAATTTTGGTGGCATAGCTTCAAAACAGTAGGAGAAGTAAGGCATTTTTGTTTGTAATTGGAGGAGGGACTGGGAGCGGAAGAGGCGGGCGTGGCATCCAAACTTCAATCTTTTCCTAGCCCTGTATGCTCCCAAAAAATTCGTTTAGGCGCGTCTAATTATTTCTCTAATCTTCTATTTATGGGTTTCAATATCTCTTGCGCGTCCCTCTTTTGGTTTTTTTAAATTTGATCGAGATGCGCTAGTTCTTAATTCTTTACAAAAGTCCTCATGAATTTTGACTTCCTGTCGTAATTCGGCACGTGTCTCAATCCTTAAGTGCAACAGCGTATTGCAGCGCGTTATTAGCATTGCGTCTTAGAATATCAACTAGCGTCTTCTCACTTGATTCCTGAGTTTGCTTACCAAATTTTCTATTTCGGATTGATAATCATCAAAGGATTCTTGATCCATCTGACGTCTTCTCCTAATTAACTCCCACAGATTAAAATCGTCTTTCTCATCATCAAATCGATTTTTAAATTCCTTGCAAAAGTTTTTCAATCTTTGGCTCACCAAGGAAAACTAAAAGTAAATTAATACATATCAGCCGAGATTTTGCAAGGTTAAGGAACGAATGCGGTATAAGAATTCTTCTATGTTCATTGAATCTTTCGTACAGTCATGTATCGTATGCGTTTTCAAATGTGGTTCAAAGTTTTGACCGTTTTTTTCAAAGGATCCCTTAGATTTTCGACAACTGATCTTGTAGTGCTTGTTTTATGCTTGTTTTGAAGTAACTACCCACTTCTGTAACTAAAGTTCGATGTTGCGCCTGTAACAGTTCATTTATTAAATTTACGATTTCTGCATTTGGGCTGATATCTGTTTCGCTATTTTCGAACCCACTCAGCGATGGTTTGCTGCTTGTAAATCCTTTCCCCTCTTTTAGGTGTAGCACCTCGGCTTTTTGGGTTATTAGGCTGGTTTGATATCTTGATAAACTGTTCCCATCGTAACTGCTCATGGCAAATGCCTCAAAATGGGTCTTGTGCATTAATTTCAAAATCAAATTTTTTACATATAAACAAACGTTAATTAATTAATTAATTAAATATCTTGAACACTTGGTGAGTTATCTTCCCTCGTGATGTTGCTTACAAATTTTTATGTAACCCTGAATTGTTCAAACTTTTCCTATTGCAAGTTAAATGGATTATAATGCCAATTTACCTTCACATGCTCAAGCACAAGTGGACAACAACCAAAACATTTCCAGAATACTGCAATTCCGAAAAAATATTTGTAGAATCATACCTGTTAAGTAGTGATTACTAGTTGTAGTCATTAGTAGTTAAATTATTTTAGTTGAAAAGTTGAACTAGTCATTACATTACGACTATTTTTGGTTTTACACAACTATATAATGATTACGATTACAAAAAATCAAAAATAATCTGAAACTATCACAAATTATCAAAATAATCAAAAATAATCAAAAATAATCAAAAATAATCAAAAATAATCAATTTGATTATTTTTGATTATTTTTGATTATTTTCAATTATTTTCATTATTTTGATTATTTTTGATTATTTTCGACTATTTGCGACTATTTTTGACTAATATTGACCAATTGCGACTATTTTTCATTAAAAAAAAACACAAATTAATTCCAAGAACATAGTTTAATACATAAACGGTTTGTGACGAATCACAAAAAAATAACTTTAATTTACTTCACATTAAACATTAATTTTACACAATAAATTCGGCGTTCGCCTTCATTAAAACTAATTTTTCAAACGAAAAATCAGATAATGATTGCCGCCTAGGTGAATTTATAATTCCAGCAAAAGAAAACAGCCGTTCAACTGGCGCTGAAGATGTCAATGGCGTATTGAACGCAATTGCTGTTTCTTTTAGTAGTCCATATCTTTGCCAACCATCTTCAGTACTGAAATTGTCGTTCAAATAACTGAATAGCTGGTGGCAAATAGTGGAACGCTGGGCGTTTCTGTCATCTCTCTCGAAGACTGACTTGCATCATTTTCATCATCTGCAAAAAAATCAATATTAATTTTCATGCATTTCATGCGAATAGAAAAATGTACTCACCATCGTCGAAGTCAAAGTGTTGGGCGACATCTGGGATATCGCTTCTATCTTATCTGTTGTAATAGGCCATTTACGCAAACTCTCTTATTTATGCGCACGCTCTGAAAGTCAATCAAAAAGCTTAATAGCCGTACGAATACGATTTCTCTCTCTTTTATGTTAAATGTCTGCACAAAACAAGTGCGATTTGAGTGCATTACACTTTGCCAAGATCGTCAACCACTCAATTTCAAACGTTGCACGTTGATGTGTTGAATTTGAGTTTATTTATTTCACTTAAGTTGGAACAAAGCTGTTTTATATTAAGGTAAAGTCCACATCAAACAATTCTTTACGAAAAGTTTGTAGTTGATATTAATTTTTTTTTTTTTATGAAAAATAGTCGCAATTGGTCAGTATTAGTCAAAAATAGTCGCAAATAGTCGAAAATAATCAAAAATAATCAAAATAATGAAAATAATTGAAAATCAATTTGATTATTTTTGATTATTTTTGATTATTTTTGATTATTTTGATAATTTGCGATAATTTCAGATTATTTTTGATTTTTTGTAGTCGTAATCATTATATAATCATAAATTTCTACCAGCGAACTATATAGTCACTACAACTACTTCCCAAAAATAATTTAATTGATTAGTAATTGTAATCGCAATTTAACAGGTATGTGTAGAATGCGAACTCAAAGTTAGGTAATAATACTTCATCTTTCATATTTCCCCAATGTTTAAGGAAGCCTGCAGTCGGGTGTCTTCCTTACCCAACTGCACGATTTTATTACCACATTAATTAAGTGCGCTTGCGGAAGACAACTTTCGTATTTCATATATATATATTGAAGTATGTACATATATCGATGGTACACTGTATTAAATGTACCCAAATCAGTAACACTTTGTCGTTGCATAAACATATTCGGACATGCGCTTTCAAGTACATTTCAAGTACTCTTTAAGTGCACCGAAATATGATCCTACAAGAATTAGACAGCGTCAGCATATGCCCCATGCATTTACCGCTTAAGTATACATGTGCATAACACACTCTGCCCACAGCGACGTATCCGTCGCTTAAATATAAAACGCTTATATACAAACGGCTGCGCTACCACCATAAGCAGGGCACAGCTTTTACGTAGCTTACAATATGTTTAAGTCCATGTGTACAAATCATTCTGAATAAAGCAATCGGAGGGATACGAACAGTCGCTCCGATCTTTAAAAAACTATATTGTCTCCACATTGACTCCCGTCCGGGAGTCTAAAGGAAATTTGTATACCTAAATCAGAGGAATAAACCTCCCCTCCAACCTTGTCGTCGAGTTTCGATCCATCGGTATAGATGGATATAGAGTTCGATTTGGGTTTGTATTAACTTTGCCATGCCTCCCGGCTGGGTATAGTCACGCTGTACTTGTTGTTAAAGGTGAGCTTGGGGACACAGTAATCTGTGCGAGATGGAACGTTTGCTTGGAGACCTAGGACTGAGGTATGTCCCAGATTGCCTCCTCTCCATTCCATCGCTTCTCGTATCCGCAGGGCAGAGTTTGTAGCCAACTGCCTGGCTACGAGATCAAGAGGTAGCAGGTGAAGCATGGTGTTTAAAGCTTCATTTTGGGTGGTTCGTAGTGCTCCGCTTATGCAAATGGACGCACTTCTTTGCACTTTATGCAATGCTTTGAGATTAGAAGGTTTTGCTAGAGTTGTCCACCAGACTAGGTTACCATATAGTAGGACTGGTCTTATCACGGCTGTGTAAAGCCAGTGTACTACTGAAGGTGAGAAGCCCAACCTCAATATTGGTTTCTTACACGCGAAAAGTGCCGTGTTGGCCTTGGTTATGCGTTGTCCAATATTTTCGTCACAGTTTAGTTTCCTGTCTTAAACTACTCCGAAATATTTGGCACTGCTGCACAGCGCGAGGCTCGTGCTGTCGAGCTTAGGGAGGGTGAAGTTCGGCAGCTTATACTTCCTTGTGAAGAGCACAAGTTCTGTCTTACTTGGGTTAACCCCTAATCCACATGTTGTGGCCCAATTTACCAATATATACAGTGCGTGCTGTAAACGATCGCTCAGAGTTTGTACGTATTTACCTTGCACTATTATGGCCACATCGTCAGCATAGGCGATTGCTGTGTGCCCCTCCCTCTCTAGCAGTCGTAAGAGTTGGTTGACCGTCACGACCCAGAGAAAGGGGGGGACTTGCTGTTGTGCTTCCTCCTCGTCTAGCAGTCGTAAGCGTTGGTTTGACCGTTCACGACCCAGAGAATGGGGGACAACACCCCGCCCTGAAGGGCAGTATTCCTTTGCTGATCATGTTGTCCTGAAAGTGCATGCTGGTGTCGATTAACTGTCTTAGATGCATCTCCAGCAACCTCTCCAGGGTTTTGAGCATACCTGTTAATTTGCCATTAGAATTACTAATCAATTAAATTATTTTTGGAAAATAGTCGTAGTGATTAAATAGTTGGCTAGTGAAAAATTTATGATTATTTAATGATTACGATTACAAATAATCGAAAAATAATGGAAAATTACCATAAATTATTAAAAATAATTGAAAATAATGGAAAATAATGGTTTTAATATTTTTCCATTATTTTCCATTATTTTTAATTATTTTCCATTAAAATTAAATAAAAAAAAAAAAAATAATTTGTTTTTCTCAAAATAGTCTCAAATAGTCGAAAAAATGGAAAACAATGGAAAACAATGGAAAATAATGGAAAATAATGGAAAATAATGAAAAATAATTGAAAATAATGGAAAATACTAAAACCATTATTTTCCATTATTTTCCATTATTTTCCATTATTTTCAATAGTTTATGGTAATTTTCCATTATTTTTTGATTTTTTGTAATCCCAATCATTAAATAATTGTGTGAAACCAAAAATAATCGTAATTTAATCATTAGTTCAACTTTTAAACAAAACTAATCTAATTAATAATGACTACCATTAATAATCATTACTTAACAGGTATGGTTTTGAGTAGGAAGGAGGAGAGACTGATGGGTCTATAATCGTTTGGTCTTACATGGGATGGTTTGCCCGCTTTGGGTATAAAGACTTCTTTAACTTTTTTCCAGGTATTTGGAATATAGTTCGTCTTCAGGCATCCTAGAAGGATAGCCTCCAGCCATCCACCTATGTAGGGTAGGCTGTGTTGCAACTGTGCCGGAAATATCTTATCCGGGCCTGGCGATTTAAAGAGCTTAAAGGTGCTGGTAGCCTATTTAATCTTTTCTGCATTAACTATAAATTAAGGGTTTTAAATAGTTGAGCAGTTTTGCTGGGTGTGAGTTGTTGTATGTGTGCACCCTGGGAAGTGGGTGTTGAGAAGCAAATCTAAGGACTCGCCGCTGGACTGAGTCCATTTGCCCCCCTCGTCCTGTAGAAGTCCTGGTGGACTTGGTGTTTAAGACATTATCTTTCTAAGGCGGGAGGCCTCAGAGGTACTCTCTATATTGGTGCAGAAAGTTTCTCACGAGGTTCTCTTCGCCCCTTTGATGTGTTTCTTATAGGAATATAATTCTTTCTTGTAAAGGTCCCAGCCACTGTCTTTACCCAATTTTTTGGCAAGGTTAAAGTTTTGTCTACACTTCTTCCTTGCGTTTTCGAGACTTTTTGACCACCATAGTGGCTTGTGGGTCTCAATGTATCTACTTAGAGGGCAAGCTTTGTTCAGCGCCTTGTTACACGCAGAGGTAAATTGGTTATTTATATTTTCTACGTACTCCTTGGTCAGGAGTTCCGTAAAGGGAGGTTTTTGTGGAAGGGTTTCTCGCAGTATCCTCATATACATTCCCCAATTTGTCTTTTTTAGGTTTTGGGACTTTTGGGGGGTTGAACAGGGTGCTGAGATAGTCATCTCGATATAGCGATGATCGGAAAAGAAATGATCGCTTAAAACCTTCCAGTTATCTACTTGACTTCTGATGTCACTCGATACAAGGGTTATCTATTCTTGATAACAAATGTGGGTTTTGTACCCCTATTACATAAATGTAGGTTAGTGGTAAGAAGGTATTCAAAAAGAGACTCACCCCTCTCGTTGATGTTGTTGCTGCCCCACTGTGAGTGATGAGCGATGGCATCGCCTCCGATAATGAGGCTTTGTTTGTCCATGGCACTTTGTGCAACCACCTCTTGGAATATCCTGGAAGGAATCGGGCCCTGGGTGTCATGGGCCAAGTAGAAGGAAGTCAGTCGGAGTTTGCGGGTTTCTAACTCCAGACTGATGGTTGTGGTGTCCCCGTCACTAAATTGAGGGAGAAGAAATGCGTTGAAATGTTTTTTGATTAATATGCAGGTGCGCAGCTTATCCTTACCGTTACCGTGAAAAATTGTGTACTTGGGAGTCCGCAAGCCGCAGATCCTGTTGGCAGGGATCCACGGCTCTTGGACAAGGACCATGTCTACTTCACCCTGTGATGCAGGTTTATTTGCAAGACCCGCATCATTTAAGGCAGCGCTACCCTCCGTCAGAGTGACCTCCGACTCTTTCTCCTCACCTTCTTCGCCCAGCAGCTCTTCCTCCGTGTATATGCGCCCAAATGCGGTGCCATACTCGGAGCCGAAGGAGACGTTGTCATCGAGGACATCTGGTGCAGCGTCCTCTCCGACATCCATCTCCTCCTCCCCGTCGCCAGTTGGTGGATCTTCTGGCTCCTCATCTACACCGCTAGCAAGGTTATGCTGCGCTCCAGTGTCCGTTTTGTACACTTTCAGGGCTACCTTGGCGAAGCCGTAATTCACGACCCCCCCCCGCAGCAGCGTATATTCTCCGCACTCGCACCTTCGATCTGAAAGACCACCTGCATGCTTGCCCGGTCTTCTCAACCTTAAGGACCCTCCAACTGTTTGTTCCCAGGTGCGGGTTAAACGGTTTGAGAGCCTCCAAGATCTTCGCTGGCTCTGATGGTTCACTTGGCAACCACGCTCTCGCTCTCGGCCTAGACGGGATGTCCTTGGAATCCACCGCCTCCAGTTTAGCTCCTGGGTAGACCTCCTTTAGTTGAGCCACGGCCGCTTTGTACAGCGCCACGGAACGCACATCGAAACACGCGATGAGTTTGACGGACCCTTGGTACCAGCCCGCGTCTTCGCAAGTGGGCGGCGGGCCAGGATTCTCGCGCCACATTTTTATTGCGATGGGTGTCAGCGCAACCTGGATCCATCTCCATTGGTGTTTGGGGATTCGTCCTTGCGCGTTTTGTCTGTCGATAACGCCAATCACGATTTTGTCCTTAGCCACTTCCGCGAAGGATTTCTTGGATGGTGTCGGACCTTGTCGTTATCTTTTTGAGGTGCTCTGCACCTCCAAGGACGGCTTCCTCTTTTCAGCCAGCTTTGGCTTGGTGGGGGTCTCCAGCGAGAAGCCAGGCAGTACGGCCTTTGCCCACTCGATGTGCTCCTCCACCTTTGCGAAGTCTTGCTCCTACGTCTGCTTCCTGGTGATTGGATTAGTGGCATTCCTGGTAAGAATGCGCTTGGCTGTGCGCTTATCGTTTGGCTTTGCATTGGCCGGGTCCGTCCTGGTGAAGTCGGCGGCTCTTCTGCTAATAACCGGCTCGCCTCCATTCAGTTTCGCGGCAGACACTCCAGCTGCGCTGGTGGCTTTGATGGCGGATTCCTCTAGGGGTTTGCCAGGTTAGCCTTCTTATTGTGGCCCACGGCTGTATCGCTACTTCCTGGGACAGATCCCGATCCGTCGGCTAACACGCCAGCTGCCGAAGGCTTACTGGTGGCTTTGGTGCCGACAAAACTGGACTGCCCAGGTTTGGCATTGGACGTGCAATGCCTGGGTGTGCTCGGGTGAGAGCCTGTAAAGACGGAGCTGGTTGCACCCTCCGGTTTTTTAGGTGTTCCGGACACCGTTCCTTGCAATGTTGTTGTTGTTGTTTTAATATTTTGAAAGCTCATAATTGGACCCACGTGGCGGAGAAGGGGATGGTCCACCCGGGCAGAGATCCGCAGTACCCGGGTAAGGCTCTAGATAGAACAGCGGTTGCCAAGCGCTCAGCCCTCGCGTTAAAGACTGAACTATTTTTGAAAGACCTGGGCCTTCAGCCATGCTGACTCTCGGCACGGGTCGGATAACACCATAGTCCGGCCCAGGTATGAGATGTGTGGGAGGGGATGGGTAGGTATATGTGTGGGAAGTTGGGTGTGTGTAAGACTGCAATTTTGAAGGCCGTCAAACAAGCGCCTTATCACCAATACGTTAACATCCGCATGGCTGCTGCTGTCCGGGACTGCTTATTTGCCAAAAGACTTATTCGCACCTAACCACTAAATCTAGAGGCCGTTCGCTATCCGCAACCTACGACCCGTCCGGTAGCCCCAGCTGGCCTTCAGAACCATCTCATTAGTTCTTCCGGTCATCGGAGTCGTTACAATATACATACAACATAATAAAACAAGTATTCAATTTATGCTGCAGATCTGGAAGAGCGAAATATTTCTCTTGAATTGACTTAATGTCAGGATTCCACCAGAAAACTCTAGCTCGACTGCTATTAGTTGACAATAAACAAATAAATAAACAAATAAACAAACAACATCCTTTTCAACGAGCAATGGCTCTTATCGCTTCACGCGATTGCCATTTGGTTTAAAAATTGCCCCAAATTCATTCCAAAGAATGATAACAATCCCATTCTCTGGACTTGAACCAACACAAGCATTCCTTTACATGGACGATTTAACAGTAATCTGTTGCTCCGAAAAACACATGCTTAACAATTTAATTAGTGTTTTTGACATGTGTAGGAAACACAACTTGAAGCTACATCCTGAAAAATTATCATTTTTTATGCATGAAGTCACATTTTTGGGAAACAAATGCACACATAAGGGAATCTTACCAGATGACAAAAAATTTGATGTCATATTAAATTATCCAGTTCCACATGACTCTGACAGCGCTAGACGCTTTATAACATTTTGTAATTTTTATAGACGATTCATCAAAAATTTCCCCGATTATGCGCGGCATATAACAAGATTAAATAAAAAGAATGTTCCATTTGAAAGGACTGATGAATGTCAAAATGCATTTGAATATCTTAAAGCTCAATTAATAAAGCCTACTCTGTTACAATATTCACATTTTACAAAAGAATTTTGTATAATAACAGATGCTAGTAAGCAAGCCTGTGGCGCAGTGCTAACACAAGCCCACAATGAAATTCAACTTCCAGTAGCTTACGCATCGAAATCATTTACCAAAGGAGAAAGTAACAAGAGTACGACGGAACAAGAGTTAACAACTAATTATTGGGCAATTACCAAATTTAGACCCTATATCTACGGAACTCATTTCATAGTAAAAACTGACCATAGACTCCTAAAATTTTTGTTTTCAATGACAAACCCCAGTTCTAAATTAACGCGTATGAGACTTGAATTAGAGGAATATAATTTTACAGTAGAGTACCTAAGAGGCAAACATAATTTTGTAGTCGATGCATTGTCACAGATAACAATATCTGAACTAAAAGAAATACAAAATAAAATCCTGGTATCCAGGTATCAAAGTAGACAAAATTTCTGCGCAGAAAACCAAAAAGTAGAGATGCCAAAGCAACCTACCGAAACAGCTTCTCAGCCCAACGTATATGAAGTCATTAATAATGACGAAGTACGTAAAGTAGTGACCTTGCATATAAAAGATATGCTGTGTTTCTTTAAACATGGTAAGAAAATTATTGCAAGAGTTAATATTGGAGATTTATATACTAATATGGAAATATTGACTTAGGACAACTATTTCCAAGGTTCGAAAAAGAAGCCGGTATATAAAAAATCAGCCAATTGAAAATGGCACCGTGGGAAAATGTCTTTGAAAAAGTTTCAATAGATAATTTCAAAATTATGGGCAATAAAATATTAAGCACATTGAGACTAGCGCTACTCAACCCGGTGACCACACTAACAGATATTAAAGAGAAAGAAGCTATATTGTCTACACTACATGACGATCCAGTACAAGGAGGTCATACAGGCATTGCAAAAACCTTGGCCAAGGTCAAAAGACATTATTACTGGAAAGGTATGACTCGTGATATAACAGAGTACATCCAGAAATGTCAAAAATGTCAAAAAGCAAAAATAACAACAGATACCAAGAGCCCTTTGACAATTACTGAAACCCCGATGAAAGCTTCTGACAGAGTTATGGTGGATACAATTGGTCCACTACCAAAGTCAGAAAAAGGCAATGAATATGCAGTCACACTCATATGTGACTTGACGAAATATTTAGTTGCTATACCTGTCGCAAATAAAAGCGCAGCAACAGTTGCAACAGCAATATTTGAATCATTTATTCTCAAATACGGTCCAATGAAGACGTTCATTTCGGACATGGGAACGGAATATAAAAATTAAATTATAAATAATCTGTGCAAATATTTAAAAATTAAGAATATAACATCAACTGCACATCATCATCAAACAAACAATTGAAAGAAGCCACAGAACGTTCAACGGCACGTCTACGGTTTCTTCGGCGCCAAGATCTGAAAATTGATTTTTTTAGAACTCATCAAAATAACGACGGAAAACTTAAATAACATTTATCGATAGCTCGCTTGGTTATCGATATATAGTTTATCTAAATTTAAAAAAAATAGTGAAAAATTATTTTTTTGTGAAGTTAAATGTATTTTGGAAAAAGAAAGAAAAAAACATTATGCAATTTATCGAAAAACGATTTGTTTTCGAGTTATCGAGAAAGAATGTTCTTCAATAAAATTTGTTTGTGTATTTTTATAGATTTCTGAAAAATAAATCGAAAATGTTAAATAAAATTTATCGATAACTTACTTAGTTATCGAATTATAGCCACTTAAAAGTTGGAAAATTAAAATAATTATGTATGCGTGTATATAATTTTTAACGAAACTTGCAGCGCAACGGTGAATCATACGAAAGTTATGCTGCACCAGACAAAAAGAACAGAGTTATAAAACGAAAAAAGCAAAATAGTTGTTGCTGTACCTGGAGTGGATTGGTAAGATTCATGGGAAAAATGTGCCGTTATTCCCCGTAGGGGAAACAATTCGTGCGATTTTTGTTCAAAAAATTTTTACCCCTGCGACATTAGCATACATAACGTCATATGCTACTGTAGACAAACACAACAACCATTTTGCGTACTTCGATTTACATTTCGAAAATTTTTTCTCGATAACTCGGTAACAAATCGATAAATTTCACTAAGTATTTTCATTTTTTTCTTAAAATACATTTAACTTCACAAAAAAAAATTAATTTTTCACTATTTTTTTTAATTTAGATAAACTATATCTCGATAACCAAGCGAGTTATCGATAAATTTTATTTAAGTTTTTCGTCTTATGTTGTTGTTCTACCAAAATCAATTTTCAGATCTTGGCGCCGGAGAAACCGTAGAGTCCCCCGTTCAACGAATACATTCGATCTTATATATCAGTAAATAAAACAGATAGGGCTCAAATATTTTGTTTATTGCTTCAATACAACCCCCTCTATGGCACACAATTATTGTCCACATGAGTAAGTATTTGGTAAGACTAATAATCTACAAAGGTACTTTAACAGCATAAGTAATATAGAACCTATATATAACACTAGTAAGTGCCGCGCCGATAGTTTTTACAAAATTTTAGCAATATATGTATATAAAACTAGCTGTTACCCGGTGCACTTCGCTACACCTATATCGATTAAAACTCTTAATGGTTTTAATTTTGTGTTTTACTTATTTTTCTAAAACTTATATAACTTTTTGTAACTTATATTTGCAAAAATTTATAAGTAGTCAGCATCGGCAAATGGTAAGAGCGAGCCTGCTTGATGGTATATTTGTCCCTGAACCTTGAACGTCGTCATAAATTCATCTCTAATGATTTTTGTTGCACCAAAAGAAGTCATTTGAAAGCATGAATTGTACGCTTGAATATTCTTCAAGAAATGCTTAGACGTCGGCGATTCTCCAGTGATCAAGGAATGTAATGGATCGGGTGGCGGTTCCAATGCTGGCAGTTTGACTTTGCCATTGGAGCAGCACATGCCAGCTGTTTCTCCTCGAAACTTCGCTGCATTGCAATGCGTACAATTAATATTCATTGCTCCAATGCCACCATGCAGGCTGTAGTCGCAGTCAGGATCGTATTGAAAGCCAGCATATTCCATTTGATCGCGAAGGCGAAGCGGAACTATGCCTTCGCGATAATTTGTACCTACTCGTGATCGCCGTGCAAGACTCTGTGCAGGTACAGTGTTAACCGATCTATTTCGTTCATTTCGCTCACGCTGCGATGCATTTGCTTGCGTGCGTTCATATTCAGTCTGACTTCGTCTACGTTTTGCCACATAATTTGCTGTACGCGTTCGGCGCCCTATATTTGCTCGCCTGGCTCTTGGCATTTTTTCTTTGTATCAGTTTTTTTTTTTAAGTACACGCACAATAGTTATCGCAGCACGTACAAAATAAAATGACTACAGTAAAAAATTTTGTTTACATTCAACACTGAAAAAATTTTAAATTTGACAGCAAAATCCCTGTTTTCTATTTTCAAAATTTGTTTCTATTTATAGATAAATAAGTTAGAAAATTTTTAACAACATATAATAGCAAAGTATTCAATATTCTCTTTTCCACGACACCATTGAGGTAGAGATTCAGACGCATCATTTTATTTTAATACCAAAGGTATCATTGTGTATTGGGTTTGTGCAATGTCCGTCATGGTGTCTGTCCGTCCGTCCGGCCGTCCGTCCGCCCGCCCGTATGAACGCAACTTTTTTCGACACCCTTAAAGCTAGAGCCTTGTTACTTTGCAAATATCTTTGTACATACCATCGTCAGACAATACACCTCGATGTGCAAATCGATGAAACACATATATATATCACATTTCCCACAGTTTTAAAGCTATACTCACGAAATTTGATGGGAAGGTAGATGCTAAAGTCTTACAAAGATATGCATCAAAATTTTGGATGCCACGCCCCCACTGATACCGCCCATCTAAAATTTAAAAACTCTATATCATCAAAGTTTTATATACCACGCCCACCTTTTCCACACACCTCGTAAAATCTGAAATTTCTATATCTTTCCCAGTTTTTGCGCTAGAGTCACCAAACTTGGAATCATTGTTAGTGACATCTGTACCAGATGTGCAATATTGAATGCCACTACCATCTATACCGCCCTCCTCAATATCTTTCTCAGTTTTCGCGCTAGAGTCTCCAAACTTGATAGGGAGAAAAAAGGTGCCATCCGCCACAGATATGCATCACAAATTTGAATGGCACGCCTACCCCTTCTGCCTGCCTTTTTATACCCAAAACCCCCATACCTTACCTTACCTTATACCAAAAACCCCCATACCTTACAAATATATACAAACTGACATATTTGCTTTGCTTGCTTGTTTGAAATTGTATATCAACAATGTTTGTGTGGTACGACGTCACGTCTGAGTTAGATAAGCAGCAAGTAAGCAAATTTACCACTATACAAAGATGTTCAAGATTAATTATTTTCGCGCAAAGGGCTTGATATAAAAGACAAATACAAATAGAAATGTATGTACATACATATCTATACAACGTTTTTGCCACAAATATACATACATAATACATATGTATGCAGATAACATTGTTAGTGTGTTCGTTTTTGCACGGTATATACATATATATATGTACAATTTAAAATGTACGTACATACATGTGTATGTATGTACATATGTACATGCGTGCATTTGCAACACCAACCAAAGGTACAAATGTCAGCTCGAAAATTATATCAAAACAACAATGGCAATAGGTATTTGTCTTTGTGTGTTAAGTTTTGTTTGATATGTAATTAGCAAGTACATATGTATGTAGGTAAAACCACCCCCGTTACATATTCTGGTGTGCAAAACTCTTCTAGACGCACCAAGTTGTGTTTAAATTGATTTGTTTTAAATCAATGACACAAACAAAAAGAAGCATTGCGATCCCAACAACAACACTTACAAAGACAACAAACGCTACTTGGATCGTAAATCAATTGTCAAAGGCACAAGAAGAAAAGAGAACAAGTAAAAACGTTGCAGTCGGGTGCAACCGACTGCGATATACTTTGATACCACTTATCTTAAGGATTCTAAGTGCAAATAGTAATATATGAGGCATGACATTTATCTGTGGCGGATGGCACTTTCTATCCCCCTATCAAGTTTGGAGACTCTAGCGCAAAAACCGACAAAGATATAGAGGTGAGCGGTATAAGTATGCGTGGCATCCAAAATTTATGCACACCTGTTACGGATGTCACTACCAATGTTCATACCAAATTTGGTGACTCTAGCTTAAAAACTGGCGAAGATACATGCATTCCGGCGGTGGGGTATGTCCCGTTGTTTGGGGGCGTGGCATCCAATGTTTTGATGCAAAACTTTGTCAGATGTCAGCATCTACCTTCATGTAGAAGATAAAGGCATTTTTGTTTTTAATATTATGGGGGGGGTTGGGGGCGGAATAGGTGGCATCCAAACTTTTGATGCAGTTTTTTGGGGAATGTCATCGGCTATGTTTTCCCCCAAATTTGGTGACTCTAGCTGCTTAAATGTGGGATATATAAGTGTTTTATTGATTTGCACATCGAGGTGTATTGAATTGTTATCGATTTCCCAGGCCCCCTGAGGTCGTAGAGCCCTAAATTTAACACTTTGTCTGACGAAGGCATGAACCAAGATATTTGCAAAGTTGCAAGGCTCTAGCTTTAAGGGTGTCGAAAAAAGTTGCGTTCATACAGACAGACGGACAGACGGACGGACAGACACCATGACGGACATTGCACAAACCCAATACACTATGATACCTTTGGTATCAAAGTATAAAAACGGAGACACACACACAGCGCATGTGTTTTGTTTTTGTAAACTCGGTCGTGATCGCTTGTACAGGCGGCAGTAGTTTAGATTTAGATTTAGATTTATTCAAAAATATTCCTAGTGCTACAAGTTTTACACTTTTAAGTTAATGCACTAGTCACAATCAGATTTAAGATAAATAAAATACAATACAATAAAATAAATAAAAAATTAAAAAAATTCAACTTACGAACTATAAGACTATTATTTAAAATACTAAACATATCACATGACAAGCAAACAATTTTAAACATTTTATTCTTTAAATAGTAGTGGAATGGGTCATGTGTTTTGTTCTTGTAAACTCGGTCGCGATCGCTTGTGCAGACTACAGTAGTGGAATGGGTCATGTGTTTTGTTTTTGTGTGCTCGGTCGCAGTCAAACTCCCAGCTTGTGCGACAATGAGGCGCCAAAGTGGGGGAATGAGGTAAAGTGACAAATTCAGGACATGTTTTGTATAGGAGGTACTCGAAGAAGTGGTTCAATTTAAAAATCCTCTCTTAGTGCTCACTTTCAACCTGAATGGAATATTTTGTGAAAATTTCAGCCTTCTAGCTCTTATCGTTTAGGGTCTCTCAACAATCAGTCAGTCAGGACAAACTATTTTATATATATAGATTAGTTAGTTACTATAGGTAACTAACAAATGTGGGGGAGGCCCTTTTCGGGCTTTTCTTCCGATAGTACAGGATTTGAAGATATTGCAAGGCGTTAGCAGATATTAAAAATATAATCAAAGTGATACCTTATCTAAGTTGCTCTTTGAGATATGCTGAATTTCTGATACTTTTTCTAACTGACTTCTAATAAATAAACTGGACTGTCCTAACTTTAACTGTAGCCGTTTTATAATATGCTCGGCATTTATTGAATTAATTAACATAACAGCCACTTCCTCATTGGGAACACCTCTTAAGCTTTTGTGAAGTCTAAGCAGATTATTTAAATTAGAGTACCAGTAAGCAAGGTTGTCTCAATAAATATTGTACTAAATATTGGCCAGCCTTTTCTGAATGCGTCGCAACTCCGCAACCCTGAGAGACCAGTAACAGACTCACCAGTATTAAGAAAACTTTCTTATCGACTTTTTACACAACCCTATGTGGTACCAAATGTACTCTTCTGTTTATTTTCTGCATAACTTGTTGCAACTGTTGTTCTGCCAATAATCTCGCCATGACGCCTTGCGGATGCATTATTTGCGCTTCCTTCTCCTTTGAAAGGTAATTTTGACTTTAAGAAAACCAAACCGTTTTCGTTTACCTAAACGAAAATTTAACCGGATATTGAGAAATTGGGCCTATGACTTATATGCTTGAGTCATGCGTTTGACCCTGCGGTAAAAATCGTGGGCATCATTCCTACTCCAGCAATTCTCCAACTTCTCACACTCAAGCCTTTCCATCTCCTGCTTCTTCCTCCTAAAAAGACGCTTCTCATCTCTTCTCCGCGTCCTATAAATATCCACCACTACTCGTGTGGCTCTTGCTTGCAGCGTCCGTCTGTAAGCGGCGTTTTTTGTAGCAGTCGCTTCTTGATACTCCTGGTCATACCACAGATTCCGTTTTGGAGGACGTTGGAATCCAAGGGTTTCCACAACAGAAGCGTTAATGGCGGTAATGCAAGTCCACATATCTGAAGTATTTATAGGCGTGGAGGGAGCTGGCCAAGTCGGACTGAGAGTTGAGTTTAGAAGGCATCCCTGTGCTGATGTGATTGCAGCTTTCCGATGTCAAGCTTTCGTGCAGCGGCTATACGCTCGGTCGAGCTCTGTATAGAAAGCATCCTTGATAGCGTCGTCATTCTCCTCCGTTGCGTGCGCACAAATAAGGCTGATGTTAAAGAATTTGGCATCTACTCGGATCGTCGCAAGTCTCTCGTTTACAGGTGTAAGCTATGAGACTCGGTGCCGTAGCTTGGCTCCAACGACAAATCCACAACCAAACTCGTGCTTATCTATATGACAGCTGTAGTATATGTCACAATTCCTTTGCTTCATGCATCCCTTTCCGTTCCATCGCATTTCCTGGATAGCTGTAATATCAGCCTCCAAATTGCTGAGAGTATCCACTAGTTGTTGAGTGGCACCAGGTCTATACAATGTGCGTACATTCAAAGTGCATACTTTCAAATCATTGACCTTTTTGAATTTGCCGTGGTCGTCAATTTTGCTCGGGTATCTATCTATGTGATATTTTCCATGGGTACGTCAAAACCTAATTTAAGGTTTAGGATCCCGCCGTGCACTTTGGTTCAAAACTCAGCGGATGCTAATTTACAATTCAAGGAAAACCACGTGAAAGTAAGTTGAAGAAAGCAGGGACAAGGATCACACTGGCGCCCACCAAGTTGAACGCAGTCAGTAGCTTGGTAAAGCTACTAATATCAGGAAAAGGCGTGACATCCAAATTTGTGATACATATCTGTGGGGGAATCGAGGGAAAGTATATAAGGTATTATGATATAATATAATATATATATTATTATACTATTATTCTGAACTTATTGATGTACGATCAGAACTTAGGGCTACGCATTCGATAAATGTTGTTAAACATTAGCTGAGACTAGAACCCAGGAATACGAGAATCGTAACGCATTTACAATTCTTCATCAACACAAGTTCTCAATAAAAGTATTTTTTTTTTTTTCTTTTAATATTGATCTTCGATGACGCATCAACTGGGCGTCGCCAGTTGTGGCATGAGGATTCATCTCATATAAGATTTC
Organism: Scaptomyza pallida; assembly: GCA_018152965.1. NCBI lineage: Eukaryota > Metazoa > Arthropoda > Insecta > Diptera > Drosophilidae > Scaptomyza > Scaptomyza pallida. The sequence continues at coordinate 1,979,472 of JAECXP010000196.1, forward strand.
TTCACGTAGCAACGCGTTGTTCACAAATGTCATTGTAAGCTGCTCGCATAGCTCAGCAACTGGCTCCAAAATGCGAGTGAAGTTCGCTTGCAGCCAACGCTGTGCACTTTTATTTAATTTCATTATAAACAGCATGTGCAAGCTTGCCTCATTTTAATTATAAGTTTTGGAAATGTTTTTGATTTGTACTACTCAATTCTGCGCGATGTCGTCGTCATTATATTCCAACACCGATTCTTTCTTGGACTAAACTTTTTTCTCAGTCGTCTCCAGGTAATCTGCCGCTACAGTAGCGTTTTTATTCACATCTGTCTTGATAGGGCTGCTTTTATCTTAGAAACTTCGTTTATACGCCACCTACCAGACTGCTACTAGCGCCATCTAGAGTTTTGCGATCAAAGTGATTCTCAGCGCTGCCATCCTCTTCCAAAGACTTTAAAATGTATAGACATGACAGCTCGCTCTTATATTTTAAAAAGTTAAATTACCTGCGGGCACGGTTAGATGTGCTTTTGCATTTTTCGTTTGCTTTTTTGGCAATTTTAGACTTTTGATGCAATCGGCTGGCTGCAGCCAAAAATTAAAGGGTATAACTTTATGACGTTGTACTTACGTATTTAAAAGTCTGAAATTGACAAACTAAAGCAAACTTTAACAACAACAAGACATGTGAAAAACGGCAACGTCTTATTGACAAACTCTAAAAGTATACTGGGTTGGTTACCATGGTTACCAAAAATGGCCGACTTTCATGCTTTGCTACTTTTTTATGCACCTTTCTACTAGTGGGATAATCTTGCATGCAAATACTTAAAAACTCTTGATGATTCTTGTTTGCCTTGTTCTTTACTCTGTGGTTTTTCTATGTTAGTTAACATAGCTAGAATGTCATTTGTTTCCAGTATTTACATAATTCGTCAATGGCATAAAATACTGGGCTGTTCTATTTCAGCTGGTTTGCATTGATAAGACCCATAAAATGGGAAACAACCGGTAAATTGGTTAAGTGCAAATGTATGTAACAGACAGAAGGAAGCATCTCCGACCCCATAAATATATATATTCTTGATCAGCACCAACAGCTGATTCGATATAGCCATGTCTGTCTGTCCATCTGTCTGTCTGTATGAACGCACCGATCTCAGAGACTATAAGAGCTACAGACTCCAAACTTGAAACGTAAAATCTTCTCTATGATATACAGAACCAATGTGTTTTAAATTATATGTAACACTTATACACAAGTGATCGATAACAAAAAAAAGCTTGAATTTCAAAATTGTGAAACGTATTTTTAAAGCTATAGATAAAATAGTGATCATTGAAAAAAATTGATCAAAATCGGTCAAGAAACACCCGAGAAATCACAGTTTGAAGTTTAATCGTATTGGTCACGGTACAATACACACAATTGTCTGTACAGGATACACCAGAGCCTTCTTACTTAATTTATTTTGTTTTTTTTTTTGCATTTTATTTATAATGCGTACAAATATACATGTCGGTATTCGCGTGTTGATGGGAAAATCAAGTAAAAGTGTTGCAGTCAGACGCAACCGACAGCGATATACTCTAATACCAGTTTTCAAATCTGTGTTCAGTATTATGCGTGCAAACAGTAATAAATGGGGATTTTAGAAAGATATATTCAGATAGATATAGTTCAAACAAAACACAACAACAACTGTACAATTAACTAAATATTCAAATATTAAATCACAAAAAAAAACCAAGTAAAAATGTTGTAGTCGGACGCAGCCGACTGCGATATACTCTGATAAACCTTTACCAAATTTTGTGACTCTAGCCCAAAGACAGAGGTAAGACTCAAGACTTTGAGAGGTGGGCGGTGAGCGTGGCATCCATCATAGGATGGTGACTTCTGCCTCCCTACGAAATTGGGTCCCTCTTGCTTAAAATTTGGAGAAGATACATGCATTCCCGTTTTTTAAAGGCGGTGGGGCTTGAAGCGTAGTTTCATGACGTGGCATCCAAAATTTTGGCGGTGGGACGTGTCGCTTATTTTGTGGGCGTAGAATTTAAAGTTTTTATGCTTATCTATGGCGGATGTCAGCATTAACCTTCCCATCTAATAAGGCGGATATAGCTCAGAAACTGAATATATGGACATTTTCAATTATATCTGATGGGGCCTTGGGCAACAGATGGCCAGCTAGAACCAAGCGCGGCAAATACATATGTACTTTGTATTTTTTTCTGGAAGTGCGCCCGACGATGTAAACACACATATAAACTGACCTCACACAAACTTTGCGTGCTGACTTACATACATATAAATCGCGATCAGATCCATTGAATGTGTGCTCACACTGACTGTGTTCTGACCTGAGAGCTGCTACGAGTATGATCGATCACGCTCGATCAGCCTCGCTCAAACACGTTGCAACTACACTCAGCGGTTTGAAGCAAAATGTTCGATCAAGGTTCGTTCACAACACGAAACGATCTTATTCAGTTGGCTTTACCGCTTTGCTTGGTGGTCGAGACTGATTTTTTGGTTCGCTCATGATGATTGCAACTGATCGTTGAGAAAAGAATTGATCGTGAGTAAAGCAATCAGATCGAAAAATGCTTTAAGAAAAATGAATGTATATAATTTGTATGTACTTATTTATGTTTTTAAAGGAAGCAAGTTGCGATGCATAAAATTAAATATGGGCTTTTACTAGCTATGCCATCTGCGTATAGTACTAAAGTGTTATTTGAAGGCTTTACAACAAACACACAGATGCTTTTATAACACAGCAAACATACCCCTGGGTAATGCAATGCTTAAAATTAAAGATGTTAAGGAACACATGTTTCAAATAGTCACTTTTTTCATAAATTAAAAATTCATTTCAGACCGTAGATTCTAAATTATCAAAATATCAACAGTGTACCTATAAAAGGGTGTGTGTGTGTATTGTTAGCATCCAGTACAAAATGACTGCTTAAATGTTGTCGCAACTGGCACTTGTAACCAGGTGGACTACGGAGAAGTAACGAATGAGTTCTGTATATTGTACAAAAAGCATTAACTTTATTAACGAAGAGTCACAAAATTTATAGGTAAAAATAGCTTAGGATGTAATTGTGTGTTGTTAATTAAAATTAGTTGAGTGCATGCTCAGCAGTTGCATACAGTGCAGACTAGCATATTTGGCAACTACCGGGTTGGCTGACCGTTATTATTATTATTATTATTATGAAATGGAGGTCTGTGCACTGCGACCACCTGGAACTTTTGTGCCCTCTTTCTAGTGTGTAAGCTACAGCTCCCCGTACAGTGCAATTGATCGCAGAAACGCGATAATGTCGCTCGGACGGAGAGCCCTCAACTCCTCAGAATTAAGTGAGACCAGCCCGAGCTGAGATATTCTCAGTCGACCTATGCACAGTGGTCGGGCATGTATGGAGCGAGCGGCCAAAAATACTTCTAGTGTAGATAAAAATTTAAATTTTTTTTCAAAATTCTATAAAAATATGTATAATAAATAAAACAAAAAAAAAAAACAAAGTTCATATTCAACCAACTATTGAAGTTACACCCCCTGCTATAAATCAGCATATCAAAACTTTAGACAGAATAATAATTTTGCTATTATTGTATTATTCCAAAAGATCAAAAACATATTTATTTAAAAGTGACTTCGTTTTAGGTGGTAACTTTCGGAGTCCTGTTATAAACGGATCCGATGAAAGGAGTAGTCGATTGAGTAGGTCTTCATTTGTTGCTTCTCGGGACGTTTTTCTTGCATGCTGCAGACGAAATTTTTTTATGTCCTTATTTCTTGCCTCAGCAGCTTCCTCCGACAATTCCCCAATCGACACCAGAGCGTTTTCAATTATGGATGGTCCATGAATTAAAATCTTATGAACGGTAGGCGGAAGGTAGTACCACGAATATGTCCTTGTCAAATCAACGGCTATTTGGAGTGCAAATGTCCTAAATTTCTCAACATTAATTTTATACCCAGAACTTAGTGCTTGCAATATTGCTGCACATCAGAGAGCTGCATCGGATATGTTCGAGTATGATTGTTCACACATGTTGAAAATTCATTCCGCTCAAATCAGATCGCTTGATTAAACTTCTTCGAACTTGTAAAGTGTGCGCAGCGCTCAGGGTCCCGAACGTACACGATCGAACGAACACGACAAAAAAAAATCAAGCCACTCTTTGTTCGTTTGGCTTTCGCTCAAATCGAGTTCGAACACCTAACATCGAACATCAAGTTGCGTGAGTGGTCCGAACGAACCAAAAGTTTCGAGTATACCCAGAATTTCGAAGACTTCGAGCCACTCGCATATAATACAACAACATCTGAACAACAACAACATAGCATCGTCGCATGCCAAGAACAAAAAAAAGACCAGCACGCATTTACCGTTGCTTTCAGAATTCTTTGCTCATGCTTATTCTGTACGCGAGCCAGTTGTCTGTTGATACTTGTGTGTATGCAGTGAGCGAACGAGCTCGAAGAATTTATACACACGATTTCAACTCAGTTGCAATCACATACGTTGTGACTCGAAATGAATGTTCGCTTCATACTCATTCAAGAAAAATCACAACGAGTATCAAACCCGAAAGTGCACAATCACAACGGATACAAGTATAAGTTCGAGTTTGAGCGAAAGTGCTTTACCCGATGCAGCTCTCTGCTGCACATCGTTCAATAAGGTCCTCATCTAGGCCTGTAATTTTTGAAGATAGCTCAGGATTATTGAAGAATTTTCTGGCAGTGTTTCCATCATTCGATGTTCCACATCCACCAACCTTCGGCTTATCGACGATCAATCCCATTTCCGATCGAAATTCTGTTTGCATTTTTGTTTTTCTTTTAATAAATTTTGTTTTTTCTTCGCCGCCTCGAACTTGCCAGACTTGTATGTCAAGTCTGTATGACAAATGAATAAAATATTCAAAAAATCTTATATATGCATGAAGTGGTGACAATCCGAATTCAAATCGATCCTTATGAACTTCGCGTTCTAGGCTTTTCTCAATATTGTTCATCTGTGTGGGCTTCGCGTTGCATATATAGCATTTTGATGATGATGTTTGTGTTAGCGCATTACAAATTTTGCCATCAACCATTGTGAGTTGCAAAATATGCTGAACATATATAGTTTTATCACCATCAATTATTTCAGTCTTGACAAGATTCGTAATTTTTTCTTTAAAATATTTTTCCTCCTCAATACTTAATTTAGTTGATTCCTTTAAAAATTGAAATCGCACAGGTCTACAATATCGTGTGGATGCTGGTCGTGGATTTTTCCATATAATTTTTGAACAATCTTCAGCTGCTAGTAAGACAAGCGGAACATACGACGTCACAAACAAGTGGCTGTCTGCCAAATTATTGTCCTTCACTTTCTGTTTGTATTCGCTGTAACCTGAGCTTCCGTCAAAGCCCCATTTCCCTATAAGTTTTAGGTTGCAAACAGGATCGGCGACAACATTATGTATTACATTATCCTGCAACTCGATAATGCGCTTTGTTGTGTGGTCCAATAAACTTTGAAGCTCCACTTCTGCATGTGCCTCACTAACAGTAATATTTTTTGGATAACATTTTTTTTTTTGTTTTACAACATTATCATAGCTGCAAAAAAGCTTTGTAGAAATTTTACTGTTTACAAACTCCCAAATGAGCATATACTGGTGCTTTGTTAAGCTCGCTTCCATGATAAGCGAAATAATCTCATTAGCACTTGCAGGTGATATTTTTTCATCAACAGCAGCAGAACGCAAACAGTCAGCAGCAGACTCATCCAAATCAGCAATCTTGCCAATCCGTCTTCTCTTTGTTCGGCTTGAACACTCAGAGAAATTAATTTTGGGACGACCACGTTTAATATTATTTTTAGGTGTAGGGTTTACATCAGATTTAAATGAAAACGATTCATTTTTTGAAAGCCAATCGGAATGCTTGTCTAAAAAGAACGGTTTATTTCGTTTGCAGTCACGCCAAAATATTTCAATTCTCTTGCAGCAGTAATTAACGCGTTTTTCTAATTGATCCAAATATTCAGCTCCCATTATGTAGCCATCATTCTCTATTTTCAATTTCAAAGATTGATATATACTTTGAATTTTGACTGCATTTGTACCTGTCTCGGAACACCACTTATTAAATATACAAATTCGGCTAAGCTTGCATTCGTGAAAAGCTCCTATAAAATAAATAAAGTATAATATAAATTTAAATTATAAATTTGTATAACATTTGAACTCAAATGACAATCACAAAACAACATAACAAAACGCACGAAGACGAAGACGGAGACAGAGATAGACGCCACAAAAAGCACAGTTACACAAACGAAAAAAATGCTCGAAAACGGCGAGACCACGTTGTTCTTTTCAAGCTTACGCAGCGGCTAGCAAAAACTAGCAGCTGAAATTTTCTCTAAATAATCTGTAAATATTCGTTTATATTTTAGTATAAGTTTGATCATTAACTTCGATTAACTTCACAACTAAAAGTCTAAGTGAAACTTTAACTTACATACAAATTTTATATAAAAGTGGACAAATATTACCTTAATTATTAAAAATAGACACAACAATCTTAGTACATGAATATAATGAAAAGTAATAGTAAATACCTGTATTTAAAATATAAAATACTTCCATTGTTCATCAAATCTTTTGTTTTAATTTTTTTTATTTATTGTTTCACAAGCTCACTTGAAACTTCGCGACGCGTCGCTCACACTGCAGCACAATAAAATGTTTTGCTCTATGTTTTACAGTTATTCTTGAAGAGGACAGATGGATCAAAACAAAAATAACAGCAGAGTAAAAAATTTTGAGGTGTTATGAGACAGTGCTGACACGTTTTAAACAGTAATACTATCTTTTGTTTTTTTATTTTTGGCCTATGGGGGCGTCCACTGTGCTATGGCCGGGCACTCTTCTAGTAAATGCTCTGGAGTTTCGTCCCCCTCTAGACAGAACCTACATGTACTCTCGTTGCCTACGCAATCTACAGTGTCCTGTCAAAAAACCTGTGACAATCCGAAGAGATACCCTGTTCAGCTTTAGACAGTTCTCAGTCCTCGTCTTGTTGTAGTTACCTATAAGCCTTTTACTCTGTCTCGCGGCGGAACCCCTAGAAGAACGTCTAGAGCCGTGGAGCGGCAGGTGCGCATTGCGCCCGAGATGCACGAGCAGGCTAGCCTCTGAAGTTTACCCAGTTGCTTCCTCGCGCCTTCCCGGTCCATGCGTCCAGCCCAGACCACTGCTCCGTAGCACACTATAGGCCTCACCATTGCAGTATAAATCCACATCAGAATCTTAGTTAAAAGCTCCCAGTTTTTCCCCGTAAGAGTCCTGCAGCTCATCAGGGCTAAGGTGCCGTTCCGAACAGCATGCTCCACTTGCTATTTCCAGAGAAGTCTTTTATCTAGTATGACCCCCAGATATTTGACCTCCGTGGACAATGGTAAAATTGTACCCCCAATGATTATAGGTCTAATAGACTTAAGCTTGTACCGATTTCTGAAGGCAACTATTGTTGTCTTTGCTGGGTTGATGCTCAGCCCCACGTCCCTACACCAGTCCAGGCTAAGTTGAAGGCCCAAGGTGACTCTATCACATATTGTTTTCTTGAAATTCCCTTTGCAGATAATGGTTATGTCATCAGCATAGAAACGTCACCGAAATTCATTATTCGTAAGCTTAGCTAAGAGATCGTCTACCACCAGACTCAAAAGGTGAGGTGAGTGGTTTGTGCTCAAATCAACGAGTTACTGACTTACGGTTACTTCTGCTATGCAAGAGTCTCGGAGTTTGCCTAACCAGAACGTGAGTCCTGATTTGACTCCTTGACTCTCAAGAGCTCTGACAACCACGTCATGCGCCGTGTTGTCGAAAGCACTCTCTATGTCCATAAAGGCGCAGAGTGCGACCTCTTTAATGTGATTGTCTACTATCTTTTCGAGGGTTCTTAGCACGAATGAGGTAAGTCTGATTGGCCTAACGGATTTAGGAAGAAATGGGTCCTTTTTCCCTACCTTCGGGATGAAATTCACCCTCGCCGTCCTTCACGAAGTAGGTATGTACCCTAGGAGAATGTTTCCTCGGAAGATTCTGATTAGGATACTATGAGAGGGTCTATGCCCTTCTGTAAGTGGCTGGGAAGGATGCCATCAACCCCCGGGGCTTCATAGGGACTGAGTGTGCCGATTGCCCATCTGATCCTATGCTCAGTTACGATTTCTGCAGCTAGTCTGAAACCGGGTCTTCTCCCAGTGGTCTGTACATAACTGCTATCACTATCTGAAATGGTCATACATAGCGGAAAATGAGCTTGCAAGAGAAGTTCAGCCTTCTCTGCTTCATTTTCCGTGAAAGTCCCATCTTGTCTCTTAAGGCAAAGTTCCGAGAGCACTTTCCCTTTTGAGATGGCTTTGAACATGAGCAACGGGCGTGGCCGGCTCTAGAGTGTAACAAAACTTCCTGAAATGATCCCGTTTGCTATTTCGTAACTCCTTGTTGTACTCAGTAAGCTTTCTGGTATAACAATCCCATTTGTCGTTGCTCTTCTTAGCAGCGTTAAACAGCTTTCTAACCTCCCCGAAGTAGTCCTAGCTTCTTAGTCCACCATGGATTATCTCTGCTGGATTTTATACTCTTTATAGGACAGCTTGAATTATAAGCATTCAAGATAGTTTTGCCCACGTCTCTTCCTGTTAGGAAACTCTTTTACTATAGTTTAGCCTGCTCAGATTTATCCCTCAGATTTATCCCAAGATCAGTCTTCCGAGGATTTCTGATGTAATTACTAAAACTCAGATTACTGCAAATGTCGAATAGAATAATCCTATGGTCCGACAATGAAGGTTTATTAGAGACTCTCCAGTTGCGAGCCAACCTGGAGCCTCCGTCATTGCCAAAGGTGATATCTAACACCTAGACCACCTCTGCTGTTTGTGTCTGTGCTGCTCCACGTGATGCTATGTACGTTGGCATCGTACCCCAGCAGCAATGGCAGCTTCTTGCTGCTGCAGCAGCAATGGCAGCTTCTTCCACTAGATCCTGGACTTCTAATGGAGGAGCCTCCTCCTCGTCTCCCGGGAAGTACGCCGACGCCACCACGATAATCCAGCGCTCTCCAGTGATCAGCACTGCTACTAGATCTTTAGTGAGAAAGTTAGAAAGACATAGAAAGTTAATATTCTCTCGGCGATGTCTCTCTAGCATCCGCAATTACTCTTGCACTTACGTGGTTAAGGCCGCAGATAATGCCTCTGAGGACCCATGGCTCCTGGATGAGCACCAGCCCCAGGTCCAACCTGGTGACCAACCTGCCGATGACAGCCGAAGCTGCCCTCGCGTGATGCAGGTTGATCAGTGCCACGCTGGTGGTCTCCATCCCTAGAGCTCTTCTTCACCCTCCGAGAGCGTCAGAAATGTCTCTAACTGCGCCCCGGTGGATGTCCGCTCATCATCGGATGGCCCATTCTCGTTGGTGGTGTCATCATCTCCACGAACGTTTAGCTTTAACAGGTCTAGTCCCTAGAGGCCGAGTCTAGCTCGGCATCTATGGCCGCTAACGCTTCCACTTCCGCTGCGCTCTCTGGCGGACACTCATGCTTCGCTTCGGCTGAGACTGCCGAAGTGCCAGGCACATCGTCAGCTTTAGCCGCCGCAACAGCCGCCGCCGCTTCCTCCTTCTTACCATGGAGCTTGCATTTGAGCTGTCCAAAGCGGAAGCTCACCAACATGCTCCGGCTCTTCAGGAGAGCAAGTGCCTCATCCTCCACGATTAGCGTCAGGATTTTGCCTCCCTCAGCCTCCTTCCACCTAAGAAGTTTCCAGGTGTCCGTGCTGAGACCACGGTTCTGTTCAGTGAGCAGCCCAAACGATTTCGCCACCGGCTCACCAGCCGTCCGTGGCAGGAATACCGTTACGATGTTAGGCATCGGTATCTCATCTTTTGGGTAGGTGCAGAGCTTCACACCCAACGCAGTGCTGTTGCTAGGGACTTTCAGCTCTAGCCACTTTCTGGTCGCATCGTTCATGCACTCTACCAGTATCAGGCCTGTGCGGAACTAATGCCGTTGAAGTTTAGGCTTGCGGTATGGTCCTTCCTCATCTCCTCGACGAGGGCAAGCTCCACCGCCGACAGCTCCTCTTTGGTCAGAAGCCTCTTCGGGTACTCGAACGCCGTTATAGCCAGGATTGTGCCCTTAGCTACACTGGCGTACGAGGCTGCCTTCGGACGCTTCGTGTCCATCAGGAATTACGATACCTTTGCGATTCGTCCTTTTATTAGCGTCATTGGGGGCCTCAGCAGGCGATGTCTGTTGCCATTGCCGCTCCTTCCTCACGCCAGCTTCCTCTCCCTTCCTCTCGCCTGGAGACACGGTCGGCGTCCAGCGTTCCAGCGCTCTCCACCGCGCCTCCTCTGGATTTAAGCCACGACCCAGGTATCTGAGATACCATTTGCGGCCGGCTCCGCTTAGGCCATGCCTTAGCGGGTCACCAGCCCCACCGGATTGGCCTGGTGTCGGAATGGGCGGCATCTGCTTCCTCTTGTGCGGCCCAAAAGAGGGTGTTGCAGTGTCTGTCCTGCCAACATTGCCTGCCTGCGGGACAGCCACTGGGGCAGTGCCGGGCACTGCGCTCCCACCCCCTACGTCCGTCCGTTTGGTGTCTTCCTTGACCACCACTCGCGGCTTGAAAACCTCTACGCTTTTGGAGGTGCCTTGCTTTGGGGACAAGTCCTTTGGCTTGGCAACACTTCTCGAGTGGGGGCCTGGTCCCCGCGCCACCCATGTCCAGAGCCGCCTCTTCCATCCGCTCTGCAAGCTCTGAGTTGCGGTTAAGCCCCGCATATCTTTAAAAATCTTTTTATGACATTTGGTCCCACGAGTATGGGGGGAAGTACTTTACGTGTTATTGGGGGCTATAACACGCCGGGGCTAGGTAAACTCACCGAGGCGGCCAGGTATCGGTGAGGCTACGTACTATTACAGTCGGTTACCCCTGACTGCAAACCAACCAATGGGCGCGGACCACGTAACACCCTGGCTTAGGGGGGTGAAAAGGCACCCTTGCCTAAGGACGTCACCACTGCCCGTGTGAGATGTGGGGGGATAGGTAGTGGGTAGGGTATTGTGTAGGAATTGAGTGTGTGTAAAACAATGTTTTAAAGACGGTCAGACAAGCGCCTTGTCGGTCCCACTAACGCACTATGGGAAATTTTGCCAAAAATCGGGCATTAATTAATAACTCGCGAACCATGCAACATTACTAAGCAAAGACAACTTTATTTAGTAAAAGGGGCGTGTCACCACCCCTTTCACAGAAGATAGTATATGTATTTTTTTTGTTTATCAACGGATCTAAACCAAACTTAAAAATTAAGCTTCTTTTTATAATTCTAAAAGCGTGTAAAAATATCATTAGCATCCGTTAGAGATATCGTATAGCTCCCATAGGAACAGTACTGAAAAATTCAGTTCCTTATATGCAAAGCTGTCTTGTTTCTTGAGATATCTCCACCAAACTTTTCAAAAATGTGTTTTATCAAGCTTTTTCTATATTTAAAAAAAATTAGCGACATCCGTTCAAGCAATCATATAGTCCCATAGAAACAATCGAAAAGTACTTAAAAGAAAAATGTACAAAATTGCTTATTATGTCCCAAGGCTGAAACTAAAATTTATAAGCGTTCTTATGATATTATTATGTATTTGTAACAAAGTATCATCGTTTGACTGAATAAGCTACTTTAATGATATTGACATTTTAACAGCTTCATCATTTTGAACAGAGGTTGTGCTCTTAAAACTTGAATTTCGCAAAAAGTGCACAAAAGTGCACATTATGATTATATGCGCTGGATTCAGAATTAATAGACCTACAAAACGGTGGTATACTCACATTTACCAATTGCTAACATTTTTTTTAAAAGTCTATACAAAGTTAAATTTAGTTTCTAAAAATTTCTGGTGAAAGCCACTTTTTAAATATACAAGCAAATACAAAGGGACGAACAACAACGAACATTAAACAAATGATACAAAACACACAGTACAAACACGTTTTATCACATGCCAACGCCAGTTTGTTGCTTAAATTGCGTTAACTTTTAGTTTTCTTTACTTTTTTGTAACCTCTAAATTTGCTGTTAAACAGCGCACGTGCTTTTCTGTTGCAACAGCACTGTTAATAACATGATGTAAATCGTCTTGGGGATGCTGAAGGTTCGGACGGGTTGACTGCATCTTTCCTGGTGGCTGTGGGTGGACAAGTCCATCGTCGTTGCGTCCGCATTGCATATGCACATACTACTATGACAGATACCGGTAAAGCAGCGAATGCAGCTATATGATGATGTTGTACCGAGCTGCCAACTTTACCTGTAAGTCGTCCTGATCTTTGTCGTTTTGTGCGTTGTACTCCGGGATGTCGAGAGTTGTCTCTGGTACCTTTGTGATGTTTGGCTTAATAATGTCAACAAAGCGGGCGTAGCCTTGTCTTATTTGACTCGTGACAGTACCAAAGGTACTGATGCTAATGTCTGCGTTGTGTACAGTACAGCCAGATAATAGCGATAGTAGTCCGCTGTTTTGTAGTTGGATAGTTGACGGTATCCCGCTGCATAAGGCTTGTAGTTCCACCTCAGAATGTATTGCGAAGATCCAGTTGTTCGGCTGTTGTGTTTTTTCCCATACCATTTTGGTTGTTCTGTGCGTCATTTGACACGTCGTTGGTGTCTTGTTGGTAAACAGTTGAAACTCACATCGGTTGTTTACATCAAATACAGCTTGATGATCAAAGCATATGTATTCTTCGCTGAGTAATGTACAACAGCGTTGTAGATTATCTTTTGTAAGTCCCATGAATTGATGCCTGTGGTTGTTTAAACCTATAATGGGTGTTTTTAGCTCGAACAATCTCCAAGTAGTTGTGCTCCATACTGGAATTGGCACCATATTAAACAGCTCGAGTATTGATGTTGACACTAGGGGTAATATTTCTCTGAATATCACATGAGTATCGGTGGCTGTGCCTTCTGCTCGCATAATTCTGTAAAGTTGAAATACATTCGATGATGGCACGGGTACCATTTGATCTGGTAGCAAATGATAATTGTTTAGGGGATACCAACATTGGGCTTATTGTATGGTGTACGTACAGTTAGTACGTCCAATATTTCGGATTGCATACGCTGAAGAGATGTTGCTAACAATGTCAATTGAGTTTTCAATGCCAAGTAGTTTTCTGTAAGACGTGCGCCCGTGTACGTTCCTCTGCTTTGGCTAAAGGCAGCTACTTGTTGTTCAAGTAGCCTGAGACGCTTGTCCGAGGTTGTCCTTTTTTTCTTGACAACGTTAATAGTTGAGTCGAGTACTGAGGTTTAATTTTTCAGCAGTGTCAGTAGAAATTCCTCGTTGCTTTGCACCTTCTTTATGACCTTAGACCTTAGCATAGTCTGAGTCTAAAACTCCAAACAGGCTGTTCGCGATATTACACACTGCGTCAAATGGGGAGCGGCGTTTCCGAGTATGTTGCATGAGACCGTTAGCCATTTGTAATTCATCATACAAGTGTCGATAGTGCTGTGATATTGCGTCACATGTGTCGTTGTTGTTAAATTCTGGGCATATGTACTGGAACTCCTTGATGCCTGAATTAAACGTGTTCATGTCTTTCTAGTATATAAAATTCATAGTAAATAACTATTGTCCAGTCGGATATCGCTCTCATCGTTGTGTCGATTTTTATACCCTTAACCCATAAAATGGGTAAATAAGGGTATAATGGTTTTGTGCAAATGTATGTAACAGACAGAAGGAAGCATCTCCGACCCCATAGACTATATATATTTTTGATCAGCATCAACAGCCGAGTCGATCTAGCCATGTCCGTCTGTCCGTCTGTCTGTCTGTCTGTCTGTCCGTCTGTCTGTCCGTATGAACGCGTAGATCTCAGAGACTATTAGAGCTAGAGACTTCAAACTTAAAACTTAAACTCTCCTATACCATGATAAGATCAAGTTTGCTTTAAATTTTCGATAACATTTCTGGTTTCCGATATACACATAAGTAACTGTAAGCGTTGAGTATAGGGTTAAGGGTATGTCCTAGTCGGGATTTCTCGACTAAAGCCTTCTTACTTGTTTTTTATAGTATACTCCTGGTTTCGTGTCGAACCTTAACACCGATACTGACTGTGCTGGTACAGAGGTAGCATTAGAAGTAGGACTAACAAGGATGAGGTTATGGTTGGTGACGTTAACTGTCCTCGCTGAGCAGCCGGCGTATCCCTTTTATCCGTATCTTCTTCTTCCATACTGGGTCGTTTTTTGGCCGTTTCTTCTGGAAAGATCGGCGCCAGCCTGTTGATGGCGCGCTTATAAATGCCGGAGGCGGTCTTTACGTCATGGTTATCCAGTCCTGGATATGTTTTAATAATACGCCCCATAGGCCAGCTCATCACCGGTATGTTGTCTTCTTTGATAAGGACCAGCATGCCTTCCTTAATATTGGAATTTACGGTTTTTCACTTGTGTCTGGCTTGTAGCTCTTGCAGGTATTCCTCTGACCATTGTTTCCAGAATCCTTACTTAATTCTGGATACTAATTTCCAAAATTCAGTAGGGATTTCTCATCGCGATCGGCGTTGACATCAGGTGGAGCCGTTAGCGTTTCACCAATCAGGAAATGCGCTAGGGTGAGAGCTGAAGTGTCCGTAGGATCATTTGACATCGGGGTTATTGGGCGTGAATTCAAAATAGCTTCGATTTCGACGATCACCGTGTTAAGTTCTTCAAATGTGAGGGTGGCAGTGTTGGTTGTCGTTACCAAAAGTCGCTTTGCCGACTTGACTGCAGCTTTCCATAGGCCTCCAAAGGATGGCGCTCGTGGCGGGATAAATTTGAAGGCAACTTGTTTCTTGTTGCAGTGATTAATGATCTCTGCTTGTGCCTTCTCTCCAAAAATGGTTGATTCCAGTTCCTTCAGCTGGTTTTTTGCTCCGACGAAGTTGGTTGCGTTGTCACAATATTTGTAACAAAGTATCATCGTTTGACTGAATAAGCTACTTTAATGATATTGACATTTTAACAGCTTCATCATTTTGAACAGAGGTTGTGCTCTTAAAACTTGAATTTCGCAAAAAGTGCACAAAAGTGCACATTATGATTATATGCGCTGGATTCAGAATTAATAGACCTACAAAACGGTGGTATACTCACATTTACCAATTGCTAACATTTTTTTTAAAAGTCTATACAAAGTTAAATTTAGTTTCTAAAAATTTCTGGTGAAAGCCACTTTTTAAATATACAAGCAAATACAAAGGGACGAACAACAACGAACATTAAACAAATGATACAAAACACACAGTACAAACACGTTTTATCACATGCCAACGCCAGTTTGTTGCTTAAATTGCGTTAACTTTTAGTTTTCTTTACTTTTTTGTAACCTCTAAATTTGCTGTTAAACAGCGCACGTGCTTTTCTGTTGCAACAGCACTGTTAATAACATGATGTAAATCGTCTTGGGGATGCTGAAGGTTCGGACGGGTTGACTGCATCTTTCCTGGTGGCTGTGGGTGGACAAGTCCATCGTCGTTGCGTCCGCATTGCATATGCACATACTACTATGACAGATACCGGTAAAGCAGCGAATGCAGCTATATGATGATGTTGTACCGAGCTGCCAACTTTACCTGTAAGTCGTCCTGATCTTTGTCGTTTTGTGCGTTGTACTCCGGGATGTCGAGAGTTGTCTCTGGTACCTTTGTGATGTTTGGCTTAATAATGTCAACAAAGCGGGCGTAGCCTTGTCTTATTTGACTCGTGACAGTACCAAAGGTACTGATGCTAATGTCTGCGTTGTGTACAGTACAGCCAGATAATAGCGATAGTAGTCCGCTGTTTTGTAGTTGGATAGTTGACGGTATCCCGCTGCATAAGGCTTGTAGTTCCACCTCAGAATGTATTGCGAAGATCCAGTTGTTCGGCTGTTGTGTTTTTTCCCATACCATTTTGGTTGTTCTGTGCGTCATTTGACACGTCGTTGGTGTCTTGTTGGTAAACAGTTGAAACTCACATCGGTTGTTTACATCAAATACAGCTTGATGATCAAAGCATATGTATTCTTCGCTGAGTAATGTACAACAGCGTTGTAGATTATCTTTTGTAAGTCCCATGAATTGATGCCTGTGGTTGTTTAAACCTATAATGGGTGTTTTTAGCTCGAACAATCTCCAAGTAGTTGTGCTCCATACTGGAATTGGCACCATATTAAACAGCTCGAGTATTGATGTTGACACTAGGGGTAATATTTCTCTGAATATCACATGAGTATCGGTGGCTGTGCCTTCTGCTCGCATAATTCTGTAAAGTTGAAATACATTCGATGATGGCACGGGTACCATTTGATCTGGTAGCAAATGATAATTGCTTAGGGGATACCAACATTGGGCTTATTGTATGGTGTACGTACAGTTAGTACGTCCAATATTTCGGATTGCATACGCTGAAGAGATGTTGCTAACAATGTCAATTGAGTTTTCAATGCCAAGTAGTTTTCTGTAAGACGTGCGCCCGTGTACGTTCCTCTGCTTTGGCTAAAGGCAGCTACTTGTTGTTCAAGTAGCCTGAGACGCTTGTCCGAGGTTGTCCTTTTTTTCTTGACAACGTTAATAGTTGAGTCGAGTACTGAGGTTTAATTTTTCAGCAGTGTCAGTAGAAATTCCTCGTTGCTTTGCACCTTCTTTATGACCTTAGACCTTAGCATAGTCTGAGTCTAAAACTCCAAACAGGCTGTTCGCGATATTACACACTGCGTCAAATGGGGAGCGGCGTTTCCGAGTATGTTGCATGAGACCGTTAGCCATTTGTAATTCATCATACAAGTGTCGATAGTGCTGTGATATTGCGTCACATGTGTCGTTGTTGTTAAATTCTGGGCATATGTACTGGAACTCCTTGATGCCTGAATTAAACGTGTTCATGTCTTTCTAGTATATAAAATTCATAGTAAATAACTATTGTCCAGTCGGATATCGCTCTCATCGTTGTGTCGATTTTTATACCCTTAACCCATAAAATGGGTAAATAAGGGTATAATGGTTTTGTGCAAATGTATGTAACAGACAGAAGGAAGCATCTCCGACCCCATAGACTATATATATTTTTGATCAGCATCAACAGCCGAGTCGATCTAGCCATGTCCGTCTGTCCGTCTGTCTGTCTGTCTGTCTGTCCGTCTGTCCGTCTGTCTGTCCGTATGAACGCGTAGATCTCAGAGACTATTAGAGCTAGAGACTTCAAACTTAAAACTTAAACTCTCCTATACCATGATAAGATCAAGTTTGCTTTAAATTTTCGATAACATTTCTGGTTTCCGATATACACATAAGTAACTGTAAGCGTTAAGTATAGGGTTAAGGGTATGTCCTAGTCGGGATTTCTCGACTAAAGCCTTCTTACTTGTTTTTTATAGTATACTCCTGGTTTCGTGTCGAACCTTAACACCGATACTGACTGTGCTGGTACAGAGGTAGCATTAGAAGTAGGACTAACAAGGATGAGGTTATGGTTGGTGACGTTAACTGTCCTCGCTGAGCAGCCGGCGTATCCCTTTTATCCGTATCTTCTTCTTCCATACTGGGTCGTTTTTTGGCCGTTTCTTCTGGAAAGATCGGCGCCAGCCTGTTGATGGCGCGCTTATAAATGCCGGAGGCGGTCTTTACGTCATGGTTATCCAGTCCTGGATATGTTTTAATAATACGTTCCATAGGCCAGCTCATCACCGGTATGTTGTCTTCTTTGATAAGGACCAGCATGCCTTCCTTAATATTGGAATTTACGGTTTTTCACTTGTGTCTGGCTTGTAGCTCTTGCAGGTATTCCTCTGACCATTGTTTCCAGAATCCTTACTTAATTCTGGATACTAATTTCCAAAATTCAGTAGGGATTTCTCATCGCGATCGGCGTTGACATCAGGTGGAGCCGTTAGCGTTTCACCAATCAGGAAATGCGCTAGGGTGAGAGCTGAAGTGTCCGTAGGATCATTTGACATCGGGGTTATTGGGCGTGAATTCAAAATAGCTTCGATTTCGACGATCACCGTGTTAAGTTCTTCAAATGTGAGGGTGGCAGTGTTGGTTGTCGTTACCAAAAGTCGCTTTGCCGACTTGACTGCAGCTTTCCATAGGCCTCCAAAGGATGGCGCTCGTGGCGGGATAAATTTGAAGGCAACTTGTTTCTTGTTGCAGTGATTAATGATCTCTGCTTGTGCCTTCTCTCCAAAAATGGTTGATTCCAGTTCCTTCAGCTGGTTTTTTGCTCCGACGAAGTTGGTTGCGTTGTCACAATGTATTGTTTGACATTTGCCACGGCGGCTTAAGAAGCGTCGCAAAGCTCCAAAAAATGCGCTTGTAGTCAGATTGCTTACCAGTTCAAGGTAAACCGCCTTTGTAGAGAAACAAAAGAATACGGCTTTGTATGCCTTGTCTGATTTTTTTCCTCGAAGTTTGTTGTGAATCCATATTTGACCGCAGTAATCTACGCCTGTTGTCAGAAACGGGCGTGTTGGTGTTACTCGGTCGGCTGTCAAGTTACCCATAATTTGGTTCATTAGCTTGGGCAGCTGTGAATGATGTTCCTTGACATTGTTTTGTCTTTGAGGATCCAATATTGCTGTCTAGCAGTTGCTTGTAAGGCTTGGGCACCGCATACATATTGTCTTCATGCAGATCTTTCAGTGGCAGTTTTATACTTTGATACCGAAGGTTTCATAGTATATTGGGTTTGTGCAATGTTGTAAAGAGCAGTAGCCATCGAGTGTAGTTGGTGGTTCTTTATTGAATGAATCTTAGAGTTAAAGCTGTCCACCGTGAAGCAGTGAGCAGCCGTTTTACATACATACATATTTAGGCTTATTATATACAGCAACGGAAACGTTGCTGGCTAGCTGAGAGAGTCATGCGCGCACATATGTATATAAGCGACGGTCAAGCGTGAGAACGCTGACTTAGCTATTTGGCGGTCGTTGCCATCAAGTACTGATCATATTTCGTATGCACTTGAACAGTGGGCACTTAGCGTTAGGCGCGCTGCGACAAAGTCGCTGCTTATGTATGTATTCTGTTGGCATAACAACAAAGTGTTGCAGCCTTATTCATATGTATGTACATATGTACGCATGCTACATCTCCCTCCTTTTAAAAATAACGTTATTTATGTAGTTATTTTAAGTATTAATGTTTTTTTTTTTTTTTTTTTTTTTTTTGTTTATATTATATTAATATAAAAATTTTTGATAATAAGTATGTGTAAATGTATATGTTTAAAAACTATGTGTATTTAAAAAAAATATATGTATGTGTTAGTATTTTATCTTAAATGTTGTCTTTTTTTATAAAAGAAAATAATTTTTCTTTCTTTTTGAGTTTCCTTTTCTTAAATTCCATTTTAATTTTTATTGCTTTGTATTATTTTGTTCGAACATTTTTCTTTGTTTATATTAGAGTTTTCAATTCAATTATTATAAAGTTTTAATCTATCCTTATGTACTTTCTGTTTTTTATTTTTAGTATCCCTAATTATTATATTATCGTTATCTTCTAACTTTTCTACTGTATAGGGTCCTAAGTAAGATGGATCTAACTTATGTCCTGTTTCATTCTTAAGTAGGACTTTATCTCCTACCGATGCCTTATTATTTCTCTTATGTTCTTCTAACATAATTCTAGCTCTTTTATATGCTATTTCTAATTTATATTTACTTTCCTTAGCATAATCATCTATATTATAAAAATGTTCTATGGTGTCTGTGTTATTAAAATGTTTTAATAAATTGTTTGTTTTACCGAAAACAAGTTCATATGGACAATAGTCATGTGCCATAGATTGGGTTGTGTTGAAACAGTAAACGAAATATTGGATCCATACGTCCCAATCAGTTTTATCAACCGATATATATGAACGTATGTATTTATTAAAAGTTCTGTAACTTCTTTTGACTGTTCCAACTGTCTGGTGGTGGTGTGCAGTTGATGTTATGTTATTTATTTGTAAATACTTGCACAAATCATTTATTATAGAATTTTTGTATTCTGTTCCCATGTCCGTAATGAACGTCTTCATCGGACCGTACTTTAGAATAAAATTCTCAAAAATGGCTTTTGCTACTGTGTTAGCACTTTTGTTTGGAATTGGAATCGCGACTAGATATTTAGTCAGATCACAAATTAATGTGACTGCGTATTCATTTCCATTTTCAGACTTAGGGTAGTGGACCAATGGTGTCTACTATAACCCTGTCAAAAGCGTGTATTGGCGTATCAGTTATTGTTAAAGGAGTTTTTATTTTTCTTGTCACTTTTGATTTTTGGCATTTTGGACATTTTTGCATGTACTCAGTAATATCTCGAGTCATACCTTTCCAATAATAATGTCTTTTGACCTTGGCCAAGGTTTTTGAGATGCCTTTTTCTATAGATTGCCATGGCAATTCTATTTTTTCTTTTCCTGCGCAGGAATTTTGTCTACTTTGATATCTTGTAGTGACTTTCTTTATTGATCCATTTATTTGTTGTAGCTGTTGAATGGTTATTCTTGATAACGCATCCGCTACAAAATTGTCTTTACCCTTCAGATATTCGACTGTAAAATTATATTCCTCTAATTCAAGTCTCATGCGCGTTAGCTTTGAGCTTGGATTTACCATTGAGAACAAGTATGTTAATGGTCTGTGATCTGTTTTGACATTGAAGTGTCTACCATAAATATATGGTCTGAAATAAGTTATTGCCCAATGAATTGCTGCCAATTCTTGTTCTGTTGTACTTTTATTACTTTCACCCTTAGTAAACGATCTTGATGCATAAGCAACTGGAAGTTGGAGTCCATTTTTGTTTTGAGTTAACACTGCTCCACATGCTTGTTTACTTGCACCTGTTATTATGCAAAATTCTTTGCTGAAATCTGGGTATTGTAATAAATTTGGATTTATTAGTGCCGATTTGAGATGTTCGAAAGCATGCTGACAATCAGCTGTCCATTCGAATTTTACATCTTTTTTACTTAATCTTGTTATGTGACGAGCATAGTCGGCAAAATTTTTGATAAAACGTCTATAGTAGTTGCAGAATGCAACGAATCGTAACTCAGCTTGTCCGCATCATGTGGAACTGGATAATTTTTAATGACGTCGTTTTTATTTTTTGTCGTCAGGCAAGATTCCTTTTATCAGTGCATTTGTGTCCCAAAAATGTGACTTCATGGCATGAAAAATTGAACATTTTTCATGGATGTAGATTATAATCGCCATTTTTTATTTCAACTGTTCTAAAAAGGGCTGTTATATGGGGATACAGACGGTTCAACTATTTTATTGTCGATTAGTTTTTGTACTTGTACTTGTATCTCATATATTTGACTTTGAGGGTTTCTATAATTTTTTATGTAGACTGGTTCATCATCCTTCAATCTTAGCTTTTGTTTGTAGAAGTTATTGGTAGTGATCGATTCGGATTCGAGTCCAAATACGTCACTAAACTGGGTGCATAAATTAGTCAACTTTTTTTTGAATTGTGGTGGAAAATTTTTTTTTAATTGAGATAAGACAGTTTTTTCTCTATTTTCTGGATTGTTTTAAACTATGTCGTAGTTCGAAAGTGGTTCATATGACAAGTTTTTAATATCTACTACTTGATCGGTACTGGTCGTATTCAGTAATCGGACAAATGCATTTTTGGTTGTTGCAACTGTGTTTGCAACATAAATGCCTTCTTTAATTTCCTGGTTTGGAATTAGTACACTATCTTCATCTGATGATAGGAGAATTTTTCTGACTACTTGGGATCTTGCTGGTAGAACAATGGAATTATTACCAGAACTGTATGTTATTGGAACATAAATTGGGAAATTTAGATTATTTGGTCTCATTATGAGCCAATCTTCATTTGGTTTGAAATCTAACTGGCAATTGAATTTCTTAATGAAGTCAATGCCTATTATTCCATCACAAGGTATTGCGAAATGCAACTCTACTAAGTGAAAATCATGTGGAATTATGTATTTACCTGTCTGTATCTCTATTGAAATCAGTCCTTTGGACTGTATTATGTCTTGGCCTATGCCTTGAATAATGATCTTATTAATTTGGATATCATGAAAGATATCAGAATTTTCCTTTAACAGAGATATGTCTGCACCAGTATCTATTAAAAATACAAGTTTTTTATTTGTCTTCACATTGAAGAAGTCTACAAATATATTCAAACTAAGATTGATGGTATGAACCGCATAATTTTCTACTGCTGAATATCTGAGGGTTGTTGAGAGTTTCCCTGATTATTCTGGGTTACTCTAACATTATTTGTATTATTATTAATTTGGTTGTTTCGGCCTCGGTTGGAATTGTTGTTTCCATTTCCTCGGCCTCTACGGTAATTGTTGTTTGGATTACCGTAGTTATTATTTCCTCTGTTTTGGTAGTTACCATAGCCTCTACCACGATAGTTACCACGATTGTTACTACCGCGGTAGTTGTTATTCCCTCTTTTAGAGTACATCACTGTATTCACACTACCAGTAAGTCTTGTACTAGTACGGATGTATGCACTAACGGCAGCATCTATGGTAGTGAAAATACCAGACTCCATAACAGTTTTAACACTTTCGTGACTAGTTTTATTAATCATTGTGTTAATGGCTTCTGTAGTGCTGAGCGTGTCAGCATTTTCAGATGGTATGCCTTGGTCAATTTAAGCAGCTTCAAGAAGCTGTCGCAGATTTTCTAGTTCAGTTGTGAACTGAGTGGCTGTTTTGCCTTTCTGCGTTAAAGTGTCCATTTTTGCCTTTATGTTGGCGGGTGTTTCACCGACAACTACGGCTTTTAATTTTGCAATTATTCCATCTATTGTGGATTCATTCTTTATTTTATTGAGAGTTGTGCCCGTTATTTTTGATTTAATCAACTCTATGGCAATTTCCTCATAAGTTCCCTTTGTTAGGTTGACAAGTCTTAATGCCGTTAAGAATTTTTCAAGACGGGTTTTCTTTCCGTCAAATTCTGGGACTGCTTGTGCAATTTCCCTAATATATGCCCTCTGGGCAGCGGCTGTGTCAACCATTATGAGGCTATTGTCAGCACTTTCTTCACTCTCAGCTAAAATATCTTTGGAATCCAGTGTGATAACAGCAGGGATTGTTAGATTTGTTAAATCCTTTTCTTCTAGTTGAATATCCCCAGTCCGAACTTCAGGGTTTTCACCAAGTTCCAACTTTACAGGTGTATTCAAGATAGAAGGTAGTATTAAATTTAAATTATGCTTGTCTTTAACTGTTTGGATATTATTTCTCAGTTTTATTAGCAACCTTGACGTTTCTGACCAATGTTCATCGGTTAATACATCTTTATGTTGATATATCAATAATCGAGCTTCGTTAAAGCTGTCGATCAATGTTATGGAGTGCCTATTAACTGTGTCTATATGTGTTTGTCTATTTTGTGTTAGACATTTATACGCTCTATCAAATGTCGTTTTAATATTTTGGATCCGCTCAGAAAGTTCTGGCCATTCCATAATATTGACAAGCTACTTTGTTTTTCAAGATTATTTATTATAATTATTTTTTTTTATTTAGTGTAATTGGTATCTTATAGTTATTATGATATTTTTAATTATGATTTATCATTGTTGTTTGTGTGTGCAAATTTATATTTTGTCCAAGTCATTTGCTTGGCTCATGAATCTTTTCTTAAGGCATTTGTTATGCAGTTTATATATTTTATAAAAACAATTTGCACACATTATAACAACTATGATTATCAGTAATGTATTTGTTAATTCTAAATCTGTGTTGTTCGATTCAACTTTATTTATTACGTTAGCAGTGGAATCCACTGACTACTACACTACTAATCCCATTTTGGAATTCTGTTTATAATTATGACTTGAATCAATTAAAAAATCTTCGGAAAATTTACTTATAGCATTACTATTCATAAACAGTTTTCCTGCCTACGGCTTTAATTTAATGCAATTTGTTGTTTTTTTTTTTTTTTTTGACTTCTAATTAAATAGACTGAACTGAAAACTTATCATTTTTTCATTTTAAAATTTGGAATTTATAGGGAACTAGCGGCCCGGTACGTGCTTCGCTACGTATATGTTGAAAAGTTTAAAATCACTCCACTGACATAGTACCTATTGATACTATTCGATCGTCCTTGTAAGAAATTGTAGGAGCATAATTCATGGCGATTTTCTTTGTTTGCCCATGAATTAGTTACTCGTGCTGATTCTCTGGCTCTCTGTATTTGATGTCTTACCCTATCTCGGCTGCGGCGAACCCCACGCTCTACTGAAGATTCTCCTCCATCTCAGCTTCATATCTATCCCGAGACTGACTAAGGCGAGCCTCATGTTCCGTAGACGATTCTTCATTTCTTGTTAAACGTAATCTTTTGGCGTTCACAGTACTACGACCTAAGTTCGAACGACTACGTCCAGGCATGACTTTATAATTTCTGAATGAACAAAATTTAGTCAGTTCTATATGTATCACAAACAATACAAATAATAATTTTTTCTGTCAACTCTGTAAAAGTTGAAATTTGACAGCAAAATCCCGGCGTACTATGATATTTGAAATTTTTATTTTCATTACAAAAAATGAGATAAATGAAGAATCGCTCGACCACTATTAATTGGGTTTTTTAACATTAAAACCTTCCTTTTCAATCACTCTATCTATTAAAAAACCGCATCAAAATCCGTTGCGTGTTTTGAAGATCTGTTCAGTCAAGGGGACAGAAAATCGACTTTATTTTATACTATGTAGTGATTTAAGATTTGGATTATTATAAAAATAATGTAAAATAAAAAAATTTTTTTTTTTTTACATAACAACCTGCCTAATTTGTTAGTTTGGCTTTATGGGCCTCACTTCTGATTGGGCAAAAGATATTCTGCTCAATTTTACATTGATTCTTATATATATTAAAAAAAATGTGCATCGTAGTGCACTCAAAAAATTATGCAACACAGTGCATGGAAAAAAAAATTAGCCGCTCTTGGAGGCGGTGCCGGTGCTGACTGCACAGGCTGTGTCGTGTTGTTGTTGTCCAGCGTTGGTGTAAGGGGCGGACTGCCTCTCACACTTGTTGTTGTTGTTGTTACTGTGTCATGGCGTTGTTGTCCAGCGTTGGTGTAAGGGGCGGATTGCCTCTCACTTGTTGTTGTCTCAGCTGCTGTTGTCCTGGGCCTATGGGCTCAGGCGGAACCGGTGCCGGTCTTCGCACAGGTTAATGCCTTGCCAGGCAAGTGTATCTGCAGTGTGGGCTGTCCAGAGGTCCTGGGCAATCTGCTGGGCAATGCTCGACGTACTGCTCCACTTTGCTTTTGGAAGGAGGTGTGATTACTGTTTTATCATTAACAACTTTAATATTTTTCACTGAGTGAGTATGTGGTGCTGGGTTTTCTTTTATCAGCTGTAGCTGTTGCTGATAAAAGTCTAGCTTGGCCTGTAGCCTTGCTGTTGCTTTCCACGGTGTGTTGGCCTTGGGTGAATATAATTGCCACTTAATGTGAGCAATTTCTTTGTTCAACTTTTTTACCCGGCCACCGCGACCCATAACACTCACTATACTTTACTCACTCAGTCTTTGTTAACTTTGTTCCAGTTGGTTGGTTCCTTGGTTTGTCCGGAGCCATGTGTCCTTTGGTGTCGTTTAATATAAAGGTGTCGTTTAAATCTCCAAATGATTATGTTGTTGCTGCTTTGTCTCAGGACTCGGACCGAGTCACGGTCGCCATGTAAAGAGCAGTAGCCATCGAGTGTAGTTGGTGGTTCTTTATTGAATGAATCTTAGAGTTAAAGCTGTCCACCGTGAAGCAGTGAGCAGCCGTTTTACATACATACATATTTAGGCTTATTATATACAGCAACGGAAACGTTGCTGGCTAGCTGAGAGAGTCTTGCGCGCACATATGTATATAAGCGACAGTCAAGCGTGAGAACGCTGACTTAGCTATTTGGCGGTCGTTGCCATCAAGTACTGATCATATTTCGTATGCACTTGAACAGTGGGCACTTAGCGTTAGGCGCGCTGCGACAAAGTCGCTGCTTATGTATGTATTCTGTTGGCATAACAACAAAGTGTTGCAGCCTTATTCATATGTATGTATATACATATGTACGCATGCGTCCGTCCGTCTGTCCGTATGAACGCAACTTTTTTCGACACCCTTAAAGCTAGAGTCTTGCAACCTTGCAAATATCTTGGTACATGGCCCGTCAGGCAAAGTCTTAAATTTAGGGCTCTGCGACCTCAGGGGGCCTGGGAAATCGATAACAAGTCGATAAACCTCGAAGTTCAAATCCATAAAACACAAATATATCCAACATTTTAGAATCTAGAGTCACCAAATTTGGGGGCAAGATAGCCGATGGCATTCCCCAAAATACTGCATCAAAAGCTTGGATGCCACGCCCACCTCTTCCACCCCCAGCCCCCCTCCAATTATAAACAAAAATGCCTCTATTTTTTACAGCTTTGAAGCAATAGCAACCAAAATTGGGTTAAAGGTAGATGCTGACATCTGACACAGATATGCATTAAAACTTTGGCTGCCGTGCCCCACCGCCCTAAAAAAAACCGGAATGCATGTATCTTCGCCAGCCACGCCCACTTCTATATCTTTGTCTTTGTCACGTCTACCCCCTTCTGCCTGATATTTATACCCAATTATATTACTACTTGCACCCAGAATCGTAAACACAGCTAATCAAAGTATCAAAGTATATCGCAGTCGGTTGCGTCCGACTGCAACGTTTTTACTTGTTACTATTGGGTCATCTGGTGCTTTGCAATGTACGGGAAAGGGGCTTGATCCAATCTGCCACCAACTCGTATAAGTCCGTCGGGTCCTCGTATTGGGGACAGCGATGAGATGGAACTCCTTTTTTCCACCATGTTATGGCGCTGCAACGTTTTAAGCTCAGCAACAAATTCCACTTGTTGTATTGTCCGTAAGATCACGTTGCGAGCGTGATCCAATTCCTCGATGCTTAGAATGACAGTTGCTGATTTGGACCTTTTGTAGCAGAAGCGTAATATGTAAGCCACAATGCGTTGTAACTTGGGAAACGAATGGCTGTGGCTACAAGTATTCAATTCTTTGCCTTTTGTAGATGCAGATATTGCTAGACTTATATGTATCGTTTTCCTTTCTAGGTTGCTGGGGCTAATACTGGGTAAGGCTGACCATTTGTCAGGGGAGCCATGCAGAAACAGTCGTCCACCGATATTCCTCTTGAGAGTACATCTGCCGCGTTGTTGGCCGATGAAACATGCCGCCATTGAGTCTGGCTTGTCAAAGCCTGAATCTTCGCTATCCGGTTTGCCACAAATGTATGATATGTGGCGGCTGTTGCGTTGATCCATGAAAGAACCACCGTAGAATCTGACCAAAAGTATCCCGTGTTGCTGTCGAGGCTTAGATCGCGTCGAGCCCTTTCAGCAAGCTCTGCACCCAATTGTGCAGCACAAAGTTCCAGTCGAGGGAGTGACTACTTTGCGATTGGAGCCACTCGAGACTTTGAACATAGTAGTCGTACAGATATTTGTTTGTTTCTGTATGTTGCGCGTACGTATACTGCTGCGCCATATGTTATTGGAGTCTTACCATCATAAACGTGCCGTGGGATTGCATTGAGTTCAGACTCTGCAAGTCGTCTCGATACTCCTTCCATTCATTTTGAAGACTTGTAGGTAACTCGTTGTCCCAATCAAGCTTTAATTCCCAGAGGCGTTGCATGAAGATTTTTGCTTTTACGACGATTGGAGCGAACAAGCCTAACGGGTCGAAAATCTGTGCCAGCTCCGAGCAGACTGCACGCTTTGTAATGATAGTTGCTGCACTGCTGTGAGTTCGACCGGCAAGTTGATCCGTTTTGGGCCAAATAAGGCCCAATGTTTTTACACTGTATTGTTCCAGTGTTTCTCCGAGTTGTACATCGTTGACTGTGTCTTCTTTGGGAATTCCCTCCAATATTTGTGCATTATTTTGAATTTATTATTTTCGTAGCTTGAATCCCGATGTCTGAAGAATCTTGTTTAGTTCTTGTTGAACTCATGTCATATTGTAGTGCCTTTGCACCCATCTGAAGACTTTCCATATGCTTCTTGGCCAAATGATCCAAACATTTTATAGCTAAAAATGGTGCGGATTTTGTGCCATATGTGACTGTTTTCAGTCGGTAGTATTTTATTTCCTCCGATGAACTGTTGCGCCATACAATCAGTTGATGAAACTGATTTTCCGGATTGATCCATACCTGACGATACATCTTTTCAATGTCAGCCGTAAACACATATCTATGTGTTCTGAATCGTAGTAAAATAGCCATAAGATCGCTTTGCACCGTGGGGCCAGCATGCAGTATGTCATTCAGCGATTTTCCAGTAGATGTTTTGCATCAAGCGTCGAATGCAACTCGTAGTTTTGTAGTAGTGCTGTCCGGCTTCAATACGCAATGATGGGGGATTACGTAGTGATTTTTAGGGATCTGTCATGTGTCCCAGTTTCTCAACTCAGCCATGAACGCTGCGTATTGCTTCCACGTGTCTGCGGAGGTTCTGTGCTCTAACAATATGAACCGTTTGGTCGCAATCTCCATGGACTCTCCCAGGGCTGAACAATGTTCAGAAAATGGAAGTTTAACGATGAATCTGCCGTCCACCGCCACTTGTAGGTGTTTTAGGAAGTGCTTCTCACAATGCGCTTCAATTGGTGTTCGGTGTTTTTCTGATGTATCCAAGCTATCCAATGTCCAGAATCGTTTCATTAGTTCATTTGTTTCCTCGTTGGTTGCAGATGCGCAGATAGCTGGCAACTTACTTGCTGCATTAACTTTTCCAGCAATGATCCAACCGAACTCAGTTTTTTGCATCATTGGACCAGACTGGAACATTTTGTGTTGCTGTGGGAGCAGTATTGAAAAACAGTGCTCTGCTCCAATTAACATGTCGATTTTGCCTGGTCTGTTGAAGTTTTGATCCGCCAGTGGTAAATTGCTCGGCATGCCCCAATCAGCAGTGTAGATTGACAGGACGGGTTGATCCGAAATTATATGTGGTAATACGAATGCTTCCAATCGCATCGAAAAATCGCTGTGTAGTGATTTAACAAGGACATTCACTCGAGCCTTGCTGACTCTTGGCTGTCCTCCGATGCCCTCAATCCGAAGTGTTGTCACAAGTCTTTCGGAAACAACGTTGATTTGTGTGCCTTGAACGCGGCTTGTTGTTCGTTAGTTGCTTGCACAGCTACCTTTGCTTTTTGTTTGCGGATGCCACATCTTGTGAGAGTGGATCTGCTGCTGCTGATGTGATAGCATTTTCCAAATGCACAAGAGTGTGGTGCTTTTTGTTGCACTAAAAACAGCTAAAGTTTCTTGTGCATGCCTTGGTTTTATTTTAGTTCTTAAAGCAGTTGACGCATAACCTTTGCTTGCACCCAGTTCAAGCGCTCGCTTACAGATTTCGCGCGAAATTTGTCCCATTTAGATAAATAGTGACTTGTCTTTTTACAGAGAAGACACACCTTTTGTGCACCAGAAGATGTTGCACACGTTGCATTTTTTGGCTCCTTTTTAAAAACTACAGGTGCTCTTTTTTCCAGTAACCATAACCCGAACTCTCTGTTCTAGGAACTGGAGCATGGTGTCCAGTGGCCGAATTTCCTTTGTACTACCCAATGATTGTTTATAGAATGTCTTGTTTGTGCCATCCAGTTTGTTTCTGATGATGGCAATGATGATTGGATCTCATGTTGAGATGTCAATTGCGAGTTCCTTCAGTGAGGTGGTGATGTGCAGCTCCTTTAAGGACCTCACATCGTCGCTGCAGGTTTGTTGCAGCAAGAGGCGATTTAAAACCCTAGATGCGGTATCTCTAGGATTGTTGTAAACATCTACTAAGATTTCACATGCGTAAAGATAGTTTTCTTCCCGTAGGTCGATGTGACGAATTAATCTTTCCGCCCTCAGACTACGCTGGTTTTTAAATACCACATCTTTCGTATAGCTGTAATCTTTGTTTCATGTATCATACATGAAAACATATCGAAGAATTGTGTCCATTTAAGCGTATCACCATCAAAATTTCGTATATTTGGAAATATACCTCTTGTGTTTTTGCCCATAATGACTTAATAATGTCCGCATTAGCGGGCTTGTGTTGCAGGGTGCGATTGATTGACGCAATCATCGCCTTTTGCCGTCGGCACAATGCATTGATCTTGTCATTGCTGGTTGGTCTGCCGCTCACTGAACCCGCATTTGTAACGGTCCTTGGCTCCATCGTTTTGCTTGTTGATTGGTCCGCGATGTCGGCATGTTTCAGTAGGTAGATCCTGTGGTGCTCTACTATTGCCGCGACTTGCTCATAGAAATTGAAGTATTCATGTGACTCATCTAAGTTCTTAGAGTCCTTGATGAACTCGTTGTTGGTTTGGAACGCCGTCCACTTTTCCTCTAATATTGGGGTCCTGGCTTGATAGTAGCCAGGTTTTGCCTTGCGTTCAACTGAGTCCTTCTTGCAGTTCTTGAAAAGCCTTGATATCTCTTGGCTTATGAATTCCTGCTCAGATGGGACATCTTCCAATAGGAGTGATTTCTCTGTGCTCATTTTGTCGCCTTGTTGACAAGGAATAAGCTACCAGAATCTCGTTTGTTTTGTTGTTGTTTATAACTCTTTGATTACTCCTGACCCGGTGGAAGTGTTTTATTCGCTCTTCCTGAGCTGGATTA
Source organism: Scaptomyza pallida (assembly GCA_018152965.1). Classification (NCBI taxonomy): domain Eukaryota; kingdom Metazoa; phylum Arthropoda; class Insecta; order Diptera; family Drosophilidae; genus Scaptomyza; species Scaptomyza pallida. The sequence goes on from JAECXP010000196.1 coordinate 2,010,287, forward strand.
CGCTTCTACACGCAACCGTGGGGTGTGGTCGAAGGAGTAGCGAGTTAGATGTTGTAGACCGGATCCTTCCTAGGAGTCCCTTGTCGGGGTAACCAAAATGTACATGTAAAGGGTGTGTGTGTGTGTATTGTTAGCGTCCAAAATGACTGCTTAAATGTTGTCGCAACTGGCACTAGTAGCCAGGTGAACTACGGAGAAGTGAGGAATGAGTTCTGTATATTGTACACAAATCATTTACTTTTTTAACGAAGAGTCACAATATTTACAGGTAAAAATAGCTTAGGTTGCAATTGTGTTTTTAATTAAAATTAGGATAGTGTGAGCTTAGCAGTTGCATATAATCACCGACCTATTACTCATAGACACGCTGCGGAGTACAAGATTGGCTGGCGCATCGCATTTTTAATCTCTGGCGCCACCTCTCTCTCGGGTGTTGAGAGAGGCCAGCCGAACGCAATGCGCCGCTCAATTTGCAGGCGTAGCGTGGCGCTACGGAATTACAAGGCATTGTGTCGCTGGCTTTCGATGCGAGCAAAACAAGAAACCCACCCCCTTTATGTATGCGCTGCTTTGCCAGCGATCGTATATATACACACATACATATGTATGTATATACATATACATATACACGCTTTTGCCAGTGCGTCTGTTTGTGATCTGTTTCAAGTGGACGTAGCCGAAAATTAGCAAAAACAACACAAAAGCGTATACATATATATGTATGTGTGGGTATACGTCAGCATTTGTTTTCATATTCCCGGACTCAGGCTTCGAAGCGATTTTTGATATTTTATTTTTTCTACTCTTTATAACTTTTTTTTCTATGACACTTGTAAGTAACTTTGTCAACGCAGCTACCGTATATATGTTAAAGAATGCACATAAATTCAAAAAGGATATTTACGAGTGCATTTGTGTCAAGATCTAAGAATGCTTGTGTGCGTTCATGTAGGTAGAGAAAGGGTTGACATGCGTTTGTCTATATGTGGTAATGAACATCAGTAACTCTCGTTGGTGACGGTTGTATTTTTGAGTGTTCCTGCTAAATAATTATTTTTCGAGTGTTTGTGCTGTGCATTAATTGGTTTAATTGTGGTAATCATACTAAATAGTGATCGCAGATATATGTACGTTGTACGGACTTATGTGTTTAAAGTTACTTTGCTTAAACATTTAACTTATTTTTTTTGCAGTCAAGCGGACTCTGCTTTGTCTTGAAAATACATACATACATACATACGTATATTTGCTCTCGCTTGCTTTCGTTTGTTTTCGTTTACTAACAAAAATTACCTATTAACGCACTCTTGCTCTCCAGAATCAGTTCTCTCTCGCTCTATTTCACCGTTCTTGCGGTCTTATCTGCCTACGCGCTCACGCCTTTTCACTCAAGTGCTATTATACTCAAGCGCTCTCCCACTATTGTCCGTTATATTGCGCTCTTTGCTACGCTTACATTCTTGCACCTACTTTGCTTTGATCAAGCACATTAATTTGCCCATATTTTTATTTTATTACTTATAGTAAAAATGTTTGTCTGCTGCAGTAAGAACTGTAAAATTGTTGGTGCATCCAGCGCTGATTTTATCTTATGTAGGATGTGCGATAACACGATCCACTTAAAATGTGCAGGTGTCACTGCCAAAATCAGAGACTGTTTAGGAACTGACTCTGGCCTTAAATGGTTTTGTGATGCCTGCAATGTGGTTGAGAAGGAGATGTCAAAATATATGAGGCAGACCTATAATTGTTTTAAAGCTGTGCATCTTGCTTTTGACAATCTTCTTGCCAATTTTAAAGACCTCGAATTAAAATTTAAAAATGGGAAGATGCTTGACGTCTCTCCAAAGCGCAAAAAGACTTCGGGCTCTTGCCCTCCTATTGCCCCTCTTGTCCTGCCAAAGCCACTTCTGGCTGCCAGCATGAATAGCCCAAATCCAATTGCGGGCCCGTTAATGGTATTTAACTCCCCGGCAAATAATCCGCTACTGCCCGGTGGTAATATTACCCCGTAACACGTTCCTGTTGTTGAACCGTCTTGTTCAAATGTTCAATTAACAATTCCTAGTAACGTAGCTGCAGCACATAAGCCGCTTGTAGTTGTTCCTATTAGAAAATATATTTTTGTATCTAGGCTAGCTTCTGATACCTCCTCAGAAGATGTTAGTGCCTATATTAAAAGTAATATCGACTCCCCGTTGATTGTTGTTGAAAAGTTTAAATTTAAAAACGCTCGTAACATATCTTCGTTCAAGTTGAGTGTGCCGCCTGAACTTTTCTCGACAATTTGTTCTTAAAAGTTTTGGCCACCGAACATCCTCGTGAAAGAGTATGTGAACAGGCGAAATAGCAATAATACTAATAGTAATACTAGTAGTGCCATCCCTATTAGTAACTCTCTTCCTTCTACGTCTGTATTAAAAAACTAACTGAAGTAATTAGTCTAGCCTATCAAAATGTAAGAGGCCTAAATACTAAACTTTCAAAACTTTACGTTAATAGCCTATCCTTTGATTCACAAATAGTTGCGCTTACTGAAACCTGGTTAAAACCTGATATTTCTGATACCTCTGTTTTTCCAAATAAATATAACTTATACCGATGTGATCGCACAACCCGTAAGGGTGGTGGGGTTCTTATCGCTGTTGATTCCTGCATTTCTTCTGAACAAATTAAATCCAATGATCTTCCGGATACAGAGTTTGTATGTGTTTAAGTATCTTATGGTAGTCGGTCACTTTTTATAACCTGTTCCTACATTCCTCCTAATTGTGATACTAACATTTATTCTTCCCATTTAAGTGCTTTGGAACATGTTTCGTCCTTATTGTTAGACATGGATCATCTAATTGTGGTTGGTGATTTCAATCTGCCAAATGTGGGATGGTCTGCATATGACTCATCTTCCACACAATTACCAACCACATCTGATGATTTTATAGATGGTATCCTGGAGTTAGGGCTATCGCAAGTAAGCGATATACTTAATTGTAGTGGTAGAATGTTAGACTTAGTATTTGTTTCTGATGTTGATTGTTGTAACGTAAACAGAGTACCCCCCTTAGTGCAGCCGGAAGACTCTTACCATCCCACTTTAGAACTTTCCCTTCAAATACTAAACCCTAACTCTAATACTAATATTTCTGCAAAATCACGTTGTTTCCGTAAGACTAACTTCACTAAATTAAATCAGCTTCTGTATGCAACTAATTGGTCTCAGCTTTATTCCTAAAGTGATTTAGAAACTGCCATTGCCATATTTTATGGGACCTTGAATTCGCATTTGGACAGATGTGTTCCCCTCTGTCACTCCTCAAGTGATAGCAAACCACCTTGGTTTACAAGGGAATTATCAAAACTGAAAAATGCGAAGACAAGATCTTATAAAAAAATTCAGAAAATCGGGAAATACTATTGACTTATCAACCTTTATTATAGCAAAGTCAAATTTTCTTTCTGTTAACTCATCCTGCTATAATAACTATCTTAATAAATGTAGAATGAATTTCTTTTAAGATCCTAAACAGTCTTATAAATTTGTTAACTCTAAACGTAAATCCGCCTGCCTGCCATCCTCAGTTTTTCTTGATAATACGAAAGCAAGTACGGATCAGGCTGTGGCCGATCTATTTGCTGAATATTTTCAATCAGTATATTCGAATTGTTTATTTGCCCCGGTCTTAACTGAGTGTTCGCTGCTAAGTGACCTAAACCTGATCAAACCTGGATTCTCGCCTGTTCCTGATGGAGTGCCCGGTTGTGTACTAAGATTTTGTGCTGATACACTGTGCAAACCTTTACTAAAATTATTCAAATTGTCTGTTGAATCTTCAGTATTCCCTGATATGTGGAAGCAATCTTTTATTATTCCACTTCATAAAAATTCTTCAAAGTCCAATGTTAAAAATTATAGGGGGATTTCGAAATTGTCTGCCATTCCGAAAGTCTTCGAAAAACTTATTTGCTCTCAATTGCAACACTCATGTAGTGCAATTATGTCGCCTTATCAACATGGTTTCGGAAAGCGTAGATCTACTACCACCAACCTTCTAGAATTTACATCGCTTGTTATTAAAGGATTTCAGAGCAAATGCAAACTGATGTCATTTATACCGATTTTAGTAAGGCATTTGATTCTACTAGTCAATAACTTTTGCTTTATAAATTAAACATTATTGGGCTCCCAACTAACCTCCTTTCATGGCTTTCCGAGTACTTGTGTGGCCGTACACAAAAAGTTGTCTTTAAATCATCTGTCTCTAAACCAATTTATGTAACATCAGGTGTCCCCCAAGGTAGTCACCTTGGGCCTTTACTCTTTAATCTCTTTATTAATGATCTTCCTGCAGTAATATCTAACTCGCAAGTGTACATGTTTGCGGATGACGTTATAGTGCATTTATACTGAGGCCCTAAGGCGCGCCTTTAGCGTTTAGCCTAAAGGCCTTCGAAAAATTTAGCCTTTAGCATACAAAATGTATCCGTTATATTTGAAAATAGCGACTTTTTCCTTGCGCCGCAAGAGCGCCGCTATGCTACGGACTAAAATAAAGACCTTTGCCGATGTATCGATATTTTCGGCTCGAATTATAAAAGGTGGCAACTTTTAACAGCTGACTTTAAACCAAATCAAAAGTGCAATTAAGTAATTTATTGCACAGGTAAGCCCTCGATATGCCAAACAGACTGGCAACTGTTCTGTACTCTGCAGATGAGCCCAGGCTATACAGAGCTACGGCTACCCGTTTAGCCAGAGAAATGGACGCTCTTAAGTTAGTGTCCATCATTTCAATTTCAGGCAAGGTGTCGCAAAGCTTTTGGAAGAGGCTTCTTTCCATTCGGAAACTCTCCTTTAAGGCCATCACACTCAATTTCAGGAAATCCATCTCCCAATAGCAGCCATTGCGCTCTGCTTTCCAGATGTTAATGCAGTCAAATCCATGTAAAGTAATGTCTTTCTGTAGAAGTACTCCTCATACTGCTCAGTACTTGCTTGATGGCTCACCACTCGATCGCGTATTAGAAATGAAGGATTTGGGTATTATTCTTGACCCAAAATTAAAGTTTGATTCTCATATATCGTGCATGGTTAATAAAGCCATCAGTGTCGTTGGTTTCATCAAGCGGTGGTCGAAAGAGTTTAACGATCCCTACACTACTAAAACACTTTATACATCCCTAGTGCGTCCCATCCTTGAATATGGATCTTGTGTGTGGTCTCCGCAATACAGGATTCATCAGGATAGAATCGAATCTGTTCAGAAGAAATTTCTTTTATTTGCACTTAAGGTTTTTAACTGGGTTCCCGGTATTGATTTGCCTTCGTATTCAAGTAGACTTCTATTAATTAACCTTCCTTCTCTTTTAAACCGTAGAACTATGCATGGAGTTTTATTTGTTACTAATCTGCTCAATGGTGAAATCGACTCACCCATTTTATTAAGTCGTATAAACTTAACTGTCCCTATTAGATCTTCTCGTAACTTCGTACCTATTAACCTTGATCGTTGCTCTACCAACTATCTAATGCATGAACCGTTTCGAGTAGTGTGCGCAGACTACAATAAGATGTTTTCACTTGTTTCCTTTGAGTCCTCCATTCCCTTACTAAAAAGATCCATACTGCTTTACTTATCTAGTCATAGTCACTAATCAATAATCTTATGATCTGATTGGGTTTTTCTGGGTTTTTCCCAATCCTTGCAACAAATGTTGGATCATTAAATTTCTGTCAACTCCCCAGAATATTTTAATTTTTAAACTTTTTCATTTCATTTCAGTTTGCTTACTGATTTAATTTTAAATTTTGTTCATTAATCTAAAACATTTTTTGTAGCTTAAGCTCTATTTTTTAATTTGATTTAATTTTAATTTTTATGTCGACTGATATTAGTTGACAATAAATAAATAAATAAATAAATAAATGTGCAGTCGGCGATGTTCTGTGTGTTCAGCAATAATTTGGTATTGATTACAATTTATTGTGCCAGTAGTTTTTGTGTATGGTCTTGACATAATAAATTGCCATAAATTTAATTATGGTCTATTAAAACACTTATAAATAGTTTGACTATAAATATAATTGATTTTAAGTGTTTTAAAACAATATTTTTGTGTCAGTTTATTGTCATGTAAAGCTCTTTTTTTTTAATCATACATACTCTACATAATTGCTCAAATATAGAATTATCTATATCAGCGTTCGAAAACTATTGCTATAGCGGATAGCACATAAACAAACGATGCGCTATGCTTTTCGCGACTTCGCGACATGCCTATGCACACGAGGCAGCGCGCTGCTTTGTGTGCATAGGGATTCTGCCGCGGCCGACTGCACAAAATCACACGTACGCTATAAGCACGAATGTTTGGTCGTCGCGTCGTGTGCTTGTATGCGTGTGAAAAGTGTGACGATATGTGTGCATGCCCATCACTGCGATAGAGCATAGCGCATCGTTTGTTTATGTGCTATCCGCTATAATAATAATTTGAACGTGACAAAGCTCGGAGCATAGCAGAGCACAAACTTTTGTTTGTTAGGCTACGGCTCTGCTACGGCTCTAGTCAGAAATGAGAGCGGTAGTGAGAGCACAACGAAATACTACGAAATAGCAGAGCATTTTCAATCGCTGATCTATATATGTATATAAAAAAGTTTGTCGTGACTGACTGACTGATTGTTGAGAGACCCACAGCCTAAACGATAAGAGCTAGAAGGTTGAAAGTGAGCACAAAGCACTCATTCGAGTACCTCCCATACAAAACATGTCCGGAATTTGTCACTTTACCTCATTCTGGCGCCTCATTGTCGCACAAACTGGGAGTTTGACCGCGACCGAGTTTACAAAAATTAAACACATGACCCATTTCACTACTGCCGTCTGCACATGCGATCGCGACCGAGTTTACAAAAACAAAACACATGACCCATTCCACTACTGCCGCCTGTACAAGCGATCGCGACCGAGTTTTCCAAAACAAAACACATGCGCTGTGTGTGTGTCTCCGTTTTTCTCTTTTCTTCTTTGCGCTTTGACAATTGATTTACGATCCAAGTAGAGTTTGTTGTTCTTGTAAGTGTTGTTGTTGGGCTCGCAATGCTTCTTTTTGTTGGTTTCATTGATTTAAAACAAATCAATTTAAACACAACTTGGTGCGTCTATAAGAGTTTTGCACACCAGAATATGTTACGGGGGTGGTTTTATCTACATACTTGCTTATTACACTGTCTTACAAAATTCAAAATTTTTTTTGCAACGGAGATGGGATGTATTTTTTCGTGTTGGGGGTGACGAAAAACGAAAAAAAAATATATATAAGGGTTAGTTAATTGGAGAAATTTCGCAGTAGAGTCAATTTTGTGTTTTTCACAAAATACCGAAAAATGACTCCCGTTTTCTTACATTCATGAAGTATTAGCTACAATTTGGATTGAGTGTATCAAGACTTTGTTTTAAAGGTATGACTATTTCGCAACTTTTAAGCTTATTTGACCATGTGTAGCTTATTGCAAATGTGAGTTATAGCCAAAAGTATAGAAAAGTGTTATTCAATAAAATAGCATTTTTAGCTTTTATTCAACTTTGACGTTGTATAACGGTACCGTGGGGCAAGATATTTTAAAAAATTTTTCTTTGGTGTCGTAGAGAATTTTATTACGAACAAAACGATGTGTTTTACTCAGAGGTCGCAATAATCGGTCTCTCTCGTGCTTGTTGTCAGAAAACAACCGCTCATTCACTGACACGATGCGTAACTGTTGCGAAAAAACACACAAACTTCGTTCTTCTTTGGCTTGCTCTTCGCTCAACCGCCGACCGCTTTTGGTCGCTCGCTCGGCTCAGTGTTCACTCGAGACCTTTTCGGTCGTAAAAACTCGACAAATGGTCTTTTGCGCATGTATGTATACATGTGAGTTGCGCGTGTGGATAGCTAGGCGTGGATGGGCAAAACAAAAGAAATACGCATATGCACACAAATGAGCGCCATATCACCTTCTCCCTTCCTCTTTAATGCTTTGCCTGTGACGAAATTCTAAGGCAACAACATAAGGCAAACGCAACAACAAAAATAAAAACCTTTTTTGCTGACTTTTTCCTTGCTTCGCTCACTTAAGGCCTGTTTACCAAAAATTTAATTTAATTTAATTTAATTTAACAAGTCAGCTGGCTCAATCAAACCTATGCGAACTCTATGTGAGCGTTTACCCAAAATTTAATTTAATTTAATTTAATTTAGTTTAGTGCCGAACCTGCAGGTTGCAGATTCTTAAATCTTTTCGGTGTTGCAACACCAACCAACATGTTGGTAAGATTGAAAATACAGAACAGCTGATTAAAAAGTGTGGTGCAAAACGTTTACATATTCAAATATTTAAATGAACGAGCATAAGCTAATTATTTTAGTTGAAAATTATGGCTGTTGTGTGATTAAAAGTCAAAATACTTCAAAAATATAATTTAAAAAGATAAGTTTGGGCTTATATATTGCCATTAGCTCAAGTAAAAATGTGTTTGAATAACAATTCAAAATGTAACGGAGTGTTAACAACACTGCTAACATAATTTTACACGCTTTACACACTGTTTCCTTAAATTAAATTAAATTTTGGGTAAACGCATACATTTTCTTAAATTAAATTAAATTAAATTAAAATAAATTAAATTAAATTATATTTTGGGTAAATAGGCCTTTACTGACTCTCAGTAGCTGAACAACAACCGGTTCTGTTCGCTTCGCGCGGTCAGTAAAAGACCGACTCGTGTTGCGCTCAACCCGAAACCGAAGAGCGAGAACACGAAAGAAACGAAAAAGAGGGGGCTGGTCAGACACTGAGCGATGCCGTTTCATTTTTTTCGGTCTTTGTTGTGAGCAGACCGCGCAGAAAATTTTGATTGAGCAGATTTTGCGACCTCTGGTTTTACTACGCATATTCATTCAATTATGACGTTTGTTTTTGCAAAAATGTAAAAAATGGTTTTTGTTTTATTAATTAACCGAAACAGTTAGCTGGTTTGTTATAGATGAAGTCAAAGTATCAAACGCTTCAAACTTATTTTACTTACGTTTTCAAGGTCGCTCATCTAGACTCCGTTGTCACAATTTTCATTTGACCAAAAAAAATACAAAATGACGGCAGTTTTAAGAATAAAAACTAACGAAAATCAGTAAATTTTTTTTCCATATTTTTAATTTTTATTTAAAGATAAACAATTCGTCAAAGCCTTAGATGAAGATTCATAAGCGTTTAAACGAACGCTAAGATTAAAGAAGGCGTGTTAAAGGCTTTCTTATCGTTCCCCAAACTACGAATATTTGGTTAAAAAATTTCTGCAAAGTTATGAAGCGATTCTTGTAAATTCGTTAAATCTTGGTGATATGTCTGATGAACAAAGTGAACGATTTCATCAAGATATTAATGTTATCGAGGTCAGATGTTAAAGAAAGTGTACTAGCCAAATGACGGGTCAATATACTCGGTTCTTAGCACTATCAAACAGTGAAGATAAGTAAAAAAGAAAGTCTAAATCAGCAGTGCACTTTTGATAAAAGTTTTGATACAGTCGATTATAACTGGAGGGGGCAGAAGACGTGGGCGTGGCATCCAAACTTTCGATGCTGTTTTTGAGGAATGTCAACGGTTATCTTGCTCACAAATTTGGTGACTCTAGCTGCTCAAATGTGAGATATATATGTATTTTATCGATTTGCACATCGAGGTGTATCGATTTGTTATCGATTTCTCAGGACCCTTAAGGTCGTAGAGCCAAATTTAACACTTCGTCTGACGAAGGTATGTACCAAGATATTTGCAAAATTAGAAAGCTCTAGCTTTAAGGGTGTCGAAAAAAGTTGCGTTCATACGGGCGGGCGGTCGTACGGACGGACAGACACCATGACGGACATTGCACAAACCCAATAGACTATGATACCTTTGGTATCAAAGTAAAATGACGCGTCTGATTCTCTACCTCAATGGTAACGTGAAAAAGAGAATATAAAATACTTTGCTTATATGTTGTTAAACATTAACTAACTTATTTATTTTATATAAATTGCTAAAATTTTGTAAAAACTATCGGCGCAGCGAAGCAAGTGGGGCACTTACTAGTTATTATTACTAGCTAACTCAGCCACGCGTTGCAGCGGCGGACCCGACAGACTTCTTCCTGTCAAAAAGATTTGTAATGTTGAATTGTTTTGTTTCTACGTATTTTATAGTCGTGGCAAAAAATTCTCATGAACAGAACCGTTACCCGTGATAGGTTGTTGTAAATTAAAGTTAAATAAAACATTATATAAGTACATATTTAAAAGTAGACTTTAGACATGCATTGAGTTCATCTGCTGGCGTTGATCGTGGAATCACTGGCAATGTTTGACGAAAATCTCCTACTAATAAAACCAATGCACCACCAAATCGGTTATAATTTCTCCGTAGATCTTGTAAGGTTCTGTCTAATTTTTTTCTGTATTGCAATGCCTCACAATATGAGCAAACCGAGTTCATAGAACCAAAAACAACACATTGGAAGTTACTGTAGTCAAGTGACACATCGTAACTGAAAGCAGCTCGATTCAAACTTGCACGAATATTTGTTGAGTGTCGCGCTCGCGCTTCACGCGTTTGTGATATCCGAATTCGTTTACGATTATTTTGGTACTCAAGTTCTTGAGCAGTACGATTAGATTGGTAATAAGCTTGGCTTGTAGTATTTCGTGTTCTTCTGCCTAAATGGCTTGTTTGACGGCGTATGGTAGCTCCTCTGCGTATTGTACGATTTTAAATAGTAAAAAAAACTGTTTTGATTCAGAAGCTGAATTTCTTGTTTTTAAAAATTTTTTTTTTAATTTATTTTAGTTGGTGGCGAAGCAACGCGCGCCGGATAACTAAATAATTTCATTTATACGTTGAATAGAATTATTTTTCCTACTGAATTTTAAATGTAGCCTACTAAGATTTTGCAAAACACAGCTCTAGGACTGTCAGACAAATAATTAGCAATAAATTAAAATTGCGACTATAATTTGAGATTTAAACTATTCTATCTCTCAAGTTGGATCGAACTGCACATGGTGTGCGAATTTTATTATAATCGGTTAAGTGGTTTAGGGGGAGTTCGAGGACAAAAATCGTGACACGAGATTTATATATATTAAGATAAGATATATGAATACTAGCAGACCCGCGCGCTTCGCTGCTTTAGCATGCGTGCGTTGCTACGTTGCTAAAATCAGTACTCAAATATTGAATTCATTTCCAGATAATATTTTGCTAGTATAAAATAATTTACACATTATAAGTGTGTCAAAAGATATGTAGCAATGTAAACAGTAAGATTACAAAAATATTTTAATTTAAATGAATATACGTAATCTCCGGCCATTTTGGATTACATGTGACAGTAATAAATAAACAGGGCCGACCATATTCGCGTACGTATCAGAGACCGGCAGCGGTGTATCGCAACTAGTACACCGCACAAACACATGGTATTTTGCATACCGAGTAAAAAAACGAAGCATAATTTTTTGATGCGGTGGTTTTTTTACTCGTCATTTTTTGACGCGGTGGTTTTTTTACTCTTCATTTTTTTACTCATCATTTTTACACCCGGTGGTTTTTTTAGTCATAATTTTTTGAGCGTCACATATTGCACTGGTATATTTTTAAGTATGTGTTCGGCCACCGCGTAAATGAAAAACAACCCCTAAATCTGTGTGTCGTGTGCGCAGCCGACTCATCTTTTCATGTGTTGTCTTCTTCTTACAACAACAAAGCGTGGGCTCGCTCATTGCGTATATTCTTAAACGGTGTAAGAATAACGGAGTAAAAATTTGATGTGTGCGAGGCTGACGCATCAAAAAAGTACCTGGTGTGTGTACCACCGCCAACGCATTTTGTGCGGTGGTAATCATACTGACACCGCACTTTGTGTTTTTTTTGCATATTTTTTTTTTTGGCGTTCAGAACTTGCGACTGGGTAAGCCGATTTTGATGATTGAATTGAAAACTGGTGCGTACAGTGTGGTCTTTTTTTTTTTTTTTTTTTTTTTTGGTCCAGTTCTGACAATGACTTAATAGCCATAGCTCTTAAATTTGCATATTTAGAAAATCTGGCGAACTCCGTTACGCCACGGCTTTTTTTTAAACATTTTGTACCTGTAAAAGGTGTGTGTGTGTGTATTGTTAGCATCCAGTACAAACTGACTGCTTAAATGTTGTCGCAACTGGCACTTGTAACCAGGTGGACTACGGAGATATAATGAATGCTTCTTGTTGTAAGAATACACTGAATTTATTAAGGTAAAAGTCACAATATTTATAGGTAAAAATTGCTTAGCTTAGAGGTGTGTGTTGTCAATTAAAATTAGGTTCATGTGTATTCAGCAGTTGCATGAAATGCAGACTAGCATATTTCGCAACTACCGGGTTGGCTGACCGTTACTATTGCGACACATATTGTACAATGTGCAGTCAGCGATATTCTGTGTATTCAGCAATAATTTAGTATTGCTTAAAGTTTATTGTGTGATTGTGTATGATTTGACCTATTTAAGTAAAATGCTAAATGTGTTACAATTTGTTCTTAAGTTACGTATATGCGCACAAACATTCTCCCGGGCGTTGAAGCGGTGTTCAACCATCATCTAGATCCAGCGTAAATCGTCTTGGGGATGCTGAAGGTTCGGACGGGTTGACTGCTTCGTTCCTGGTGGCTGTGGGTGGACAAGTCCATCGTCGTTGCGTCCGCATTGCATATGCACATACTACTATGACAGATACCGGTAAAGCAGCGTAAGCGGCTATGTGATGATGTTGGACCGAGCTTATTTGGTTGGGCAGCTCTTCTTTATTGAGTGTTGCCAACTTTAGCTGTAGGCCGTCCAGATCCTTGTCGTTATGTGCGGTGTACTCCGAGATGTCGAGAGTTGTCTCGGGTACCATTGTGATGTTTGGCTTGATAATGTGACCAAAGCGGGCGTAACCTTGTCTTATTTGACTCGTGACAGTACCAAAGGTACTGATGCTAATGTCTGCGTTGTGTACAGTACAGCCAGATAATAGCGATAGTAGTCCGCTGTTTTGTAGTTGGATAGTTGACGGTATCCCGCTGCATGAGGCTTGTAGTTCCACCTCAGAATGTATTGCGAAGATCCAGTTGTTCGGCTGTTGTGTTTTTTCCCATACCATTTTGGTTTTTCTGTACGTTATTTGACACGTTGTTGATGTCTTGTTGGTAAACAGTTGAAACTCACATCGGTTGTTAACATCAAATACAGCTTGATGATCAAAGCATATGTATTTTTCGCTGGGTAATGTACGGCAGCGTTGTAGATCATCTTGTGTAAGTCCCATGAATTGGTCCCTGTGGTTGTTTACACCTATAATAGGTGTTTTTAGCTCGAACAATCTCCAACTAGTTGTGTTCCATACTGGAATTGGCACCATGTTAAACAGCTCGAGTATTGATTTTGACACTAGGGGTAATATTACTCTGAATATCACATGAGTGTCGGTGGCTGTGCCTTCTGCTCGCATAATTCTGTAAAGTTGAATTACATTGGATGATGTCACGGGTTCCATTTGATCTGGTGGCAAATGATCCCGTATTTGATCGAACTGATCACTCAATTGCTTAGGGGATACCAACATTGGGCTTATTGTGTGGTGGCGAACTCCAGTTAGTACGTCCAATATTTCGGATTGCATACGCTGAAGAGATGTTGCTAACAATGTCAATTGAGTTTTCAATGCAAAGTAGTTTTCTGTAAGACGTGCGCCCGTGTACTTTCCTCTACTTTGGCTAATGGCAGCTACTTGTTGTTCAAGTAGCCTGAGACGCTTGTCCGAGGTTGTCCTTGTTTTCTTGACAACGTCAATGGTTGAGTCGAGTACTGAGGTTTGATTTTTAAGCAGTGTCAGTAGAAATTCCTCGTTATTTTGCACCTTCTTTATGACCTTAGTCATTTTGTTAGCATAGTCTGAGTCTAAAACTCCAAACAGACTGTTCGCAATATTACCCACTGCGTCAAATGGGAAGCGGCGTTTCCGAGTATGTTGCATGAGACCGTTAGCCATTTGTAACTCATCATACAAGTGTCGATAGTGCTGTGATATTGCGTCACATGTGTCGTTGTTGTTAAATTCTGGGCATATGTACTGGAACTCCTTGATGCCTGAATTAAACGTGTTCATGTCTTTCTAGTATATAAAATACATAGTAAATAACTATTGTCCAGTCGGATATCGCTCTCATCGTTGTGTCGATTTTTTCATAATATACTCCTGGTTTCGTGTCGAACCTTGTCACCTATACTGACTGTGCTAGTACCAGAGATAGCATTAGAAGCAGAACTAACAAGGAGGAGGTTATGGTTGGTGACGTTAACCGTCTTCACTGAGCAGCCGGCGTATCCCTTTTATCCGTATCCTCTTCTTCCATACTGGGTCGGTTTTTGGCCGTTTCTTCTGGAAAGATCGGCGCCAGCCTGTTGATGGCGCGCTTGTAACTGCCGGAGGCGGTCTTTACGTCAACCACTCGTATATGGTTATCCAGTCCTGGATATATTTTTATGATGCGTCCATAGGCCAGCTCATCACCGGTATGTTGTCTTCTTTGATAAGGACCAACATGCCTTTCTTAATATTTGGATTAACGGTTTTCACTTGTGTCTGGCTTGAAGCTCTTGCAAGTATTCCTCTGACCATTGCTTCCAGAATCCTTGCTTAATTCTGGATACTAATTCCCAACGTTTCAGTAGGGATTTCTCATCGCGGTCGGCGTTGACATCAGGTGGAGCCGTTAGCGTTTCACCAATCAGGAAACGTGCTGGGGTGCGAGCTGTAGTGTCCGTAGGATCATTTGACATCGGGGTTATTGGGCGTGAATTCAAGATAGCTTTGATTTCGACGATCACCGTGTTAAGTTCTTCAAATGTGAGGGTGGCAGTGTTGGTTGTCGTTACCAACAATCGCTTTGCCGACTTGACTGCAGCTTCCCATAGGCCTCCAAAGGATGGCGCTCGTGGCGGCATGAGTTTGAAGGCAACTTGTTTCTTGTTGCAGTGATTAATGATCTCTGCTTGTGCCTTCTCTCCAAAAATGGTTGATTCCAGTTCCTTCAGCTGGTTGTTCGCTCCGACGAAGTTGGTTGCGTTGTCACAATGTATTGTTTGACATTTGCCACGGCGCACAGTGTACGATTTTGCCAATCTTGGGGGACTTAATTCAATAGCAGTCGAAGTTTTAAAGCTATTAACTTGAAATTTGCAGTAAATGTTTAAATATTCCCAAAGAAATTTTTGGACCAAAATATAGAGTGGGCGTGGCAGTTTAAAGGGCGTAAAATACGGAAAAACCAGAAATTTTCCGTTTTTTCAACACACAAATCAACATAAAAAAAACGAAAAAATGTTATCAAAAAAGTATCAGGCTAGTATTTTTTGATTTGATTTTAGCCAATTAAAAAATATTTTTTTAAAATTTATAATGAAAAAAAGTATTTTTTTTTTTTAAATTGATTACTTTTGTTATATGCTCATGATTTTGCTTGTAACTTCAAAAATATCGGCCGAAAAAATTATATTTCGGTTTTGTTTTAAAGGTAATTAATTAATTGAAAGAAAAAAGTGGTTTTAATATTTTTCGAGATTTTTTTCATTTAAATAAAAAACAACTAAAAATGTAGGAACAAATTTGGCAAAAATTTTTACATCGTCTAGTTTAGTCAATGAGTGTAACAAATCTTCGTGGGCACTTATCAACCTTCTTATAGTGTGATCTATAAGCGATTGTAAACCTATTTCAGCATACGATTCGTTGATAGTAATTTCACTGGGATAGCATAACGATTTTGACTCTTTGGCATGGATACATTTTTGGACTGACCATTTTCGTGTGCTGCCGTAAGGTCTTGTATTGGTGAACTGATAACTTGGTGTCCACCATTAACGCAAGTGCCTGATCTGATGAAAGTCATTTTGAATGATCAGTGCATAATCTGGCTTTCTTGATGGTTGATCCCCTAGATGGAGAAACATTTGCCAACTCACTTATTAGCCTCGCCGAATCCCTTTTTCCGCTCGACCGCAAACTCAGCTCTGTCGCTGAAATCAATTGATTCTCATCAAGTTTTCGCAGCAGATCTTTACATTTTCTTTGCTGTGTTTTTGGGCAACAATCAGAGAACGGTTTAATAGCTCTTCTGCATTGCTGTGAGGTTGAAGGCGCGACATCAATTTTATAATCGTCTTCTTTTATGGTGCCCTGCAGCCAACTTTCATTGTTGACCATAAATCTAGATTTATCTCTCCTAGATTTACTCCACCTTAACTCAAATTCATGGCACATTTTAGTGAAGTGCAATTTTAACTTTTTATAATTAATATCTTTGCCAAAAATCATCGCAGCGTGATCAAGAAGTGAGTTTAGCTTAACGGTTCTTACATTGCCTGACTACACCTCGAAAAACTGTGCGCGTGTAATTGCAGTCATTGCTTAATTGAACTTCTTTGGGCAAAATAAGGGCATAATTTTAATTATGATCCTGATTCAGGATGATTTTCTGCAAACGATGTATGTTTTGGTTGATTTAAATGTGATTGAATGTTGTTAGTTTTTTTCCATCAAAAATAGGTATTGTGAAAAATTTACTTACTTTTTGGAACTTATTTCCAACAAATTATAAAAATTGTATAGGACACTTATAAAGAACCTATATATATCAAAAAATCAATAATACTCCAAAAATTACTAGAAAAATAAAAATCGACAGCTCACTGTGACAAAATGATCTAATTGAAACGACTAAACTTTGTCAACTGACGGTCGTTGTCCGCTGCAATTTTGCATGCATTTTAAATGCACCGGTTTAAGAACTGTTATTTCCTTTACAAAAATTTTTCGTTTTGTTTTGCGCTTGTTTTCATAACATTTGAACATTTCTAAGTTGACTTCTAAAAGCTCATTGACCTTAAAACACATTTTTTTTTTCAATTAAGTCCCCCTAGATTGGCAAAATCGTACACTGTGCGGCGGCTTAAGATGCGTCGCAAAGCTCCAAAAAAGGCGCTTGTGGTTAGATCGCTTACCAATTCAAGGTGAACCGCCTTTGTAGAGAAACAGCTGAATACGGCTATGTATGCCTTGTCTGGTCTTTTTCCTCGAAGTTTGTGGTGAATCCAAATTGGTCCGCAGTAATCTACGCCTGTTGTCAGAAACGGGCGTGTTGGTGTTACTCGGTCAGCTGGCAAGTTACCCATAATTTGGTTCATTAATTTAGGCCTTGCCTTGTTGCATGTCACGCAGTTGTGAATGATATTCCTTGACATTGTTTTGTCGTTGAGGATCCAATATTGTTGTCTAGCGGTTGCTCGTAAGGCTTGGGCACCGCAATGCATATTGTCTTCATGCAGATATTTTAGTAGAATTTTTATTATTGAATCATTGTAGGGTAGCAAAATCTGGTGCTTTGCATTGTACGGGAGTGGGGCTTGATCCAATCTGCCACCAACTCGTATAAGTCCGTCGGGTCCTTGTATTGGGGACAGCGATGAAATGGAACTCCTTTTTTCCACCATGTTGTGACGCTGCAACGTTTTTAGCTCAGCAGCAAATTCCACTTGTATTATCCGTAAGATAACGTTGCGAGCGTGATTCAATTCCTCGATGCTTAGAATGACAGTTGCTGATTTGGACCTTTTGTAGCAGAAGCGTAATATGTAAGCCACAATGCGTTGTAACTTGGGAAACGAATGGCTGTGGCTACAAGTATTCAATTCTTTGCCTTTTGTAGATGCAGATATTGCTAGACTTATATGTATCGTTTTCCTTTCTAGGTTGCTGGGGCTAATACTGGGTAAGGCTGACCATTTGTCAGGGGAGCCATGCAGAAATAGTCGTCCACCGATATTTTTCTTGAGAGTACATCTGCCGCGTTGTTGGCCGATGAAACATGCCGCCATTGAGTCTGGCTTGTCAAAGCCTGAATCTTCGCTATCCGGTTTGCCACAAATGTATGATATGTGGCGGCTGTTGCGTTGATCCATGAAAGAACCACCGTAGAATCTGACCAAAAGTATCCCGTGTTGCTGTCGAGGCTTAGATCGCGTCGAGCCCTTTCAGCAAGCTCTGCACCCAATTGTGCAGCACAAAGTTCCAGTCGAGGGAGTGACTACTTTGCGATTGGAGCCACTCGAGACTTTGAACATAGTAGTCGTACAGATATTTGTTTGTTTCTGTATGTTGCGCGTACGTATACTGCTGCGCCATATGTTATTGGAGTCTTACCATCATAAACGTGCCGTGGGATTGCATTGAGTTCAGACTCTGCAAGTCGTCTCGATACTCCTTCCATTCATTTTGAAGACTTGTAGGTAACTCGTTGTCCCAATCAAGCTTTAATTCCCAGAGGCGTTGCATGAAGATTTTTGCTTTTACGACGATTGGAGCGAACAAGCCTAACGGGTCGAAAATCTGTGCCAGCTCCGAGCAGACTGCACGCTTTGTAATGATAGTTGCTGCACTGCTGTGAGTTCGACCGCCAAGTTGATCCGTTTTGGGCCAATTAAGGCCCAATGTTTTTACACTGTATTGTTCCAGTGTTTCTCCGAGTTGTACATCGTTGACTGTGTCTTCTTTGGGAATTCCCTCCAATATTTGTGCATTATTTTGAATTTATTATTTTCGTAGCTTGAATCCCGATGTCTGAAGAATCTTGTTTAGTTCTTGTTGAACTCATGTCATGTTGTAGTGCCTTTGCACCCATCTGAAGACTTTCCATATGCTTCTTGGCCAAATGATCCAAACATTTTATAGCTAAAAATGGTGCGGATTTTGTGCCATATGTGACTGTTTTCAGTCGGTTGTATTTTATTTCCTCCGATGAACTGTTGCGCCATACAATCAGTTGATGAAACTGATTTTCCGGATTGATCCATACCTGACGATACATCTTTTCAATGTCAGCCGTAAACACATATCTATGTGTTCTGAATCGTAGTAAAATAGCCATAAGATCGCTTTGCACCGTGGGGCCAGCATGCAGTATGTCATTCAGCGATTTTCCAGTAGATGTTTTGCATCAAGCGTCGAATGCAACTCGTAGTTTTGTAGTAGTGCTGTCCAGCTTCAATACGCAATGATGGGGGATTACGTAGTGATTTTTAGGGATCTGTCATGTGTCCCAGTTTCTCAACTCAGCCATGAACTCTGCGTATTGCTTCCACGTGTCTGCGGAGGTTCTGCGCTCTAACAATATGAGCCGTTTGGTCGCAATCTCCATGGACTCTCCCAGGGCTGAACAATGTTCAGAAAATGGAAGTTTAACGATGAATCTGCCGTCCACCGCCACTTGTAGGTGTTCTAGGAAGTGCTTCTCACAATGCGCTTCAATTGGTGTTCGGTGTTTTTCTGATGTATCCAAGCTATCCAATGTCCAGAATCGTTTCATTAGTTCATTTGTTTCCTCGTTGGTTGCAGATGCGCAGATAGCTGGCAACTTACTTGCTGCATTAACTTTTCCAGCAATGATCCAACCGAACTCAGTTTTTTGCATCATTGGACCAGACTGGAACATTTTGTGTTGCTGTGGGAGCAGTATTGAAAAACAGTGCTCTGCTCCAATTAACATGTCGATTTTGCCTGGTCTGTTGAAGTTTTGATCCGCCAGTGGTAAATTGCTCGGCATGCCCCAATCAGCAGTGTAGATTGACAGGACAGGTTGATCCGAAATTATATGTGGTAATACGAATGCTTCCAATCGCATCGAAAAATCGCTGTGTAGTGATTTAACAAGGACATTCACTCGAGCCTTGCTGACTCTTGGCTGTCCTCCGATGCCCTCAAACCGAAGTGTTGTGTCATGACGTTTAAGTCCCAACATTGGCACAAGTCTTTCGGAAACAACGTTGATTTGTGATCCAGAATCCAGTAGTGCCTTGCACGATGCTTGTTGCCCGTTAGTTGCTTGTACAGCTACCTTTGCTGTTACAAGTAAGTTATAGTTTTGATTGTTTGCGGATGACACAACTTGTGAGAGTGGCTCTGCTGCTGCTGATGTGATAGCATATTCCAAATGCACAAGAGTGTGGTGCTTTTTGTTGCACTTAAAACAGCTAAAGTTGCTTGTGCATGTCTTGGTTTTATGGTCATGTTTAAAGCAGTTGACGCATAACCTTTGCTTTTGCACCCAGTTTAAGCGTTCGCTAACAGATGCGCGAAATTCGTCACATTTAGATAAGTAATGACTTGTTTTTTTTACAGAAAAGACACACCTTTTGTGCACCAGAAGATGTTGCACACGTTGCGTTTTTTGGCTCCTTTTTAGAAACTACAGGTGTCTTTTTTCCAGTAGCCATAACCCGAACTCTCTGTTCTAGGAACTGGAGCATGGTGTCCAGTGGCTGGATTTCCTTTGTATTACCCAATGATTCTTCATAGAGTGTTTTGTTTGTGCCATCCAGCTTGTTTCTGATGATGGCAATGATGATTGGATCCCATTTTGAGATGTCAATCCCGAGTCCCTTTAGTGAGGCTAATGACTCTATGGTGGTGATGTGCAGCTCCTTTAAGGATCTAACATCGTCGCTGCAGGTTTGTTGCAGCAAGAGGCGATTTAAAACCCTAGATGCGATATCTCTAGGATTGTTGTAAACATCTACTAAAATTTCACATGCGTAGAGATTGTTCTCTTCCCGTAGGGCGATGTGACGGATTAATCTTTCCGCCTCTCCGACTACGCTGGTTCTTAAATACCACATCTTTCGTATGGTCGGCATCTTTGGTTCATGTATCATACATGAAAACATATCGAAGAATTGTGTCCATTTTAACGCATCACCATCAAATTTGGGAATGGAAATACGTGGCAAGTTGATGTTATCGGTGCACTCACTGCTTGAGTTGCTCGTAAGTGCATTCCGAACATTAGACTCTGCCTGGAGATACTCGGTGGCGTTGTAGCCACTTTCTTCTGGGTCCTCAAATTATTCGTTTATTTGGAAATACACCTCTTGAGTTTTTGCACATAATGACTTAATAATGTCCGCATTAGCAGGCTTGTGTTGCCGTCGGCACAATGCATTGATCTTGTCATTGCTGGTTGGTCACTGAACCCGCATTTGTGACGGTCCTTGGCTCCATCGTTTTGCTTGTTGATTGGTTCGCGATGTCGGCATGTTTCAGTAGGTAGATCCTGTGGTGCTCTACCATTGCCATTGCGACTTGCTCATAGAAATTGAAGTATTTATGTGACTCATCTAAGTTCTTAGAGTCCTTGATGAACTCGTTGTTGGTTTAGAACGCCGTCCACTTTTCCTCTAGTATTGAGGTCCTGGCTTGATAGTAGCCAGGTTTTGCTTTGCCTTCAGCTGAGTCCTTCTTGTAGTTCTTGACAAGCCTTGATATCTCTTGGTTAATGAACTCCTGCTCAGATAGGATATCTTTCAATTGGTGTGATTTCTCTGTGCTCATTTTGTCGCCTTGTTGACAATGAATAAGCTACCAGAATCACGTTGTTTTGTTGTTGTTTATAACTCTTTGATTACTCCTGACCCGGTGGAAGTGTTTTATTCGCTCGGCCTGAGCTGGATTACGCTTCTATTCGCAACCGTGTGGTGTGGTCGAAGGAGTAGCGAGTTATATGTTGTAGACCGGATCCTTCCTAGGAGTCCTTTGTCGGGGTCACCAAAATGTACCTGTAAAAGGTGTGTGTGTGTATTGTTAGCATCCAGTACAAACTGACTGCTTAAATGTTGTCGCAACTGGCACTTGTAACCAGGTGGACTACGGAGAAATAATGAATGCTTCTTGTTGTAAGAGTACACTGAATTTATTAAGGTAAAAGTCACAATATTTATAGGTAAAAATTGCTTAGCTTAGAGGTGTGTGTTGTCAATTAAAATTAGGTTCATGTGTATTCAGCAGTTGCATGAAATGCAGACTAGCATATTTCGCAACTACCGGGTTGGCTGACTGTTACTATTGCGACACATATTGTACAATGTGCAGTCAGCGATATTCTGTGTATTCAGCAATAATTAATTTAGTATTGCTTACAGTTTATTGTGTAATTGTGTATGATTTGACCTATTTAAGTAAAATGCTAACTGTGCTACAATTTGTTCTTAAGTTACGTATATGCGCACAAACACATTTCGTTAACTTGGATCACTTCTATCGAATAATGCTTTCAGTGGCTGTTGTGGTGTAAGTTTTGGATCCAGTTTGACTTTTCCACTTGCGCTGCACAATCCAGCCGGCATAGAGTCGTCATTGGTCCAATATCTTAATTGTTATCATCACTGTAGTTCGCAGTGGGATCATATTGGAATGCCAAGCGATTATATGATGCCAATGATCTTCGTGTACTCACGCGTTGTATCAATCGGGCATTTAGTCTGTGTATACACTTCTTGCTGGCTTGCATGTCGTGTGCGTGTCAACTACCACCTTAAAGATAAATGCCTGCAGTTGAAATTGAATAAAAATGAATGACTGACAGACCTCAAATGCACAATCCACATAATTTACACAGTTCTACTCTTCATTGTGCATTTCGTTCATTTCGTGCATCTTGTGATTCAGCTTGATGAATCGCGACATGTTCACACGCACATTGGCATTATCTTGCTGAATTTGGTGTTGTTCTTTTGGCTCTTGCATTTCGTATTCTTTCAGATCTACGTGTTTGACGGCCTATGGAAGCTCCTCTGCGTCTTGCAGGCATTTTAAAAGATTACGATTTAAATAGTTAAAGAAAACCTGTTTTAATTTATAAGCTGAATTGAATATTTAGGTTTTTTTAATGTTTTTTTTTCTCAAATTTATTTTAGTTGCTGGCGTACAAACGCGCGCCGGATAACTAAATAATTTCATTTATACGTTGAAAAGAATTATTTTTCCTACTGAATTTTAAATGTAGCCTACTAAGATTTTGAAAAACACAGCTCTAGGGCTGGTTAAACTCTAGCATGGCTGTTTTAAACTACCCCTAACATTTAGGGGGAAAAAAAATAGATGTTGGCCGATTCTCATAGATACCGGATAAGCACAACAAATTTCATCAAAATCGACGAAAACCGTGACACGAGAATTTTATATAGATTATTAATGAATTGCGCCAACATCTCGTTGTGCTCTCTTTTCTCGCATACTATGAAATCAAAACAAGCCCGAAAAAACAATGGCCGACATTGATCCTCTGTTACTTCCTTATGCACCAGGTGACTAGTAGCAAGTATCGTGCAAAGCAAGTGATTAGAAATACAGGCTTTTTATACCCTCTACCCATAAAGTGGGTAAATAAGGGTATAATAGTGTTGTGCAAATGTATGTAACAGACAGAAGGAAGCATCTCCAACTCTTTAAAATATATATATTCTTGATCAGCATCAACAGCCGAGTCGATCTAGCCATGTCCGTCTGTCCGTCTGTCTGAACGCGCCGATCTCAAAGAATATAAGAGCTAGACACTTCAAACTTGAAACTTAAACTATCCTATACCATAAGCAGATCAAGTTTGTTTCGGATTATCGATAAAACTTTTTGATTCCGATGTACATATGCGATCGATAACAAAAAAAAACAGAGTTTCAATATTGTAAAAATAAATGAAACTGTGGATGAAAAAATGAACATTTACAAGAAAAAACGAAAGAATTTAAAAATTACCGGAGATATCGTAGTTTGAAGTTTGGTCATATTGGGCACTAGGTATATACACACAAATGACTGTACGGATTAAATATGGGGTTAAGGGTATGTCCTAGTCGGTATTTCTCGACTAGAGCCTTCTTACTTGTTCATATTAATACAGGCTTTTTCATATTTCCCCTTGCAAACGCTTTTACTACGCGGAACGTAATCGACATAACATGAAATACGAAATACAAAAATCAACATAACATCAAAAATTAACGGTAAATAGCAGCTGATTGAGAGTTTAGTTTTTAATAAGAGTAAGAGCCATTCGATTTGGAAAAAAGGCTCTCATATACCTAGAACATAACGAATTTGTTTCAAACCATCGGTTAAACTTCTGGTTTCCGCTTTACACATGTGATCGATAACAAGTTGAAATTGTGAAAATCAGATTTGAACAAATTACGTTCAAATCTGGTTTCAATTACAAGAGATTTATATGATTGAAGTTAAGTAATTGCATAATAACGATTTTGACGAAATTTGCTCATATGTTCATTATTTCATGCATAATCAGAAATCTCAACAACACTGCAGTACGGCTTGAGAAATGTCGATTCTGCAAAATGTCAGACATAGTAAAAAATAACAAATCGATAAGTTAGGAAGTGTTAAACGATAAAACACATATGTATTCCAAATCTTCGCAGCAAGGGTCAACAAATTTTCTGGAAAGATAGCAGGTAGAACTCCCCAAAACTCCTAGCGCCTTATCACATTCAAAAACGGGAAAGCAGGTATTTTAAAAAGTTTTAAAGCCAGGCACCAAGTTAAGAATTGGAATAGAAGGGGACAACCTTTGTTGAGCCTAAGAGCTTTTTTTTAAGCGCTTATCTGATCTGTTTACATTATTTTGTTTCATTTATTCACGTTATAATTATTATTGTTGTATATATATAATGAAATTGTTTGTTGTGTGACAACTTAAAAAAAAACTATTTGTATAGTTTTATTTTATTATAACAATTATATTTGAGAAATAGAAGTCTAAGTCTAATTACAATTTTAGAGTAATATTAAATTGAACACGATGTTCATTGACGAAGACCAATTCTAAAACTGATTTCTTAAATTTACTGTTGTGCAAAGCAAACCTCGGTTTGAGTCTAAGAGTTGAGTCTTTTTTAGAGAATATGCTTACGATTGCAATCCCACGCTTGTGGTTGAGTGAGAGTCACTCAATTCAATTATTTACGTCAGAATTACTCATACCGAAATATGCTTATGTTAACGATCTCACGCTTGTGGCGTGATTTTAAAGTTATGTTTATGTCTAGTGCGTTTGTGGCATTACGCATGATTTACAAATGTTCTTAGGTTCTAGTTTTATGTCTGGCCCGTTAGGATTTAGTGTGTAATATGATCAGGGTGCGTGCTTATGCTTAAGGGTGCGATCTTATGTGAAACATACTTGAGGTATCAATATGTGTGCATATTAGATATCTCACTCGCCACACTTAAAAATTTGCGCCACGTTAAACTGTTCCTATTTTAGGATACAAGGCGGGTTGTTCTTGTTCGACATTTGGTAATTCTAATTGGTCATTAATTATTTCCTGTTCTTTAGGTTTACTATATTTTACAATAAGTGTTTTGGGTAGGCTTTTGAACTTATAGATTAAGTACAATAGTATGCTTAATATCGTAATTGTTAATAATGTAAAGGTTTTTATTTGAAATGTATTATAATATTTTGTGTGTTGCAATATTAATTCTTTAGTTTGAATATATGATAATGGTTCAAGTTTAGTTACGTTATTGCTGACATAAATGTTTTGTGTGAAATCTAATCTTGAATTGACTATTGAAATTTCATTTATTTGCAGTTCACAATTATAAATTTTTATAATATTACTAGCTAACTCAGCCACGCGTTGCAGCGGCGGACCCGACAGACTTCTTCCTGTCAAAAAGATTTGTAATGTTGAATTGTTTTGATTCTACGTATTTTATAGCCGGGTCAAAAAATTTCACTACTTTAACTCTTTAGTGCAATGAAATTATTTACGAACAAAGACGAAAATGTTGAGTTTTGAATGTAGTTTCAAAATTACGTCCATCGGATGCACGATCACAAATTTTAGTTGCCCCAAATGACGTCATTTGCACTGATAGAAAAAAAATCAAGTATTTCGTACTCAAAACCAAACAATCAGAACTTGATTTCTCACTAAGTACGGAATTACTGAAGTAGAGAATGTCGTACTTGATTCAAGTACAATTTTTTAAGTTCGGCTATTCTTGATTTTAGTACTCCTTGAACTTGAATTAAGTTTCACCGTACTAGAATTAAGTCCATTTTGAACACGATTTAAGTTTTCGTGAACTAAAAATGTGAGTTGATTATTTTCTAAAAATAAGTATTTTGTTGTTCTGGATTCTAGAATTTGTGTACTTAAACTAACTATGATAATACTTATTTCAAGTATTGCAGTATTTTCTTAAAGCTTGATTGATGAACTTCTTTGGGTTTTTTTAAAGCTTCCAATCACTCCTCATGCCTTAAATAGAGATGTCGGGGAGAAGAAATTAAGAAAATGCCATTATATATTTTTTCACACTTACCATGACGAAGATTCGAACCTGAGACCTCTCTTGTTAATGCGGCGAATGTCGTATCTGTTGAGCCAGATCCGTAAACAATCCTATTGCAGCTAATGGATAGTTTAAGCTAACATCGCTGCACTGAATGCCCAGTGGCGGCGAGCTAATGAGGTCGGTCGAAATAATGCATTATTTCGAGCCGAAATGTATTCCATTACCTATGATCTTTTTCTAGCGCATTTGTAATGGACAAAAAAAAACGACTGCTCTCACGAACGCAATGAGCTATTGTCAACTTCGTTTTTCTACGCCCCTACCCCTCTTACCCAAAACGATTTTCGTCTTCGTTTTGTTGGTTTTTGTCTATGCCTATTCTTTTTGTATGTATAGTGCCAAGTGTTTTAATACAAATGCATAATTGCATATGTATGTGTGTGATGACTTTCGTTTTCGTTTTGTTTACCCGCGGCACGCGTCACTTGTAATAATTTCTTGGTTTAGTGCACGCAAATTGTCAAGTGAGTTGAAATAATATAATAAAACAACAATATATATATCATTTAAATAATTGGCGTGTTGTATTGTGCCGTCTTATAAGTTGTTATTGTAAATACATGTACAAACATACAAACATTGCAATTTGGTTGCTTATTTTGCCGGTTGTTATATTTATTGTACTTGCGCATGCAGAAAAAACCCATGCATATGTAAATACATACATACATATGTATGTAATTATATGCAACTAAAATATAAAGGACTTGCAATCAAACCTATTTGTACGTTATCAAATATAAATTAAAAAAGTGTGTTTTGGGGTTAAAACTATTTAATCAATATGCCAAACATAGGGTTAGTAATCGAAACTTGAGGCGACTTGTTGTAGGGTTGAGTGATGTTTTAGTCGATGGACTTAGTGGTTTTCTGGTAGCATGTCGTGAAAATGACATGATGACGTCATTTTGGAAGCTGTTGACTGGGCATGCCGGAAAACAATAGACAGCAAGGTAATGAAAGTGCAAACTTAAGCTTAGCGACCGATTCGGACTGTTATAAGTTCACCAGCTCGAAGTTGTGTCGTGCACTACTAAAAATTTTAGTTGATTCTGTATCGATGTTCCTGGCTCTGTAGATGTTTAGTTAACCGTGGAAGTGGTTTCGGACAGTGGCACCGGGAAGCTATATACATCTGGCATTCAGAACTATGTTCAAACAACCGGACATTTTTAAACAATACCAAAATCTTGAACTGGATGTTGGCATTGACGGCCTGCCTCTTTTTAAAGTTCTCGCGTTGGACTTTGGCATATTGGACACTCCAATGTTGAACATAGTGAGTGTTTATGATAGGAACATTGTGGAAGAAAACCCGTTAATAATGTATTTTATATGATTTTGTTAACGGTTGAAAGATAGAGTTGTGGTATAAAGATAGGAATGACCGACTCTAAATAAAATGCAGTCTTTTATGTGATGCCCGAAATTTTTATATGTGGCTTAAGGTCATTCATCCTTCATGGTTTGTGCATAGGTTGCGAATAGGGCATTTTATGGCATACTCCAAAGGAGGCATAAAATATCTGATGGTGACTACACGTCAGAAAATATGTTGATCATACAAACTATTTTCTTTCAAATGAAATGATTTTGGAGAAACTAGGTGTTGGTATGATTGTTTCCATTGATGCATGCATCTATAGACTTAGGGTTGCCAAAAATGTTGAGACTCATATACAATAATTCATAAGGACTGCAAATTCACTAATGAACATAAGCTTGAATAAATAGACGCGCTTTATTGCGTTTTTTCTTGTGGTTCCACGGAAACCCGAGTCTTGAGGAATTAAGTATGTGGGCCATTTCGTTTTTATTTTATACACTTCCTATTCTCCTTAAGACTTAGTCCCGAGTTATTATTATAATTTACTTTGTTGCACACTGGTTAGACTTCTTCTAACAAATCTGATTATAATACGAATATTGTACTATCAAACATTTTTGAATATTTTTAGCGTTTGCTCTTAAATATGGCCGCACATGTTTCTTTTAATGTTCATAATTTATTACATATTTGTGAGTCTGTGCGATGGGTTTGTTCGGACTTAACTGCATATAAATTTGAAATTTTATGCAAAAGTCAAAAACAATAGGTGTCCATTAATATTCCGAGAAATTTATAATAAATTTATATGTCAAAAAGTGAAGTTTTAAATGTGGCCAACATTCTTAAGGATAAAGGGCAATAATGGTGGGTGTGTGAAAATTCCTCTTTCAACGATACCACCCAATAATTATTGTGCATCCTCCTTGTAATCCGCCACATCGTTAAATACACTGAAATTGCTAATGAAAGTTTGCTTATTGTCGACGCTTTGAGGACCCTCAGCCATTTTACATTGGCCTATCAACTCCAAACAATAGGTCTAGTTCAACGACAAACAAATGCTGTGGATTGTACCTCTTGTATAGTTATAGTACATTTGTTTGCCAATGATAATTTGTCTTCTTCCTTATTACTCATATAGTTTTTTTTTTTTTGGTTTTTGTATGTTAAAGCGTTTCCGGCCGCTTTCGGTTCGGAAGAAGTAAAAATATAGACCTTGCAGCTGGAAGAAGACTGCAACGAATAAAGCACACTTTCGATGGAAAGCGCCAGATGGAAATATTATAATCTTAAAAAATCACATGCGATGACCTGCCTCTAACCTCAATAATTTCCATAACAACAATGGAGATCTTAAAGGTTGATAGCTGGTCCAAACAAGAAGTTATGTAAGTACCAATGTTTTAAATGAAATAAATTTATTTAACGATTTTTATATTATCTAAACAGGTGGTTCTTCAGCATATTAAAGGAAACATTGCGAAAATTTTGATAGCGTAATTGGAAATGCATAATTCGATTTAAATTTTGACGGCCTGAATGGGAGGGCGTTTAAACGTTTAAAGCGTTAAACGATGCTCTTATGGTTGCATAAATCATCTTTTTTTTTTCAATCACAAAAATTAATAATGTTAAATTTACGATGCTATCAAAACGAGGATGCACTGACAAAACGTACGCGGCATATTGAAACTGCTTCCGTGTGGAAGGTCGACTAGCTAAACAAAAATTTGATAATAAGCAAAAACTGAAAATAAAAATAATGAAGAAAATACAACGAACAAAATGATGTAATGACTATATGGAGTTTATGACATTTTTCATTTTTATTATCTTTTTGTAATTATAAATTTTGTTTAGAGTCTTAAATAATTTAAATTTATCATTTTTATATTGAAGTCAAAATATTACTAATTAGTCTTAGTTTTAATAAATAAATGTAAAAATGAAGTTGAAAATAAACTTACTAAGCTATATTTTGTGTTTTGTAATCATTTTTATTATATTTTTGGGAAGTGCTTTTTATGTGGGTGTGTTCGGTTTTGTCTGTATGTCGCGCTTCCTCCTAGCGTTTTAATCGTTGTACGTTTTTCGGCTAATTTCTGCTTACAATATTTAAAATGCTACCGTTTATGGACCCGATGACTTCTTCATTATTTCGTTAATTCATAAACGATGCGCGTGCCTGCGGCTTTCTTGAAGTTGTTTTTTTGATGCTGGTTTTTAATATATATTTTGTGTATAAAGGCGATCGTCTCTCTTTTGAGAGAGATACCGTTACATTTTGTGTATGCGCGAGAACGATTTTGTATACGTTCATTTTTTTTGTATATACAAATAAGTATTTTCTTATGTTATGGTTTTTATTTTTCTGTAAATCTCTGTTTAAAACAGCAACCACGAAATATACAAACAAATTTTTTTTTAAATAAAAAAGAAATTATACTTGAATCAAGAATAAAATTCGAGAATCCAAAATACTTGATTCATGTGCATTCGAACTTATTTTTAGCACGGCTTTTTTCTATCAGTGTGGAAGCAAGAATTTAATTTGCGTATCTTACGCAAAAATAATTTGCCAGTAAGAAGGGATAATAAAGGCTCCGACGGAGCGGGTAGAGGTGACAGCACAACTTTTCCTGATGCGCAACACATGCCGGCTGCTTCATTCCGAAATTTCAATGCCTGACAATATTGAAATACTTTATCCATTCCACCAATAGCAATTTTTGAATGCGCTGAATAGTTAATATCTAGTGCATATTCAAAGGCAAGCCGGACGAATGATGCACGTGTTAATCAGCGGCTGATCCGTTGCCTTTGTCGATCTAGTACTCGTACTGTAGCTATGTTTCGTTCTCGTGCCGCTCTTTTTCTCGTAATATTCTGTTGCAGACGTTCGTCACGCTGTTCTTGAGATTCTTGTGCACGACTTTCTGCAGTCCTGATCCTTTGAGCTGCATTTCTTGTTTCGATTTGTTCTGGTAATTGCTGGGCTCTTTCAACACGTTTGCGTCGTGACCCATAGCTGCTCGCGTTGTTGAGGTTAGATTTTATGGTAGCTCCTCTGCGTATTGCTGGCATTTTAAAAATGTACGATTTTAAATAGTAAAAAAAAACTGTTTTGATTCAGAAGCTAATATTTTTTGTTTTTTAACAAAATTTTTATACTTTGATACCAAAGGTATCATAGTATATTGGGTTTGTGCAATGTCCTTCATGGTGTCCGTCCGTCTGTCCGTCCGTCCGTCTGTCTGTATGAACGCAACTTTTTTCGACACCCTTAAAGCTAGAGCCTTGCAACTTTGCAAATATCTTGGTACATGTCTTCGTCAGACAAAGTGTTAAATCTGGGGCTCTACGACCTCAGGGGGCCTGGGAAATCGATAACAAGTCGATACACCTCGAAGTGCAAATCGATAAAACACATATATATCCCACATTTTAGCAGCTTGAGTCACCAAATTTGATGGCAAGATAGCTGGTGACATTCCTCAAAAAATTACATCAAAAGTTTGGATGCCACGCCCACCTATTCCGCCCCCAGCCCCTCTCCGATTATAAACAAAATTGCCTGTATCTTCTACAGTTTTGAAGCTATAGCCACCAAAATTGACATGAAGGTAGATGCTGACATCTGACAAAGTTATGCATCAAAACATTGGATGCCACGCCCCAAAACAACGGAACATGCCCCACCGTCCTAAAAGAAAACCGAAATGCACGTATCTTTGCCAGTTTTTAAGCTAGAGTCACCAAATTTGGTATGAACATTGGTAGTGACATCCGTTACAGATCTGCATCAATGTTTTGGATGCCACGCCCACTTATACCGCCCACCTCTATATCTTTCTCAGTTTTTGGGCTAGAGTCACCAAATTTGGTATGAACATTGGTTGTGACATCCGTAACAGATCTGAATCAATGTTTTCGATGCCACGCCCACTTATACCGCCCACCTCTATATCTTTGTCGGTTTTTGCGCTAGAGTCTCCAAACTTGGTAGGGGGATAGAAAGTGCCATCCGCCACAGATAAATGTCATGCCTCCCCTTTCTGCCTGATTTTTATACCCATATCATATATTACTATTTGCACTCAGAATCCTTAACACAGCTATGTAAACTGGTATCAAAGTATATCGCAGTCGGTTGCGTCCGACTGCAACGTTTTTACTTGTTTTTATTTATTTGAGTTGTTGGCGAAGCAACGCGCTCCGGATAACTAAATAATTTCATTTATACGTTGAATAGAATTATTTTTCCTACTGAATTTTAAATGTAGCCTACTAAGATTTTGAAAAACACAGCTCTAGGTCTGGCTCAACTCTAACATGGCTGTTTAAAGGGTTTTTCCGGCAATTATTCGAATGTTTCTCGCCGTAAAAACCATCCTTGAACTCCAACGAACATTTAAAAAAAAGAATTATCGAAATCGGTTCAGCCGTTCACACGTGATGCCATGACAACGCGAAACGGGTTTCATTTTTATATATATAGATAGATAGATATATAGATTTCCTTTAATTTTAATTTCATTGTTCATACAATTTTGATTGATGATTGATTCTGGAAAATTCCAAGTTAATACAATGTTTGGTTCTACATAATTAGTTTGAAAATTCTTACTTGTTTTAGTGTATGCATTCTGTTTTTGTTTGTTTAACAATTCCTATTATACAATTATTAATTATTTGTTTTTTTGTAATTGTGCCATATACTTTATTATTATTTATAAAATATTTTTCTTGAATGTTTTCTGTTTAAATATTATCTTCTCATCTGGGTAAGGTATTATTTCGAAAATAGGTGTTTTACTAATTGTTTGTGGAATATGTAATATTATGTAAATTTCTTTCGTATCAGTTTTTAAACAAGTTGATGTTTTAATATTAAGAATTTTTCTGGTGTAACATGCAATAAGTAATCGTGTTTGAGTAATTTAGGGTTGAAAATTCCTAATCTTGTTAGTTGCATTCCCATTTCTATGTCTTCTATATATTCGGTCAAATGTTCTAAATTGAAAATTAGTAAATCGAATTTCTTGTGTTTTTCTTCTTTTGTTTTAAATGTATTCATGGTCTCAATTGCTTTGTTAATTGTTTCTATTATTTTGTTTAATTCATTGACTTGAACGCTATTTTCTGCTAAGTTACTTATTTTTTGTTCTAGTTCGTCTCTGTCATCTGTATCTAATGTTCCGAATAAGTATTTGTATGTTTTGCCTTCTAAGTTTATTAGTCCTCTCTTTTGTCTTTTAATAATTGTCATCCCGTTCATTTCCCTGTTTAGTTTTAGATCAGATAATTTATTTTAGTTGAATTTTCGTAATCTTTTGCTTGTATTAATAAGTTATTGTAGACCTTTTCTATTTTTGTTAAATTTACAGTATTCAAAATTTGTTGGTATATCCATTGTTCCTGTTTTAAATATGAGGTAGCCGTTGATTGCTTTTATATGGTTTATTTCGATACTTTGTCCGTTAATTGTTACTGTTAGCAATGTTATTAATATTAGAATTCCCTTCATTAACTGGTTCCCTGTAATTAATGTATTTACTTGTATTAGTTTTCTTTTTCTTTTTAAACTTTGATTTGTAATGGGTGACTTTTCTACCTCTATTTGTTTCTTCAAAATGTTTTTCATCTAATTGTTTCAAAGTACCTGTTTTTTTTGAATGGGTTAGTTGTTTTTGATTTTACTAATGGTTACGCCATAAATCTTGTATCTATTTCATACTCCTCTCGTGTCTTGTTAAGTTTTTAAATTTGTCTCTTTTTATTTTCTTGTGTGTCATAGTTAGGTGTTCCTGCGTATAAGAATATGTCGGTTGGTGTTCTGTTAGTTGTCTTGTGTTTTGTTTTATGATTATCTATATATATAAAATAGTTTGTCCTAACTGACTGACTGACTGACTGATTGTTGAGAGGCCCACAGCCTAAACGATAAGAGCTAGAAGGCTGAAATTTTCACATAATATTCCATTCAGGTTGAAAGTGAGCACTAAGAAAGGATTTTGAATTTGGACCACTCCTTCGAGTACCTCCTGAACACTTAAGTCCTTTTTTTCTCAACTTTTGTACTAGAGCTATGCTTTAAAATTATTCAATTATTACAAAACTTGGTCAGGACATGGAGGCGTGTAAAAAAATTATGGATGCAAAATTTGAACCCGATCCGACAACTCCTTGGGGCACCTCCCATACACTTATGTTATGGAGCGTGCTTATCTATATATATAAAATAGTTTGTCCTAACTGATTGTTGAGAGACCCACAGCCTAAACGAAAAGAGCTAGAAGGCTGAAATTTTCACCAAATATTCCAATCAGGTTAAAAGTGAGCACTAAGAAAGGATTTTGAATTTGGACCACTCCTTCGAGTACCTCCTAAGCACTTAAGTCCTTTTTTTTCCCAACTTTTGTACTAGAGCTATGCTTTAAAATTAACCAATTCTTACAAAACTTGGGGACGACATGGAGGCGTGTAAAAAAATTATGGATGCAAAATTTGGACCCGATCCGACAACTCCTTGGGGCACCTCCCATACACTTATGTTATGGAGCGTGCTTATCTTATATATAAAATAGTTTGTCCTAACTGATTGTTGAGAGACCCACAGCCTAAACGAAAAGAGGTAGAAGGCAGAAATTTTCACCAAATATTTCAATCAGGTTGAAAGTGAGCACTAAGAAAGGATTTTGAATTTGGACCACTCCTTCAAGTACCTCCTTAACACTTAAGTCCTTTTTTTCTCAACTTTTGTACTAGAGCTATGCTTTAAAATAATCAATTATTACGAAACTTGGTCAGGACATGGAGGCGAGTAAAAAAATTATGGATGCA
This sequence comes from Scaptomyza pallida, assembly GCA_018152965.1. Lineage (NCBI taxonomy): Eukaryota > Metazoa > Arthropoda > Insecta > Diptera > Drosophilidae > Scaptomyza > Scaptomyza pallida. The sequence goes on from JAECXP010000196.1 coordinate 2,044,762, forward strand.
AAATTTGAACCCGATCCGACAACTCCTTGGGGCACCTCCCATACACTTATATTATGGATATATATAAAAGAGTTTGTCCTGACTGATTGTTGAGAGACCCACAGCCTAAACGAAAAGAGGTAGAAGGCAGAAATTTTCACCAAATATTCCATTCAGGTTGTAAGTGAGCACTAAGAAAGGATTTTGAATTTGGACCACTCCTTCAAGTACCTCCTTAACACTTAAGTCCTTTTTTTCTCAACTTTTGTACTAGAGCTATGCTTTAAAATTAATTAATTGTTACGAAACTTGGTCAGGACATGGAGGCGTGTAAAAAAATTATGGATGCAAAATTTGGACCCGATCCGACAACTCCTTGGGGCACCTCCCATACACTTATGTTATGGAGCGTGCTTATCTATATATATCAAATAGTTTGTCCTAACTGATTGTTGAGAGACCCACAGCCTAAACGAAAAGAGCTAGAAGGCAGAAATTTTCACCAAATATTCCAATCAGGTTGAAAGTGAGCACTAAGAAAGGATTTTGAATTTGGACCACTCCTTCAAGTACCTCCTTAACACTTAAGTCCTTTTTTTCTCAACTTTTGTACTAGAGCTATGCTTTTAAATAATCAATTATTACGAAACTTGGTCAGGACATGGAGGCGAGTAAAATAATTATGGATGCAAAATTTGAACCCGATCCGACAACTCCTTGGGGCACCTCCCATACACTTATGTTATGGAGCGTGCTAATCTATATACATATATCAAATAGTTTGTCCTAACTGATTGTTGAGAGACCCACAGCCTAAACGAAAAGAGCTAGAAGGCAGAAATTTTCACCAAATATTCCAATCAGGTTGAAAGTGAGCACTAAGAAAGGATTTTGAATTTGGACCACTCCTTCAAGTACCTCCTAAGCACTTAAGTCCTTTTTTTTCCCAACTTTTGTACTAGAGCTATGCTTTAAAATTAATCAATTCTTACAAAACTTGGTCACGACATGGAGGCGTGTAAAAAAATTATGGATGCAAAATTTGAACCCGATCCGACAACTCCTTGGGGCACCTCCCATACACTTATATTATGGATATATATAAAATAGTTTGTCCTAACTGATTGTTGAGAGACCCACAGCCTAAACGAAAAGAGGTAGAAGGCAGAAATTTTCACCAAATATTTCAATCAGGTTGAAAGTGAGCACTAAGAAAGGATTTTGAATTTGGACCACTCCTTCAAGTACCTCCTTAACACTTAAGTCCTTTTTTTCTCAACTTTTGTACTAGAGCTATGCTTTAAAATAATCAATTATTACGAAACTTGGTCACTACATGGAGGCGAGTAAAAAAATTATGGATGCAAAATTTGAACCCGATCCGACAACTCCTTGGGGCACCTCCCATACACTTATGTTATGGAGCGTGCTTATCTATATATATAAAATAGTTTGTCCTAACTGATTGTTGAGAGACCCACAGCCTAAACGAAAAGAGGTAGAAGGCAGAAATTTTCACCAAATATTCCAATCAGGTTAAAAGTGAGCACTAAGAAAGGATTTTGAATTTGGACCACTCCTTCAAGTACCTCCTTAACACTTAAGTCCTTTTTTTCTCAACTTTTGTACTAGAGCTATGCTTTAAAATAATCAATTATTACGAAACTTGGTCACTACATGGAGGCGAGTAAAAAAATTATGGATGCAAAATTTGAACCCGATCCGACAACTCCTTGGGGCACCTCCCATACACTTATATTATGGATATATATAAAAGAGTTTGTCCTGACTGATTGTTGAGAGACCCACAGCCTAAACGAAAAGAGGTAGAAGGCAGAAATTTTCACCAAATATTCCATTCAGGTTGTAAGTGAGCACTAAGAAAGGATTTTGAATTTGGACCACTCCTTCAAGTACCTCCTTAACACTTAAGTCCTTTTTTTCTCAACTTTTGTACTAGAGCTATGCTTTAAAATTAATTAATTGTTACGAAACTTGGTCAGGACATGGAGGCGTGTAAAAAAATTATGGATGCAAAATTTGGACCCGATCCGACAACTCCTTGGGGCACCTCCCATACACTTATGTTATGGAGCGTGCTTATCTATATATATAAAATAGTTTGTCCTGACTGATTGTTGAGAGACCCACAGCCTAAACGAAAAGAGCTAGAAGGCTGAAATTTTCACCAAATATTCCAATCAGGTTGAAAGTGGGCACTAAGAAAGGATTTTGAATTTGGACCACTCCTTCGAGTACCTCCTAAGCACTTAAGTCCTTTTTTTCCCAACTTTTGTACTAGAGCTATGCTTTAAAATTAATCAATTCTTCAAAACTTGGTCACGACATGGAGGCGAGTAAAAAAAATTATGGATGCAAAATTTGGACCCGATCCGACAACTCCTTGGGGCACCTCCCATACACTTATGTTATGGAGCGTGCTTATCTATGTATATAGAACAAGTTTGGTGAAAGGTATAGAAATTTCGGATTTTAGAAGGTGGACGGTATCAGTGGGGGCGTGGCGTTTTGATGCATAGTTTTGTTAGACTTCAGCATCTACCTTCCCATCAAATTTTGTGAGTATAGCTTTAAAACTGTGGGAAATACAGTCATTTTCGATTATAACTGAAGGGGGGGCTGGGGCGGAAGAGGTGGGCGTGGCATCCAAATTTTTTATGTAGTTTTTTAAGGAATGCCATCGGCTATCTTGCCCCTTAATTTGGTGACTATAGCTTCTAAAATGTGGGACATATATATGTTTGATCGATTTGCACATCGAGGGGTATCGATTTGTTATCGATTTCTCAGGCCCCTGAGGTCGCAGAGCCAAATTTAACACTTTTTCTGACGAAGGTATTGACCAAGATGTTCGCAAAGTTGCAAAGCTCTAGCTTTAAGGGTGTTGAAAAAAGTTGCGCTCAAGCGGACGGGCGGACGGACGGACGGACAGACACCTTGACGGACATTGCATAAGCCCAATAGAATATGATACCTTTGGTATCAAAGTAAAATGACGAGTCTGATTCTTAACCTCAATAGTAGCGTGAAAAAGAGAATATTAAATATTTTGCTAATATGTTGTTAAACATTAACTAATTTATTTTATATATATTAAAATTTTGAAAAACTATTGGCGCAGCGAAGCAAGCGGGTCACTTACTAGTCTATATATATAAAATAGTTTGTCCTAACTGACTGACTGATTGTTGAGAGGCCCACAGCCTAAACGATAAGAGCTAGAAGGCTGAAATTTTCACACAAATTCTTTTAAGAAAGGATTTTTAATTTGGACAACTCCTTCGAGTACCTCCTGAACACCTAAGTCCTTTTTTTTCTCAACTTTTGTACTAGAGCTATGCTTTTAAATTAATTAATTATTACGAAACTTGGTCAGGACAAGCTGTGAGTTTCAACGTTTTGTTTTTTTGTTATTTCTTATTTGTTTTTTATAACGAGCCATTTGCGCGAAAATAATTAATCTTGAACATCTTTGTATAGTGGTTGATTTGCTTACTTGCTGCTTATGTAACTCAGACGTAACGTCGTACCACACAAACATTGTTGATATACATTTTCGACCAATTAAGCAAAGCACATATGTAAGTTTGTATGTATTTGTAACGTATGGGGGTTTTGGGTATAAAAAGGCGGTCAGAAGGGGTAGGCGCGACATTCAAATTTGTGATGCATATCTGTGGCGGATGGTACCTTCTATCTCCTAATCAAGTTTGGAGAGTCTAGCGCAAAAACTGAGAAAGATATTTTGGTGGGCGGTATAAGTGGGCGTGGCATCCAATATTGCACATTTGTTACGGATGTCACTAACAATGTTTCCAAGTTTGGTGACTCTAGCGCAAAATCTGGGAAAGATATAGAAATTTCAGATTTTACGAGTTGGGTGGAAAAGGTGGGCGTGGCGTATAAAACTTTGATGTAGATCGGTTACGGATGTCGCTAACAATGTTCATACCAAATTTGAAGAGCCTAGGTCGAAAACTGAGAGAGATATAGCGGTGGGCGGTATAAGTTGGCGTGGCATCCAAAATTTGTATGCACACCAGTTACGGATGTCACTACCCATATTTATACCGAATTTGGTGAATCTAGCTTAAAAACTGGCGAAGATACATGCCTTCCGGTTTTAGGGCGGTGGGGCATGTCCCGTTGTTTGGGAGCGTGGAATCCAAAGTTTTCATGCATATCTGTGTCAAATGTCAGCATCCACCTTCATGTCAATTTTGGTGCCTATAGCTTGAAAACTGTAGAAGATACAGGCATTTTTGTTTATAATTGGAGCGGGACTGGGGGCGGAATAGGTGGCCGTGGCATCCGTGGCTGGGGGCGGAAGAGGTGGGCGTGGCATCCAAACTTTTGATGCAATTTTTTGAGGAATGTCACCAGCTATCTTGCCATCAAATTTGGTGACTCTATCTACTAAAATGTGGGATATATATGTGTTTCATCGATTTGCACTTTGAGGTTTCGATTTGTTATCGATTTCCCAGGCCCCTGAGGTCGTAGAGCCAAATTTAACACTTTTTCTGACGAAGGTATGTACCAAAATATTTGCAAAGTTGCAAAGCTCTAGCTTCAAGCGTGTTGAAAAAAGTTGCGTTCAAACGGACGGACGGGCGGACGGACGGACAGACACCTTGACGGGCATTGCATAAACCCAATATAATATGATACCTTTGGTATCAAAGTATAAAGACGCGTCTGATTCTCAACCTCAATGGTGGCGTGAAAAAGAGAATATTTAATACTTTGCTAATATGTTGTTAAACATTAACTAATTTATTTATTTTATATGTATTGCTAAAATTTTGTTAAAACTATCGGCGTAGCGAAGCAAGCGGGGCACTTACTAGTATGTGTATAAAATAATTTAAAATTTTTTTCGTTTATTTTCTATGTTTGAGTCTCTGTTAATGATTCGAAGTTTTTCATTGATTGTTTTGTGAAATCCTTCTACGTCTGCAATACCGTTCTTACTTGTAGATATACTGATGTTTATTTTTTCTGATTTCAACCATTGTTGTAATGGTGCACATATGAATGCTGAATCTTTGTCTGCTTTAATTTCGATTGGTTTACCCATTAGGTTGAAAATTTTTAAAATAGCACGTTTAGTTTCTAACCAATCTCTGGTGTTAACTTCTACTAATGTTGCAAATTTGGAATATATATCAATACATGATAAAAACTGTTTGTTGTCTACTATGTAAAATTCCATTACGTATTTTTCTCTGATAAAATTTGATTCTGGAGTTAATTCGAAACTTCATTTTGTGTTTCTATGTTCTGTTTTTGAAATGTTACATATTTGACACTCATTTATAATATTTTGAATTATATTTTGATAATCTGGGTAATAATAATTTTTTTAAACCAATTTATTGTCTTTTCTATTCCTGGGTGTAATAATTCGTTATGATTTGTTAATATTATCTCTTTGAACTCGGCATATGTTTGTAAGTCTTGTAATTTTAAATTACTCTTCATTGCTTTTATTTTGGTTTCAGGTTTGATTATTTCTATGTAGGCGTTTTGAAAAATTGGGAAATCCTTGTCTTTGTGAAAATATAAGACACTGTTTTTTGTACATAAATATTCTTTTATAATTTTTTTTGCTTTTTCAATAGTCATTTGTGTGTATGTGATTTTTATATTTTTCTTATGAAAGTAATTGGTTACTTCTGTCTTATTGTCCGAACCTTTGATAAATTCAATTTGCCTATTGTAATAGTTTAATGGTCTTTCTGTAATCTGAATACAATTTTGATTGTCTTCTTGGGCACTATGTATAGTTGCACAAGTTGTCTCGTTCGACTCTTCTCCTAATAGATTTTCGTCAAGTTGTATACGCGATAATGCATCTGCTACGTGATTTTCTTTACCTGGTACATACTTGATTGTGTAATCAAATTCATTTAACTTTATTTTCCAGGGTTGGAGTTTCATATTGGGTTATTTTATATTGTTTAATCATACTAATGGCTTACGATCACTTAAAATTTCAAATTGTCTGCCATATAAATAAGTTCTAAATGTTTTTGTTGCTCAAAGTATTGCTAATAGTTCCTTTTCCATTGCTGAGTAATTTTCCTCATGTTTGTTTAGTGTTCTACTAGCGAAACACACTGGTTTATGATTTTGTGTTAATACTGCTCCTAATGCTACATTGCTAGCATCTGTTGTAAGACAAAATGGTTTATTATAATCTGGATGGGTAAGGATTGGGTCTGAAGTTACAAGTAGTTTTAACTTTTCAAAAGCTGGAATATATGATTCCTCTTTTATGTCTATTTTTGCTCCCATTTTTAGTTTTAATGTCATAGGCTTAACAACGTTTGCGAAATTTGGAATAAATTTTCTATAAAATCCACATAAACCTAAAAATCGTTTAATTTGTATCGGAGTCTTAGGTATCGGGTAATTTCTAACTGCAATAATTTTATTCGGATTGGCTTTTATCCCTTCAGTAGTAACAATATGTCCTAGGAATTCTGTTTCCATTTTTAGAAATTCACACTTGTCTAATTGCAATTTTAAGTTGGCTTCCCTTAATCTTGTGAATACCTTATTTAGTGATAAAATATGTTCTTCCAATGAAGTGGAGTAAATAATAATATCATCTAGATAGACCAAACAACCTTTGTAGATTAAATCTTCCAATAAGTTGTTCATGCAACGTTGAAAAGTAGCTGGTGCATTTTTTAGACCAAACGGCATACGAGTATATTCGTAATGCCCATGTTTAGTGGAAAACGCTGTCTTAGGTATTGATTTTGGATCCATTTGGATTTGGTGATAGCCTTTTGCTAGATCGAGAGTTGTGAAGTATTGGCATCGGCCAAGCTTATCTAAAATTTCATCCATTATTGAAATAGGAAATTTATCATTCACTGTAGCTTCGTTTAAGTATCTGTAGTCTATTACTACTCTATATTTTTTCTTACCAGAGGCATCCATCTTTTTTGGAATTACCAAAACTGGCGAATTGTACGGGGAATAAGATTTTCTTATAATTCCCTGCTCTAACATTTCTTTGACTTGTTTGTCAATTTCTTCGTGCTGACTATGCGACACTGCATACGGTCTTTTGTAAATAGCATCTTCATGCCTTGTTATTATCGACTGTTTTATGGTACTAGTGAAAGTCAAATTGTCGCCTTCGTGGTACTGAATATCTCGAAATTTATGTAATATCTTTGTAACTGCATTTTTCTCTTCCTCATTGAGATAATCTAACCGAAATTCGTTGGATTCTCTTAATTCTTTTTCTATTGCAAATGCTAAATGCAAATCTCTTTCAGAAAGTGGATCTAAACATTCTGGTTCCATTTCTTCTTCTAAATTAATGTTGGTATCGTATTTAAATACGAACCTATATTCTCCTAAAATTACTGCTCCTTCTTCATAATCAAGTTTAGCTTTGCAAGCTTCCATATAGTTTGTGTGAACGTTTAAATGATCTTTATCGATTTTAAAGTCTAAAAAGTTTTTATTCATAATATTAATAGAAGAACCTGTATCTAGTACGCATCTAAGTGGTTTATCATTCATAATGATGATTATGAATGGGTTTTTGTTCTTCATTTTTCCGAGGCTTGTGCTTGAAAATTTTCGGATGTGTTCATTTTTGACACACCGCTGTTACTCTCTCTTTGCCTCTTTTGAGGTTGGTTGTTGAAAGGGGGTGCTTGTGCATTAGAGTTTCTATTTTGTGAATAGTTCATGGGGTTCTGTTGTCTACCTTGTTGGAGTTTGTAATGAAATTCGTTTAATTTATGTCTGTCTTCCTGTTGGGTGTACTGTCTGTTAGTCTGGTTGTAGTTGTTATTTTGATTTCGATAAGGGTTGTTATTGTAATTGGTTTGGTAGTTATGGCTATGTGATGCTTGGTTAGTGGGGTTATGTGTTGGATTTTGGCTAAAATTTTCTTGATACTTTCTACCATGATAGTGTTTTGTTAAATTATTATATTTATTATCTTTGGGTTTTTCAACCACACTATTTTCATATAAACCTTCCCTTTGAGCTGTTACTTTTAACATATGGCTAGTTGTTATATCATACCTAGCTAAAATCATGAAAATTCTATCTGGTATTTTTCTTTTTATGACATCTTTAATTGTGTTGTTCATAGCATTTGTGTAGACAATTGTGTTGTTTACATTATTATCTAATGTTAGCTTATTTGTTATTACATATGATTTGTGTTCTAGCTCTTCTATGAACATACGGAGATTTCCTTGATAGCTGGTGTTGTATAGTTGTCGTAGTAGTTCCTCCACTGGAGTCTGGGTGGTATATTCCTCGATGATTGCTCGCTTCAACTCGCCCCAATTATTGGCCTGTGATAGTTGCGAGATCCTTTGGGCTTCTCCGATGACTTGCAGTTCTATAGCACCGTATAGAGTACTTTGTTGCCTTTGGTTTGTAGTAGGGTATAATTGTAATATGAATTCTATCCTCCTGATGAAGGTGCTTAGCTCCTGTTTATTTCCTGAGAACTGGGGCACTTGTCGGATTTGTGACAATGCCTGGTTTAGCTCTGCGTCACTTAGTACGACTGCCATGTTGATATATTTTTTTTGTTGCTTTGTTGTTGATTATGTTGCTTTGTTGTTTTATTTTTGTTGCTTAAATTATTTAAACACCATTAAATGTGTTTGCTGCACGTTAAATTCTTTTGCGGATTAGTTTTTTATAAAGTATAGCAAGTTAATTTGTTTGTACTTATTTTTTCTCTCAGTATCGCAATTTAATTTATTGGCACTTGTTTTTCACTAATCCTACCGGCTGCGCCAATGAAATTGTTTGTTGTGTGAGAACTTAAAAAAAAACTATTGGTATAGTTTTATTTTATTATAACAATTTTATTTGAAAAATAGAAGTCTAAGTCTAATTACAATTTTAAAGTAATATTAAATTGAACACGATGTTCATTGACGAAGACCAATCCTAAAACTGATTTCTTAAATTTTCTGTCGTGCAAAGCAAACCTCGGTTTGAGTCTAAGAGTTGAGTCTTTTTTAGAGAATATGCTTACGATTGCAATCCCACGCTTGTGGTTGAGTGAGAGTCACTCAATTCAATTATTTACATCAGAATCACGAATACCGAAATATGCTTATGTTAACGATCTCACGCTTGTGGCGTGATTTTAGAGTTATGTTTATGTCTAGTGCGTTTGTGGCATTACGCATGATTTACAAATGTTCTTAGGTTCTAGTTTTATGTCTGGCCCGTTTCCTGTGTTAGGATTTAGTGTGTAATATGATCAGGGTGCGTGCTTATGCGTAAGGGTGCGATCTTATGTGAAACATACTTGAGGTATCAATATGTGTGCATATTAGATATCTCACTCGCCCACACTTAAAAATTTGCACCACGTTAAACTGTTCCTATTTTAGGATACAAGGCGGGTTGTTCTTGTTCGACATTTGGTAATTCTAATTGGTCATTAATTATTTCCTGTTCTTTAGGTTTACTATATTTTACAATAAGTGTTTTGGGTAGGCTTTTGAACTTATAGATTAAGTACAATAGTATGCTTAATATCGTAATTGTTAATAATGTAAAGGTTATTATTTGAAATGTATTATAATATTTTGTGTGTTGCAATATTAATTCTTTAGTTTGAATATATGATAATGGTTCAAGTTTAGTTACGTTATTGCTGACATAAATGTTTTGTGTGAAATCTAATCTTGAATTGATTATTTAAATTTCATTTATTTGCAGTTCACAATTATAAATTTTTATAATATTATTTCCTTTAATTTTAATTTCATTGTTCATACAATTTTGATTGATGATTGATTCTGGAAAATTCCAAGTTAATACAATGTTTGGTTCTACATAATTAGTTTGAAAATTCTTACTTGTTTTAGTGTATGCATTCTGTTTTTGTTTGTTTAACAATTCCTATTATACAATTATTAATTATTTGTTTTTTTGTAATTGTGCCATATACTTTATTATTATTTATAAAATATTTTTCTTGAATGTTTTCTGTTTAAATATTATCTTCTCATCTGGGTAAGGTATTATTTCGAAAATAGGTGTTTTACTAATTGTTTGTGGAATATGTGATATTATGTAAATTTCTTTCGTATCAGTTTTTAAACAAGTTGATGTTTTAATATTAAGAATTTTTCTGGTGTAACATGCAATAAGTAATCGTGTTTGAGTAATTTAGGGTTGAAAATTCCTAATCTTGTTAGTTGCATTCCCATTTCTATGTCTTCTATATATTCGGTCAAATGTTCTAAATTGAAAATTAGTAAATCGAATTTCTTGTGTTTTTCTTCTTTTGTTTTAAATGTATTCATGGTCTCAATTGCTTTGTTAATTGTTTCTATTATTTTGTTTAATTCATTGACTTGAACGCTATTTTCTGCTAAGTTACTTATTTTTTTGTTCTAGTTCGTCTCTGTCATCTGTGTCTAATGTTCCGAATAAGTATTTGTATGTTTTGCCTTCTAAGTTTATTAGTCCTCTCTTTTGTCTTTTAATAATTGTTATCCCGTTCATTTCCCTGTTTAGTTTTTCAATCAGATAATTTATTTTAGTTGAATTTTCGTAATCTTTTGCTTGTATTAATAAGTTATTGTAGACCTTTTCTATTTTTCAGGGACCGTAACGGTTATAATTTTTATTGTAAAAATTGAAAAATAAAAATTATTTTATTATTTTTATTAAAAAATTATTTTAATTATTAAATTTAATTTTTATAATAAAAATAGAAAATAATTATTATTTTATGATTTTTATATTCAAATTAAATCATAATTTTTATTTGTGATTTTTATTTTAAAAATTGAAAATAAAATTATTTGTTGAGTTTTATAATAAAAATCAAAAATAAAACTCAAAGTGTCTAAGCAGACTATTGTGTATATATATAAGTTAGGGTTTGGTGGAAGCCACTACCTTAACAAATTAAGATTCATTTCCATATCTTATAAGATCCTGCGGGAGTTATCCGTGAATGAAAGACAAAAGTTTAAGTTTGGTTGGTTTAAGTTGTTTATTCAATGGAAGAATAGTTTGGTTCTGCTTCTGGATGGTTGTCGGTCTCGAACGAGTCTGATTTAGGCTAGCGAACGCTGGCCGCTTGAAGGGTATAGCCGTCGCTCCAATTGCATCGTCAGCATATTCGACGCAACGACGACGTTGCGTTGTCTAAGCATTGACCGTTGCCGGGTGTTGCGACACATCCGCTGCAACTTTGTCGCGGAGAATTGCTGACGACTTGGTTTCGGGCAACGACGACGTTGCGTTGTCTAGGCATTGACCGTTGCCGGGTGTTGCGCACATCCGCTGCAACTTTGTCGCGGAGAATTGCTGACGACTTGGTTTCGGGTGACAACATTGTTGTTGTGCCCAAAACGCTTGGTCTGCAGTTGTGTTTGTGGAATGTGGAAGATTGTTCATGGCATGAAGTGTCGCGATCGCTGTGCGGAGGTCGATGGTGTTAACTCCTCCCTCCTTCAAGATCTGCGTCTCGCAGATTATTAGGCTTTTGGTGTTGCTGTTTCTTCCAAATGCCGGGCCACGTCGAAGTTTTTGGGATGCCCTTGGTTGATGTTAGCTTTCTCCAGATGTAATACAACAATGTCATGATAACTAAAGCCAATGTTGCCTCCAGGGAAAAAGAGAATACAATTCCAGCAGACATGGTTGATAGTTTCTTCAAGTTCTCCAGGTTTAGATTGTGGACGTATTCCAGCGATAACTCGTATCCTGCGGCAGTTACCTTGGTTAGTACAGCCGGCATAGCCATCAATTGGGTTGTCGTGTAACTGCTGTAGTTCCTGTCCTTTACGGTAATCGTCTCGTTATCGTATTGTACTATAAAAGAACCCGTCAAGAAATGTTCCTTCGAAGCGGTTCTTATAGTCCCGTTAAAATTGGACAAGAAGATCGTCCCATCGTCGACCAGTTTGATTACTTCCCTGTTGTCCTTAAGTATTTGCAGGAAGCATGACCTCCTTTCAATAGTCCTGGAATACAAGTGTTTTCCTCCAACCGCTGTAAGTTCCTTTCCTGGCAAACAGTTGTGTTGCCTATTGACAGGCAATTTCCCAGAACGGCGAATGTCTCCTGATGATCTGTAGCCAGCTTTTGAAAATCCAGCACAACCTGTCTTCCGTCGATGGTTGTAGGGAAAAGAAGTATAAGTTGGTACCTCCTTTCCAGGACCTTGGGCATAGCCAAGATGTACAACAAGAATGTTCCATTTGTTAAAATGGATGGACGAGAAAACTCCACGGCTTCGATCGAATTCTGGTATGGGAGACTCTCTGTTTCCGACAATATTGCTGCAATCTCTCCGTGATCCAGCAAATTAGTGTTGACGACTCCGGATTTTGCCAGTTGGCAAGCTCTTGAAATCTCGTGAATTTGATTTCCAAGGATGATGGCCTTTTGCATTATGGTCGTGGAAATGTGAACGTCTTCGTCCACTGCATTTACTTTTCCTATGACGTTGTTAAGCCGTTGGAAAGACTCTTGGGTTGATTCGAAAAGCCGTGTGTTTATTTTAATTTGTTGATTGTTGTTCTTGACAAGATTTTCTTGTGACGTCAAAATTGTGGTCCAGTCCGATGCATCTGGTGATCCTGCGATCCATTTCCAAGCTGATCCTAGCCAGTTGATGGCGCGTTTTGTTTTCCTTGGTGCCTGAGTCATGCGGGCGAGGCCTTCGCTTGCCTCCTCCAAGTAGTGGGTCGTAAGTGCCCTGAAACGAGGGTCGTTGACCAAGTTTGCCTCCTCCCTTACGTCGTCGATGATGCCTCGAATTCTCTCCAGGTCAATGACGTGAGCCAACTTGAAAAGCCCATTTACTCTCCAAACATAGCCTTGTTGTAGAGGAATGACAGGTGAGTTGTACTCGTAGATATGTAACGCGTTGGCAACATTGATGAGAATCATGCTTTTGGAAAGTGTTAGACATAAGTGTGTATTACAATAATAGGTTTGTGTATTTTAAACTTAATTAAATAATAATTTTATGTGTTTGGTGTGATTACAGCTAAGTTTTTGTGTTCAATTTGTATGGAAAAATTTGTTGTTTTTTGTTTTTTCGTGTGTTTTGATGAGAATCATGCTTTTGGAAAGTGTTGGACATAAGTGTGCATTACAGTAATAGGTTTGTGTATTTTAAACTTAATTAAATAATAATTTTACGTGTTTGGTGTGATTACAGCTAAGTTTTTGTGTTTAATTTGTATGGAAAAATTTTTTTTTTTTTTGTTTTAATGTTTTGTACATTTTTGTAATATTTTTCCTTTTAATAATTTTTTTATAAATGCAAGCGAAACGTCTTCGAATTAATCATATTCTTACAAGTTTCATTCCCATAGTACTTCTTCGTTTCTTTGTGTTTAATCAAATATTTTCCTAGCTCCTAAGGTCTGCTTTATGGGTAATTAGGAATAGGTTTAAAAATAAAAAAAAACATTTTGCAACATTCACAAGTGGAAAGTTGGAGGCGTATTGTGCTTGACATCCTTAGGAAATAATATTTCTCTAAGAGCTGCATGCGTACCTCTTTGGGACCCCTATGCGCCCTACGATGTTCTTTTTCAATAACATCGCAGATTTCATTTGCGTCAGATAATTCTATAACCAATCTGTGTGTTATGCGAATTTTATACAATTTAAAATTCTCGAAACACTGCGTTTGGATAAACTGCAAATACGTTTCTGGGATCTTAATGCCATTAATGATCGAAGGTTTTAAATACTTCTGTAAAGAAGTGTTCAAACTTGATAGCATTTGGCTGTTTATGGGTATTAGAATAAAAAAAACAAAAGACCTCTTCCATTGTCTGAGACTATCATTTTTGGTGCTTTGAAATAGTGTAAAACTTCCACCAATTTCTCACGCAAGTGTACTAAAAAAATTCAATTAAAATCAATTTTTTTAAAAAAATTGACCCACGAGTTTATGTGTGATTTTAACACAACCCGTGGCTGCTTGGACAAAAAAGGGGGTTGGTAACGGGGTGCTTCCGGCAGCTATCCGCCGGTGTCTACAAGAACTGTAACTTTTAGTCCGGTGTCTGTGTCATACTCTAAGTATGGTACACTGGAGAGGCGTTTGTCATAAAATTTGCATCTCCCTCATTCCTGCAACCCTGTTCTTCAATAGTTACGTCTTGAGCTCCCTCGTGAGTTGGGTTTACCAACTCGACAACTCCATTATCGTAACTGCCCTCGTATACGACTCCCTGTTCTATACCCTCTGGCTGATCACCCTGGTTGGATGACACAGTTGTAGTCATGTGATAAAGTCTTTGGGCTTTTTTAAATGGGTTTAAAGAGTTAGCAGAGGCGTTTGAGTATCTCTTACCACCCTCATCTTCTTGGCGAATGTTTGGTTGTGATTGATATGATTGACCAGATCCATTAGGCTCCATTTTGATAGCCGGTCGAGGGCCCTGAAATCTTTGATAAGATTGTTGAGTTCTAGGTGAACCTCCACTTTGGAACGGGACCATCTGAGTTCTAATAGGTTGCTGATAGTTATTTGCAAACCTAGGGTTATTAGTTGGGCGATATGGTTGTGGTGACTCGGTATAAGTTGAGTTATTGAAATTTCCCCTATACGTGACATTTTGCAATTCTAGACAAAAGGCGTATGCTTCGGGCAAGGTCTTTGGACTGCGGATCACCAAAAGTTTAGAGGCGTCACCGTCGAGTCCTCTTATGAAAACATCCAATGCTTTATCTCTATAAGTTTCGATTAAAGCAGCTGTAACATTAGGTGGGTGATTTCCTGCCTTTAACTTGTTCATAATCAAAGAGAAATGGTTGCCAACTTCCATGTAATACTCTTCTAATGTTTTACTTCCCTGATTTAATTGGCTTAATTGATACTCTAAAGTCCGTACATCGCGTTTGTCTGCGTAGTGAAGTGCCAAAATTCTTTTAATTTCTGGCCAGTCATCATCCTGTACGGAGTAAGAGCAGAGTGCTGCATCCGCAACACCCCTTATCTTCTGCCTGATATGCAACACTATGGATCTATACAGAGGCTTATCTCTGACGATTTCATAATCGTTCAAAATAGATTGAGCCCTGCCAATCCATGAAACATATTTTTCGGGTTTTCCCTCAAACGTTTGTAATTCCTTAACGCAATCAGGCAATGTTGAAGTTTCCTTCAACTCATACTCGTTGCGTGGACGCGTCAAAGGTAAAGGTTGGGTCACTACAGGGTTTCGGCTTTCATGTTCTGACTCTAAAGTGGTCAATCTACCACTGACCTTCTTAACGTCATCTTTAATTGACATCACCTGGTTTAACAAGGCTTTCAGTGACTCATCGAATTTTCCTAAAGTTTCCTTAATTTCCTCCATAATGAACTGATATAAAGGTAGGTCACTCTTTGAAAAACTTTTTGAAGGTGAATAAAATTTTTTGTATTTTTATTCTTTTAGGCTGACACGAAAAAAATTTTTTAAATTGCTTTTATCTTGTTTAAAGAAACGAAAAACTCTCGGGATAGAAAGATTGTCAAGAAATTAGAAAACGTTTCACTCACCCGTTATAGTGTGTTTGTTGTTGTTTATGGTTGTAACTTATGATGTAATAAAATTCTTGTAGCTTATGGTGTATTGGTGTCGTGTGTTTTTACTTCTCAATGATTCTGTTTAAAAAAGGAATACGTTTAATAGTGTTTGACTGAGGTGTATAAAAAAATAAGCCAGCGAAAATTCGTGATTGTTGCGTGCGATTGCGTGTGTTCGAAAAATTTTTTATTTTTTTTTTTTTTTATTTTTTATTTTTTTATATTTTTTGTAAGTTTTATAGAATTTTTCCCTAATAGGCATTGGGCGCGATGGTCCGTAGTTATCCTTTTTGGCGTTTCGCCTACTAAGGTACGGTTGCCACACAGTCCACTAGGCGGCTTTTTTGAGTGCATTCCACACCACTTAGCGTATCTAGCAGACTACCACACACCTTTTTTTAAATTGACAAAACTTTTATGCCCGCAAATGTCGCACTTCTGTTTGTATCATTTGCCGTCGGCAAGTTTGTCGAATTTTTTATTTTATTTTATTTTGATTTCGAACTTTTTGCACCCGCAATATTAGTCGCACTACTGTTTGACTATTTTGCCGTCGGTGGGTTGTCGAATCTTTTTACTTTATTTTATTTTGATTTCGAACTTTTTGCACCCGCAATATTAGTCGCACTACTGTTTGACTATACTGCCGCCGGTGGGTTGTCGAATCTTTTTATTTTGTTTCACTTAGATTTCGATCTTTTTGCACCCGCAATATTAGTTTTATTGCCGTCGGTGGGTTGTCGAATCTTTTTATATTCTTTCATTATTTTTTCTTTTTATTTTGTTATACTTTTTTTTCTTCGAACACACTCACGCAACACGACACATCACTTTTTTTCACTTTTTTACATGATTTCTTTCTGGTTCAGCTCTCCGCGAGAGGATCCGCTCGGGCGCCAGTTAGGGTTTGGTGGAAGCCACTACCTTAACAAATTAAGATTCATTTCCATATCTTATAAGATCCTGCGGGAGTTATCCGTGAATGAAAGACAAAAGTTTAAGTTTGGTTGGTTTAAGTTGTTTATTCAATGGAAGAATAGTTTGGTTCTGCTTCTGGATGGTTGTCGGTCTCGAACGAGTCTGCTTTAGGCTAGCGAACGCTGGCCGCTTGAAGGGTATAGCCGTCGCTCCAATTGCATCGTCAGCATATTTGACGCAACGACGACGTTGCGTTGTCTAAGCATTGACCGTTGCCGGGTGTTGCGCACATCCGCTGCAACTTTGTCGCGGAGATTGCTGACGACTTGGTTTCGGGCAACGACGACGTTGCGTTGTCTAAGCATTGACCGTTGCCGGGTGTTGCGCACATCCGCTGCAACTTTGTCGCGGAGAATTGCTGACGACTTGGTTTCGGGTGACAACATTGTTGTTGTGCCCAAAACGCTTGGTCTGCAGTTGTGTTTGTGGAATGTGGAAGATTGTTCATGGCATGAAGTGTCGCGATCGCTGTGCGGAGGTCGATGGTGTTAACTTATATGTATGTCTGTACATGCGTTTGTACATACATATTATACATACATATGTAGGTATTGATGAGCAGATTATATATATATGCCCAAATATTGTCTAGCCCTCTCCGTTCAAAAGTTATTTGAATTTGAGTTAGTCTGCTTAGACACTTTGAGTTTTATTTTTGATTTTTATTATAAAACTCAACAAATAAGTTTTATTTTCAATTTTTAAAATAAAATCACAAATAAAATTATGATTTAATTTGAATATAAAAATCATAAAATAATAATTATTTTCTATTTTTATTATAAAATTAAATTTAATAATTAAATTTACTTTAAAAATTAAAAATTGGAAATAAAAGTTTATCGTGTTTCCGAGTATGCCGTACAAAATAACATACTTGTGTGTTTCCCTCATCGGGGCTTTATGGTCTTCATTTTTTCAATTCATAATTATTATTTGCGGTTGCTATTTTTGTTAAATTTACAGTATTCAAAATTTGTTGGTATTTCCAGTGTTCCTGTTTTAAATATGAGGTAGCCGTTGATTGCTTTTATATGGTTTATTTCGATACTTTGTCCGTTAATTGTTACTGTTAGCAATGTTATTAATATTAGAATTCCCTTCATTAACTGGTTAACTGTAATTAATGTATTTACTTGTATTAGTTTTCTTTTTCTTCTTAAACTTTGATTTGAAATGGGTGACTTTTCTACCTCTATTTGTTTCTTCAAAATGTTTTTCATCTAATTGTTTCAAAGTACCTGTTTTTTTTGAATGGGTTAGTTGTTTTTGATTTTACTAATGGTGACGCCATAAATCTTGTATCTATTTCATACTCCTCTCGTGTCTTGTTAAGTTTTTAAATTTGTCTCTTTTTATTTTCTTGTGTGTCATAGTTAGGTGTTCCTGCGTATAAGAATATGTCGGTTGGTGTTCTGTTGTCTTGTGTTTTGTTTTATGATTATATGTGTATAAAATAATTTCGAATTTTTTTCGTTTATTTTCTATGTTTGAGTCACTGTTAATGATTCGAAGTTTTTCATTGATTGTTTTGTGAAATCCTTCTACGTCTGCAATACCGTTCTTACTTGTAGATATACTGATGTTTATTTTTTCTGATTTCAACCATTGTTGTAATGCTGCACATATGAATGCTGAATCTTTGTCTGCTTTAATTTCGATTGGTTTACCCATTAAGTTGAAAATTTTTAAAATAGCACGTTTAGTTTCTAACCAATCTCTGCTGTTAACTTCTACTAATGTTGCAAATTTGGAATATATATCAATACACGATAAAAACTGTTTGTTGTCTACTATGTAAAATTCCATTACGTATTTTTCTCTGATAAAATTTGATTCTGAAGTTAATTCGAAACTTCATTTTGTGTTTCTATGTTCTGTTTTTGAAATGTTACATATTTGACACTCATTTATAATATTTTGAATTATATTTTGATAATCTGGGTAATAATAATTTTTTTTAAACCAATTTATTGTCTTTTCTATTCCTGGGTGTAATAATTCGTTATGATTTGTTAATATTATCTCTTTGAACTCGGCATATGTTTGTAAGTCTTGTAATTTTAAATTACTCTTCATTGCTTTTATTTTGGTTTCAGGTTTGATTATTTCTATGTAGGCGTTTTGAAAAATTGGGAAATCCTTGTCTTTGTGAAAATATAAGACACTGTTTTTTGTACATAAATATTCTTTTATAATTTTTTTTGCTTTTTCAATAGTCATTTGTGTGTATGTGATTTTTATATTTTTCTTATGAAAGTAATTGGTTACTTCTGTCTTATTGTCCGAACCTTTGATAAATTCAATTTGCCTATTGTAATAGTTTAATGGTCTTTCTGTAATCTGAATACAATTTTGATTGTCTTCTTGGGCACTATGTATAGTTGCACAAGTTGTCTCGTTCGACTCTTCTCCTAATAGATTTTCGTCAAGTTGTATACGCGATAATGCATCTGCTACGTGATTTTCTTTACCTGGTACATACTTGATTGTGTAATCAAATTCATTTAACTTTATTTTCCAGGGTTGGAGTTTCATATTGGGTTATTTTATATTGTTTAATCATACTAATGGCTTACGATCACTTAAAATTTCAAATTGTCTGCCATATAAATAAGTTCTAAATGTTTTTGTTGCTCAAAGTATTGCTAATAGTTCCTTTTCTATTGCTGAGTAATTTTCCTCATGTTTGTTTAGTGTTCTACTAGCGAAACACACTGGTTTATGATTTTGTGTTAATACTGCTCCTAATGCTACATTGCTAGCATCTGTTGTAAGACAAAATGGTTTATTATAATCTGGATGGGTAAGGATTGGGTCTGAAGTTACAAGTTGTTTTAACTTTTCAAAAGCTGGAATATATGATTCCTCTTTTATGTCTATTTTTGCTCCCATTTTTAGTTTTAATGTCATAGGCTTAACAACGTTTGCGAAATTTGGAATAAATTTTCTATAAAATCCACATAAACCTAAAAATTGTTTAATTTGTATCGGAGTCTTAGGTATCGGGTAATTTCTAACTGCAATAATTTTATTCGGATTGGCTTTTATCCCTTCAGTAGTAACAATATGTCCTAGGAATTCTGTTTCCATTTTTAGAAATTCACACTTGTCTAATTGCAATTTTAAGTTGGCTTCCCTTAATCTTGTGAATACCTTATTTAGTGATAAAATATGTTCTTCCAATGAAGTGGAGTAAATAATAATATCATCTAGATAGACCAAACAACCTTTGTAGATTAAATCTTCCAATAAGTTGTTCATGCAACGTTGAAAAGTTGCTGGTGCATTTTTTAGACCAAACGGCATACGAGTATATTCGTAATGCCCATGTTTAGTGGAAAACGCTGTCTTAGGTATTGATTTTGGATCCATTTGGATTTGGTGATAGCCTTTTGCTAGATCGAGAGTTGTGAAGTATTGGCATCGGCCAAGCTTATCTAAAATTTCATCCATTATTGAAATAGGAAATTTATCATTCACTGTAGCTTCGTTTAAGTATCTGTAGTCTATTACTACTCTATATTTTTTCTTACCAGAGGCATCCATCTTTTTTGGAATTACCAAAACTGGCGAATTGTACGGGGAATAAGATTTTCTTATAATTCCCTGCTCTAACATTTCTTTGACTTGTTTGTCAATTTCTTCGTGCTGACTATGCGACACTGCATACGGTCTTTTGTAAATAGCATCTTCATGCCTTGTTATTATCGACTGTTTTATGGTACTAGTGAAAGTCAAATTGTCGCCTTCGTGGTACTGAATATCTCGAAATTTCTTTCTCTTTCAGAAAGTGGATCTAAACATTCTGGTTCCATTTCTTCTTCTAAATTTATGTTGGTATCGTATTTAAATACGA
Organism: Scaptomyza pallida; assembly: GCA_018152965.1. Lineage (NCBI taxonomy): Eukaryota > Metazoa > Arthropoda > Insecta > Diptera > Drosophilidae > Scaptomyza > Scaptomyza pallida. Next base: position 2,065,170 of record JAECXP010000196.1, read on the forward strand.
ACCTATATTCTCCTAAAATTACTGCTCCTTCTTCATAATCAAGTTTAGCTTTGCAAGCTTCCATATAGTTTGTGTGAACGTTTAAATGATCTTTATCGATTTTAAAGTCTAAAAAGTTTTTATTCATAATATTAATAGAAGAACCTGTATCTAGTACGCATCTAAGTGGTTTATCATTCATAATGATGATTATGAATGGGTTTTTGTTCTTCATTTTTCCGAGGCTTGTGCTTGAAAATTTTCGGATGTGTTCATTTTTGACACACCGCTGTTACTCTCTCTTTGCCTCTTTTGAGGTTGGTTGTTGAAACGGGGTGCTTGTGCATTAGACTTTCTATTTTGTGAATAGTTCATGGGGTTCTGTTGTCTACCTTGTTGGAGTTTGTAATGAAATTCGTTTAATTTATGTCTGTCTTCCTGTTGGGTGTACTGTCTGTTGGTCTGGTTGTAGTTGTTATTTTGATTTCGATAAGGGTTGTTATTGTAATTGGTTTGGTAGTTATGGCTATGTGATGCTTGGTTAGTGGGGTTATGTGTTGGATTTTGGCTAAAATTTTCTTGATACTTTCTACCATGATAGTGTTTTGTTGAATTATTATATTTATTATCTTTGGGTTTTTCAACCACACTATTTTCATATAAACCTTCCCTTTGAGCTGTTACTTTTAACATATGGCTAGTTGTTATATCATACCTAGCTAAAATCATGAAAATTCTATCTGGTATTTTTCTTTTTATGACATCTTTAATTGTGTTGTTCATAGCATTTGTGTAGACAATTGTGTTGTTTACATTATTATCTAATGTTAGCTTATTTGTTATTACATATGATTTGTGTTCTAGCTCTTCTATGAACATACGGAGATTTCCTTGATAGCTGGTGTTGTATAGTTGTCGTAGTAGTTCCTCCACTGGAGTCTGGGTGGTATATTCCTCGATGATTGCTCGCTTCAACTCGCCCCAATTATTGGCCTGTGATAGTTGCGAGATCCTTTGGGCTTCTCCGATGACTTGCAGTTCTATAGCACCGTATAGAGTACTTTGTTGCCTTTGGTTTGTAGTAGGGTATAATTGTAATATGAATTCTATCCTCCTGATGAAGGTGCTTAGCTCCTGTTTATTTCCTGAGAACTGGGGCACTTGTCGGATTTGTGACAATGCCTGGTTTAGCTCTGCGTCACTTAGTACGACTGCCATGTTGATATATTTTTTTGTTGCTTTGTTGTTGATTATGTTGCTTTGTTGTTTTATTTTTGTTGCTTAAATTATTTAAACACCATTAAATGTGTTTGCTGCACGTTAAATTCTTTTGCGGATTAGTTTTTTATAAAGTATAGCAAGTTAATTTGTTTGTACTTATTTTTTCTCTAAGTATCGCAATTTAATTTATTGGCACTTGTTTTTCACTAATCCTACCGGCTGCGCCAATGAAATTGTTTGTTGTGTGAGAACTTAAAAAAAAACTATTGGTATAGTTTTATTTTATTATAACAATTATATTTGAGAAATAGAAGTCTAAGTCTAATTACAATTTTAGAGTAATATTAAATTGAACACGATGTTCATTGACGAAGACCAATTCTAAAACTGATTTCTTAAATTTACTGTCGTGCAAAGCAAACCTCGGTTTGAGTCTAAGAGTTGAGTCTTTTTTAGAGAATATGCTTACGAGTGCAATCCCACGCTTGTGGTTGAGTGAGAGTCACTCAATTCAATTATTTACATCAGAATTACGAATACCGAAATATGCTTATGTTAACGATCTCACGCTTGTGGCGTGATTTTAGAGTTATTTTTATGTCTAGTGCGTTTGTGGCATTACGCATGATTTACAAATGTTCTTAGGTTCTAGTTTTATGTCTGGCCCGTTTCCTGTGTTAGGATTTAGGGTGTAATATGATCAGGGTGCGTGCTTATGTGTAAGGGTGCGATCTTATGTGAAACATACTTGAGGTATCAATATGTGTGCATATTAGATATCTCACTATATATATATATTAAATTGGCAAGCGAGCGGTCGTGCTCGTGCATTGGAGTTTGAAACGTTAATGACTCGGTGCTGTGACCTCTTGTCAATACAACTGAATATTAAAAACTGAACGCTGCAGTCGCAGCTGCAGACGCTTGAGTCTAGGCAGATTGCAATAGAGAAAAGACCATAAGAAGATGATTATGATAAAAGAGCCTGCAAGACGTGCGACGTTCAAGCGCTCTCTTGCTACGCAGAGCAAATTAAATGTGTTAAACAAGTTATATGCTAGTCTATGTTCAGCTGCACTATTTTGGGAGCTGGCCCGAACATCCTCCCCCCGTTGAAAGCTTAGGGTTGCTTTCAACATCATCCTTTACTGGCAGCAAGCAAAGTTTGTTGACAGCTCTTCGGGTGCGTCCAGCAGCTGTTTGAAGAATGGCGACTCTAGCAACACCGTCTGCGCCGGTGATAACCTCAAAGACCCTGGCAAGGGGCCATTTGAGCGGTGGTGTGTTCTCATCCTTAAGGAGAACAACGTCGTTGGGTTGCAGATTTGGTTTTTCGGAGCGCCACCTTGACTTCTCTTGAAGAAGCGATAAATATTCCTCGCGCCATCTGGTCCAAAAGTTCTGCTGCAAATAGGCCACCTTTTGCCAGCGATCAAGCCGGTCGAAGTTAAGTTTGGACAAGTCAGGTTCGACGAACGATGATATTGGGGCGCCAATCATAAAGTGAGCTGGTGTGAGAACATCTAAGTCGGCTGGGTTTTCTGAAAGAGGAAATAATGGGCGAAAATTAATTATAGCAGCAACGTTGCAGATGAGCGTTCGGAGATCATCATATTCTAACGTCGTGGACCCAAGAGATCGGCGCAGATGATGTTTTGATGTCTTAACGGCAGCCTCCCATAGACTTCAAAATGTGGTGATCGAGGTGGTATAAAACGCCAGTCAATGTGGTCGTCCAAACAAAATTGATGAACTGCAACTTGATGTTCATCGCTAAGTACAATCCTTTTGAAATCAGGAAGCTCATTTCGAGCTCCAACAAAATTGGTTGCGTTGTCAGTCCATATGCATGCAGGTCGTCCACGAGTACAAATAAAACGCCGAAGACACGCTAGAAATGCCGGTGTCGACAAGTCCTTGACAAGCTCAAGATGAACTGCCTTTGTTGCAAAACATATGAAAACGCTGATATAGCATTTGATGGGAGGCCGCTTGCGGACTTCAGATTTGTACATGAAGGGTCCACAATAGTCTATTCCAGTTACTAAAAATGCTCGGGTACCGCATACACGCTCCTTTGGAAGATCAGCCATGATATGTTCAATGGTGCGCGGCTTGGCTCGCACGCACCAAATACATTTTTAAACAACTTTGGCAATGGTTTTCCTGCCCCAATGGGCCAATAGCTAAGCCGAATGAGCCTTAAGAGAGCTTGAGGTCCCGCTTGCAAATTGTGCTCATGATAGTGGCGAATTATGGAAGTTGTGATTAGGTGCTGCTTAGGCACAATAATTGGGTGTTTGGCTTCAAAATCCAATGACGCATTTCTTAAACGGCCTCCAACACGAAGAAGTCCAACGCTGTCTAAAAATGGAGAAAGTGTAGAGAGTCTACTTGATGGCTTAAATCCCATTTTAGCTTGCAGTATTTTAATCTCTGCTCCCAGGCAACTTTGCTGAACTACTCTCAGAAGCAGTTCAGTCCCACGGCGCAAATCAAGTACGCTAATTACAGGCGATTTGATACTATGTATAAACTCAGCAATATAGCCAAAAATACGCTGCATTTTTGAAAATGAATTTACGAATTTAAAATTGTCGATGCTGTATACGGGGCTTGTTGCAGTAGTCAAAACATTTTTTCTTAATTCCGGTAACTGTGCTGGTCCCCGAGGCGAGGATGGCCAATCGTCCTTTGATAGGCAGAGATAAGCTGGCCCGAATTTCCAAATCTTCAGGTTGATCAACTCGACTGGAAAAGATCCTCGAGATAGTACATCTGCAGGGTAGAGGCCAGTGGGCACATATCGCCACTATATTCCATTTGTGAGCTCCTGAATAATAGAAATTCTGTTAGCAACAAATACATTAAAATTAGCAGGGTGGCCCTTGATCCAAGCTAGTGTGACAGTAGAGTCGCTCCAGCAGAAATATGAATTTGCTTATTTTATTTCAGCTACTTCATTTATAAGTTGAGCAAGTAAGGCGGCAGCACAAAGTTCCAGTTTGGGAATAGTTACAGTTTTGACCGGGGCTACGCGAGACTTGGAACAAAGCAAGTGGGCCTGTTTGCCCTTGCTGGTGTTAGAGACTGCGTAGAGACATGCTCCATATGCTCTGAACACACAGAAACCATGAATTTCAACCATATCCTTTGGAGTTATAGCAAGGCGAGGAAATTCAATTTGATGCATGCTGCTGAATTGTTCCATGAATGTTATCCAAGCATTGTTCAATGCTAACGGCAAGCTCTCATCCCAGTCTAGCTGCTCCTTCCAAAGTTGTTGCATAAAGATCTTTGCCTTGCAAATAACCGGCCCTATTAAACCGGACCATAGAGGCGAGCAATTGTGGACAACACTGTGCGTTTGCTAGGCCTTGCAGAACATTGACTGCTAAACGAAAATAACAGGCTATTAACGACAGGATTCCAGGCAAGTCACAATGTTTTTGTGACGTCTGTGCCATCTGTGAACTTAACAAATGTTTCCTTGTCTTCACTAGGGACTTGAATAAGAAGAGCAGGACTGTTAGAGCACCATTTCCTAATTTTAAAATTGCCCTTTTGAAGAAGCCCTGAAACTTGCCGCATTATTTCCTTCACCTCATTGTCAGAATTTCCACCCGTTAGAAGATAGTCAACGTAAAAATCTTGAAGAGTAACCTTTGACCCAATGGGATACGCCAACATTTCATCATTAGCTAACTGATGCATAGCACGAATTGCTAAAAACGAGGCTGGCTTTGTGCCATATGCAACAGTGTCTAATTTATACACCTTTATCTCGTCTTTGGGCGAGTCCCTCCACAGAATGCATTGCAAAAATGAGTCAGGCTGCTGCATTTGCACACATCTGTACATTTTGCATATATCTCCAGTTAGTACAACAGCAAAGGTGCGAAAACGAGGCAATGTTGTAAACAACTTAGGTTGAATTGTGGGTCCGGACATCAGAATATTATTAAGCGGCAGACCAGAGGAGGTGCGGGCAGAGCCATCGAAAACAACACGAAGTTTTGTGGTGGTCTTATCTTCGCGAATCACGCAGTAGTGTTGCAAGAAATATTTGCATTGATTGAAATTCCTTTGTTCAACAACTGACATATGTTGCAACTCTTTGCACTCCTTTATAAAATCTGAGTACTGAGCCTTGAGCTGAGGTTTACGCTCAAGCTTATGCTCTATATTGAGAAACCGTTTGTAAGCTTGCTTGTATGAATCTCCAAGTAGATCTATACCTTTATTGAGGGGAAGACGAACGCAATATATGCCGTTGGGCAAACGAACAAAACTTGATTTAAACTGATGCTTACAGTCTAAATCCTTAACAGTAGTTTCGCTATTAGAATTGAACGAGTTTTCTAATTCCCAAAATCGGCGTATTAGTGGGTCTAACTTACATTCAGCAGTCTGATCTGTCACGGCATGATTTTGTGTTGCAATTAAAGACGAATTGTGAACTTGATTATTGCCGCCAGTGACGACCCATCCCAATCGGGTTTTTTGAAGAAGCGGAAGGCCTGACAACAATTTGATTTGCCCAGCGCATAGCAAGTCAAAGAATAAGCTAGCTCCAATTAGTAGGTCAATTTTCTGAGACTTATAAAACGATGGGTCGGCGAGACGAATGTTTGGTGGTATTTTCCAGTTGGAAATATCAAACGAAAACGCAGGGTGATTTTCCGTTATATTTTGCAACCGAATAGTCGGATGTAAGAGATTGCAAAAACATGTTGACAGTGGCTCCTTCAGTAGAAAATGACGAATTTCCAATTCCAGAAATTGTTGCGCACACCTTTGTGCGCTTCAACTGTAAATGCTGAGCAAAGCGGGAAGTGACAATGTGTATTTGAGATCCTGAGTCTAAAAGCGCTCGACATGGAAGGTCTACACCTGTCTGGCTCTTTACTGTGATTACTGCAGTGGCTAGGAGCACAATGTTCAACCGGAGTTTCTGGGCAGAAATGGTGGCCGTGGTAGATTAGGCGAGAAGACTACTCGCTTCAGGTGAAATTTGTTCCGATGATTGACGAGCTGGAGCCTTTGATTGGTGTTGGTTATTACCAAGGTGCAATAACGTGTGGTGTTTCGCTCCGCAGGTTCGACAGTTACCAGAACTACACGCCTTTTTTAAACAATTAAAACAAACTCCTAACTTTTTTACCTGTCGCAAACGAATAGATGGAGATAAATTTCCAAGCCGAGAGCAATTATATATAGTGTGACTTGAGCTGCCACAAAATGCACAGTCAGGAATGCTATATGTATTAGTAGCAACTTGGGTATGTTTGGGATTGTATGTCTTTTTTAATTTTCCAACCTGATTGGTGAGACTACTCATTGCCTGTTAGATGTTCTTCATTGTTTGACAACGTCCTTCCAGAAACGACGAAAATAGCTCCCACGTTAGCACAACATCTGAAGATGCCTGCTCTTCCCACTTAGCCCTGGTTTCATTATCCAAAAACTTGAAGAGCGAGTGTACTAGGATACATCCGGCTATTTCCTCCATCGATGCCATCGTTCTAAGCGCACGCATGTGTGAGTTTAACGCGTCCGAAAGCTTTCGCAGCTCAACGACTGACCCATCCTCCACCCTTTCTTGCCTTAGAATTTCCGAAATGTGTGCCTGGGAAATTAAGCGTTTATTATTAAATCGTTTGTTTAATATTTCAAGAGCGGCATTATAGTTGGCGCTCGACATTTCGAGAGAGCGGACGGCGTCAAGTGCAGATCCATCCAAGCAAGAAATCAGGTACTGCAGCTTTTCCACTTCAGTCAGGTTATTATCCTTGTGAATAATGCTGACGAACATGGTGTGGAAATTGGCCTAATGTTGGCAACTTTATTTCAGGCATTCGCGGCTTGGACCTTGACATGATGACTGTGGGCTGATCCTCAACAGACCCAGTTGTGTTCATAGTAGAGCAGCGCGGCGGAGTCTGCAACGATCGTTTACGTAGAGCCGAGTTTACACGCACTTCAAGAGTTACTATAATTTCGTCAAAATTGACGCGCATATCACTACCAATCTCATCAAAATCAAGTTCTTCAAGAGCGCTGTGAGACTTGTCAAATGATTTATGCAACTGCTCTAATGTTCTAAGATGCACAGTTAAACCGTCGTAATCAAGGGAGGTTATTTTATTAGGTTCAAGCTGCAATTGAATTTTTAAAACGCGCTCATAGAGTGAGATTGTTTTGTGCTTATAAAAAATTGCTTTAGTTTCAGCAGCAGAGTCAGTTGTATTGTTGGTCATTTTTAAGCCGTCAACAATTACAACGAAGCAAAATTATCACTTATAATAACACGCACAAGAGAGAGCACCGATTGCAGCTGTTCAGATTTGGAGGGCAATGAACCTTTTTCGTTAGCCTTGACCGTGAAACGACCGCCGTCTAAGCACAAAACGAAAACCGATTGCGGGCGCTCAAGAGAATATGCAAGCAACAGCAAATGTTACAGCATAGGCACAAGTGCAGTGATAGAGAGATAAGTAAAAGGCAACGAACTCTTTTAGCTGGCCTTGATCTTGACACGAACGAAGTTTAGGCACAAAACGAAGACCGAATTTAGAGAACTGTGTCAAAACAGGGTGTCTTTTAATTAGTACACCTTTTTCTTTAATTAGTCTTTAACAATGTTTGATGCACAAATGATGTCCGTTTATGTATTGTATATATGTTGCTTAAATATTTAACGCGAAATAAAGTTAACAAGTCACTAAAAGAAATTCACTTCGGGGTCACCAAATGTTGAGCCTAAGAGCTTTTTCTTAAGCGCTTATACACGAAATTATTTTCATTAAAAAAAAAGAATCTGTTTAAATTATTTTGTTTCATTTATTCACGTTATAATTATTATTGTTGTATATATATATACTAGTAAGTGCCCGCTTGCTTCGCTACGCCTATAGTTTTTACAAAATTTTAGCAATACATATAAAATAAATAAATTAGTTAATGTTTAACAACATATTAGCAAAGTATTAAATATTCTCTTTTCACGCCACCATTGAGGTTGAGAATCAGACGCGTCTTTATACTTTGATACCAAAGGTATCATATTATATTGGGTTTATGCAATGCCCGTCAAGGTGTCTGTACGTCCGTCCGCCCGTCCGTCCGTTTGAACGCAACTTTTTCAACACGCTTGAAGCTAGAGCTTTGCAACTTTGCAAATATTTTGGTACATACCTTCGTTAGAAAAAGTGTTAAATTTGGATCTACGACCTCAGGGGCCTGGGAAATCGATAACAAATCGAAACCTCAAAGTGCAAATCGATGAAACACTATATATATATCTCACATTTTAGCAGCTAGAGTCACCAAATTTGTGGGCAAGATAGCCGATGACATTCCTCAAAACTGCATCGAAAGTTTGGTGCCACGCCCACCTCTTCCGCCCCCAGCCACGGATGCCACGGCCACCTATTCCGCCCCAGTCCGCTCCAATTATAAACAAAATGCCTGTATCTTCTACAGTTTTCAAGCTATAGGCACCAAAATTGACATGAAGGTGGATGCTGACATTTGACACAGATATGCATGAAAACTTTGAATTCCACGCTCCCAAACAACGGGACATGCCCCACCGCCCTAAAACCGGAAGGCATGTATCTTCGCCAGTTTTTAAGCTAGATTCACCAAATTCGGTATGAATATTGGTAGTGACATCCGTAACTGGTGTGCATACAAATTTTGGATGCCACGCCAACTTATACCGCCCACCGCTATTCTCTCGGTTTTCGACCTGGCTCTTCAATTTGGTATGAACATTGTTAGCGACATCCGTAACCGATCTACATCAAGTTTTTACGCCCGCCCACCTTTTCCCAACTCGTAAAATCTGAAATTTCTTATCTTTCCCAGATTTTGGTAGAGTCCCAAACTTGGAAACATTGTTAGTGACATCCGTAACAAATGTGCAATATTGGATGCCACGCCCACTTATACCGCCCACCAAATATCTTTTCGTTTTTGGCAAGACTCTCCAAACTTGATTAAGAGATAGAAGGGACCATCCGCCACAGATATGCATACAATTTGAATGTCGCGCCTACCCCTTCTGCCTGCCTTTTTATACCCAAACCCCCTACGTTACAATACATACAAACTTACATATGTGCTTTACTTAATTGGTCGAAATGTATATCAACAATGTTTGTGTGGTACGACGTTACGTCTGAGTTCTAAGCAGCAAGTAAGCAAATCAAACACTATACAAGATGTTCAGATTAATTATTTTCGCGCAAATGGCTCGTTATAAAAACAAATAAGAAATAACAAAAAACAAAACGTTGAAACTCCGCTTGTCCTGACCAGTTTCGTAACAATTAATTAATTTAAAAGCATAGCTCTAGTACAAGTTGAAAAAAGGACTTGGGTGTTCGGAGGTACTCGAGGGTGGTCCAATTAAAATCCTTTCTTAGTGCTCACTTTCACCTGAATGGAATATTATGTCAAATTTCGCCTTCTGCTCTTATCGTTTAGGCTGTGGGTCTCTCAACAATCGTAGTCGTCGGACAAACTATTTTTATATATAGATAAGCACGCTCCATAAATTAGTGTTGGGGGTGCCCAGTTGTCGGTTGGGTCCAAATTTTGCATCCTAACTTTTTGCCCTGTTATGTCTGACAAGTTTCGTAACAATTAATTAATTTTGAGCATAGCTCTAGTACAAGTTGAAAAAGGACTTGTGCTCGGAGGTACTAAGGTGGTCCAATTAAATCCTTTCTTGTGTACTTTCACTTGAATGGAATATTTGTCAAATTTCGAATTCTAGTTTATCGTTTGTTGTGGGCCTCTCACAATCGTGTCGTTAGGACAACTATTTTATATATATAGATTAGCTTGATACGTGCACAATGTGTGCGTGCATTAACCAATATTGCACTTGTTGTTTTAATTATGTTGTGGTACTAAACAATGAAATGCCGTACATACTGTGTATGTTGTCATATGTGTTTGACCCAACTAAAGTTAAATGTCGTTTGAAAATAATATCAAACAACAATGGCAATAGGTTTTGTGTGTTAGTTTTGTTTGATAATTAGAGTATGTAGATAAGACCACTGCGTAACATATTCTGGTGTCAAACAATTATGTTTTATTGATTTGTTTTAAATCAATGATACCAAAAAGAAGCAACAACAACACTTACTAACAACAACAACAACAATGCTACTTAATTCGAAAACAATTGTCAAGGCACAGAAGAAAGGATAACGGGACACATTACGCGGAAAAGTGGGGGGTTTTTTTTTTTTTTGTTTGAAACCTGGCGGCGTTGAAACTCGTTGTCGATGGGCGCCAGGTGTGATGGGTAAGTGATTAATGCATTAATTGAGTTGTTAATTTAATCCAATTAAATCCTTTTTGTGTCTTTCAACCTGATGGATATTGTATTGTTTTCTTTTTGGGTTTAGTTTCTTTTTTATATATATTAAATTGGCAAGCGAGCGGTCGGGCTCGTGCATTGGAGTTTGAAACGTTAATGACTCGGTGCTGTGACCTCTTGTCAATACAACTGAATATTAACAAGTAAAAACGTTGCAGTCGGACGCAACCGACTGCGATATACTTTGATACCAGTTTACATAACTGTGTTAAGGATTCTGAGTGCAAATAGTAATATATGAGGGCTTTGGGTATAAAAATCAGGCAGAAGTGGTAGGTATGACATTTATCTGTGGCGGATGGCACTTTCTATCCCCCTATCCAGTTTGGAGACTATAGCGCAAAAACCAACAAAGATATAGGGGTGGGTGTTATAAGTGGGCGTGGCATAACAAATGTATGCATTTTATGCACACCTGTTACGGATGTCACAACCAATGTTCATACCAAATTTGGTGACTCTAGCTCAAAAACTGACAAAGAAATAGAGGTGGGCGGTATAAGTGGGCGTTGCATTCAAAACATTGATGCAGATCTGTTACGGATGTCACTAACAATGTTCATAACAAATTTGAAGAGCCTAGCTCGAAAACTGAGAGAGATATAGCGGTGGGCGGTATAAGTGAACGTGGCATCCAAAATTTGTATGCACACCTGTTACGGATGTCACTACCAATGTTCATACCAAATTTGGTGACTCTAGCTTAAAAACTGGCGAAGATACATGCCTTCCGATTTTTTTTAGGGTGGTGGGCATGTTCCGTTGTTTGGGGGCGTGGCATCCAATGTTTTGATGCATAACTTTGTCAGATGTCAGCATCTACCTTCATGTCAATTTTGGTGGCTATACCTTCAAAACTGTAGAAGATACAGGCATTTTTGTTAATAATTTAAAGGGGGGTTGGGGCGGAATAGGTGGGCGTGGCATCAAAACTTTTGAAGCAATTTTTTGGGGAATGTCACCATCTATCTTGCCATAAAATCTGGTAACTTTAGCTTGAAAAATTGGCGAAGATACATACATTCCGGTTTTTATAAGGGCGGTGGGGCATTCCCCCTTGTTTGAGGGCGTGGCATCCAAAGTTTTGAATCATAACTTTGTCAGATGTCAGTATCTACCTTCATGTCAATTTTGGTGGCTATAGCTTCAAAACTGTAGAAGATACAGGCATTTTTGTTAATAATTTAAAGTTGGGTTGGGGCGGAATAGGTGGGCGTGGCATCCAAACTTTCGAAGCAATTTTTTGGGGAATGTCACCAGCTATCTTGCTCCCAAATTTGGTAACTCTAGCTGCTCAAATGTGGGAAATACTTGTGTTTTATCGATTCACACATCGAGGTGTATCGGAACCCTGAGGTCGTAGAGCCCCAAATTTAACACTTTGACGAAGACATGTACCAAGATATTTGCAAAGTTGCAAGGCTCTAGCTTTAAGGGTGTCGAAAAAAGTTGCGATCATACAGACAGACGGACAGACGGACGGACACCATGACGGACATTGCACAAACCCAATATACTATGATACCTTTGGTATCAAAGTATAAAAACTGAACGCTGCAGCCGCAGCTGCAGACGCTTGAGCCTAGGCAGATTGCAATAGAGAAAAGACGATAAGAAGATGATTATGATAAATGAGCGTGCAAGACGTGCGACGTTCAAGCGCTCTTTTGCTAAGCAGAGCAAATTAAATGTGTTAAACAAGTTATATGTTAGGCTATGTTCAGCTGCACTATTTTGGGAGCTGGCCCGAACAACCTACATATATATACATATGTACATAGTATCGCAGTTGGTTGCGACCGACCAGAATGATTTTATCTATTATATTTTATTTTTATTTTTTATAGGCACTGGAACATTTGGACGTGTTTGCCTTTGCATAGATAGGATCACTAAAAAATACTGTGCAATGAAAATTTTAAAAATTACTGATGTCATTCGACTTAAACAAATTGAGCATGTCAAAAATGAGCGAAATATATTGCAAGAGATTCTACATCCGTTTGTTATCAGCTTGTAAGTTTTTTTTTATAGTTAAATTGTATGCAATCTTAGCAGGTTTACCTTTTTATACACTTAACCCATAAAATTGATAAAAGGCTATAATAGCTTTGTGCAAAAGTCTGTAAGGGAGGCACATAAAATTGTTAAATTTGTGGTTTAATTTGGAAATATATATGATTTTGTATTTCCTGAGCCCAGCGCCAGTGTGTACATATTAATTTAATCGCTACTATCGATAAGCAGTTTAGTATTTTTTGCTACGTTGCTGAATACCTAGAACACACGCAGCAAAAAAAAAAAAACAGTTCCCGCTGCGACGATTTTGTATGGGAAATTTTTTATACTTTGATACCAAAGGTATCATAGTATATTGGGTTTGTGCAATGTCCGTCATGGTGTCTGTCCGTCTGTCTGAATGAACGCAACTTTTTTCGACACCCTTAAAGCTAGAGCCTTGCAACTTTGCAAATATCTTGGTACATGTCTTCGTCAGAAAAAGTGTTAAATCTAGGGCTCTACGACATCAGGGGGCCTGGGAAATCGATAACAAGTCGATACACCTCGAAGTGCAAATCGATAAAACACACATATATCCCACATTTTAGTAGATAGAGTCACCAAATTTGATGGCAAGATAGCTGGTGACATTCCTCAAAAAATTGCATCAAAAGTTTGGATGCCACGCCCACCTGTTCCGCCCTCAGCCCCCCTCAAATTATAAACAAAAATGCCTGTATCTTCTACAGTTTTCAAGCTATAGCCATCAAAATTAGCATAAAGGTAGATGCTAACATCTGAGGGGGGGAAAAAAAATAAAATTTTTAATTAAAGAAATATAAAATTTTTCACAGATATGCATCAAAATCTTTGGATGCCATTATCGATAAAATGTTATAAAAAAACACCCCAAACGAAAACTTTGTGTTAATAAAACAAACCACACTCCGACCAGCCTTTGCTTTCTAAAAAAATTTTTTTCCCCCCCCCCCCCAAATTTTTCCCACCCCTTTTTTTTAAAAAAAAAAAAAAAAAAAAACGAGGGGCCACGCCCCCCGCCCTAAAAAAACCGGAATGCCCGTATCTTCGCCAGTTTTAAGGCTAGAGTCACCAAATTTGATGGCAAGATAGCTGATGACATTCCCCAAAAAACTGCATCAAAAGTTTGGATGCCACGCCCACCTTTTCCGCCTCCAGCCCCCCTCCAATTATAAACAAAAATGCCTGTATCTTCTACAGTTTTCAAGCTATTGCCACCAAAATTGACATGAAGGTAGATGTTGACATCTGACAAAGTTATGCATCAAAACATTGGATGCCAAGCCCCCAAACAACGGGACATGCCCCACCGCCCTAAAAAAAACCGGAAGACATGTATATTTCTCAGTTTTTAAGCTAGAGTCACCAAATTTGGTATGAACATTGGTAGTGACATCCGTAACAGATCTGAATCAATGTTTTCGATGCCACGCCCACTTATACCGCCCACCTCTATATCTTTGTCGGTTTTTGCGCTAGAGTCTTCAAACGTGGTAGGAGGATAGAAAGTGCCATCCGCCACAGATAAATGTCATACCTACCACTTCTTCCTGATTTTTATACCCAAAGCCCTCATATATTACTATTTGCACTAGGAATCCTTAAAACAGCTATGTAAACTGGTATCAAAGTATATCGCAGTCAGTTGCGTCCGACTGCAACGTTTTTACTTGTTTTTTTATTGCTGTGCTGGATACCCACCTTTAATATCAATAAATTTTTTGGTTTTCAAAATACACACTCTTGGGATCGTTTGCTGTCAAGCCTTAGAGCTTTTCAATAACTGTCAAAATTTTTAAGTTGGTTAATATTTGAATTATATATAATTGAATATTTGAAAAGTTGCATATTTTCTTATTATGTATATATTGAGCCCTATTTGCGACAATAACGTATGCGCCAAAACGCAATTTTACAGAAGATCATTTTTTAAATTCTTATACTTTGATACCAAAGGTATCATAGTATATTGGGTTTGTGCAATGTCCGTCATGGTGTCCGTCCGTCTGTCCGTCTGTCTGAATGAACGCAACTTTTTTCGACACCCTTAAAGCTAGAGCCTTGCAACTTTGCAAATATCTTGGTACATGTCTTCGTCAGAAAAAGTGTTAAATCTAGGGCTCTACGACCTCAGGGGGCCTGGGAAATCGATAACAAGTCGATACACCTCGAAGTGAAAATCGATAAAACACATATATATCCCACATTTTAGTAGATAGAGTCACCTAATTTGATGGCAAGATAGCTGGTGACATTCCTCAAAAAATTGCATCAAAAGTTTGGATGCCACGCCCACCTGTTTCGCCCTCAGCCCCCCTCAAATTATAAACAAAAATGCCTGTATCTTCTACAGTTTTCAAGCTATAGCCATCAAAATTAGCATAAAGGTAGATGCTAACATCTGACACAGATATGCATCAAAACTTTGGATGCCACGCCCCCAAACGAGGGGCCACGCTCCACCGCCCTAAAAAAAAACCGGAATGTATGTATCTTCGCCAGTTTTAAGGCTAGAGTCACCAAATTTGATGGCAAGATAGCTGATGACATTCCCCAAAAAACTGCATCAAAAGTTTGGATGCCACGCCCACCTTTTCCGCCTCCAGCCCCCCTCCAATTATAAACAAAAATGCCTGTATCTTCTACAGTTTTCAAGCTATTGCCACCAAAATTGACATGAAGGTAGATGTTGACATCTGACAAAGTTATGCATCAAAACATTGGATGCCAAGCCCCCAAACAACGGGACATGCCCCACCGCCCTAAAAAAAACCGGAAGACATGTATATTTCTCAGTTTTTAAGCTAGAGTCACCAAATTTGGTATGAACATTGGTAGTGACATCCGTAACAGATCTGAATCAATGTTTTCGATGCCACGCCCACTTATACCGCCCACCTCTATATCTTTGTCGGTTTTTGCGCTAGAGTCTTCAAACGTGGTAGGAGGATAGAAAGTGCCATCCGCCACAGATAAATGTCATACCTACCACTTCTTCCTGATTTTTATACCCAAAGCCCTCATATATTACTATTTGCACTAGGAATCCTTAAAACAGCTATGTAAACTGGTATCAAAGTATATCGCAGTCAGTTGCGTCCGACTGCAACGTTTTTACTTGTTTTTTTATTGCTGTGCTGGATACCCACCTTTAATATCAATAAATTTTTTGGTTTTCAAAATACACACTCTTGGGATCGTTTGCTGTCAAGCCTTAGAGCTTTTCAATAACTGTCAAAATTTTTAAGTTGGTTAATATTTGAATTATATATAATTGAATATTTGAAAAGTTGCATATTTTCTTATTATGTATATATTGAGCCCTATTTGCGACAATAACGTATGCGCCAAAACGCAATTTTACAGAAGATCATTTTTTAAATTCTTATACTTTGATACCAAAGGTATCATAGTATATTGGGTTTGTGCAATGTCCGTCATGGTGTCCGTCCGTCTGTCCGTCTGTCTGAATGAACGCAACTTTTTTCGACACCCTTAAAGCTAGAGCCTTGCAACTTTGCAAATATCTTGGTACATGTCTTCGTCAGAAAAAGTGTTAAATCTAGGGCTCTACGACCTCAGGGGGCCTGGGAAATCGATAACAAGTCGATACACCTCGAAGTGAAAATCGATAAAACACATATATATCCCACATTTTAGTAGATAGAGTCACCTAATTTGATGGCAAGATAGCTGGTGACATTCCTCAAAAAATTGCATCAAAAGTTTGGATGCCACGCCCACCTGTTTCGCCCTCAGCCCCCCTCAAATTATAAACAAAAATGCCTGTATCTTCTACAGTTTTCAAGCTATAGCCATCAAAATTAGCATAAAGGTAGATGCTAACATCTGACACAGATATGCATCAAAACTTTGGATGCCACGCCCCCAAACGAGGGGCCACGCTCCACCGCCCTAAAAAAAAACCGGAATGTATGTATCTTCGCCAGTTTTAAGGCTAGAGTCACCAAATTTGATGGCAAGATAGCTGATGACATTCCCCAAAAAACTGCATCAAAAGTTTGGATGCCACGCCCACCTTTTCCGCCTCCAGCCCCCCTCCAATTATAAACAAAAATGCCTGTATCTTCTAGAGTTTTCAAGCTATTGCCACCAAAATTGACATGAAGGTAGATGTTGACATCTGACAAAGTTATGCATCAAAACATTGGATGCCACGCCCCCAAACAACGGGACATGCCCACCACCCTAAAAAAAAATCGGAAGGCATGTATCTTCGCCAGTTTTTAAGCTAGAGTCACCAAATTTAGTATGAACATTGGTAGTGACATCCGTAACAGGGTGCATACAAATTTTGGATGCCACGCTCACTTATACCGCCCACCGCTATATCTCTCTCAGTTTTCGAGCTAGGCTCTTCAAATTTGGTATGCACATTATAAGTGACATCCGTAACAGATCTGCATCAATGTTTTGAATGCAACGCCCACTTATACCGCCCACCTCTATTTCTTTGTCAGTTTTTGCGCTAGAGTCTCCAAACTGGATAGGGGGGTAGAAAGTGCCATCCGCCACAGATAATTTGTATACCCAAAACCCTCATATATTACTATTTGCACTCAGAATCCTTAACACAGTTATGTAAACTGGTATCAAAGTATATCGCAGTCGGTTGCGTCCGACTGCAACGTTTTTACTTGTTTTTTAATTTGTTAAGTAGATTTATTTGAAATAATAAAGGTAGTCTTTTGACCTTCATACAAATAATGTATCCGTTTCGGGGATTTATTTGATCAAATTAAAATTTTTTTGGCGCTTACGTTATTTTCGCCGCTAGACTTTGCGAGAGTTTAGTTAAAAATTGTCGGTTACATTTAATTTTTTGATACAATTTTATTAATGTTTTTTCTCAAAATGTATTTCTTACATTTATTTTTATCAATTTTTCATATTATGGCTTAAAATTTATTAAATGCTAGTAAGTGCCCCGCTTGCTTCACTGCGCCAATAGTTTTTACAAAATTTTAGCAATATATATAAAATAAATAATTTAGTTAAGGTTTAACCACATATTAGCAAAGTATTTAATATTCTCTTTTAACAACACCATTGAGGTTGAGAATCAGACGCGTTATTTTACGTTGATACCAAAGGTATTATATTACATTGGGTTTATGCAATGTCCGTCATGGTGCCTGTCTACGACCTCTGGGGCCTGGAACATCGATAACCGATGTGCAAATCGATGAAACACATATATATATCACATTTTAGCAGCTAGAGTCACCAAATTTGGGGGCAAGATAGCCGATGACATTCCTCAAAAGCTGCATCGAAAGTTTGGATGCCACGCCCACCTCTTCCGTACCCAGCCCCCTCTTCAGTTATAATCGAAAATGACTGTATTTCCCACTGTTTTAAAGATAAACTAACGAAATTTGATGGAGAGGTAGATGCTGAAGTCTTACAAAGATATGCATCAAAGCTTTGGATGCCACGCCCCCACTGATACCGCCAACTTTCTGAAATCTGAAAACTCTATATCTTTTTTAGTTTTTGGGATAGAGTCACCAAATTTGGTAGAAACATTGTCAGTGACATCCGTAACCGATCTACATGAAAGTTTTATATGCCACGCCCACCTTTTCCACCCATCTCGTAATTCTGAAATTTCTATATCTTTGCCAGTTTTTGCGCTAGAGTCACCAAACTTGCAAACTTTGTTAGTGACATCCGTAACAAATTTGCAATATTGGATGCAACGCCCACTTATACCACCCACCTCAATATCTTTCTCAGTTTTTGCGCTAGAGTCTCCAAACTTGATAGGGAGACAGAAGGTGCCATCCGCCACTGATATGCATCACAAATTTGAATGTCACGCCTACCCCTTCTGCCTGCCTATTTATACCCAAAACCCCCATACGTTACAAATACATAAAAACTTACATATGTGCTTTGCTTGCTTGTTCGAAATTATATATCAACAATGTTTGTGTGGTACAACGTTACGTCTGAGTTAGATAAGCAGGAAGTAAGCAAATCTATCACTATACAAAGATGTTCAAGATTAATTATTTTCGCGCAAAGGGCTCGATTTAAAAAACAAATACAAATTGAATGTATGTACATACATACATATGTACATATCTATACAACTTCTTTGCATTAAATATACACCCAACTCTTTTTTTACACGGTAGATACGTTCCTCAGAAATCCGTGTAAAAAAAAACCGTGTAAAAAAAGAGACGTTTCCTATAGTAAAACGGGGGATACGTTCCATGTGATTTGAAAACCGTGTAAGATGAAATAAAGAACTATATTTACTTCGAAAAACCGTGTAAAAAAAGTTGAAAACTATAAAATTTTATACAAATTGTATGTTCATATGGCATTTTAATGAGCATTTAAACTTAAAATACATAATTCATATTGGAATCTGTTAATCCAGAATTTAAGAACAGAAAAATTAGAATGGAAATAAAGAAAAAATATTTACATAGCTACTTGATAACAAGAGCAATTGTTGCGACGATTTGGACTAAAAGCGGTATCACCACTGGAGATATTCATCAAATCGAATGGTGAGTGTCTTCCGGTAATAGAGTTTTGAACTGTCGGACTACTTTCCGAAAGGTCTTGCGCCGTCGACTTTTTTATTAAGAAATCTTTTATAGAACCTATGTGAAAAATATGTGTGTCAGACAGAGACAAAACATTTTCCAATCTCACGCTGACATTGTAAACGCGCCTTAAGAAATTTCGAATAAGGGGATTTCCCCAGTTACTACTATGTATGTTCATTTCAGCAATGGTGCCAAGTGTTGTAAAAACAAACATAATTACAAAACCGTACTAGATAAAAAAAAAAAAAAAAATTTGAAAATTTTTTCAACCGTGTTACTTCAAATCCATGTAAAAAAAACCGTGTAAAAAAAGAGTTGGGTGTACATATGTACATATGTATGCAGATTACATTTTCTTACGTTTCTATTTGTTAGTCCGTTTGTTTTTGCACTGTATATATTTGGTGAACATTTTTTTTTTGCTTTCTTTAAGCTGGCTATATATACAACAATGTATGCATGCATTAACCTAAATTTTTGTTATAAATATGTAAGTTAACCCCCCCCCCCAATGTTCACCACATTCTGGTAATGAGGTGAACGCCCCACACGCTGACGCAATATCCGGTTGCAAATCAGCGTTCCCAGGGTGTCCGCCGTTACACAACGATAGCAACGTGCGCACCAACGTGAGGGCCTAAATTGCAACGCATGCAATTTGGGAGCGTGTGACAACAAAACTTGCAGCGCAAGCTATTCTGGCGCTGGCAGCGACGGCAACCGAGGCTTGCTGAGACCCAAAGCCGGATGGTTGAGACAGAACAAATTCTTCGCTGATGAACGACAGTTATCAAAACACTTACGAATTACCAATAAAATTTATAACGTTTTAATCCAAAGCTTTTTATATGTTGAGGTAACCAACTAAAACTTAACTATGTAGAACATGTGTTAACAGAGTTAATGTTGCGACGCGTAGTCGCACATTGGCTTAACTTAGAATATGTGTTAACCAAGTTAATGTTGCGACGCGTAGTCGCGCATTGGCTTAACTTGTATGTACAAAACAATGAAAAATTTACGTACATACATGTGTATGTATGTACATACATACATATGTATGTACATGCGTGCATTTACAACAGCAACCAAAGTTACAAATGCCAGCTCGAAAAATGGTAATTATGCAGTTTGGTTACTTTTCCGAAAAGTGGGGGAATTTTTTTTTTTTTTTTATAGGCACCTTCGATTGGTTGCCGCTAATGATATTCCATGGGGGGAGGCTGAAATTTCCCATAAACTCCATGAGTTATGGGGTTTTGAAATTATCATGAATATTCGTGATTTTGAAGAACGCTAGGGAGAGGGGGGGGTGAACACACATGAAAAAAATGTGCCCGATAGTGTGATCTGCTCCGGAACATAGCCAATAGTGCCAATAGCAGTGGCGTGAGCCACTGCTTTACGGCGTTTGAAAGTTTAAAATGCCGTAAAAACTTTCAAACGCCGTAAAAGCAGTGGCTCACGCCACTGCTAAGGCACTGTTTCGAATATTCATGATAATTTCAAAACCCCATAACTCATGGAGTTTATGGGAAATTTCAGCCTCCCCCCATGGAATATCATTAGCGGCAACCAATCGAAGGTGCCTATAAAAAAAAAAAAAAAAAATTCCCCCACTTTTCGGAAAAGTAACCAAACTGCATAATTACCCGAAAAATTTATCAAAACAACAATGGCTATAGGTATTTGTGTTTGTGTGTTACGTTTTGTTTGAATTTGATAATTAGAAAGTATGTTAGTAAAACCACCCCGTAACATATTCTGGTGTGCAAAACTTTTCTAGGCGCACCAAGTTATGTTTAAATTGATTTGTTTTTAATCAATGAAACCAACAATAAGAATCATTGCGAGCCCAAAAACAACTCTTACAACAACAACAAAGTAGCGTTTGGTCGTAAATCAATTGTTTATTTATTTGTTTATTGTCAACTAATATCAGTCGACATAAAATTAAAATTAAATCAAATTTAAAAAATAGAGCTTAAGCTACAAAAATGTTTAAGATTAATGAACAAAATTCAAATTTAAATCAGTAAGCAAACTGAAATGAAATTAAAAAGTTTAAAAAAATTTAAATATTCTGGGAAATTCAACAAAAATTTAATGATCCAACATTTGTTGCAAGGATTGGGAAAAACCCTGAAAAACCCAACCAGATCATAAGATAAGTGATTAGTGACAATGACTAGATAAGTAAAGCAGTATGGATTGTCAAAGGCACAAAGAAGAAAAGAGAACAAGAAGGAAGGCTCTAGTCGAGAAATCCCGACTGGGACATACCCTTAACCCCATACGTATCGTGTACAGTCATTTGTGTGAATTTACCCAGTGACCACCAACATGGCCAAAATTACAAAATTTCAAACTGCGGTATCTTCGGTGTTTCTTAACCGATTCTAATCAAATTTTTTGAAATGTTTATAATTTTATCAATAGTTTGAAACCTGGTTTTTGCAATTTGAAATTCAAGAATTTTTTGTTATCGATCACATGTGTATATCGGAAACCAGAAGTGTTATCGAAAATTTGAAGCAAACTTGACCTTCTCATGGTATTGGAGAGTTTATGTTTAAAGTTTAAAGTCTCTAGCTCTTATAGTCTCTGAGATCGGCGCGTTCATACGGACAGACAGACCGACAGACGGACATGGCTAGATCGACTCGGCTGTTGATGCTGATCAAGAATATATATACTTTATGGGGTCGCAGTTGCTTCCTTCTGTCTGTTACATACATTTGCACAAAACCATTATACCCTTATTAACCCATTTTATGGGTTCAGGGTATAAAAACGGACGCCTACACACTGTATTTTGTTTTTATACCCTTAACCCATAAAATGGGTAAATAAGGGAATAATGGGTTTGTGCAAATGTATGTAACAGACAGAAGGAAGCATCTGCGAACCCATAAAGTACATATATTCTTGATCAGCATCAATAAACATTCTTCAAAAATAGCATCAAAACACGCCCATCTCATCCGCCCCCACCCCTCTCCAGTTATCATCGAAAATGACTGTAATTTCAACAGGTTTTGAGCTCTAATCTCAAAATTTGGTGGAAAAGTAGATGCTGAAATAAAAACTTCAAAACTTTGGATGCCACGCCCCCAATCCAAAAACTCTATATCTTTTTCAGTTTTTGGGCTAGAGTCACCAAATTGGGTGGAAACATTGTTAGTAACATCCGTAACAGATTTGCAGCTAAATATTGGATGCCACGAACATTTATATCGCCCACCTCTTTATCTTTCTCAATTTTTGCGGTAGGGTCTTTAAACTTGGTAGGGGGATAGAAGGTGCCATCCGCCACAGATATGCAAATTTGAATGCCACGCCCACCACTTCTGCCTTCCTTATTATACCAAAAAACCACGTTTTGTCTGAGTTAGATAAGCAGCAAGTAAGCAAATCTACCACTATACAAAGATATTCAAGATTAAATATACAAGGTCATAGTTGGTGCACCTCGACCAGATTGATCTTTTGTGCTGGCCAGTAGGATTATGGATTCTCCTGTAGCCCTTGGCTGCGAATAAAGCTTAGAACTCTAATCGGATAAAGACTCCATATCCTGTGGGGTGGCACGGTTACCTCCCCAAGTTGTTGTGCTCTGCGCCTGCAGAGTGCTGGGCATTCGCACAGTATGTGAGATGACGTCTCCTGGTCTGAGTTACAAAACCGACAGACGTCAGTGTCCGATAAGTTCAATTTTTTGAGGTGATATCTCAGGCAGCAATGGCCAGTGAGAAAACCCGTAAGCGTACGAATGTCATTCTTGTTTAGGTTGATAAGACGTTTGGATAACATAACTAACTTTCGTTGGTGACGGTTGTATTTTTGAGTGCTCCTGCTAAATAATTATTTTTCGAGTGTTTGTGCTGTGCATTAATTGGTTTAATTGTGGTAATCATACTAAATAGTGATCGCAGATATACGTTGTACGGATTTATGTGTTTAAAGTTACTTTGCTTAAACATTTAACTTATTTTATTTTGCAGTCAAGCGGACGCTGCTTTGTCTTGAAAATACATACATACATACGTATATTTGCTCTCGCTTGCTTCCGTTTGTTTTCTTTTACTAACAAAAATTACCTATTAACGCACTCTTGCTCTCCAGCTTCTGTTCTCTCTCGCTCTATTTCACAGTTCTTGCGGTTTATCTGCCTACGCGCTCACGCCTTTTCACTCAAGCGCTATTATACTCAAGCGCTCTCCCACTATTGTCCGTTATATTGCGCTCTTTGCTACGCTTACTTTCACCTACTTTGCTTTGATCAAGCACATTAATTTGCCCATATTTTATTTTATTAACTTTTAATAAAATGTTTGTCTGCTGCAGTAAGAACTGTAAAATTGTTACAGCAACCACCGCTGATTTCATCGTATGTAGGATGTGCGATAACACGATCCACTTAAAATGTGCAGGTTTCACTGCCAAAATCAAAGACTGTTTAGGAACTGACTCTGGCCTTAAATGGTTTTGTGATGCCTGCAATGTGATTGAGAAGGAGATGTCAAAATACATGAGGCAGACCTATAATTGTTTTAAAGCTGTGCATCTTGCTTTTGACAATCTTTATGCCAATTTTAAAGACCTCGAATTAAAATTTAAAAATGGGAAGATGCTTGACGACTCTCCAAAGTGCAAAAAGAGTTCGGGCTCTTGCCCTCCTATTGCCCCTCTTGTCCTGCCTAAGCCACTTCTGGCTGCCAGCATGAATAGCCCAAATCCAATCGCGGCCCCTTTAATGGTATTTAACTCACCGGCAAATAATCCGATACTGCCCGGTGGTAATATTACCCCGTTACACGTTCCTGTTGTTGAACCGTCTTGTTCTAATGTTCGATTAACCATTCCTAGTAGCGTAGCTGCAGCACCTAAGCCGCTTGTAGTTGTCCCTACTATAAAATATATTTTTGTATCTAGGCTAGCATCTGATACCTCCTCCGAAGATGTTATTGCGTATATTAAAAGTAATATCGACTCCCCGTTGATTGTTGTTGAAAAGTTTAAATTTAAACACGCTCGTAACATATCTTCGTTCAAGTTGAGTGTGCCGCCTGAACTTTTCTCGACAATTAGTTCTGAAAAGTTTTGGCCGCCGAACATTCTCGTGAAAGAATATGTTAACAGGCGAAATAGCAATAATACTAACAGTAATACTAGTAGTGCCATCCCTATTAGTAACTCACTTCCTTCTACGTCTGTATCAAAAAACTAACTGAAGTAATTAGTCTATCCTATCAAAATGTAAGAGGCCTAAATACTAAACTTTCAAAACTTTACGTTAATAGCCTATCCTTTGATTCACAAATAGTTGCTCTTACTGAAACCTGGTTAAAACCTGATATTTCTGATTACTCTGTTTTTCCAAATAAATATAACTTATACCGATGTGATCGCACAACCCGTAAGGGTGGTGGGGTTCTCATCGCTGTTGATTCCTGCATTTCTTCTGAACAAATTCAATCCAATGATCTTCCGGATACAGAGTTTGTATGTTTTAGAATATCTTATGGTAGTCGTTCACTTTTTATTACATGTTCCTACATTCCTCCTAATTGTGATACTAACATTTGTTCGTCCCATTTAAGTGCTTTGCAACATGTTTCGTCCTTATTGTTAGACATGGATCATCTAATTGTGGTTGGTGATTTTAATCTGCCAAATGTGGGATGGTCTGCGTGTGACTCATCTTCCACACAATTACCAACCACATCTGATGATTTTATAGATGGTATCCTGGAGTTGGGGCTATCGCAAGTAAGCGATATACTTAATTGTAGTGGTAGAATGTTAGACTTAGTTTTTGTTTCTGATGTTGATTGTTGTAACGTAAACAGAGTACCCCCCTTAGTGCAGCCGGAAGACTCTTACCATCCAACTTTAGAACTTTCCCTCGAAATACTTAACTCTAACTCTAATACTTATATTTCTGCAAAATCACGTTGTTTCCGTAAGACTAACTTCACTAAATTAAATCAACTTTTGAATGCAACTAATTGGTCTCAGCTTTATTCCTGTAGTGATTTAGAAACTGCCATTGCCATATTTTATGGGACCTTGAATTCACATTTGGACAGATGTGTTCCCCTCTGTCACTCCTCAAATGATAACAAACCACCTTGGTTTACAAGGGAATTATCAAAACTAAAAAATGCGAAGACAAGATCTTATAAAAAATTCAGAAAATCGGGAAATACTATTGACTTATCAACCTATATTATAGCAAAGTCTAATTTTCTCTCTGTTAACTCATCCTGCTATAATAACTATCTTAATAAATGTAGAATAAATTTCTCTCGAGATCCTAAACAGTTTTATAAATTTGTTAACTCTAAACGTAAATCCTCCTGCCTGCCATCCTTAGTTTTTCTTGATAATACGAAAGCAAGTACGGATCAGGCTGTGGCCGATCTATTTGCTGAATATTTTCAATCAGTTTATTCTTTGAGTTCTCATAGTTCTAGTAATACTTATCCCTTCCAAATTCAAACATCTAATTGCATATTTGCCCCGGTCTTAACTGAGTGTTCGCTGTTAAGTGACCTAAACCTGATCAAACCTGGCTTCTCGCCTGGTCCTAATGGAGTGCCCGGTTGTGTACTTAGATATTGTGCTGATACACTATGCAAACCTTTACTAAAAGTATTCAAATTGTCTGTTGAATCTTCAGTATTCCCTGATATGTGGAAGCAATCTTTTATTATTCCACTTCATAAAAATTCTTCCAAGTCCAATGTTAAAAATTATAGGGGGATTTCGAAATTGTCTGCCATTCCGAAAGTCTTCGAAAAACTTATTTGCTCTCAATTGCAACACTCATGTAGTGCAATTATTTCGCCTTATCAACATGGTTTCGTAAAGCGTAGATCTACTACCACCAACCTTCTAGAATTTACATCGCTTGTTATTAAAGGATTTTAAAGCAAAATGCAAACTGATGTCATTTATACCGATTTTAGTAAGGCATTTGATTCTGTTAGTCATCAACTTTTGCTTCATAAATTAAACATTATTGGGCTCCCAACTAACCTCCTTTAATGGCTTTCCGAGTACTTGTGTGGCCGTACACAAAAAGTTGTCTTTAAATCATCTGTCTCTAAACCAATTTATGTATCATCAGGTGTCCCCCAAGGTAGTCACCTTGGGCCTTTATTATTTAATCTCTTTATTAATGATCTTCCTGCAGTAATATCTAACTCGCAAGTGTACATGTTTGCGGATGACGTTAAGTTATGTTTGTCCTATAATGAACCTTCTCTCAGTAACTTACTACAGTCTGATCTTAGTGCACTATCTGATTGGTGCAACTTTAACCAACTTAATTTAAATTGTTCTAAATGGAAAGTAATGTCTTTCTGTAGAAGTACTCCTCATACTGCTCAGTACTTGCTTGATGGCTCACCACTCGATCGCGTATTAGAAATAAAGGATTTGGGTATTATTCTTGACCCAAAATTAAAGTTTGATTCTCATATATCGTGCATGGTTAATAAAGCCATCAGTGTCGTTGGTTTCATCAAGCGGTGGTCGAAAGAGTTTAACGATCCCTACACTACTAAAACACTTTATACATCCCTAGTGCGTCCCATCCTTGAATATGGATCTTGTGTGTGGTCTCCGCAATACAAGATTCATCAGGATAGAATCGAATCTGTTCAGAAGAAATTTCTTTTATTTGCACTTAGAAGTTTCAACTGGGTTCCCGGAGTCGATTTGCCTTCGTATTCAAGTAGACTTCTATTAATTAACCTTCCTTCTCTTTTAAACCGTAGAACTATGCATGGAGTTTTATTTGTTACTAATCTGCTCAATGGTGAAATCGACTCACCTACTTTATTAAGTCGAATAAACTCATCTGTCCCTATTAGATCTTCTCGTAACTTTGTACCTATTAACCTCGATCGTTGCTCTACCAACTATCTAATGCATGAACCGTTTCGAGTAGTGTGCGCAGACTACAATAAGATGTTTTCACTTGTTTCCTTTGAGGCCTCCATTCCCATACTAAAAAGATCCATACTGCTTTACTTATCTAGTCATAGTCACTAATCACTAATCTTATGATCTGATTGGGTTTTTCTGGGTTTTTCCCAATCCTTGCAACAAATGTTGGATCATTAAATTAAATTTTTGTTAACTCCCCAGAATATTTTAATTTTTAAACTTTTTCATTTCATTTCAGTTTGTTTACTGATTTAATTTTAAATTTTGTTCATTAATCTTAAACATTTTTGTAGCTTAAGCTCTACTTTTTAATTTGATTTAATTTTAATCTTTATGTCGACTGATATTAGTTGACAATAAATAAATAAATAAATAAATAAATATATTCTTATCTGGGGTTAGGAAATTTTTGGCTTGGCGTAGCCCCAAGCTGTCTGTTCTGAGTACAGCTTTCCTGTGTCCCTTGGTGAGTCCACAGAATGGCTCAAGTCCTATTAGCGGCCTACCTGCTCCTTGCTTAGCTAGAGCATCGGCCAGTTCGTTACCATTATGTCCTTCATATCCAGGAACCCATCCCACTGTAAGCGTGTTATTTTTTCCCAGAGAGTTTAATAGATGGAAACATTCTTCGACTAGCCTCGACGAGAATTGGAATGATCTCAGGGCATTTAGAGATGCCTGGCTGTCGGAGAAAATATAGATTGTAGCACCATTTGTCTTCCTACGAAGGCATTCTCGGGCGCAGATCTCTATCGCGTGTATTTCTGCTTGAAAGATGGTAGGTGTTTTACCCATGGCTATGCCTTTAGGAACCGTTGTCCAGTAATGCCCGCCCTTGTGTCACCATTCCATTCTCTAGTTTAGAGCCATCCGTATACCAGATTTGAGCTCCATTGGGTATGCAAGATATATCATCATTCCAAGTGCTTCTGTTTTGTATTGATACAAGGAAGTTTCTTTCAAAGAAAGGGCCCGATAAACTTTAGTCCGATAGACGAATGATAGGGTCATTGAATAGAGGCGTGAGGGCTTTTAAGTGACCCGTTAGGTCCCCGAGCTTTAGTTCACCGATGTTAGTAAGTCTTAGGGCACCCGTCCGAGCCTTCTTCTTAATAAGAATCGGGATCGCTGGAATGCCAGTTATGACTCCTAGTGCTTCAGTTGGGCAAGTGCGCATCGCTCCGGGATGCCCATGCAGACTAAGCGTTGTATTTTCGACAGTGTTTTCATTGCAGTTCTTTGCTCGACCTTGGTCCACCATGTTAGGGCAGCATAGGTAAGAATGGGTCGTATAACAGTATCGAAGCACCAGTAAATTATTTTAGGACTGAGTCCCCATGTTCTGCCAAAGAGCCTGTTGCAGGCAAAGAATGCCCTAGTGGCTTTAGTGAAAGTGCTGTTTATGTGAGTCGTCCCGTTGAGCTTGGAATCAAGGATCACCCCAAGGTATTTCGCTTCACTAGAAAATACAATTTTAGTACCGTTAAGGATTGGGATTTGCAGTGTCAGAGTCCTTTGTCGAGTGAAAGGGACTAGGACTGTCTTAGATGGGTTTATCGATAAACCCTTATCTTGACACCACTTTTTGGCTATATTGAGTGCTTGTTGCATGCGATCTGAGATCGTTGGAGCATGCCAGCCCCCGATGTAGATAACAAGGTCATCTGCGTAACCCTGTGTGGTGAAGCCAGCGTTATTGAGTGTGTAAAGGAGTTCATCTATAACCAGAGTCCACAATAGAGGAGAGAGTACACCCCCTTGGGGGCAGCCCGTTGTGGCTGCTATAGATGTGAGTTTGCCATTAAGGTCAATTGAGATTATTCGGGATTTTAACATTTCCAGAATCCATTCAATAATTATGGGAGAGACTCCTTTCTGATTGAGAGCAGTCTTTATGGCTACATATGAGGTATTATCAAACGCCCCTGAGATGTCTATAAAGGCACCTAGGCCAATCCGCTGGGTTGTAAGGCAATGTATAGCAGTCTCAGTAGACTTTCCTGTTTGATATGCATATTGAAAACGATGTAGGGGCTTTTCCTTGAGGTTAATAGCCCGAATGTGGTGGTCAAGGAGTTTTTCCATTGTCTTTAAGAAAAATGAGCTAAGGCTGATCGGTCGGGAATCTTTCTTTCCTGCCTTGGGCAAGAACACGACCCGAACCGTAGCCGATTTGTTTGGAATATGTCCAAGAGCTAGACTAGCTCTGAAAAGCCGGACTAAAGGTGGCACCACCATGTCCGCCCCATGTTGCAGATGACATGGTTGGACACCATTCGGTCCAGGGGATTTGTATGGGCTGAAGTTGTTTATAGCCCATTGTACACTTTTGTGATGGAATATTCCATGTGGGAGCTTATTGCGCAGTTTAGATGGTGGGGTTGGAGATACCTCATTATTGAAGAGTTTCCTGGCAGTCCTTCTAAGCTTTTCAAGATTGTTGTTCCACCATGGGACGTTACGTCTAGCTCTGTGGACTTTTTCAGGGCATCCTCTATGGAATTCATCTTCAATGTGTTGGTGAAGCTCATTTGCTTCTGCTTCCAACTCGAAAGGTGTTAAAATTGAACGAGTGGAGTGGCTTACACGATGCTCAAGTTCAAGATGGTAGATATCCCAGTTGGTTCTTCTAGGATTTCTGGTAACTGAGTTTTGTATCTCGGTGCTGGTTACGTCGAATCTTATGTGTTGATGATCCGACATTGAGACCGCCCCTGATACATGCCAGTTGGAGATAGCGGACAACATATTGGTGCTACAGAGCGTTAGGTCTAAGACTTCGCCTCTAATGGCATTTATAAATGTAGGTTCGTTACCCCTGTTTATTATGCTTATATTGTTACTAATAATGTATTCAAGAAGGTACTCACCTCTCTTATTATTATTCGTACTTCCCCATACGTTTGCGTCACAGGCGATGATCCATTGGAGATTTTTTCGACGACAATGCTCAACCAGGGAACGGACTTTCATTGTTGGAACATTGTCGGTGTCTCCCGGCAGGTATGCAGAGGCCAGCACTATCTCTATAGCACCCTGCGCTGTGGGCATCTTTACCTTTAAGTTTATAAAGTAACTTACCAGACACTGAATGGAGTCCACGGACCTGTCCTGAGCCAATCCATGGCTCTTGGATAAAAGCGACGTCCATGTTCTCGGTTGCGAACCTCATGCTAAGCACATCCGAGGCAGCTCTGGCATGGTGGAGGTTCGCCTGGAGACATTTAGCCCGCTTCCGTAGGCTTATGGGTGTTGATGTGGGTGGGTGCGGCCCGCTGCCGCCACCTTACGCCCTCGATTGCTCCTTAGTAGAGCAGACTCTTCGTCCGACAGCCGCTCGCCCTTACTGCGCCTTGTATGTTTTGGTAGGCGACCATGAAGGAGGGGCCGGTGTTGTACCTGAGGTGGGAGCTTGCCTCTGGCTGCCGGACGTTGAGTTGGCACAGCTGCTGCCCTAGGACCGCTTGCGTTGGCCGCTGTGACATTTGCCACTGCTTCGCCCTGAGTAGGGGTTAGCATAGGCGTTGTCTCTGCGACTGCCGGCTGCGCATCCTTGGAGCAACAGGGTGCCTCTTCCGTTGTTGCCAATGTTGATAAGGCCACGTCATCGGCCTGGGCACGGGATTGTTTACCTTTGGCTTTGAGGCAGACCTTACCAAATGCAAAGTTAAGTTGCCCCTGCTGGCTGCGTAGTTGGTTTGCGGAGTGGGGGTCCACTGCAATGGTCAGACCGACCATAGGACCCTTTTGCTCCTTGTGAAGCACTCTCCAATCCCCTACTCGCATATCCGCGTTCTGTCCCTCTATCAGACCTAGGACATTGTCGGCTTTGCTGTCCTTCCCGAAGGTCGGAAAGTAGCCAACGAATATCTCAGGCCGAGGAACGTCGGTTTCAGGTAAGACCTGCAGCTTCGCATCCTTCCACAGATTCAGCTTAGGCACTGTTACCTTTAGCCATTCTCCGGTTGGGGCGTCACCACAGATCATTAATATCCACCCAGGGCGGAAGGTGCAGCCGCTGAATAGGGGCTTAAAAGTCCCTTTCCTTTGTGCTACTATCGTGCTCAGCACCTCCATCTGTACTCTGCTAAGCTAGTCGGTGGTTAACAGCACCTCCGGATAGCCATGTGGTAGTATGGCCATCTTGTGAGATGCTGCTACTTCTTTGTAGGAAGGTTTGGCACTGCTAGCAGGCGTTGTGGTTGCGGCATATGTTGGAGCATTCACATCAGCTGCAGCTGCAACGTGATGCTTTACCACCGATACCGAACCCGCGCCTTTGGCAGTGGCCAAGATCTTTCTCGGCGTGGCTTCCTCGGGGGTCGCTTGCGTCGACCGCATCCGCTTGGTCGCCGGAGTGGGTGCAGCCTTCAACTTAAGTGTTTGCCTAAGTGAGGCCTCCAGGGGCTTTTGGGCTAGCCGCCTTGCTTCCTCAAATGGTATAACCTTGACGAGGAGTACGCAGAGTCTTCTCCTGGCTGCGCCGCCAAGTTTGGGATTTGTGTTTGCCGCTGGTGGTGGTGAGGCTAACAGAGCCTCTTCCTGCTCCTCGGAGATGGAGTTGGAGGCTAGGCTTTCTGGATTGACATCCATAGCCTGGGCATCCGTCTCCATCTGCTCAGCTGCAACGTTAGTTTCCTGTAAGGAAACTGGTCCGACCGTAGTCGGTGAGGGGACAGGGATGTCCCCGAGAATTGAAATTTTTGTTAGTAATGGTTCCATAAAGATCCCGCGAGTAACGGGGAACGACGTATCCCCCAAGGCAGAGCCCCATACCTTGGTTTGGGCACTTATACAACCGGAGGTACCAGGTATCCGGAGGTCACCGTTATAAGACACACTAACGTAGTGCCATTCATCCCATGGGCACGGTACGATTGACACCCGAGATTTCGGATTTTTTCGAGTTGTCCTCTCTAGATCCGCCATATTTTGTCTAGAGCAGGGGCACCTCGAGCAGGGTGTGGCTGTTCACCACGCATGGTCGGTCATTCACTGATGGACAGGGATGTCACAAGCAGTGCTGATTGGTTAGCAGTAGGCTGTAGGCGAAAGGCACCTTTAACCTTATGCTAAACAAGCTTAGCCCCCATATAAAACAAATACAATTGTTTAAACAATTCTAATTGTTGAGGAACGGATTTAAAATTTTAAGTTGAATGTCAACAGCTGCTACATTTAAGTTTGAATATTAACGATCATTTAGGTTAAGTTGGCATTTCCACTTTGAAAGGCGTGGCAACATTTTGACGACAGTTCTTAGCAGACGTGTCCGTGACACTTTGTTTAAGAAAAAATCAAATAAATATATGAACCGCAGCAAAACAGTTTATTTTATCATCTTAAAATTGGTCCTTCGAGCCGGATCTGTCGTTAAAGTGTATTTTTACAACAAGTGTAATTAACATAAGTGATCACCATGGATCAGCTTAAGCAACTCATCAAGACAAGGGGCAGATTGAAGGCAAGTCTCACACGATTGTATTCAAGTGCCGAATCACTTATTGAGGAGACGTTTGGATCGAGTTCCAACGTGCTGGGGATGACATGTCAATGCACGATGAAGTCGAAGGGTATGTCGACCCAGAACACGACAACGAGGTATATGAGAACAAATATTTGAAGACGTTGACGCTGCTGCTTAGATTGAAGCAGACTTGCGAAATAACAACGAAAAAATTAACGGAACCAAGTGCGAATGCAGACGATTCGATTTACCGTTTGGCACAACAACAACAAAAGTTCTTCGAACGATTTTCTGTACATGCAGAACAAGCAACAACAAGCAACGCGGCTATGGCGCCAGCCAGATGTGCAGAGCTTCCAAAACTGTGCATAAAACCGTTTGACGGCGATTACTTGGAATGGCCGTCGTTTAAGAATCTGTTTGAAAGCGCAGTACGCAATAAGCGACAATTGGGAAGTGTACAAAAATTTCATTATTTTAAATCATTTCTAACGAAAGAAGCAGCAACATTAATACGTCATTTGCCGATAACAGAGGCGGCATATGAAAGTGCTTGGGCACGCTTGATTGAACGATACGACCGACCGCGTCATGTCGCTAATTCATTGTTGGAATCATTTATGCAACTACCAACAACAACAACCACTGATGTTTCAGTTTTACGCCAAATTGCGGATGGCGCAAATGAAATAGTACGAGGCCTGGATGCGATCGGCGTAACAGGGCGCGACTGCTGGATAATACATTTGCTTCTATCAAAAATGGATCAGGAGTCACGACGCAAGTGGGTGGACATCAGCCGTGCTGCCAACTCACCAACAATAGATGAAATGTTCAAATTTCTTGACGCCCGTTGCGAGGAGTTTGAACTAGGACAAATTGTTAAGGCTGCATCACCAGGTATGCAGAAGAAGTCTACACGCACATTTGTATCAGCAGAGCGAAACTGCTGCATCAAGTGTGGTGCGCTTGAACATCAGTTATACGGCTGTTCGCAGTTTCTAAATTTGTCTGTGGAACAGCGCCGAGCATTTGTAAGAGGTAAAAATTTATGTTTCAATTGTCTAAAGCCCGGTCATACGTCAGCGAAGTGTGAGTCGAAGCATGTTTGTAAGCATTGTCGCAGCCGGCACAATTCATTAATCCATATGCAAGTCTCATCGTTGCAGACGAATGAGAACAGGAGCCCACCAAGTGGCACTTCTAACACACAAGGTCAAGACGACGAGAAAACCACGGTTACAACCAGTAACATATCGCAAGCGCCGTGCGCTACCTATTGTAACTTTGCCAGAGCGCAAAGAGTAGGCACACTGCCTACAGCCATGGTATATGTACTGAACTCTAAGGGTACATAAACATGGTGCCGTGTGCTACTGGATACAGGATCGGAGCTATCCTACGTATCGGAACGATGCATCAATGTGCTTGGGATTGCACGTTCACCGTCCCGAATAGTTATATCGGGCATTTCGGCAGTAAAGGCTGAAACTACAAGGGGTTTCAGTACGCTGCAGATCAAATCAAGACTTTCGGATCACAGGCTGGAAGTAAAGGCGCACGTTTTGGGCAAGATAACATCACCATTGGCCAGGGAAAGGGTCGATGAGTCCGCGCTGGCGATCTTCGACGGTACTCCTCTGGCAGATACTCAATTTTGCTCGTCTTCGCCGATAGACATTCTATTGGGCGCAGACTATGTATGGGCGGCATTCACCGGCAACAAGAAGCTGGACAGTAAGGGTAACATCATTGCCATATCAACAATCTTTGGATGGGTGATCACATCAATCAAGATCACAAACATACCAGCAGCTACAGTACTTACATCAGCGTTGGGCATAGACGCAACACTGAAAATGTTTTGGGAGTTGGAATCACATACATGCTTGCAACCGGAACCAGAGGGTGTGCAAGTTGAAGAGCACTTTCGCAACACACATAGACGAGACTCCAATAGGAGATATATTGTTGAGCTGCCATTTAAGCAAGCAAATTTGGAATTTGCAAACACACTGCAGGGAGCAGAATCACGGTTTGAAGCTGTAGAGCGTCGTCTACAACGAGATACCGATTTGCAAACCCGTTATGTTAAATTCATGGACGACTACGTCGCACTTGGCCACATGCGAGAACTCACTCCAGATGAGGTTCTTATACAAGAGGGACGAGTCTTTTACATGCCACATCACCCAATTGTTGGAAACAAGCTGCGTGTTGTTTTTGACGGATCACATAAGGACATGGATCGTCATGCATTGAATGATGCTCTGCATGTGGGTCCAAGCATACAGAGAAACCTGTTCGCAGTATGCCTGCGTTTTCGGATTTATTAATATGTATTCTCTGCAGATATTGTAAAAATTTTTCGTCAAATTTGGGTAGCTAACAGTCACCGCAACTATCAAAGAATTGTATGGTGACGACGACCGTCTGAGCAGCTTAAGCATTATCAACTATGCACAGTCACATACGGCACGGCTTGTGCGCCGTTCTTAGCAATCCGAGTTCTGGAACAACTCGCGAATGATCACAAAGCAGACTATCCGGTCGCTGCTCGGATACTGTTAGAAGATTTTTATGTTGACGACGTGCTCACTGGAGCGCACACTGAAGAGGAGCTGCTACAAATACAAAATGAGCTCATCAAACTTATGTCGCAAGCACAACTGGAACTGGGAAAATGGGTATCCAACAGCCAACGGATACAGAATCATGTTACAAACGAACCAGAAGTTTTATGCAATCCGCAAGATGCCACCGTAAAGGTTCTTGGGATTCACTGGCAGCCGAATGGCGACACACTCGGATTTAACATTACATTGTCAAGTATTGCGCATAATACAAAACGGCAGATACTGTCAGATGTGGCACGTATCTTTGATCCACTCGGACTACTGGCACCAGTGGTCATCCAATTTAAAATACTGTTCCAGGAGATATGGCTTCTGGATTTGGGATGGGATTCTCCACTACCACCAAAATTGGCGGACTTATGGCAGAAGTGCAGGGCTGATCTCAGCGCACTAAGGCAGCTACAAATAAAACGATATTTGGGTTACACTGGAGGTACCATAGAGCTGCATGCCTTTCAGATGCAT
Organism: Scaptomyza pallida; assembly: GCA_018152965.1. Taxonomy (NCBI): domain Eukaryota; kingdom Metazoa; phylum Arthropoda; class Insecta; order Diptera; family Drosophilidae; genus Scaptomyza; species Scaptomyza pallida. Next base: position 2,100,927 of record JAECXP010000196.1, read on the forward strand.
CAATCAAAGCATATGCAGCTGTAGTGTACAGTCGCATCATTCAACCGGACGGTAACATAGAGGTTACTCTCATTGCTGCAAAGACACGTGTTGCCCCACTGAAGCAACAATCGCTCCCGCGCTTGGAGCTATGTAGCGCGCTCTTGTTGAGCCGCCTTATCTTATCCATCAAAACAGCCCTACAACATAAGAGCATCAGTGTACATGCCTGGTGCGATTCAAGCATCGTGTTGGCATGGTTATCACATCCACCATGTAAAATAAAAACGTTTGTAGGTAACCGAACAGCTGAGATTCTGGACATCATACCCAGACACGTATGGAAACATGTTAACACAAAGGAGAATCCAGCTGATTGTGCATCACGAGGCATGCTGGCCTCGAATCTAATTAAGCAGCGCGTCAATGTCAGATCCCCGTGTAACAGAAGAAGTTAAGACAACAGCATTGGCAACACTGGCAGAACCTTATCCTGCAACATCCATACTAGACGAGCTAGTTGAACGCGTGTCTTCATGGCTGAAGTTGATACGCATCGTGGCGTATGTATTGAGATTCATACGACGCACAAAACAATCGCGATCCGCACTTGGATTGAAATCACTGTCATTCAGTGAGATAAATGAGGCACGCTCAGTTTGTTTACGCTACGCACAGATGTCTTTCGATGCTGACCGGAAGGCAATTATACGCAAGCTGCCGCTTGGAAATAGTTCCAAGTTACGCACGCTCTCGCCACTCATAGATGATTCGGGGCTACTGCGGGTTGGTGGACGGCTGCAGAACTCGACTTTACCTTATGGCGCCAAACATCCGATCATTTTGCCAAAATCACACCTTATAACGAAACTCATTTTGGAACATGAGCACCGGACTAACTTCCATCCTGGCGTATCGGCACTCTTTGTTATCGTTCGTCAACGATACTGGATATTGGGTGCACGAAATCTAATCAGAAAATTAACTCATGACTGTTTTAATTGTTTCAGGCAACGCCAGACTACTCATCAGCAGTTCATGGCTGATCTACCAGCAGTTCGAGTGCGACAAGCATTACCATTTGAAAATACTGGCTGCGATTACGCGGGCCCGCTCACGCTCAAGGTCCACAAGGGACGCAATCCACGAAAGGAAAAGGGATACATTTGCCTTTTCGTCTGCCTGACCACATCAGCCATTCATTTGGAACTAGCAACTGATCTCAGCACAGAGACCTTTTTGGCGGCATTTCGACGTTTCATTTCACGCAGAGGGAAATGTGCCTAAATCTACAGTGACAATGGCAGAAACTTTGTTGGCGCAAGGCGCGCCTTGAATGAAATGGAGCAGCTGCTCACATCGCAGTTGGACAACAACATTGTCTCACAGACACTGGCGGATGAGGGAATCAAGTGGTGCTTCATACCGCCACATGCCCCACACTGGGGTGGGAAATGGGAATCAGCTGTGCGATCTGTCAAACTTCATCTCCATCGAGTGGTCTCGAAAACAACGCTTACGTTCGAGCAGATGCACACGCTTCTGGCACAGATAGAAGCAGTGGTAAATTCTCGGCCACTGTTTACAGCACCTGACACAGACCTGACGTATTTGTCGCCTGCACATATTACTTATCGGTAGACCATACACCATGATACCAGAAGGTGATATCTCACATGTTCCACAAAATCGTTTGGGCTACTGGCAGCAAACTCAATCAATGTTGCTAGGCTTCTGGAAACAATGGCATCAAGAATATCTGACAACGCTGCAACATCGTTACAAATGGAACACTCATAGCCCAAATCTTGCACCAGACACCGTTGTACTGGTTAAGGATTCACATACTCCACCGGCGGCATGGATTCTAGCACGAATCATTGAAACGTACCCGATGGCTTGGTACGCACAGTAAAATTGAAGAAACCAACTGGAGAAACAATGCGACCAATAACAAAGATCGCAGCTTTACCTAATTCCGAAACGATGTTTCAGGGCCGGGCGGGATGTTGAGGAACGGATTTAAAATTTTAAGTTGAATGTCAACAGCTGCTACATTTAAGTTTGAATATTAACGATCATTTAGGTTAAGTTGGCATTTCCACTTTGAAAGGTGTGGCAACATCGCTATTTCTTTGTTTATGTATGCATCGGCGTGAATTGCAAGCGCGCAGTATATCAGTTGCTCTTTGACGACAGTTCTTAGCAGACGTGTCCGTGACACTTTGTTTAAGAAAAAATCAAATAAATATATGAACCGCAACAAAACAGTTTATTTTATCATCACTAATAGTGACAGAAAAAAATTTTTCAAAAATCTCTTCGCATGTATTTGTTATGATTTTTTGAAAATGCCAAAAATTACCATTTTTTAATGAAAAAGGGTAAACATGGTCATTTTTGCCATTTAAAAAAAAAACATAAATAATACATGCGAAGAGATTTTTGAACAATTTTCTAATAGTGTTGTTTAAATCAACTTTTTGCATCAAAACATTTTTTGCTTAAGCCCTGGAAAAAAAGTTTTGAAAATATACTTTTTCAAGAATTGAAAACTTTCAATGGGTGCTTAATGGGTGAAGAAGAGTATTGTATCATCAAAAGGGAATTTGAATTACCTATCCATTGATACCAAACTTGTTATAAAGTAAGTTTAAACAACGAGTAAATTCAACTTTAAACGTTGTGTAAATACTTTTGACAACCCCTGTACATATATGTACAACAATGTAAAATGTACGTACATACATGTGTATGTACGTACAAACATTTGAAATACCAACTAAAGTTACAAATGTCAGCTCGAAAATTATATCAAAACAACAATGGCAATAGGTATTTGTGTTTGTGTGTTACGTTATGTTTGAGTTTGATATTTAGCAAGTATGTAGGTAAAACCACCCCCGTAACATATTTTGGTGTGCAAAACTTTTTTAGACGAACCAAGTTATGTTTAAATTGATCAGTTTTAAATCAATGACACCAACAGAAAGTAGCAGTGCAAGCCCAACAACAACAAACGCTACTTGGATCGTAAATCAATTGTCAAAGGCACAAAGAGGAAAAAAAAGAACAAGATGGAAGGCTCTAGTCGAGATATCCCGACTAGGACATACCCTTAACCCCATACCGTGTACAGTCATTTGTGTGTATTTACCCAGTGTCCAATATGGCCAAAATGACAAAATTTTAAACTTCGGTGTTTCTTAACCGATTTTAATCAAATTTTTTTAAATGTTCATTATTTTATCAATAGTTTAAAGCCTGCAAATTTTCATCATTTTTTCTTTGTTGTGTGATTTGATTTCGAGCTCCTAGGAAATTTACAATTTTTACTTGTTGTGCAAATCGATAAAACACATATATATCCCACATTTAAGTAGCTAGAGTCACCAAATTTTGGGGCAAGATAGCCGATGGCATTCCCCAAAAACTGCATCAAAAGTTTGGATGCCACGCCTACCTGTTACACCCCCAGCCCCCCTCAAATTATAAACGAAAATGGCTGTATCTTCTACAGTTTTCAAGCTATAGCCACCAAATTTGGTAGGAAGGTAGATGCTGACATCTGACACAGATATGCCATTTTAGATGCCACGCCCCCAAACAACGGGTCATACCCCACCGCTCTAAAAAAAACTGATATGCATGTTACTTTGCAAGTTTTTAAGCTAGAGTCACTAAATTTCGTGGCCATATCGTTACATCTGTAACAGATTTGCATCAAAGTTTTGGAAGAGACGCCCACTTACACCGCCCACCTCTATATCTTTCTCAGTTTTTGCACTAGAGTTTCCAAAATCTTTAACTCCAGAATCCTTAACAAAGTTATGTAAACTGGTATCAAAGTATATCGCAATTGTTTGCGTCCGACTGCAATGTTTTTACTTGTTTTAGTAAGGCATGATGAAGCGATCCCAACCAAGAAGATTCTCACCGTGGAAAACTTTGTATTTGGTACTGTTTTCAAAAACCTTAAATATACTCAGGAGGAGCAGTGCGGGATTGGCAAAAATCTGCGAAATTTTACTAGTAGGCTTGTAGAAAAGTGGAAAAACTGTGGAAGAAATAAAGTTTTTTTCCGAAAACAGAAACCAGGAATGGCTAGATACGCCGCTAGTATTGATTGGAAGATCATCTTCCAAAATCGTTGGACGTCCACAAAAAGATATTTTTTTTGTGTTGCAAAAATCGCAAGTCAACAAATTGTCAGGCCCTACTGAAGATGTGCCATCAGAAGCATTGTTGGTAGCTGCAAGCTGCAGCTTGTATGAAGCTGGAAACGTAGTTCTTCATGGTGGTATCAATGCTTAACGCCGACAAAGAGTTTAGCGGTAAGATATTGAAAACCATCAAAATTTTCTGATGAAAAAGCACTGGCGCTATTTGTAGATATTGGACATACCAAGTACACATGGAATTTGTCAAAGACAGTCGCTAAAGGCCAAAACGCCGATATATATCCATGCTACGATAAACTGCGTGTGCGAAAAAAAATGCTATCTTAGTGTCATCACGGTCACTGATCATTTCGCTGAAGTACCATTACAAAGCTTAGTGTACCATACGATTGCTAGGATTATTAAAGCACACCCAAAAAGTTTTCAAAACCATATTGAAAAAAATAATGACACCCAATTAACTGCTTCCTACAAATGGGGTTGTGATGGCAGCAGTGACTTCGATGGAGACATGATAGATCAATATTTATTTTCAATTTGTATGGTTCATTGATAGTGCAGAAAAGACCGACAGTTGGCTTGTGGATACGACATAAATTCGGACGCATTCGGATCTTACGCATTAGAAACTGCCGAAATTTTTTTTAAAGCATACCCCTGGTCTTACATGCCATTGTCTGGTCACAGAATTTTAATTCATGAAGCAGACATTATAAACCATTTTTCCCTTGCGATTGGAATGATGTCCGAAGAAGCTCTTGAAGCCAAGAACAAGGACTTTCGAAACATACGCGAGAGCAATATAAGAAAAAATTCCAGGAAAAATACAATGGAAGATATCATAAATGCTTTTGTAAGTTTCGTCTGACCTTTTGATATCTTCATTGTCAAATGGGTCTTCAATTTCGTCTGCAAAAAATATTATTATGGACGATAATGTTAAGAGCTTGCTTTTAATGAAGCATCTAGGTATGCCTGATACTGATTCCGAAGATAATTTTGATTTATAAAATTTGTTTATTGAAGTTAAAAAAAGTTTTGAAATTAAAAAAAAAATTAAAAAATTTAAGCAAAATTTATTTTCTTAAAAAATTCTATTAATGAGCAGTGAAAAAAAACCGTCTGAAGACATTTATTTTCGTTTAGAAGTTATTAACGAAATACCGCTAGCGAGGCCCAATCGCCCACTCTGGGTAGGTCCGGTCAAGTGCACATTCCACTTAATTTATGTTTTGTGTGCCGGTGATATCGTTATCAATGGCTTGTGATCTGTTACCAGTTTAAATTTACGTTCGTGCAGATATTGTTGAAACTTCCTTACCCCGAATATGATAGAAAGTGCTTCCTTCTTAATTTGGTTGCATTTGACTTTACGTTTGTCAAGCGTTTTTGATGCAAATTATTAGCACGTCATTTAGGGACGGCTTTACTTTTTGTAATGCTGATGCGCGATCAGCACCAAAAGGCGTGTTCACTATGATTTGATCGCGGATCTTCTCATCTACGAATTTGGCACTTTTCGATGTTCTCTTTTAACACTTTTACTGTTTTAGTTGCCGTGTCAAACGTTTCAGCAATTATTAATACGTCATTTAGAGACGGCCTTACTTTTTGTAATGCTGTTGCGCGATCAGCTTATCATCTCATCTACGAATTTGGCAGAACACTCTGCGGCTTTGCATACAAATTAACACGACGAAGATCGGCCACCCATTCACGATGTGATTGCGAGTTCTGCATCATTCGCTTGAAGAATTCGAATCGAGAATCGTGAAATGTTCCGTTAGCTTTTGCGTTAGCTCACTGTATGTTTTTATACCCTTAACCCATAAAAGTGGTAAATAAGGGTATAATGGTTTTGTGCACATGTGTGTAACAGACAGAAAGAAGCATCGAGATCAGCATCAACAGCCGAGTCGATCCAAGCATGTCTGCATGTATGAACGCGTAGATCTTAGAGACAATAAGAGCTAGAGACTAAAAACTTGAAACTTAAGCTCTCCTTTACCATGCGCAGAACAAGTTTGCTTCAAATTATCGATAACAGTTCTGGTTTCCGATATACACATAAGATCGATAACAAAAAAAGCTGCGCCGATCCAGGAAGGAAAATTATAATTTTGCCTCTCTGGAGCAGACACGGCATACGTTACAAAATGCTGTGCTAGCTAGTGCTGGAAAAACATTGGAGCACTATCGATACTATCGATAATCCATATTTTTTTGCAACCATCAATTTTTTTCAAGCATCGATTTTTTGACAAAATTTTCCATCTCCCTTAATTTTGTGCGTGGCTGATTTGGAGTAAGTAAAATATGTCACTATTAAATAAATTTACCAATATTTTTTAATTCATAAGTTGATTAATAATAATTGTTCTTGGTGTTTGGAAGGTCGCAAGGATGGATAAGTTCGTTGGTAACAGAACCAAAAGTAATTATAGCTTTCAATTATTGTCGTTTGAAATTGCAAATTCATTTTTGTGTATGTGTGTGTATGTGCGTATGGATAACATGCCGATCGCTGCATGTATAAATTGATTTAAAGAGAAAAGCAGCTACAAAAGTAAGTTTGGAAAATCGGAGATGTGGAAATTTTTTCACAAAATATATGCTTCAAGTGCTAAGTGCAAAGTCTGTGGTAGAGTTTATAAAACTTGCGGTAACACGTCAAACCTCAAAGGCCATCTTCGGCCATTGCATCCGGATATAAAATTATCAGATCTAAGAGATCTACCAACACAAATGAATATTGTTCCTCTAAAATATATTGTTAAATTTTGTAGACTCCACGATCGAGAATCGTTTGCATCCATTGCTGCTGTTGTTCTAGCATGTTCTTAGCAAATTGTTGCTGTTGAGCCAACAATCTTTATATTTTTGTTTGTTCGTTCGCTATTTTAAGACTTTTAAAACTGACGCGACAAGTTATAGTTCCAAAAACGATGTAGATATCTGTTTTTTCAATTCCGTTTTTCCTTGTAGCCAATTGTTATATTCGCGGAGTTACGTTGTGACGCTTTGAGTGTAGGCATACGACTGATTTATTGATACTTATAATTACATGGTATGTTCATGGTTATCGATTCTATTAACATTCGATATAAGTATCTAAGGGATATGTAGTACTAGAGATAAAAATGTTAATTCCGCCCCCTTCCATTTATAATCAAAAATGCCGGTATTTTCTACAGCTTTTAAGCTATCGCCACCAAATTTGGTATAAAGGTGGTTGCTGACATCTGATACAGATATGCATCAAAGCTTTGGATGCCATGCCCACAAACACTGGGCCATGCCCCACCTCCCTAAAAAAAACGGAATGCATGAATCTTCGCCCGTTTTTAAACTAGAGTCTCCAAATTTAGTAGGGAGGCGGAAGTCGCTATTCCCCAAAGACCTGAAGGAAGTTCGATGCCACGCCCACTTATACCTCCCACCTTTTAAAATCTGAAAACTTTAAATCTCTCTCTTAGTTTTTGCGCTAGAGAAAACAGTGGGAAAATTGTTAGCGACATCCGTAACAGATCTGCATCAATGTTTTGGATGCCACGCCCAATTGTATCTTTCTCATTTTTTGTGATAGTGTCATCAAACTTGGTAGGGGGATATCAGGTGCCATCCGCCACAGATATTCATATATCACAAATTTGGATGTCACGCCTGAATTTTATACCCAAGGCCCCCATATGTGTATTACAATTTGCATACAAAATCCTTAACGCAGTAATGTAAACTGGTATCAGAGTATATAGCAGTCGGTTGCGTTCGACTGCAACGTTTTTACTTGTTTTGTTTACTTTTAATTAATATCAACCAAAGCTGTCAAACCAAATAATCTAAAGTACTTTCATTTTTCAGAGACTGGTCTACCAAGGACGCAACTAATCTTTACATGATTTTTGATTATGTGTGTGGTGGAGAGCTTTTCTCATATCTGCGAAATGCAGGCAAGTTTACAAGTCAAACCTGTAAGTACACATACATATCTTAAGTGCTACGACTAAACAATTTTATTCTTTTAAAATTTTCGTTAATCCGCCAGCAAATTTTTTTGCTGCAGAAATTGTCAGCGCTCTGGAGTACCTACATTCTTTGCAAATCGTTTATCGAGACTTAAAGCCCGAAAATTTGTTAATTGATCGTTATGGACATTTAAAAATCACCGATTTTGGATTTGCAAAAAAATTGCTTGATCGCACCTGGACGCTATGCGGCACGCCTGACTACATCGCTCCTGAGATAATACAATCCAAAGGTCATAACAAGGCAGTCGATTGGTGGGCACTCGGTATGTTGTGATCCAAGTTATATTTATGTATTTTAAAGCACTTCCTAAATTTTAAGCAGGTGTCCTAATCTATGAAATGCTTGTGGGCTATCCGCCATTTTACGACGACCAACCGTTTGGCATCTACGAAAAGATACTCAACGGCAAAATTAAATGGGAACGACAAATGGATGCTATTGCTAAAGATCTGATTAAGAAATTGTTGGTAAATGATAGAACTAAACGATTAGGAAATATGAAGGTAAGTTAAGCTAAACATTGCTTAAACTGACCAAATAAACAATTTTTTAAATGAATTGTGTTAACAAATTATTCTCGTTAAGCCCGCTGAAAGGCCTATTCTGCGCTAAAAAACAAGAAAGAAGGCTTAAGTCAAAAAATTCCGACAGGACACAACCTTGACCATTTGTTCATTCGTGTGTTAACGCACACAGTAAATTCATACACTTTTTGTATTTTTATGAATGTTGGCGTCAGACGCAACCGACTGCGATATACTTTGATACCAGTTTACATAGCTGTTAAGGGTTCTGTGTGCAATTAGTAATATATGGGATTTTTGGGTATAAATATCAAGTGATGCACATCTGTTGCGGATGGCACCTTCTATTCCCCTACCAACTACTACTCTAGCGCAAAAACTGACAAAGATATAAAGGTGGGCGGTATAAGTGGGCATGGCATCTACAATTAAGATGCACAACTGTTAAGGATGTCACTAACAATATGCCCACCAAATTTAGTGACTCTAGCCCAAAAACTGGCAAAGATACATGCATTGCGGTTTTTATTAGGGCGATCGGGCATCTCGTTGTTTGGGGGCGTGGCATTTAAAGTTGTGTCAGATGCCAGATTTTGGTGGCTATAGCTTCAAAACTGTAAAAGATACAGGCGTTTTTGTTTTTAATTGGAGGGGGGCTGGGGGCGGAAGAGGTGGGCGTGAGATCCCAACTTTTGATGCAGTTTTTTGTGGAATGCCATCGGCTATCTTGGCCCAAATTTGGTGACTCTAACTGCTAAAATGTGGGATATATATGTGTTTTATCGATTTGAACAACGAGGTGTATCGACTTGTTATCGATTTCCCAGGCCCCTGAGGTCGAAGAGCCCTAAATTTAACACTTTGTCTGACGAAGGCATGTACCAAGATATTTGCAAAGTTGCAAGATTCTAGCTTTATGGGTGTGTGAAAAAGTTGCGTTCATACGGACGGGCAGGCGGACGGACGGACAGATACCATGACGGACATTGCACAAACCCAATATACTATGATACCTTTGGTATCAAAGTATAAAAAAGAACAAATTACCGTTTACTCAACTGTGATGAGGATACTGTGTGCAAACTGTGTGCAAATAGTAATAAGTAGGTATTTCTATATATATAAAAGACTTTCTCCTAACTGACTGACTGATTGTTGAGAGACCCACAGCTAGAAGACGAAATTTTTACAAAATATTCCATTCAGGTTGAAAGTGAGCACAAATGTCCTGACAAATGTGTCACTTCACCTCATGCCACCACTCCGGCGCCTCATTGTCGCACAAGCTGGGAGTTTGACCGCGACCGAGTTTACAAAAACAAAACACATGAGTTTTTTTCTTTTCTTCTTTGTGCCTTTGACAATTGTTTTACGACCCAAGTACCGTCTATTGTTGTTGTAAGTGTTGTTGTTGGGCTCGCACTTCTACTCTTTGTTGGTGTCATTGACTTAAAACTAATCAATTTAAACATAACTTGGTGCGTCTAGAAAAGAAAGCACACCAGAATATGTTTCGGGGGTGGTTTTACTTCTGAGGCTGGAGCGGCGGCAAACAATATTGCTGCAGTGGCAAAGGAACCCAGTTACCGTAACCAATCACTTTTGTAAATGACATAAGCCAATACGAAAATGGCACACTGAATAAAATTTAGCATACTTTGCTTATTTATTTTATATCTATTGCTAAATTCTCGGCGCAGCGAAGCAAGCGCGTCACTTACTAGTTGGGTATAACATGAAGGTACTGTGGCGGTCAGGATAGTTCATAGGCACACACTTATTGTCGACAACACGAACTGAACTAGCTCAATTACACGAACACACACACAACTCGAACATTCGTAAGAACAAGCACACCACGCCCCTTTTTCTACTCAAAACCTTTTGTATAGTTAAAGTTATTATTATTAATAAATGATTAAAGTGATGAACACTAACTAATTTAACATTGGTGACCCCGACGCTAGTATACACGCATTTCTGGCTCAAAAACATAATTGCTAAATTGGCTGACGCAATCAAGCATATAATTGCGCACTCAGGCGAACAATTGTGAAATTCAGAAAAGCACTATAATAGGCGTAAAAAATATCCACACTAGAAGAACAGCAAGGATTCGGAGGAGTCCTGGAAAACGCACAGCAACATGCAGCACCAGCTCCAGCTCAGCCGCGACAGCAAGAAATTTTTGTGTGTGTGCTTCAAACCTCCAACGTTGTGCAAGGAACAGCCGGACTTGTATTTCATACAAGTGGAGTCGCAGTTTGCATTGGCCGGCATTACAGCTGATGCAACGAGATTTCTTTATGTTGTCGCATCACTAGAACCGCAGTATCTGGTGCATATCTGACATCATGCGTGATCCACCTCTTGCCAATAAGTACCATGCAATCAAAGCGGCCCTAATAAAGGAGTACACTGAATCGGACGAGCGCAAGCTCAACAAGCTCATTCACGAATTACAACTTGGCGACCTCAAACGCTCACAGATGCTGAAACGAATGAAGATGCTAGCAGGTAACAGCATCACCGACAAGGTTCTCATATCTCTTTGGTTACAGAAACTCCCAGAAAATATCCGCGCAATTGTATGCGTCCCCGACGGCGACTCGACCAAAATGTCAACGCAAGCGGACATAATAATGGAGGGGCAAAGCAAGCCCGCGATAGCGGCGGCACTGACAGGCAACGACGACAAGGAGGCAGAAATCGACGCACTGCGCAAGGAAATTAAGAAGTTAAGGGCTAACGCTACAACATATAACAGCTCGCGAAACATCTCCAAGTCACCAACTCGTTCGATATTCTGCTACTATCATGGCAGGTTTGGAACCAAGGCTAAAAAATGCACAGGGCCTTGCGAGTTCGAGAAGCTCCATGCAAAAAACTAAAGCCCAAAATCGCAGCACTCAATTTTAGCTTGCGCAAAAACATGAGCTGGCAATTTGTCATTGCTGACGTCACCAAGCATTTAATTGGAGCCGATTCTCTACACGCATTTGATCTAGTGGTTGATCTTCGTCGGAAACTCCTCATCGATAGTTCTACAAAGCTATTCGCTAGAGGACCAATCTGTAGCGTGGACGTCGTAAACAACGACTGTTACGAAACTCTTCTACGCGAATACAGCGATTTGGCCAAACCGTGCAGCTACAACACAAAGAATACCGACATAGCGGTGCAACACTATAGCACTAAAGATCAGCCGGTGGTATCAAAGGCACGTAGCCAAACGAAAATTCGACTACATGCTGAAGCAAGACGTTTGCAGTTCGAGCAGCAGCCAATGGGCCAGTCTACTGCACATGGCAGCCAAAAAAAAATAAAAACGAGTGGAGGCCTTGTGGAGATTATAGACGCTTGAATCACATTACTAAGCCTGACAGATACCCACTGCCTCACATTCACGACTTCTCGTATAAACTATTCGTCAAATAAATTTTTTCCACAATTGACCTGGAACGAGCGTACCCCCAAATCCCAATTGCACCTGAGCACCGCGACAAAACGGGCATCATAACGGCCTATGCAACGCGAGCCGAACATTTGAGCGATTTATGGATCAAGTTTTTCGGGACAGTTTGTCTACATAGACGACATCTGCATAGCATCGCACGATTCTGAGCAACACGGGCTAAGCATAAACGCATCAAAATGCATTTTTGTCCAGCAACAAGTCAACTTCTTAGGATACCGAATATCAAAAGAGGGCATCATCCCAAAAAAAGATCGAGTTTGGGCAATCACGGAATTCCAAAAGCCAAAGCTGGCACACGAGCCTGGCCTGCAACTAAGACAAATTAAACTAGATGACTCCCAGGCATCCCTATATTGCGATACATCACAAAACCGCAGATTTTCAATGCCATGCACAACTTGTCGCATCCAGGTAGGCGCGCGACCGTAAAGCTTATCACAGAACGTGTTGTATGGAAGGACATGAAAAGAGACATCGCATGTTGGGTTAGCAGCTGCGCCAGATGCCAGAAAGCTAAGGTTAGTCGGCACAACAAGTCCGCCTTACTGAGATTCAACCTTCCGGACAAGCGATTCGAACACATAAACATCGATATTATTGGACCACTACCTATTTCCAAAAACTACAGGTACTGCCTTACTTGCATCGACCGATTCACTCGCTGGCCGTCCGCGATACCAATAGCTGACATAACAGCCGAAAATATTGCAAAACCGTTGCATAACGGCTGGATAATACACTTTGGTATGCCACGCTTCATCACAACCGACCAAGGGAGACAATTTGAGTCCAGACTATTCAAAGACTTACAAATCTAACGGGATCTAAACATTTGCGCACAACAGCCTACTACCCGCAGGCAAATGGCCTAGGTAAAAGGATGCACAGGACCTTAAAGAGCGCAATAAAATGTCACACCGACTCCAATTGGACGGACAGTCTCCCAATCGTACTCCTTGGCATGCGAACAACCGTGAAAGAAAATATCAATACTTCTCCTGCGGAGATGGTATACGGAACCACACAACGCTTGCCGGGATAATTTTTCGATAAGCAATCAGAGGAATACACTAAAAGCGAGTTTATCGGCCGCCTGCGATCAACTATGGCAAAGTTGAACCCTGCAGAGACCTCACATCATACCACTGACAAGGCATTTATCAAAAAGGAGTTAAGACTTGCACGCACGTTTTTCTGAGAGACGACACAGTCAAATCTCCGCTCAAATCTCCATAAGACGGGCCATTTCAAGTTCTCAAGCGAAACGGCAAAACCTTTATCATCGACATCAATAGCAAGCGCATTACCGTCACCATAGATCGGGGCAAAGCAGCGTTCTTGGAAACATCAGAAACTTCTCCTGCCGCTAGCCAGCCAATGAGCGAGAACCAAGAGCCACCGAGAGTAACTACAACCCGCAGTGGACGTAAAATCAATTCACCACAGAGATACGTTTTGCTACCTAGCAGCAGCATCGGAGGGGGAGTACATGTGGCGGTCACGATAGTTGATAGGCACACAATTATTGTAATCGACAACACGAACTGAACTAGCTCAATTACACGAACACACACACAACTCGAGCATTCGTAAGAACAATATACGACTCGCTTCTCAGCAGTTTTTTTTTTTCGCCTTTTCGATCTCTTTTTGTTTTAGTAACTTTTTAAAGCCCGCGCTTTGTGCAATTAAATAGCTTTTGCGGCTTTGTGTGGTATCGGGGTGTAAAACACAAAGTGGACATTAAGTTTAATAACTTATTTGCAGTTTTTTTGGTAAGCGCTCAATAACAAAATCAAATTGCATTCGCAGCTTACCGTTCATTCGTTTGCTTGCACTCACTTTGTTTTTGTGTGTTGTCGCTTTCTTACTTTAAAGTTTCGGTGCTCGCTCTGAGAGCACCAAAGAACCGTTCGTTTTTCTTTTCGATTGCTCTCACGCGTTTTTTTTTGTGTGTTCTGTTTGTCGCGTTTTAATTATACTCCGTTTTCGTTGCTCTCGGTATTCGCGCTCGCGTCGATCTTATTGTTTTGATTGTGAGTATTTCTTGCTTGTGAACTTTTTTTGTTTTGCCTTAAGAGTGGACCCATTTTCATTCTTAAGTTCCTAATACACTTATTTTTGTGACAGTACAATTCGTTTAAATCTATATTTTTTATCAATATAATTTTATTTTCCCTTGCTTTTTATTACATTTGATAATTAAATTATGTCTGTGGTTTGTTGTGCAAAGCAATGCAAAGTCTGTGGCGACAACCCAAATGCAGGTTTTGTTTGCTGTTGGATATGTGGGGCTTCTGCACACAAAAAATGTTCAAACATTTATGCCCGTTCTAAGGAAAATATGAACAATTCAAATCTCGAGTGGCCCTGCTGGTCATGCATAGAGTTGAAGAAAAATATTTATAATTTCATGAGTCAAATGCAAGTTGGTTTTAAAGAGCTGTTAGTATTATTTACTAAAGCGCAGGAGCTGCTCTCTGTTTTGGATTAGAATAGGAAGAATATAAGAAGAATAATAGAAGAATAATGTAATCTTGAATTCGGAATCACCAAAACGTAAGAAACCATTTGTGAGCCTGTCTCCTAAATCTCCCTTAACGAAAGAACATAAAAAAAATCGTAAAACTAATAAAGTAAATGTTAAAAAAAAAATTGCAACATTCTCATCTCCACTTATTGACGAGAAAATTGATGATAATGCCATCAGCCCTATGGATGGGGCAACATCAGATCCTGGCCCGTTGGTTTAAAATGAGCCAAAAATCCCTAATATAAGTATACCTGTAGCTCCTAAAGCGGGTTCTGTCGAGGGTGTGTGCTCAATGGCTCCTTCGGAGGTCGGTTACGTTGACGTGACTGACCTACGAATTGAGCCAAATGGTCACATACCTCAAACTGTGGCTCCTATAGAGGGCTCTGTTGAGAATATACTTAATAAAATTATAGGTGTTCCACCAAAAAACATATATTTGTTTCACGGCTCCCCCCTGGTTTGACATCAGATGATGTAAAGGTCTACATTCAGGCCAAATCAAAAGCTACAGTTTCGGTGGAAAAATTCAGATTTGCATATGTCCGGGATATCTCGTCGTTTAAAATAAGTGCTGCAATCCACGATTTTAATGCTATATGCAATAAAAAATTCTGGCCAGAGCACATCATAGTAAGAGAATATACTGAAAATAAAAATAAAAAGAAAAATCGGCCTCCGATTGTATTACCATCTTTGGTGGTTGGGCCTAACACTTCTGATAGTTCAAAAAACTAACCACCTCCTTCTCACTGGGCTATCAGAATGTTAGAGTACTTTGTAGTAAACTTAGTACTTTGTATCTTAATAGCCAATCTTTTTGCTGTCATTTCGTTGCCTTCACGGAGACGTGATAAAGACAAGACATACTAAATTCTGAAATGTTATCTAACAGATTCTGTATCTATAGAAAGGACCGCCCACTGCGTCGTGGCGGTGGGGTGCTTATTGCTGTTGATGTTGACTTTCCCTCTGAAGCAGTAATATTAAGTGATTCTATAGATATCGAATTTGTTGCTGTGAAGCTAAATATTAATGGTGTTAGTATTTATATTTCTTGTTCTTATATTCCACCTTTATCCGACAACTCTGTATACAATGCACATTTGTCAGCATTACTTTCCGGGTACATGTCATAACGCCCAGTGTCATAACGCCCGTGGGCGTTATGACACATAAAATAGTGTCGTAGCGCCCTCGGGCGTTATGACATTTCCAAAAGTGTCATAGCGCCTGCAGGGCTTTATTTCACTTTTTTGTGGGCCTAATGACGCTATAACGCCCAAAGCTAATTAAAATTAAATAATAATATTATACAGACGCTGCAAAACAATCCCCCCAAAAAAGAATGAAATAAGGCCGAAAAAAAATCAATTTGCAATCAAATTTAAGGTGTTATTTCCATTTTTAGCGCCTAATTTCCTAAAAAAATATTTAATTATGAAATAAGACCCCAAGAAAGAAATATATAAGACCCCAAAACTATTTTATTTAATTCTTGGGGTCTTATTTTATTTTAATTGGGAAATAAGACCCCAAAGGTTGCTTTACATATTTTTATTTATTTTATTTATTTTATTTATTTTTATTTATTTATTGTCAACTAATATCAGTCGACATAAAAATTAAAATTAAATCAAATTAAAAGTAGAGCTTAAGCTACAAAAATGTTTAAGATTAATGAACAAAATTTAAAATTAAATCAGTAAACAAACTGAAATGAAATGAAAAAGTTTAAAAATTAAAATATTCTGGGGAGTTAACAAAAATTTAATTTAATGATCCAACATTTGTTGCAAGGATTGGGAAAAACCCAGAAAAACCCAATCAGATCATAAGATTAGTGATTAGTGACTATGACTAGATAAGTAAAGCAGTATGGATCTTTTTAGTATGGGAATGGAGGCCTCAAAGGAAACAAGTGAAAACATCTTATTGTAGTCTGCGCACACTACTCGAAACGGTTCATGCATTAGATAGTTAGTAGAGCAACGATCAAGGTTAATAGGTACAAAGTTACGAGAAGATCTAATAGGGACAGATAAGTTTATTCGACTTAATAAAGAAGGTGAGTCGATTTCACCATTGAGCAGATTAGTAACAAATAAAACTCCATGCATAGTTCTACGGTTTAAAAGAGAAGGAAGGTTAATTAACAGAAGTCTACTTGAATACGAAGGCAAATCAACTCCGGGAACCCAGTTAAAACTTCTAAGTGCAAATAAAAGAAATTTCTTCTGAACAGATTCGATTCTATCCTGATGAATCTTGTATTGCGGAGACCACACACAAGATCCATATTCAAGGATGGGACGCACTAGGGATGTATAAAGTGATTTAGTAGTGTAGGGATCGTTAAACTCTTTCGACCACCGCTTGATGAAACCAACGACACTGATGGCTTTATTAACCATGCACGATATATGAGAATCAAACTTTAATTTTGGGTCAAGAATAATACCCAAATCCTTCATTTCTAATACGCGATCGAGTGGTGAGCCATCAAGCAAGTACTGAGCAGTATGAGGAGTACTTCTACAGAAAGACATTACTTTACATTTAGAACAATTTAAGTTAAGTTGGTTAAAGTTGCACCAATCAGATAGTGCACTAAGATCAGACTGTAGTAAGTTACTGAGAGAAGGTTCATTATAGGACAAACATAATTTAACGTCATCCGCAAACATGTACACGTGCGAGTTAGATATTACTGCAGGAAGATCATTAATAAAGAGATTAAATAATAAAGGCCCAAGGTGACTACCTTGGGGGACACCTGATGATACATAAATTGGTTTAGAGACAGATGATTTAAAGAGAACTTTTTGTGTACGGCCACACAAGTACTCGGAAAGCCAAGAAAGGAGATTAGTTGGGAGCCCAATAATGTTTAATTTATGAAGCAAAAGTTGATGACTAACAGAATCAAATGCCTTACTAAAATCGGTATAAATGACATCAGTTTGCATTTTGCTTTGAAATCCTTTAATAACAAGCGATGTAAATTCTAGAAGGTTGGTGGTAGTAGATCTACGCTTTACGAAACCATGTTGATAAGGCGAAATAATTGCACTACATGAGTGTTGCAATTGGGAGCAAATAAGTTTTTCGAAGACTTTCGGAATGGACATAGCTCCTAGTAATATCTATTCAATATTTTAAATATATTGGAAATTAAATTTTAAAATTGTGTCAATCTTTCTTATCGTTATAAAAGTAGTTATTGAAATGAAAACATAAAATATTTAAATTGTGTCAATCTTAGCGCCGCAGGCGAAAATTTGTATACAAAAAAATCGCGCGATATTTTGTATACAAATTTTCATTACTTTTTATCGTAATAAATAGTTTCGAAAATTAAAAAAAAATAAATACTTAAATTGTGTCAATCTTAGCGCCGCAGGCAAAAATTTGTATACAAAAAATCGCGCGATTTTTTTGTATACAAATTTTCAATATTTCTTTGCTTTATAAATAGTTTTTGAATTAAAATTGTTGCAAGCATCCTTTTCCAAATAAATGTTGCGGTTGAATAATAATTAATTCATATTTTATTGATTTTACATTACTTTCAACTATTTTTCTGCAATATGGGCAGAGCATTCACTTTGTTAAAAGATCAATGATAAACTAACTCAGAAGAATATTGTAACGAAAGCTTGAAAAAAGCTTAAAGAGATAAGAAAATGAACGGTAAATTCATATAGGTAAGCTCATTGATTCTTGATGCATTTTGCAAGTTTTAAAAAGTTGAGGGCGTTATGACACTTTTGAAAGTGTTTCAGAAAATCTGGCTCTCCTGCTCATCTTACTTGATCGCGCGTTCCAGTTTTTCGGTCATGAATAACTTATGTTATAAAAATTACCTGAGTTGAAGGAGACTACAGTTCCACAAAGATTCTAAGAGGTTCTTTGACTTCTTTAATTCGAAGCGAAAGTCATCAACACTTCCATCTGATGTATTATTTGAAAAAAAGTGGGCCAACTCAGATCAGGCAGTTGCCGATTTGTTTGCAGAATTTTTTCAAACAACATATAGTTCAATTGATACCCAGGTTGATCTGCCTTACCCGTATCGGGTTGATAGCTCTAATTGCATTTTCGAACCTAGAATCACGGAGTGTTCATTACTACGTGATCTACAAGGTATTAAGTCAATATTTTTCCCAGGACCTGACGGCGTACCTAGCTGTGTGCTTAAGTACTGCGCTGACGGTCTCTTAAAGCCTTTGCACAAATTGTTTAGCTTGTCTGTTGAGCAATGTTCATTTCCAAACATCTGGAAAGAATCATTTATTATACCGCTCCATAAAAAAGGAGACAAGTCTCACGTTCCAAATTATAGGGGTATCTCCAAATTGTCTGCTATCCCAAACGAGTTTGAGAAATTGATAACTTCTCAATTGCAACATTTTTGTAGATCCTTAAAATCACCGTACCAGCATGGATTCGTGAAACAAAGATCTACCACCACTAACCTGTTAGAATTTACTTCACATATTGTTTA
This sequence comes from Scaptomyza pallida, assembly GCA_018152965.1. Lineage (NCBI taxonomy): Eukaryota > Metazoa > Arthropoda > Insecta > Diptera > Drosophilidae > Scaptomyza > Scaptomyza pallida. The sequence continues at coordinate 2,120,158 of JAECXP010000196.1, forward strand.
GGGTTATCAAAATAAAATGCAAACGGATGTTATCTACACTGATTTTACTAAGGCGTTTGACTCGGTTAATCACAACCTTTTACTTCATAAACTTCAACTTTTAGGTTTTCCAAGCGATCTCATTCAGTGGATAAGGGAAGGGTTATGTCTCTAAGGTATTTCATGTCACGTCCGGTGTTCCGCAAGGAAGTCACCTTGGACCGTTATTATTCACACTGTTCATCAATGATCTTCCATGAGTAATTGACCATTCTCGAGTTCTGATGTATGCTGACGATGTAAAATAATGCATGTCAGGTACTACTCTGTTGTCTGCTCAAAAATTACAAAAAGACTTAGATAACTTCCAAATTTGGTGTCGTGTTAACTTGTTAAATCTTAATTGCAATTAATGTAAAGCAATGTCCTTTTATAGACGCCTGCCTTTTTTAAATATATATTTTTTTGATGGTAGCCCACTTGATCGCATTGAATGGGTTGATGATTTAGATATCCTTTTTGACCTAAAATAGAGATGGGATCGGGAAAGAAATTGCTTCCCATCCCATCCCGTCCCGATATTAAATTCGCGTTTCCCATCCCGATTGTCCCGACAAATTTTGGGTCTATCCCGCGGGTCCCGATATTTTCCCGAAATTTTATTTTTCAAATATGTGTGTATATATATATATGTTATGTATATATATTTTTAAATATAATTTTAATTTAAATTTAAATTTTTATTTAAAAACAATATTTTTTCAAAATTTTCTCATAATAACCTCGTTCGTCTTTCTTTCAAAATTCTACTAGAGGTAGAAAAAACTCTTTCGCTGGTTTGGATGTTGGTATATTAAGCATTTGCCTCGACAGCATTTACAACAATGGCAAATCATTTCATTCTTGCCAAAATTTCAAAATATCGCAATCTTTCTTAAATCTAATTTGCTTAATATAACTATTTATTTTTTTGGCAGTTAATTGCAAAATTTCGACACGCCATAGCTGCAGCAATTATTGGAAAAGAGTGACCGAATTTCGTAATAAAGAAAATACATGTAAATGCTCCCATTTATTGCATTTGCGATATTGCGTGTCGCTACAAAATGCAATCGGTGGGTAATTTCGATAAAAACATAACTTTCATCGAGTACATTTTGTTTGGGTCCCGACTAATTTTTGGGTCCCGACAGGTTTACCGGGACCCGTGGGAATTTCGGGATCGACCACTTATCCCGACTTTCCCGGATTTTTTTAGAATCGTTCCCATCCCGCCCGATCCCGATAGTTTTTTAGGGACCCGCGGGATTCCCGAAAATCCCGATCCCGACGCCCATCTCTACACTAAAACTTAAACTTTACAAGCATATCTCTTCAGTAGCAAATCGAGCCTCTAGTACCTTGGGGTTCATTAAGCGCTGGTCGAAAGTATTTGGTATCCCAAATACAGGATTCACCAGGACAGAACAGAATCAGTACAGAAACAATTTCTGCTCTTTGCCCTTAGGGGACTTAATTGGGATACTAACATTAACTTACCTTCCTACCACAGTAGACTTTTACTAATAAATCTTCCTTCTCTTTCTGATCGGAGAACAATGCTAGGTGTAATCTTTTTACATAAACTAATAAATGGTGAAATCGATTCTTCGGAATTAATCAGCCAGATTTGTTTTGCAGTTCCGATCAGACGGACAAGGAATTTTCTACCAATTGCTCTTCAAGCCTGTCACTCTAACTATACTATTCATAATCCTTTCCGTATTTTATGTTCAAACTATGATGATTTATCTCACTTAGGCCCAATTTCTCAATGTCTGGTTAAATTTTCGTTTAGCTAAACGCAAATTTAATTTAATGGTAGAGTTAAACGATTTGGTTTTCTCAAAGCCAAATTTACCCTTCATCGATAAGTAACTATCGCCTTAACAGCGTTGCCACATATATACACATTGTGCCAAATATAGCGAGCGGTTCAGCTGACTTTTTCTGTTTTCCGGCAACATTGAATGATTTCTGTTTAAAATCCCACATATGATTAACTCAAGCACAAAAGAACTTTATTGTTTACCTATTATTATGGCAGGCCAATTGATCTAAAATCCTTGCAAGAACGATTTTGCACGTAGATTTTGTAAGCCTGAGCCACTGTACAAATTTGGCATCTTCCAGTTCAGTAAAATGCATGGACATAAAACACTCTTCTATGTGATGCCATTTTAATTTAATAAAAAAAATAAATAAACAATTCAAGGGACAGCTGTTAGCCTCATCGATAATTCTTAACGATATATCGTGACAAAAAATCAGTTTAAATTTTAAACGCGACCCAGCCTTTCGGTTAGTTTGTTTTTCATTTACTCCTAACCGGACATTGAGAAACTCAAATTTGACTAAACGTCAGTTAGTTTACCTAACCGGACATTGAGAAATTGGGCCTTAATAAATGGTGCCACTTCTATTGGTTCTCTTAAAAAGCTAGTCTTATGTCATTTGTCTACATGTTATGCGGTGTGCCTCTCGGTCGGTCGGGCGGGAGGTGGTTGCATTTTTGCTTGGGTCCGCGCGTTAACAACCCGGTGCTTGGTATCGTTGGGCCACTTGATGGTACTGTTCGTTAGTACGTCCACGTCCAAAAAAAAAAAATAAATAAATAAAATAAAATAAAATAAACAAGCACACCACGCGCCTTTTTCTACTCAAATCTTATTGTATAATTAAAGTTATTATTATTAATAAATGATTAAAGTGATTAACACTAACTAATCTCACAGTACCCTAGGCGTGACATGAGGTGGGCGGTAAAGGGTGTGCGGTATAGGTGGACGTGGCATCCAATTTCTTTTCATTTAATGCAGATCTGTGGAAATGGCAGAAGAGGTAGAGGCAGAACTTCTTTATCAAATTTTGTGACTCTTGCTTAAAAACTGGTGAAGATGCATTCCCGTTTTTTTATGGCGCGAAGTTTGTGGGCGTGGCATCCAATATTTTAATACAATATTTTTAATTTGGTGGCTAAAGCTTTAAAACTGTGGAAAACACTGGTATTTTCGATTATAATTGGAGGGCAGCTGGGGTGAAAGAGATTTGCATGGCATCTAGACTTTTGATATAGTTTTTTGGAGGACGTCACCAGCTAGCTTTGGCATCAAATTTGGTGACTCTAGTTGCTTAAATGTGGGATAAAAAAAGTGTTTAATTGATATGCACACCGAGGTGAATCGACTTGTTATTAATTTCCCAGCACCCCGAGGTCGTACAGCTCTAAATTAAACAATTTTTCTGACGTATACATGTACCAAGATATTTGCAAAGTTGCAAGGGTCCTGCTTTAAGGGTGTCGAAATAAGTTGCGTTCATACGGACAGACGGATGGACATTGCACAGAGCCAATATATGTACTGCTGATACTTTTGGTGTCAAGCGTAGAAGAAAACAGTATGAATACACTTAATAAAACAATGAAAACAAAAGTGGTGTTCACAAGGTGTAGTATCATTCCACATGTGTATCGATACAACACTGCTATCGTGAACACCCAATTGTGCACAATTGTGTTGCAAGCTTCCTATCTCTAATTTTATTATTGTGAGTGTAGTTTGAGAGAGTGATTGGAAGAAAATAAATAGATAATGCATTTTAAAAGCGCGAAGTCCTCCTTTTTGCAATGGAAAGCATCCCAAGCTATTCAGGATATAGAGGCAATTGAAGGTATATTGGATAGAATGCATTTTGTGGTAATTTTAGTATATTTGTAAATTATTAAAACAGGTGTTTCTGAACATGCAGGAGCCGTTTCTGCATTGGAAGAAATTTGGGAAGATTTGGTCGATGATGCGATTATCATTTATGCGAGCTACAGAGGCGACAAAATTAACGTGCCAAAGTCGATTAGTTGGCGGAATAATATCCTTTGTGCATTTGACAATAGCCGCCTAAAGCAAATGCTGCGTATATTGCAACTTCAATTTGGAATGCTTTTGGACCTTATCAAAGAGGATACAGCGTTCCAAACACCTGGCGTATTAAAACAGTTGTCGGTTCATTTACAACTGGCAATTGTTTTGTTTCGACTGGGTTCGTCTGGAGGCAGTGCGTCGGTGCGCAAAACTTGCACAATTTTTGGAATTGGCGATAGAGGCACGTTAGATATTATAACGAAAAGGGTTTTTTCTGCTTTTTTGCGGCTAATGCGCAAATATATTTATTGGCACAACGCAGCAGAGCAGCAACAGCTTGTGGAACAAACGTTCCATAAATTGCCACATTGTATTGGGTATATTGATGGGACGGAAGTCAAACTCTTTGAGAAGCCTCCAAGCAACCATGAGGTATACTTTTCAAGGCAGAGAATTTATTCTGTAAAGCTGCAGGTAATATGTGACCATAAGCTGAGAATAAGGGATGCTGTTGTTGGAAATCAAGGCAGCTTCCACGATTCTAAAGTATTTATGAACAGTTCAGTTGCAAAACGTATCTCGCTGTTTTTTACTGGAAAAGAGTGGATTTCGGGCGACTCTGCTTACCCCTAGTCTACATTTTTAATAACTACATTTTGTAGCAAATCGCGTGCGATGGATTTGGAAAGGCGGGCCAAACTTAACAAGACGCACAGCAAATATCGTGTGAGAGTTGAAAACAGCTTTGGCCTCCTCAAAGAAAGATTCCTCAGCTTAAGGGAACTCCGGATTCGCCTATGCGATGGTGACAGAAAACCCTTTCTTTGCGACTGGGTACTTGTCTGCTGCATTATCCATAATATATTAATAGAGGATAAGGATATTGAGCAGGAGGGATTGTACACAACAAGATGAGCAGGATCAACTACTAAATGATATATTAGTAAATGATCTTGGTAATACAGCAGCTGAAAACAAGAGGATGTCTATTTTGCATCTCATGAATATTCCACAAAAAAATAGAAAAAATAAATTTTTAAAATATTTTTAATTTAATAATTTTTAGCATATTTAACATCAGTTTCGTATTTAAAGCAACGCCCCTTTTGCTCCAACTCCATTTGTTTTATTTTGAACTCGTTCTCCAAACGTTTTCTTCTATTGCCAAGCGTCGCTCTTCAAATCCAACTTTTCTCTCCTCCATTGCTTTTGTCCAAGCAAACTTCTCTTTCTCAAATTCTTCCATTGCCAAGCGTCGCTCTTCAAATCCAAATTTTTTCTCCACTGCTTTTGCCCAAGAAAACTTCTCTTTCTCAAAATCAAGCATTACCTTGCGCATTTCACTTCTTTTAGACTCCATTGTCATCAGCTTGGATAATGCCGTTTTCTCCGAAGTTAGCTTCATTTTTTTGGTCTGCGATCAATGCCACATCCTCATCATATGGCGAATCCAAAGAGGAGTCATCCTCAGGTGGCATAGTTTCTCTCACCACCGTCAAAATATCGCTCATTTTAAAGTAATGTGGGCATATTTTCAGCATCTTTTCTAAAAATGAGGGTGTTCACCAGCTATCGTAAAATTGTAAATCGAAAATTTACTACACGCAAGCTAGTGAGCAACCCTGTCGTAATTGTTGTGTTAAAACAGCTGTTTTGACAAGTGACAGTTGAGTGCCAAAATTTTATTCGTGACAAAGTAAATACACAAACGGAAACTTAATAAAAAAATGCCGAGAGAAAGTGAGCGACAAGCTTTGATAAAGCGCAAAATAGACTTGGCCCTTTTTGAAATGGAATGCATTGATGGTAGGTGTACAAATCAGTCGAAGATGAAAAAATATGAATGCATAAAATTTTAGGTACGGACAATGATGCAGCTGATGAAGTGATGGACGAGCTTATGGAGGACCTAACTGCAATTGCAAACTATCGGCGAGGAATCAACTTCTCTGTGCCAAAATCACTAAACTGGCGAAGCAATGTGCTGCCGTTTTTTAATAATGGTCGCTTTCTCCAGATGCTGCGAGTGACTAAGTCTCAGTTCGCTTGTATCGTCGAACTGATCAGAGCCGACCCTTGCTTTCAATCATCAGTATTTCGGCCACAAATGGATATTGAGATGCAGGTTGCAATTGCACTTTTTCGCTTGGGGTCTTCTGGAGAAGCTGCATCAGTACGAAAAATAGCAACTTTGTTTGGAGTAGGTGATGGTGGCTCTCTAGGCATTGTTACAGACAGAGTATTTGGAGCTCTTTTGAGAAAGATGTTGCAGTACATTTACTGGCCTGATGCAGCTGAAAGAAAGCGACTTGTTTCAAAAACCATCAACGAGATGCCATTCTGCATTGGGTACATCGATGGCAGCGAAATTAGGCTGGCAAAAATTTATAAAAATTGCAAACTTTTTAAGGAGCATGACAATTACTTCAGCGGAGAGGAATGGATTGCAGGAGACCCAGCCTACCAACTATCCAAATTTTTATTCACTCCCTATAGAAGTAATGCGACAGCAGCGGAACTGAGTGATCAGGCAAGATTTAATAAGAGACACAGCCAATTTCGCGTACGCATAGAAAATTGCTTCGGTATGCTTAAAGAAAAATTTGCTAGTTTAAAAGAAATGAGGATTCGCATACGGGACCGTGAGAGCCAACAAAAATTTTCAAAGTGGATTTTTGTTTGCTGTATTTTGTACAACATTTTACTCGAAGAGCGAGACACATCTTTCGCTGCTACTGACGATGATTCAATGAACGGTGGTGAAGCAGATGCAACCATAACTGCTCTGAGAAGCGAAACATCTGAGCAAAAAAGGCATTCAATAAATAACTTGATGTTTGACTTGTAAATGTTCTCAAACATATTTGTCTCATAAATGATACATGAACCTCACTGACTATTTTTATATTTAAGTTCTAGCTCTAATTTTTCTAGCCTTTCCTGTTTCTCCAACTCCTTTTGTTTTACAATAAAATCATGTTCGATCTTTTTGGCCTCCAGCTCCAACTTCTTCCTCTCCATTTCTTCATCCAATTGTGCTTATGTGCAATTGTGCAATTATGCTTATCTCCAAAGCCAGTTTTTGCTTCTCAACTGCCAGCTGTTGCTTTCGAAAGTGTAACCGGTCAGTTTCCAACTCGTTTTATCTATCTGCAGATGTTAGCGCCCTGCGCTTTTTTGTTGGCCGTTTAATTTCAAGGGTGATTTCATCCCCAGCAGAATCTTCAAGGCCCGACGCTGCATTGTATAAATTGTCTAAGCTACCGCTGTCAATAGCGCTAGAGGAACATATGGAATCTTCGAAGTCATCCATGGTGTCATGCACAACCACTTAAACTTCCTTTATTTTGTTAAATATATCGGCCAGTTGTTCGTAATGTGGACACATTTTTTTCAGCTTTTCTAAATTTATAAATGGCTATTAATTTTTAAACACATAAGTCTGCAACCAGCAAACTTACCCTTCACATTCTGCACGCCGTCTCCATCGTCAACTCCAGCACCGGTCAATTTAAGCCATTGATTGGCTTTGACTAGCTGCATCTTTAAATATCGCATTTTGCCCCTTACCAAATTCCACTTGGCATCTATCTGCGTTGCGCTCAATAGTTTTTTATAAAACAACTGAGCTGTTGGTTTCTGTAAGTATTTGTTTTTTTTTCAGGGGGAAAAAAAAAATAAAAAAATTTAAATAAGTAGGGAAAAAAAAAAAAAAAAAAAAGGGGGGGGGGTAAAAAAATAAAAAATTTTAATAAAAATAAAAAAAAAAAAAAAAATTTAAAAAATTAAATAAAAAAAAAAAAAAAAAAAAAAAAAAAAAAATAAAAAAAAAAAAAAAAAAAAAAAAAAAAATAAAAAAAAAAAAAAAAAAAAAAAAAAAAAAAAAAAAAAAAAAAAATAAAAAAAAACTTAGCATGTTTAATTTGTGGTAGTCAGAGGGCATACTTACTTCAAAATTCCTGTGCGTCTGAATGTAAGTTAACATTCGCGATATCTCATCTTCGCTCCAGCGCTTTGATTCACCTTCCCATTTCCTTTACATAATTTGCTGTTCCGACAATAAAATAGATTTGATTAAAATTATAAATAATATTGACGATTAACTTATTTTTTTTACTTGTTGTTTGTTTGGTGTGACCGCATATTTTTATCACAAAGTCCTCGATTTGGCTCGATATTTTTACTCGATCTTTACAATTTTACGACAGTTTTTATACTTTGATACCAAAGGTATCATAGTATATTGGGTTTGTGCAATGTCCGTCATGGTGTCTGTCCGTCTGTCTGTATGAACGCAACTTTTTTCGACACCCTTAAAGCTAGAGCCTTGCAACTTTGCAAATATCTTGGTACATGCCTTTGTCAGACAAAGTGTTAAATTTAGGGCTCTACGACCTCAGGGGGCCTGGGAAATCGATAACAATTCGATACACCTCGATGTGCAAATCAATAAAACACTTATATATCCCACATTTAAGCAGCTGGAGTCACCAAATTTGGGGGAAACATAGCCGATGACATTCCCCAAAAAAACTGCAGCAAAAGTTTGGATGCCACCTATTCCGCCCCCACCCCCCTTTTATTATAAACAAAAATGCCTGTATCTTCTTCATGAAGGTAGATGCTGACATCTGACAAAGTTTTGCATAAAAACATTGGATGCCACGCCCCCAAACAACGGGACATGCCCCACCACCCTAAAAAAAATCGGAATGCATGTATCTTCGCCAGTTTTTAAGCTAGAGTCACCAAATTTGGTATGAACATTGTTAGTGACATCCGTAACAGATCTGCATCAATGTTTTGGATGCCACGTCCACTTATACCGCCCACCGCTATATCTCTCTCAGTTTTCGAGCTGGGCTCTTCAAATTTGGTATGAACATTGTTAGTGACATCCGTAACAGATCTGCATCAATGTTTTGGTTGCCACGCCCACTTATACCGCTCACCATTATATCTTTGTCGGTTTTTGCGCTAGAGTCTCCAAACTTGATAGGGGGATAGAAAGTGCCATCCGCCACAGATAAATGTCATGCCTACCCTTTCTGCCTGATTTTTATACACAATACTACTATTACTACTATTACTATTTGCACTTAGAATCCTTAACATAGCTATGTAAACTGGTATCAAAGTATATCGCAGTCGGTTGCATCCGACTGCAACGTTTTTACTTGTTTTAAACATACCATAGGGCATCAAAATTGTCGTAATTTTTTTCTCATGTGTTTTGTAGTTGCGTTGTAAACTTTTGGATTTAAAATTTTACGCTTTACAATTTAACAACAGCTAGTGAATAATTTTGTTTTAATGTATAGTGCAATATAATACGAATATCCATCAAACTAACCTTCAACAGTTTTTTCAATGTCGCCCTCTTTTAAGCCCGAACCAGTCAAATTTCTAAAATTCTCCGCCTTTTGGTAGACTCTTTTAAGGTGAAACCCCTTAAATCTCAGCGTGCTCCACGTTGCAACAATTTTTGTATCTTCCAGCAACCTTTTATAATAGATTTGCGCTGTTGGTTTCTGTAAAAGCTGTTAATTAAAGGCTTGCAGGTACATCGCAAAATTCATTTCTTGCCTCAATGTTCCTGTGGACTTGCATATTTGTTAATATATCCACAATCTCCTTCTCGCTCCACCTCTTCACTTCAACGTCTCTTTTATTTGCGATTTTCTCTTCCACTGCAACATGTAAAAACTGGTTTATAAACTGGTATACATTTAGCAAAACCAACCCCTACTTACTTTTTTCAGTTTTGCTAAATGACAGCTGATTGATTTGATTTAGCACCTAAAGCACTTAATTATACCAGAAAATCATCATTGTTTTAGGCGACTTTTGCAACACTTTCCAAGTTTTTATTGTTGTTTAGCACTAGTTTCTATGCAATACTTGCCACGAGTTAGGGTCTAGCACAAAGTGCAAGCTACACTCAGTACAAATTGTTGTTTGCTTTTGCTTTTTTGCTATGATACTACACTTTGTGAATTCCCTAAAAATGTTTTAAATATTTGGGTAACCAAAGCAAAACAAATCAACATAGTATAATATGATTTTATAAAATACTAGCTGTTACCCGGTGCACTTCGCTACACCTATATCGATTAAAACTCTTCATGGTTTTTAGTTTGTGTTATAACATACTTATTTTTCTAAAACTGTAACTTATATTTGCAAAAATTTATAGTCAGCATCGGCAAATTGTAAGGGCGAGCCTGCTCGTTGGTATATTTGTCCCTGAACCTTGAACGTCGGCATAAATTCATCTCTAATGATTTTTGTTGCACTAAAAGAAGTCATTTGAAAGCAGTGGCGGATTTAACAGGTGGGCAAAAGCGCACTTGCCCACTGGCCAAATCAAATAACTTTTGGGTGCAATCCTAGAATAGGGGCCCCCCAGCGTATTTTCGGCAATTTTTGGTATTAAAAATTGCCGAGTAAAAAAATTTGGTAGTAAAATTCAGGTGCAGTTTTTTTTTTAGATCCTTTTTTGGGCTTTCCCCTTTCGATTAAGCCCAAATTTAGCCAAAAATGCCGAAAATTGGCGAAAATACGCCAGGGTTGCCCCTATTCTAGGATCTAACCAACTTTTGTAATCAATCAGTTTTTTGAAACGTCTACGATTTTCTCCAAGTTTGTTAAATATTTCTGACTCATCAAAAACGTTCGAAAGAGGCCCCCGGGTGCCCCCGCGCATCTAATAGCGTTTTTCAGCGGTTGCTGGAAGAGTGCTCCGAGAGCAATTTTCGCTGCTTAAAGCTGCTTAAGTCTGTTCAGTTATGCTCATCAGAGCACTCGCCGAGCAACCGCTGAAAACGCTATAAGTTCAGTTGACAGTCAACTGACCATCACTTTCAAAAGTTGGAATTGCCGCGCCCGATAATGGGAATTCACCGAGTATGCGTGAGAACTGTCACTATAGTGACTGTACTGGATGAGCAATTTCTACGAGTTCTGTCGAGTTCCGTGTCAATCAAGTTCGTTTATCATTTATCCAGTGTTTATGGACAAGTGCCGCGGTGGTTTGCAATCTAAAATGTGAATTTATTCGATAAATAAAACCTGATTCCAGACACTCTAGGTATGTAAATCAAATATTGCTCTGTGTGAGAATTTTGTTTACTATAACATAACCTAATAATTTTATTTTTATACCCTTAACCCATAAAATGGGTAAATAAGGGTATAATGGTTTTGTGCAAATGTATGTAACAGACAGAAGGAAACATCTCCGAACCCATAAAGTATATATATTCTTGATCAGCATCAACAGCCGAGTCGATCTAGCCATGTCTGTCTGTCCGTCTGTCTGTCTGTCCGTCTGTCTGTCTGTCTGTATGAACGCGTAGATCTCAGAGACTATAAGAGCTAGAGACTTCAAATTTGAAACTTAAGCTCTTCTATACCATGAGAAGATCAAGTTTGTTTTGAATTTTCGATAACACTTCTGGTTTCCGATATACACATGTGATCGATAACAAAAAAATCTTCAATTTCAAAATTGTGAAAATGAGGTTTAAAACTATTGATAAAATAATGAACATTTAAAAATTTGGTCAAAATCGGTTAAGAAACACCGGAGATATCGCAGTTTGAAGTTTGGTCACTGATTTTATACACATAAGTAACTGTAAGCGTTAAGTATCGGGTTAAGGGTATGTCCTAGTCGGGATTTCTCGACTAGAGCCTCTTACTTGTTTTCTTATATTTTTTTTGATTAATGTGTTATATTGTATGATATGGTTCGAATGAAGAATTAAATACCCATAATGTTTCTTGTGACAACGAAAATGATACCTTTAAAAAAATTCATTTCTTTCATGGCATTAATTATCGCTTGAAATGAATTTTTTATGAAAGTATCGATTTTCGATTAAATCGATTTTTTCATTAAAAAAATTAATGTCCAAAACGATTCTTCTGAAAAATCAACTTGTATCGAAACCGATTTTTTTTTTCAAAAATCAACATCTCTACCCCTAACCCTCACTTCTCCTCGCCTCGGTAGCCTCGGTGAAATATTTTTTCACTGCAAACAGTTGTTCCCTTATAATTCAAAAATTGTCTATTAATGGTTTTAGATGACATGGAAAAAACAAAAGAAAAAAGTGGATTTGAAAAGAGAAAAATTAGAGAAAAAAGAAAATTGGAAAATGCTGGGATTGACACTAAGCAGATTAAAGTCTTCAACACCAAAGTCAACATCAGTTGAAGTTCAAAACGACGATGATCAAAACTCCACGGAAATCGGATTTCTTCCATCAGAACAAGAATCCCTTCCGCCAGTTCATCCACCAAAAGACATACCGAATCAAGCAATGAAACATTATCTACAAAATCACCGCTAATCCACCCAGAAATTTATAATCGCCCGTATTCCCGTTGTCGTCGTCGACGTCGACGTCGATTCAGAGTCGTTTTCAAATCACATCAACATCGTATCACGTCGACACTAAATCCGTATTCTGTAACAGACTTGTGACGACGACGTCTCGTTATCGATAGTTTAATCGAAAAACACACTTCACTAAGAAATTTGACAGTTGTTTGCCGTTAACTTGATTTCTTTAGTTAAAGATTTGAAGATTTGAGCTCAGTGCAAGCGCCATCTGTCTTTAATTTTCAAGTGCACCGAATGCATTATTTTATATATTTGTAAATCATAAACGCCATCTACCCAATTTACAATGTAAGCACAAAACATTTCATTTTTACTAATTTTCTCGCCCTTATTAAGGCGCCATATATCATGATTTTTTATCAAAACGGTAATACAAGTAATTGTTACGTTATACAATCACATTTTCGTTTCAATGGTGGCCGTTAACTTGATTTCTTTTGTTAAAGGTTTGAAACATATTTTCGCTTAAACAAAGCATTTAGAAATTGGTCAAATGGACGTTGGAAACGGTGACATTGACCATTCAATTAATTTTAATTATTTTTATTTAACAGTTTTAGTTTTTGTTTTTTTATGGAACACGCTAAAGATATGGAGATAAAGATCTTCTCCATATCTTTAGCGTGTTGCTCAGCTTCCGCATTTCCCGATTTTGCATAAGCTTAAGTTTTTTTTTTTATATCAATTAATTTTGGGAGCATTGGGAGGCTTCCTCCACAGTGCGCTTGATAGATGTTAAGCTCTCAGAAATTTCGGAAAGCACCCTGTGTTGCATAACACTGTGATTTTCAAGTAAAGATCGTTTGCTTGCTTGTGTGTTCCCGGTTGCATTTTTTTGGATTCGCGATGTTGTCGGTTCTTGTCCGTCTGTTACCTCTGTGTAATGGTCTGATTCCGCTGTCACGTCAGTACAAATGTCCGTTACTGTTACTGTTTCCAACACAACAGAATTTACACCATGTGCACTTCCTTCGGGGCTTAGCTGCTTTTCAAATTGCAGCAAATTTGCAACACTCTCCTCCAAACAGCTAAGCGCAACTTGTTTATTAATGCCACCTCCAGTAGCTCTACACTCTGCCTTATTTCCAATTAATTTTTTTACTTTAAACTTTAAATCTCTCCAAACCTGAAATTTAATCATTTGTTGAAATCGCGGAAATCTAATGCAGTAAACCAAAATACCTTTTGCCAGCCATCGCCATTTCTTATCGGCGGTCCAAAAGCGTTTAATATTGTACTTATTTTTTCCCATTCTTCATTGAAGTTGCATGGCACATGTCCTCTTTTAAACCCCTTTGCCAAAGATGGATTTTTTTCCATCTCTTCTACAAGTTTTTCAAATTGTTTTGAATTTGTAATTTTCATTTTGAAAAATTTATTTTTGTCGTTCACTGTCGTCACTGAACAAGTCGACGACAAAAACAGAGTCGTCTCAAAACAATATCGTCGTCACTTTAAGTTACAGAATACGGATAATGTGACAACAGTTGTCGATAGGTATCGATAACGACAACGAGAATACCGAATTTTGATTGTTGTCGTCAGACGACGACGTTTTGCGTCGACGACGACAACGGGAATACGGGCGAATGACGAAGGTATAGTAGAAATTCTGCTTATACAAATTTGTAGTCCTTATTTCGAAATGTTCATTAGATATGAAACGTAGAGCTGTGAAATCTTGAAAAATGCTATTTCATTTGATATATAAGTTTACATAAGCACGAACATTGGAGTAGAATTGGAATGTAGAATTTTTATTTTTATTTCTACAAAAACGATATTAACATTTTCATAAAGCCTCTACGATTTAGTATGATCGGAGATTCTGTACTACATCAGATAACTGTTTTTTAATTTTGTTTTTTTACTGTTACAAAAAAAAAGCAGGAGAACAAGAAAATAAAGAGCGGATACAATGAACCGATAAAAACTGGACCTGAGTCGAGAAAAATCCTCCGTCGACAGAAGTGTTAATGACCAATCGTTTTTTAATAATGAACAAAAAGATAACTTCGAACTCACTGATTCATTTGATGAAGAACCAATGTCTGAATCTGAATTATCATTTTCTGCGAATGCACCGCCAATAGTTTCGAAATTCAACAATGACAAAGGAATTTATAAAAATCAGATTTTAAACGAAGACCAGAAAATAATGCTTTTACTTGGTGGCCCTTGTCAACCTACAGAAGCTGATATGCCCAATGGCAAATTCAAACTCACAGAAAATGGGCGCCATTTCAACTCGCAATATTATTATAAACGTACGCAGAAGCCTTTCGAAGAAAATGATCTTAGCCCTTGGTTATCATACTCACCGACTCTACATCATGCTTATTGCCATTATTGCTGGCTATTTGGAAATGAGGATACGAAAAAAGGTATATGGTGCACTGGTTACACGGATTGGAAACATGTTCAGCGATCCATTTCAATACACAGTTTGAGCAAGACTCATCTCCAGAATGCAGTTGCAGCAGCAAGTTTTCTCAAGAAAGCTGATATCAGTCATCAACTAAATCAACAAATTAGCGAAGAAGCGAAAAAATGGCGTTACGTCCTGAACATTTTTTTGATACTATAAGAACTTTGTCTGGCTTGGGTGTCGCGTTTCGAGGTCATCGTGAAAAAATGGATGAAGAAAATCCTGGTATATATTTGTCTATTATCAAACTCATCTCCCGACATAACTCGACTCTACATGATCACATCGAATCCTCGAATCGGATAAAGTACTTGAGCAAAACGATTACATTCGAATTATTGAATATCTTGGCTGATCAAACGCGAAATTTTATTATTAATGAATGCAAAGGAGCAAAATTTTTCACACTGATCGCTGACTCAACAACTGATGTTGCTCACTTGGACCAAATGGCTATATTGGTGCGATACGTTACAATCCAAAAAAATGAGACAGGAGCCAAGATACTATGCATCAAAGAAAGTTTTTTAAGTTTCATTCGAATCAAAAAAGGGGATGCTGTCTCGATTTCTCAGGACATTATTAAGTTCTTGTTTGAAAAATATCTATTCGAAAAAAGTCATCTTTGTGGTCAAGCTTTCGATGGCGCGCTCGTTATGTCAGGAGAGCTAAATGGATTACAAGCACTTATCAGAAGATATGTTGGAGAAAAGGCCTTCGTTCCGTACATCCATTGTACAGCGCATCAACTCAACCTGGTTCTATCTCATGCAGCTGAAAAATTCGCCAGCCCTTCAATCAAACTCTTTTTCGCAACATTACAGCGAATTTTCAACTACTTCTCGCAGTCACATCGGCGATGGGAAAACCTTTTGCAAAGGCTTGAGTGATACTCGTTGGTCTGCACGGCTGAAAGCAGTAGAAGCAATTATCCAAAATCTTGACTGTGTTGTCAACTGTTTAGAACGAGAAACATCGAGAGAAAAGGCTACTGGAGAAGATATAATGAACGCAAATTCTCTACTGTCAGCGATCAATTGGCTATTTTTACTAAACCTGACATGGTGGCATGCAGTCCCATCATTCATTAACATTGCTGAAGTACAATTACAGAAAAAAGAAGTTGATCTTTTGATGGCCCAAAATTGTCTCGAAAATGTAATGAAGAACTTGCAAAACTTGCGTGAGGAGAGCAAGTATGATTCTTTCGTTTCGAAAGCTAAATCTAAATGGGAGAAGATGGGATGGAAGAATCCGGATTTTCCGATCATTAGACAACGACGAACGAAAAAAATGCCAGGCGAGAAAGCAGAAGACAGTTCTCTGGATATGGCAACGAAACATTGCATTGGGTACTTTGAAGTTCTGGACAGAATGTGCAGTGAATTACAAGAAAGGGCCAAAGGTTTTGATGAGATAAACTCACTTTTCGGATTTCTCAAACCTGAATCCTTCAAAAACATGGAAGAAAAAGAATTCGAAAAAAATGTGTGCAATTTGATGGAGAAATATCCAACTTTTTTTACAACTGCCTTGAAGTATGAGTTAATCAGTTTTGCGGATATATATTTCTCACAAGAACAAGATTTTACCAAGCATTCTCCATTGCAATATTTAAACTTCATCGTTGAAAAAAATTTGATCAGCAGTTTCCCGGAGTGCTGCAGTTTATTGCGTTTATTCTTGACCCTTCCCATCAGCACTGCCAGTGCCGAACGAACAATGAGTTCATTGAAGAGAGTCAAAGATCGACAACGTTCTACAATGAGTGCAGAAGCATTGGACGATTTCAGCATACTTTTCATCGAACAGCAAGTCGCCAATCAAATTGATCTGGTACAACCATCGAAGTTTTTGCGGAGAAGAAAGCGAGAAGAGGATTCAAAAATATGTAAATTTTCTCGATGTAAAAAAGAATACAACTTTTATAATGCCCGATGAATAAATGAAAACATTTTTATATTTGTTGAATTCTTAAAATATATAGCTTTCACTTTCCATGGAACACCTGACGAAACATAGTTTTCTATGGGGGGGGAGGCCCTAAAAAAATTTTGCCCACTGGGCCTTTTTCCTTATATCCGCCACTGTTTGAAAGCATGAATTGTATGCTTGAATATTCTTCAAAAAATGCTTAGACGTCGGCGATTCTCCAGTGATCAAGGAATGTAATGGTTCGGGGGGCGGCTCCAATGCTGGCAGTTTCACTTTGCCATTGGAGCAGCACATGCCAGCTGTTTCTCCTCGAAACTTCGCTGCATTGCAATGCGTACAGATAATACTCATTGCTCCAATGTCACCATGCAGGCTGTAGTCGCAGTCAGGATCGTATTGTAAGCCAGCATATTCCATTTGATCGCGAAGGCGAAACGGAACTCTGCCTTCACGATAATTTGTACCGACTCGTGATCGCCGTGCAAGACTCTGTGCAGGTACAGTGTTAACCGATCTATTTCGTTCATTTCGCTCACGCTGCGATGCATTTGCTTGCGTGCGTTCATATTCAGTCCGATTTTGTCTTCGTATAGCCACATAATTTGCTACACGCGTTCGGCGCCCTATATTTGCTCACTTGGCACTTTTTTCTTTGTATCAGTTTTTTTTTAAGTACACGCACAATAGTTATCGCAGCACGTACAAAATAAAATGACTACAGTAAAAAATATTGTTTACATTCAACACTGAAAATATTTTAAATTTGACAGCAAAATCCCTGTTTTCTATTTTCAAAATTTGTTTCCATTTATTGAACTCATTATAAAATATGAGATAAATGAAGAACTGGTATACCGATTTGGGTCGAACTTCACACAAACCATCTACTAAATAGTCCGAACAATGCCTAAAAATTTGGTTTCAATAGGTGTGCTCGTTCTTGCGGTTTTAATGAACAACGAAAACTGCCACTTATTTTTATATATATAGATATTTTAAAACAAGACACAGACAAGTTCACAAAAGTGAACGTACTAAGTCGTATAGCACGCGCATTACAACCCAATACACTTTTTCGAAAACTTATGTTGAGTTGTGAGCAGATCGCATACAAACTGCATTACAATTACTGTTTATTTTGTATGCTACAAATGGTAAGGGTTGTGGGCACACCGCCCAAAAAGCGTCCATAGCCTTCAGAAAGTAATCCAGCTTATCATCGGTGCGTATTTCAGTCACAAAGTCTTGAGGCGTTATCGATTTTGTAATGGGCACTTGCGCCACTGGAAAGGTGCCCAGTTTCTGGAAATGGTGCTCATATTTGACCAGGTTTATTCCTAATAGACATGATAAGCGTATTAATATGGTTCGTACATATTAAAAATTACTTGGATATCAATGCCAATTATGTTTGAGAATTTTATATAGCTGCTAAATGCACGGCGCGCAGTATTTTCGACATTTAAGCTTCCGAATCCACCTTGTTTTGGTTAATCAACCTTCTTCCAAAACAAGTATATTCCATACCATAGTTCTTCCATAGTATATTGGGTTTGTGCAAATATCTTGGTACATGCCTTCGTCAAACAAAGTGTTCAATTTAGGTCTCTACATTCCTATCAGATGCGCTTCAAAATTTTGGATGCCACGCCCACTTTTTGCACTAGAGTCTCCAAACTTGGTAGGGGGATAGAAAGTGAAATCCGCCACAGATAAGCATCAGAAATTTGGATGTGATGCCTACCCCTTTTACCTGCCTTTTTACACCCAAAACCCTAATGTATTACTATTTGCACACAGAATACTTAACACAGCCATGTTAACTGGTAACAGAGTATATCGCTGTCGGTTGCATCCGACTGCAACGTTTTGGCTTGTTTATATAAATTTTTTATGCGGTATGGAGTATAAATTCAAAAAATCTAATCTAGCAATGTAGTGGACTTATACCATATTTTAAATTATCCATAATAGGAACAAACTGAAAACACTAAAAATTTTTGTTGCCAAGAAAGTCGCTTTCCATATGGGGCAAGCTTGAAATGATTTTGTTTCCGTTAAGGCATTAAGTACTTTGCCATCAATTACAGTTAAGTGCTGACTGAAATTTACATACAAGCATTATTTGCTTTTTGAGATTACTTTGGATGATATTAAATTTTGTATTTCAGCTTGTATCTGTAAATGCTCTGTCTTAATAACTTCTATTGATTCTTTTAAAAACTCCAGATTTAACGGACGATAAATTCGTATACTCTAAGGAGTATTATTATTCCTTAAAACATTGCCTGATGAATCTACTGGGCGACTTTAATATAACAGCAAGACCGTTGAGTCCATGTCTTTGAGCAGCTTAAACCAGGGAACGAACACTATGCTTTTGGGCTGCTGAGAGATAATTATCTTAATTTCTTTTCCCACTAGCACCTTTTAACCAAAATGATATTTTTGGATGTCCAGCGGATTTTTTCTTTGATTCTCCTTTTCTCGCATTTCCAATCAAATTCAAGCTAAGATTGCCTTCCATCCATCTTTGAATATTTTGTCGAAAACTAATCCATCTTCCTCTGGCATTTTCTCCTATTTTGCAATAAATTGAGGGCAACAATTTGGGCTTTCTCTTTTAAGACGCTTTGATTTACTTCTGAAATAATGGGATCAACTTGCTTACAAAAGTGAATACTCGAAGACTTTTTCTCGAAGACCCTTTTGCTTATGACACTCTTACATCAGGGCAGCGTTTCCGATCAAGAGATTAGTTCCTAAGAAATGAAGTTACGCGAAAAGTTGCACGAAGCGTATTATTTACACATAGTACACACCTGAAGAATTAGTAATCATTTCACATTTGACTGTCTTACGTAGTTTTTTTTTCAAAGTTACTGATAAGTTACTGATTTGAAAAAGGGCTTCAAAGTAAAACAAAATGTAAACAAACCATGTGCTGTTGCAAAAGCTGACTTTAACAGTTGGTATTTAAATACTAGACTGTTAAGTTATCATTGGCAGTGTGTTACAAAACAGCTTAATGTTTTCTAAAGCCTTGCACGCTTAACAAAAAATGACAGTCGTAACGTACATTGACTTATGAACTCATATAGATTGGAAAATAGCAGAACGCAGTTTAAAGCGCTGTTAAGTACAATTGGGCTCGGGAAACTTAAACAAAAACTGCTTTACGCCTCAACAATAGTCAGCTGCGTTTGTTTTGATTTTGGCTGGTATGAGTCGTCCCGTCATTTCACAATTGTTTTTATCCCTATTTTGTTAGAATTTAGTAAACATACAAAAGTATACATGTATGCTTGAGCGCGTGAACCGAATGGGCTGTTTTTTCAGCTATTGTTCGTGTATGAATGTTTTTACGCTCAACGGAAGCAGAGAACGACGTTCGCATATGTGTTCACCGTTGATTTAAATTCACTCAACAGTCGAGAATTTGTTTTGCTCGTTGAATTTATTCCTGCTCGTGCTCAACTGTTCTCCACGGCCGATCGCTCTTTCGGCTCAACGCGATCATTGTTGAGCCGAAAAAAAACACTGAAAAGAACACTCTCAATGCGGATGAGTAAACTCAAGGCGTATGAATAAACTCATTGAGTTTGAACATGCCCGCAGTCAGCATCGCTGACTCTGCGCTGATGACTGTGAAGAAGGTGGAACAGAAAATTATCAAAATACGAAGTTTCACAACAAATATATTTATTTTAAAATATTACTTTATATTTATATTCTCTTATATATACAATAGCTATCGAGTTTCCACAAAATTTAATAAATATAAATGCGACGAAACTTGCATCAATATAAACAAGGTAAAGAACTACGATGAGCGTAACCACAGTTATGTGAGTAAAGTTAATTTGCTCTTATGCTGCGTAGAGCACAACTTATAAAAGAGATTAAACATTAAGAGATGAAGCTGCTTTGTTGTTGTTTAGTGTAAGTAGCTGCGTAACCAAACATTCTCCCCCAGCTGAAAGATACGGGCTTTCAGCAACATCTTCTTTTGGAAGCGCACACAATTTGCGCACAGCTCTCTTAATGGTTCCAGTTGACGTCTTTAGAACAGCTACTCTGGAAACGCCGTCAGAACCAGCAACAAGCTCGACCACACGAGCCAGTGGCCATTTAAGGGGTGGCAGGATTTCATCCTTTACAAAGACGACATCATTAGCGAGCACGCTCGGCTGGGATGTTCTCCATTTGGACCGCTGCTAAAGAAGCGTTAAATATTCATTACGCCAACGACTCCAGAAAATTTGCTGATAGTACGCTGTACGCTGCCAGCGATCTAGGCGGCCAAAGTTCAGAGTGGTGACATCAGGCTCCGGATAAAGCGTAAGTGGCGCAGTGCCAAGGAAGTGTGCAGGCGTTAACACATCCAGATCTGCAGGGTGCTCTGAAAGTGGAAAAAGAGGTCGAGAGTTTATTATGGAGCCAATGTGGCAGACGAGTGTGCGCAGACCATCCAGGGGCAGAAGCGAGGGTCCGACCGACCGATAAAAGTGGTATTTTGCTGTTTTCACCGCCGCCTCCCAAAGACCACCGAAATGCGGGTAGCGAGGTGGGATGAATTCCCATTCGATGTCATCAGCGACACAAAACTCTCGAACAGAGTTAATGTGCTTCTCGCTGAGGAAGAGTCGCTTAAGTTTAGCTAGTTCATTCTTGGCTCCAACGAAATTTGTCGCATTGCCCGACCATATGCGAATAGGTTTACATCTGGTGAGAATGAACCGCTTAAGAGCATTAAGAAAGGCTGCTGTTGACAAATCAGGAACCAGTTCGAGATGCAATGCCTTTGTTGCGAAGCAAATGAAGACTGAGATGTAGCATTTTACGGGCCCTTTGTTACGAATCTCGCTCTTGTAGTAAAACGGTCCACAATAGTCCACTCCAGTAACAGCAAAAGGATGCGAGCCACTTACACGATCCCGAGGAAGATCCGCCATGATAGTCTCAGCCAATACAGGTTTAGCTCGAAAGCACATGATACATCTGCTTGTTACCCTGGAGACAGTCTTACGGAATATGAGCAAGCAGAGACCGAGGTCCAGCATGCAGCTGACGCCTATGAAAGTGCATGATGATGGCGCGTGTGACAGGATGATGACTCGGAAGTATGTTTGGATGTTGAGCATCGAAATCAAGGCTCGAGTGCTTTAGACGGCCACCAACACGAAGAAGTCCAGAATCATATATTAATGGGGTAAGCGAGGCGATAGAGCTGGATGATTTGATCGTTCTTCCGTCTTGAAGAGCCCTATAATCATCACTCAGATTCGCCTTCTGCGTCCGGGCCGGTAAACACGATGCAGGCCAGTCGCACTCTCCTTTGGTTAAAAAATCGGGACCATTAGACCACAACGATGATTCTATAAGTTCGCTTGGAAGAGCTCCTCTAGAAAGAATATCTGCCGGGTTGCATGCCGTCGGTACGTAGCGCCATTCCATTTCTGTCGTTAGCTCTTGTATTAAAGATATGCGATTAGCTGTGAACGTTTGGAAGCGCGCAGGCTCATCACGTATCCAGGATAAAACAACTGTATCTGCAATTAAACAAATTCATTTGAGCTACTTCGCGAATGAGTTGAGATAGGAGTGCAGCAGCAGATAGCTCCAGCTTTGGTACTGTCAGAGTTCGCAAGGGTGCCACTCGAGACTTAGAGCACAACAAACGAGCTATGCGCCGTTATGGATACGACGTAAATGCATCCACCGTAAGCCTCAATGCTTGCATCACTAAAACCATGAACTTCGATGATGCCTATTGGAACGATGACAAGTCGAGGGAGTTTTATTTGCTCTGTATTGCAAATACCGGTACACAAGCTATTCCAAGAAGGAAGGAAGGAATAGGAAGACTTTCATCCCAATCCAATCGCTCTCTCCAAATGCGCTGCAAAAAGATCTTGGCCTTGGCTACCACGGGTCCGATAAGTCCAAGTGGGTCATAAAAACGAGCAATGGTAGACAGAACAGACCGTTTGCTTGGTTTTCCAGGCGCTTTCATACGAGAAAAATTGAACAGAAGGCAGTCAGAAGCTGGATCCTATGCAAGTCCGAGAGTCTTCGTTACATCTGTGCCATCGTCAAACTTTAGAAAAGTTTCCTTTTCCTAAGATTATTGGAGCACCACTTTCTAAGCTTAAAATTTCCCTTTCAAAGCAAACTAGCCAATTGCTGCATGGAACGAACAGCCAGAAAAGAAGCTGGCTTCGTGCCATAGGTGACAGTATCCAGCTTGAAAACTTGAATTACCTGATGAGGCGAATCACGCCACAGGATACATTGCAAATAGGAATCGGGTTCAGCCATCCTATTATTATTATGAAGTGGAGGTCTGTGCACTGCGACCACCTGGATCTATTGTGCCCTAACGCACCAATACATTTTGCAAATGTCGCCAGTCAGGGCTATTGGGAACGTCATAAGCTGCAACAGTGTACTGAACAGCTTGCATTGAATAGTTGGGCCTGCCATGAGGATTTCATTCAGGGAATAACCAGACGAAGACACGGCTGAACCATCAAAAACAACTCGAATCTTAGTTGTTGAGCTGTCTTCCTTAAGAACACAATGATGAGGAAGATAATACTTGCAGCGACTTAGCATGTGCGACTCCACAAGAGACATGTGATTCAAATCCACATACTCCTTGATAAATTCTGAATATTGAGATTTTAACCCAGGATGACGCTCTAATTTGCGTTCCAGGTTACAAAACCGACGATATGCTTGCTGATACGAATCCCCAATCAGATCCACAGCATGCTTGACTGGAAGGCGAACCGAATATTCGCCAGTGTCCAAACGAGCAAAAGTTTGTTTAAAGTGCGCTTCACAATCAAGTTCCTCCTTGATAGATTCGTTAACTAAACGAGAACAAGATTTTAACTCCCAAAACCGACAAACGATTTCATCAAGCTTGTGATCAGGGCTGGGATTTAACATAGGAACCGAGCTAGTGACCGTCAATGAGGCAGGGCTCGCCGAAGATGTTCCTCCTGTCACAATCCAGCCCAGTTGAGTTTTTTGCAACATAGGCAAGCCAGGATCGATTTTGATTTGACCAACACACAACAATTCAAAAAACAGGCCAGCTCTATTTAACAGGTCGATTTGTTGCGGCTTAAAGAACTCTGGATCAGCTAAGCGAATATTTGAGGGTATGTTCCAGAGATCAGTGCTAATATCGTAACTAGGCTGATTTCCAGTTATAGACGGAGCTACTAGAACCGAGATGTTAGCAGCGTACTCAGATGTTCGCGATTGAAAACTTATATCGGCTGAAAAACCTTCTGAGGCAACACTAGACTCCCCTAATCCAGAAATCAAAGTAGGTGAGCGATACTTGCGCAGCTGGTGGTGTTGAGCTAAACGAGACGTAATAATGTGCACCAGCGACCCAGAATCAAGCAGAGCTCGGCAAGGAACCAACACTCCAGTACGACTTCTAACGTTAATTACAGCAGTTGCCAAGAGCACTATGTCTTGACTGAGATTTTGGGCTACAAGTGTTGTAGAGGGTTTTGTCGCAGGCGGATGATTAGCGGAGTTAAGCTGAGAACCGTCAATCTGATTATCAAAATGCAGAAGCGTATGATTGCAGGCAGTGGAGCTGCACTCCTTTAGCCGATGACCTTTGCGCATGCAATTAATGCAAAGAGAAAGTTTCTTTAACTCGCGTAGACGCAGTTGCGGAGACAGATTTCCAAAACGGGAACAGTCGTAAATTAAGTGGCCAGAGGTCTTACAAAACACACATTCATTTGTGCTGGAGTTAGTAGCGACAAAGGCTTTTCTACTGGTGTTAGAGATTTTGCTACTTTTTCCCACCTTCGAGCTAGGCGTATACGTTGCCATGGCGTGCTCCACATTTTCCAATCTTTGACATCGTCGATTCAGAAATGCCAAGAACTGCTCACAGGTCGGAATAGTATCCATCGGTGCTGTCTCCTCCCAACTGGTCTTCGTTGCCTTGTCCATTTTCTGCAGCAAACTGTGCACAATAATAAAGCCCGCAATCTGCTCAACGGTGCCCAGGCTTTGTAGAGCGCGGATGTTGGCGTTGACTGTATCCGAAAGGGTTCGAAGATGTACAGCTGACGATGACTCGATGCAATCCAAACCCAAAATCTCAGCGACATGTGCCTGGAAAATAAGACGTTTGTTATAAAACCGTTTTTAAGTAGCTCTAATGCAACTGGATAGTTGGCGCTGTTAATTTCCAACGAAGAAACACTGTCTAAGGCTGGTCCTTTCAGGCACGATCGCAAATGTTGAAACATCTCCACATCAGACAGTCCTGAATCCGCATCAATTCCGGCTTTGAGACAATGTGTGTTTGTCGACAGATGCATCTTGCCTCATAGTAGAGCACAAAGGTAACGATAGCTTTCGTTTGTTGATTTCGCGACGCAAGCTAGTTTCAACTAGTATTGAAAGTTGATCAAAAGATTCACGTAACTCACTCCCGATTTCTTTAATTTTAATAAATATTATTTATTTAAACAAAACACAGAGTATCACGTCGGGGTCACCAAATGTTAAGCTATTGAGCTTTTTCAATAGCTATCGAGTTTCCACAAAATTTAATAAATATAAATGCGACGAAACTTGCATCAATATAAATTTGATTTATTTGACTTCGTGGCCAAACTTAAATCTATTAGAAATGTTAATTGTTAATTACAGGCTCCAATTGAGCTGTGCAATGAAATATACAAAACGAATTGGCAGATGTCGAAAGCCGTGCCGCGTCTTGAATTCTCGAGTGATCGAACAGAACTAAATTAGCTGCCGAATTGAAGCAGCTGCCTTGCCCTTAGTTAATTCCAAGGGCAAGCAATAGAAAAATGCAAGGTAAAGAACTACGATGAGCGTAACAACAGTTATGTGAGTAAGGTTAAGTTGCTCTTATGCTGCGTAGAGCACAACTTATAAAAGAGATTAAACATTAAGAGATGAAGCTGCTTTGTTGTTGTTTGGTGTAAGTAGCTGCGTAACCAAACACAAAGTTTATATGGCATAGCTAGAGAACACATTTATATTGACTTCATACTTAATATTAATGAATATTAATCTAATTATGGCAAAGTCAGAAGGAACACATTTATATTGATTTTATACTTATACTATTATTATTATTATTATCATGTTTTAAATTTTTAAAACTTTTTAAATATGAAAAAAAAAGAGTCGGTTTCTTTTTTCAGTAATAACGTTTCCAGCTAATAAAAATTCGCGTTCTGCAGCTGCACTACTAGCCAGTATTGCGTGAATTTTCAGTGCCAATTTGGAAAGTTCTGGATAAGTTTTTTCATTTTTTTTCCACAATTGCAATACGTTGAAGTCAACTGTAATTTTCACATTTTCCTTGCAGTAGCTTTCCATCTCTTCTGTAGGTGTTTTCGTCGTATTGAATGTTGACTTTTCCAATAATTCTGGGAAAAAAAAGAAAGCATCTTTTTGCTTTTTAGCAGTGAGGATTTATGCATCTAGAGAGTCAACTGAACCGCTGCCTTCAAATGAAAATTGTGATACTGTATCCGAAGAAATTAGTGTACATGGACTTGCAACAGAAGCCGATGGTGATGGATTGATTTCCAAGTTTATTTGTGAAATACAAAATTGTTTAACGTCGTTTTCGTCATTTCGTTGCATGTGCAAAGCAGGCGGATATAAAAAGAATGCTGCCTTATGCCATACACCGATGTTTGGAATCCAAATCTTATCAACATTATTAATTATGTTTTCTTTTAACTGCATTATAGCAGGTACATCAACAGAGCGAGGGTGAACTGCAGAGCTGTAGTTTCTTAAATATTACTTCAAAATTGCTGTATAGGTCTACTAACTGTTGCAGGGCTGATACGCTTATTAGCAACAATCGTTGGCTTTCTTGCTTTTCTTTGAGAATCTCATTGATGTCAAACCAATTGTCTACAATTGACTTGAACATTGGGAAGTTAGAGTTCCAGCGTGTCGGACAATAATTTTTTACCGACGTTTGTAGTTGATGCTGTAAAAGCTTTTTTAAAATATTTAACAATTTTCTTACACTTTTCAACAAGCTCGATTATCTCCAAGGATTCTTTGAAAGAGTGTTCCAAAACGTTGGCAAGCAAATGGCTGCTGCAATTCATTCGAACGTTTTTTCCCAATGCTTTTAGAATGTTTGAGCTCCTGTCTGTAACAAACTTTATTATGTCCAAATTATGAATGCCGAATTCGGAAAACAATGTGTGTAATTTAGTTGAGATGTTAGCAGCCGTTCAACGTTGGAAATCCATTGATTTCAATCCCAAAATTGAATCGAATAGGTGTAAGTCCTTTTCATAATGCAAAGTGACTCCTAAAAAAATCCTATGCACATAATTGTCTGTCCATAAGTCTATTGTTGCACTTGCTCCACCACTATTAGCAATGTTGGCTATTTCAACTTAAATTTCCGCCTTCTTCTTATCCGCTATCTTTTGCGTAGCTTGCGACACCGTTGTTGAATCTGGCAGCATGTCATCTAAGTCTACATTTTCTCCATATTTTGCTCCAATATTTATAAAAAATTTCACAAGATTTCGCAATCCAACCCCATTGACTGCAGAGAAAGGTTGGCAATCCTCAGTAACTCAGGCTACATAAGCGTCAATAGTTGCTTTTTTTCGTCTGTCGTCACGGTTTTCAGCACCTTTGTCTCCCAGGGGTTGAACCTCGGACCGCCAAATATTGTAATGTGGTTTTGTAGTATGTAAGTATAAAAAATACGTAATATTTTCCACTATTTTAGGTAATAAATAGCTGTACTTAATTATTATCAGTTGTTTTTTTTGGACCGTTTAAAAATTTTCGCATCTGTTAAAACTTTCCGACCCCGCCCTAAGCGTTTTGCAGCATTTATGTCTGGTTAAATTAGATAAATTCTTCAGCGTATATTTTACAATTTTATTGCAAGATTGGCAGTATAGAAATCCATCAATAATTGTGCCATCCTCCTTAATAATTTCATATAAAATATTACAAACATAGCTCCTTCCCTTATGTCGGGCTGACAATTTGTAGGCATTTGCGCGTATTTTTTCAATAATATTTTCCTGCTCCATATCGATGAGACGCAAAAAACATACTAAGAAATTGCGCAATAAATACACACATTGAGTGCAATTCACACTGATGTTTGCTAATTGGCGCCAGACTGACGCACATGCAGTAAGTCTGATCGCGAGCGAAGCATACAAAAGCAACATACATGCGTTTTGCCGCCAGCTAGACGCACATCAGAAGACTGCAAAACAAAACGAGCCGAATGAGCTGTTCGTTAGCAGAGGCTGATTATTATTTATTATCTATATATCTGTCAGAGATTAATTTGCAAATTTGAAAGATTTATGTTAAAACTATTTTAAGCGGTTAAAAAACATTATGTTGATGTTAAATTTATGTTAAGTAACAGAATGACTATGAAAATAGAGCGAAGCATAGGCTCAAAGGAGACGTTGCAAAATAACGGCATGTGGCTAAGGAATGTGGTTGGAATGTAAAAGACGGAGCGAGGTTCGAGAGCGATGCAGAAGCAGTGTTGCCAACTTCAAGAAGATAGCTGAATTGGCAACGCTGTACTGAAGCCTCAACCGCGCGTGGCGCAATTGGTTGTCGAAGACAAAGAAAAGGAAGAAAAGAATGCAAGCAGTGCAAATGCCACGAGCAGAAAGACAAGGCTAAGACTACACTGAGTGAGAAGAGGTCGAGTCAGTTGAATTGTAAAAGTAGAAGCGACAACACAAATTGCGACTCGCGGCGTTCTTAATTTATATTTTCGGCTATAAACCAAACGATTAAAAGATGACTGACGACAGAATAGACTACTCTCCGACATATGTATATATACATTTATTATATTCAGTGACTCGAATTGAGTAAAAAATTTAACGTCTGAGCTGACTCAACGAAATAGTGAGTTTTGCAGTTCTCTGAACGGAAGCCGTTCTCTGGTACACACTCATGTAAATGCAGGCCACAGAAAAAAGAAATTCAAAAAATCTCAACAAGAATAGCAAAGCATTTAAAGATCTTCACATTTATTTTTAAATACTCTATCAGAATTAATATGCATGCGTACACATTTCTATGTTGATTGCGATGGCAACATTGTTTGCTAGTGTCATCGAAAAAAATAAGAAAGAGTATACATAAGAAAATGCCAAATTGAAATTTGGACAAAGCTGCCAGGCCAGCAAGAACCCAGCGCGGTGTATGTGTACATTGTTGTTTTTTTTTTTCAAGAAGTGCGGCCGACGATGCACACATACATATAAACTGAGCTCACACAGACCTCACATTCAAGTCGGTATGTGTCGATCGGGAATAGACAAAACGCAACAATATGCACGGCACCACAAGCTGCGCTACTAAAAAATACCCTTTGTCCCACATTTAATTTTGTTTCAGAAAAACACAAATATATAATTTGATTACTTATATAGTTAATATTAAGTATTTTTAAACATAACACGTTTACTTTTGTGTTAGTTTAATAAGTCATGTAATTCTTGCATTATTAATCAAAATGCCCTACCTAATTGGTAAAATATATTTAGGGTATTCACTTGCTGTGCTATTATCGTATAGTAATATATATAATACAGTGTAGCTAGTGAGTGCACTTTTTACGTTTCTTTTGTCGTATTTGTGCTATGTCAGCTGTTTGACAGTTCAATGA
This sequence comes from Scaptomyza pallida, assembly GCA_018152965.1. Lineage (NCBI taxonomy): Eukaryota > Metazoa > Arthropoda > Insecta > Diptera > Drosophilidae > Scaptomyza > Scaptomyza pallida. The sequence goes on from JAECXP010000196.1 coordinate 2,149,530, forward strand.
CAACACAATCGGTTCAAAATCAAATTCAAATTTCTTATGCGATTGAACCTAAACAATCATTTTATACACATCACCCTCGCTCCAGCGTTTAATCTCAGTTTTCCTCGTTCTTTTTGTTTTATTCGCTTCTGCCACTGTTATAAACATCAGATTAATCTTAAAAGTTAATAAACAATCAAATTTACTTACTTTTACAACCAAAACTCGCCCAGTGTGACCAAATTTCATTACATCAGTAATCTCGAAAACGGTTGTTTTTATTTGTAGTCTGGCAACCCCTAAATAACACAAATGGCACAATAATAGTAAACATACCCAGGGGCATGTTATGATTTGTTATGCTATGTTATAAAAGCTATAGTGTGTTTGTTGTAAAGCTCTCAAATATCACTTTATTACTATACGCACATATCACAGCAAGTGAATACCCTAATTATAACTTATAATATGGACATTATATAAGTACCTTTCGATTTGACATTTAACTACGCAAAGCTCATTTTTAGTCTATACTACCCTGCCATATAGGGTAGCAAACCGCAGATTGAAGCAAAAGTCTGAAATTGCCAATCTCGAGTTTTGTAACAACAACAACAGAAATGAAGAAGGCCAACGCTTAATTATGTATCTCGCATCACACACTTTGGAATCAAAACAAAAGGCCAACAAAATAATAGCGGACTTTTGTTTTCTATCCAGCCTTATCCATTTATCCATACACCAGCTGATTGTAAACAAACCGCCAAGTAAAAAGCAAGCAGTAATTTCGTCCCGATCCCATCTCATGAGTAAATCTTTTCTTTTAAAAAAGTCCCACTGCTATTTTCCAATCTATATGAGTTCATTAGTCTATGGCAGCCATGCCCAGCCCATAGGTCTTTGGGCTCCTTTGTTTTTGTAATTGCTCATGAGATAGGAAAGCTATGAGCGTATACATGCACGGCACCAAGTATAGGCACACACAACACATGCAAACAATTACTTGTGTATGCTCTGCACCGTTATAATTCCCTTCTTTGTATTGGTCTGTGGACGTGCAAGCAAACTGACCAACAACAATTTCAATGATTTTGTTTTTGCTTTACCCAAATTCGTTGTAATTTTGTTGGTGTCTTGTCTTCGAGTTTGCACTTGCAAAAATCGTTATTGAGTTTAACCTGCCGGCAAAATGTTTAACATCGCAACATGTAGACTATGTTTACTTTCTTTTTCCAGTGCACAAATTGAACTACAAAAAATTTGTCTCTTCTTGGTATTGGTGTTTTTATGTGTGAGTATTGGTGAGTGCTCTTCCGTCTGCTGGATTTGGGCACCTCTGGTCTATGGTAACGTAAATGCACATTGTTAACAGACCGTAAAAGTGTGTGCCCAGTGTAACGAAATGTATGTTTTTTTCAGTAGTTATAATCGTTTGTATCAATTATTCCGTTTTTATACCCTTAACCCATAAAATGGGTAAATAAGGGTATAATGGTTTTGTGCAAATGTATGTAACAGACAGAGGGAAGCATCTCCGACCCTATAAAGTATATATATTCTTGATCAGCATCAACAGCCGAGTCGATCTAGCCATGTCCGTCTGTCTGTCCGTATGAACGCGCCGATCTCAGAGACTATAAGAGCTGGTGACTTCAAACTTGAAACTTAAGCTCTCCTGTACCATGAGAAGATCAAGTTTGCTTCAAATTATCGATAACATTTCTGGTTTCCGATATAAGCATGTGATCGATAACAAAAAAATCTTGAATTTCAAAATTCTGAAAATGAGGTTTGAAACTAAGGATGAAATAATGAACATTTAAAAAATTTGATTAAAATCGGTTAAGCAACACCAGAGATATCGCAGTTTGAAGTTTGGTTATATTGGTCACTGAATAAATACACACAAGTTACTGTAAGCATTACCTATCGGGTTAAGGGTATGTCCTAGTTGGGATTTCTCGACTAGAGCCTTCTTACTTGTTTTTTTTTATCAATTTGTGATGGTGCACATTTTGTAGTTTATAAGTAGGTATAAGGATATGGTGTATGGGTAGGTTAAGGTTAGTGTTTAAGCCGAAAAGTATGCACCGGCACCTGTAACTCCCCATCCAAGCAGTGTTCTCTTTCCATAAACTCTCATGTAATTATGTCAACCAAAATATTGTAATTATGTTAGCAGCCTGCTGAGCTGCTGAGTTACATTTAGTATCAATTCAACATTAAAACGAATTACACCCCACACAAAAACCGCGCGTTATTTCTTTTAAACCGCTTTCTATCGTATTTTAATACAAAGGTATTAAAAATCCTTATTGTATCGTGAGTGCTGTTCTGTTCACCCCTCCACGATTTTACATGGTCCTTCGAGCCGGATAATTTGATTTTGGAAACTATCCCTCGCCCCAGCTTGCTACGGTGGACAACACACATCACTACATAAATACAACATCTCTACACAACCAAAAAAGAACAGATAAGTAATATAATTTGCCCTTTAATTCATATTACTGTCCATGTGCATTTCATCTATATATGGTATTTGCACATTGTCCGATTTTTTTTGTCTGTTCTTGCGTTTTTCGTTATCCGCACTCATCCGTTTTTTTTTCTGGCGCCACTTTAACATACATACATATGTACGTTTGTATGTACGTGGACCAAGATCTGTGCTCACAATTTCGTCCAAATATATAAACGCGTCATATTTATGTGCGTTTTTTAATTGTGTCCAACTTCCAGCTTTTGCCCTTTTTGTGAATATATGCATACATACATATAGGTATATACATATATTTATACATAAAAGTGCAGAAGAAACTAACAAGTGTTCTCTCTTAATCCGCCACCACTTATACCTCCACAACATTAAACATATTAACATATTTATAACAAGTGATTATACATATATTTGTCTTCAAAACGTTAACCTTGGTTTGACCTACTGGCTGTCAAATCAAAGCTCTCATACATACATACATATCCAAATCAACGGTGACACTCAACGCATTCTCAAAAACACATATACACGTACATTCATACACATCCCTGCGGTACGGCTGGTGTCAAGGCATACCAAGTTCTAGTCCTGTGATGCATCACTAGTAGCTAGCGATTTGGCTAACGACTAGTGATGCACCAAGTCGCTAGGCAAGTAAAACGAAATGCACAAAAAACTATCCTATGGTGCATCACCGGTAGCTAGCGATTTACCTAACGACTAGTGATGCACCAAATCGCTAGGCAAATAAAACGAAAAACACCAAGTTCTAGTTCTATGGTGCATCACTGGAAGCTAGCGATTTACCTAACGACTAGTGATGCACCAAGCCGTTAGGCAAATAAAACGAAAAACACAAAACAAAGTCCTATGGTACATCACTGGTAGCTAGCGATTTACCTAACGACTAGTGATGCACCAAGTCCCAAGGCAAATAAAACGAAAAACACAAAATAAACAATAAAAGCAACAAAGCAACAGAACAAGACAAAGCGTGTATGACAAAGTTAACTGTTAATTAACTGGTTATAACCAGAATTTTGTCAATTTTGTCAATTTTGTCTTCAAATTTGCACTGTCGCGAGCGCATTTTTCGGTGCAGTGAATAGTGAAAAGTTATCAAGCGAGTGCGGATCAACACATTAAAAATCTATTGAGCTCGGCAACAGGAATATATTTGTAAGTAAAGACGATTTACATTGTTCTATAATGCTTTTTTAAAAATCAAAATATATTTATTTCAGGTGAATACGATGGCAAGGTTACTTGGTCCTTCTGCGCCAATAACAAATTTAAAATATATTGTAACTGATGAACTTTAACTGGAGTACAACGTATTTGATTTTTTGGGGAGAACTCATCAAAAAAGATAAGTTTTTTCTTTACATCTTTTAAATTTTTAAAACAGTTAAGACATGCAGTTGAAATTAAATTAAATCTCTTTTTTACATTACAGACGCAATTTCTAAGTGCGAAGTTGGGCCGCCGGAAACGGAGCTGCGTAAGGCAATGCAACTTCAGAAAAAATGTATTATTAAGAAAAATAATTAAAGACAATAGTTGAACTTTTTATATTATAAATTTGAAATTAAATTAAATTTGTTAATATTTAATAACAAATGTGTTTTTGATAATATTTTGTACTAGCGAAATAGTTAGCTTGGTCGTCCTAACGATATCCCTAGGCCTTTCGTACCAGGGAAATCGTTAGCTACTGGGTTTGCACCGCCGTACCGCTCGGTACGCTCTGCGGACATCGTCTAGTTAAATTCGTTAGGTAAATACATTGCTGGTGGTGCGAGTGTGCACCAGTACCCATCACTGAGTTCTAGCGATTTCGCTAGTCTGGTACCGGGACCGCGGACTGCAGGGATGCTGTGGTCACTGACTCCAGCTAGCTGCAGCTGTCCAAGTGTGTTTACCGCTGCACATGTTTTGTATACCCTGCACTTTTGTTAAAACAAGTGGGTTATATGCGTTTCCGAGTCAACTTGCATAATTTCTCAGACACCCTTCCGCAAGTGGGGTATATCCGTCCGTGCAATACTTTGCTCGATAAGTGTGGCATATCCGACTGCGAGACACTTTGTTAATAAAAATATTTAAAAAAAAAAATAATAATAATAATTTTTTTTTGTTGTTCCAAATAAACATTCTCACTGCCTCCAGATAAGTGTAGCATATCCGACTGCGCAACACTTTGTTAAAAAAAAAAAATACAATTTTTTTTTTTTTTTGTTCCAAATACATTTCTCCACCTTGTTGTGTGTGAGAAAATATCCGACTGCGCAATACTCTGTTTATATAAAAAAAAAAAAAATTAAATAAAATACTTAAAATTTTTTATTATTTTATCATTCCACTTATTTTATTATTCCAAATAAACATTTCCACTGCAATATAACCAAATCTGGTATATTTTGTTGTTTATTTTTCCTGGTATTTGTTTTTTTGTTTGTTTTTTATTTACTCCAAATAAAAAACAATTATCCGTGTCCGTTTCCGACATTACCCTAAGCTGGTATTTTGTAGTATTTTTTTGGTATTTTTTCTCGGAATTTTCCGTTCTGATGAACAAATAAAGTCCCGTTCATACGCACCACTGTATACCTTTGAATTCTTTGTACCTTGTGTGAACGTTTTCGGCTCCGTAGAGAGCATATTATGTCCGAAGGCTCCAACCAACAAGAGACACGTCGTCTTTCCGTCCGTCTCTCTTCCTTCTCAGGAGCTCGCAGCTCTTCAGCGCCAAGCGAAAAAGCCAGTTTAAGCTACTCCAAACTTCCGTCTGAATCAGAACAGTCCGCTGTCCAATCCAAATCACAAGCTATCACTCAATCCAAGCTTAAAGCAGAGAGTGTAGCAATTCAAGACAGCGCCCGTGTAAGAAGACAAACTTCACAAAAAATAGCTGACAACTCCAAAATGGCGCTGAATGCCTTTATTGCCGTTTCGGACAGATTGAGCCAATTTGAAGCGCGATTTGCAAGCTCAGCAGGCGTATCGCTGTTCACATTACAGGTGCGTCGGGATCAAATCCGATCCTTATGGGAAAAAATAGAGCTTGCGTTCGAGCAAGGTTCCCAAACCATAACGCAAGGCGCCGGGTCCAGCGACGATCTTGCGATTCTAACCAACAAGTATGAGCATTGCTATTCCATATATGAGTGGTGCGTAGCTCAGTTAAGCGAAAGCACAGACGCAGTTTTCACGCAAAATAAGCAACCCCAATCCTCTTCTCCTTCCATGTCAAGAGGATGTAGTCTTCCCCCAATTGACACAGAAGTCTTTGATGAAGACTATCTGCGTTGGCCCACTTTTCGGGATTTATTCACAGCAATCTACATAAACAATGCTAGATTGTCCCCAGTCGAGAAACTGTTTCATCTCAATGCTAAGACAAGCGGCGAGGCAACGGGTATTGTTTCTAAATCTCCTTTAACAAATGACGGTTTTCACTCCGCGTGGCAGAATCTTTCCGAAAGATTCGAAAACAAGCGGCTGTTAGTGAACAGCCAACTCCGAATTCTTTTTAATTTACCATCCGTTTCCCAAGAGTCTGGAACTGCACTGAAAGAGCTTCAGAGCACAATCCAAGGGTGTTTGACAGCCTTCGCGCTAGCAAAGGTCAGCATCGACAATTGGGATTGTTTGCTCGTATTCCTATGCTCGTCCAGACTTCCGAAACTTACCCTATCCTTGTGGGAACAGTCTCTCCACAACAAGTCCGATATTCCGACCTGGGCAGAATTTAATGCTTATTTAACTGAGCGCCATCGCACTTTGGAAGCGATTGAGGATATGAGACCTATGAGCGGTCCAAATCACTCCAATCCAATTCAATCCAAGAAAAAGATCAATTCCTTCGAAGCAAAGGTTAAGGTGAAGGCACAACCAGCCAAGCCCAATTCTTCCTGCAAGCTCTGTTCCAAAGAGCCCCATCCAATTCGTTTATGCCCCCGGTTTCTGCAAATGACAGTACCGGATCGGGCCTCCTACATAAAGCAGCAGCAGCTTTGTCTAAACTGTTTCGCCAGAGGACATCAGCTGAAAGAGTGCCCAAGTAGCCATAACTGCTATACGTGCAAAGGTCGCCACAATACACTGTTGCATTGTGGCGACCCTCCTACCCAGTCGACCACAAGGTCGTCTTTAAGTACTGCTGCTGCTCCATACCTGCCAAATGTTCCAATACAGTCCACTCGTTAGCAAAGTTCGGCAAACATCCACAATTACTTCACGTCGAACACGCAAGGTGTTCTATTAGGCACAGCCATAATTAACATATGCCACCCTGGCACTAGTTATAAAGCTCGTGCGTTGATTGATTCTGGTTCCGAAGCAACATTCATTTCTGAACGAATGTTTAGAATCATCAACCTCCCGTTCAAACGTGTGACAGCCCAAGTTGCCGGACTAAACCAAGCGGTGTCAGCCAATCCTGAGAAGTTATGTCACTTCAATATTGGATCCCCAACAAAGCCGAGAGTTCGCATTGAAGCATCGGCGTTTGTTCTTCCTAGCGTGACAGGAACTCTCCCTTCGCATCCGATTCCCGGAAGTGCCTTGCGAGGACTGCCCAATATTCCGTTAGCTGACCCTCTCTTCTACAAGAGCTCGCAGATAGATGTACTTTTAGGTGCAGATATCCTTCCATCAATCCTACTTGGCGGCTCGATTCCTAATATTTGCGGCGCGCTATTGGGTCAAGAAACCATTTTCGGTTGGATTCTTACCGGCCCAATTCCTACCTGTGCTTCATCCTCTATCTCCGCGTTTTCAACCCGTGTCACGGTCAAATTAGACCAACGGTTGGATAACCTCCTCACAAAGTTTTGGGAGGTGGAGAATCTCTCAAAGAAGCCAGTAAAAGAGTCTGATGCTATTTGCGAAGACATCTTTATGCGCACCACAACTAGAGATGAGAGTGGCAAATATATTGTCACACTCCCCTTCAAAAATCCTGATCACATCAACTTAGGACATTCAAGGTCAATCGCACTGGCTCAGTTTCTGAGAAACGAGAACCGTTTAAACAGAAACATTCCATTAAAAGAGCAGTACGACTCCGTGATCCAGGAGTATCTGGACTTAGGTCATATGAGACAAGTCCCCCCTTCTATAGATACTGGGAACTTTTACCTTCCGCACCATGCTGTCTTTAAACCAGACAGCACTACGACAAAAGTTCGCGTTGTATTCAATGCCTCCAGTCAATCCACAAACGGTAAAAGCCTGAATGATGTCCTCCATGCAGGTCCCGTTTTACAATCTGATTTAACTATTCAGATCTTGAAATGGCGTTTTTTCCGTTACGGTTTCAACGCTGACATTACTAAAATGTATCGTCAGATTTTAGTAAAGCCTATCCACACGCCTTTTCAGAGGATCCTCTACCGTAATTCCAACCAAGAGCTTTGTGATTATGAGCTTAATACTGTTACGTTTGGGGTAAATTGCGCGCCATTCCTAGCAATTCGCGTGTTGCAGCAGCTCGCTAAAGACGTATTAGCTAAATTTCCGCGTGCTAGTGACATCATTTCCAACTACATGTATGTTGACGATGTACTAGCAGGAGCACACTCCAAGCAATGCGCGATTTCCAGTATCAAGGAACTCCAAGAAGCTATGGGTACAGCGGGGTTTCCACTTCGCAAGTGGACTTCCAATGAAATGGAGCTGCTTCGCGACATTCCTAAAGACCACCGGATAAAAGAGGATTTTCTAGAACTTGATGAGGCCAGCGTTGCTAAGACATTAGGGATCCGATGGCAAGCAAACACCGACGAGCTCTTCTTTGCGCCTTCGAACATAGCGACAAAGGGTTCGTTCACAAAACGTGAAGTCTTGTCGGAGATAGCCAAGCTCTTCGATCCAGCGGGATGGCTGGCACCTGTCATCGTTCGCGCGAAGATTTTCATGCAAGGAAATCTGGCTTCACGAGCTTGGCTGGGATGATCCGTTGCCGTCTGAATTGGTTCAGCGATGGGAAGAATTCCTCTCCTGTCATCCTCGTCTTGGTGACATTCGGATACCACGATGGGTCGCCTATCAGCCAAAAGCGACCATCCAGATTCATGGCTTCTGCGACGCCTCCCAAAAGGCATACGGAGCAGCGCTGTATGTTCGCGTGGAAGCGGGTCTCCAAGTGTCAGTCCACCTCTTAACGTCCAAGACCAGAGTAGCTCCAGTCAAAACAGTGTCACTGCCGCGACTCGAGCTGTGCGGAGCCGTTCTACTCGCAGAGTTGTCCTCAGACCTCATCCTTTAAATACACTTTTGAAGAGCTTTCCACCCTCCTCTCCATGATTGAAGCCTGCCTTAATTCGAGACCAATTTCCCCTCTGTCCGAGGACGTGACAGATTTGTTGGCTCTGACTCCAGGGCACTTCTTAGTAGGGGGCCCACTTCTTTCCGTGGCGGAGCCAGAGATAGAAGGAAATGCGGCATCAATCCTCAATAGATGGCAGCGACTTAAGGCTCTCAACCAACACTTCTGTTTCCGTTGGAAGGAGGAGTACTTGAAGGAGTTGCACAAAAGAAACAGATGGCAATTACCTGAGACGAACCTGAAGCAAGGTGACATGGTAATTATCAAGGAGGATAACCTTCCATCACACGAATGCCGCTTGGGACGAGTCAAGGAAACTTACCCGGGACAAGATGACCAGGTCCGAGTGGTCGACGTGCTTACGACCCGCGGAGTTATTAAGAGGCCAGTGGCCAAACTTATCCTCCTTCCACTCCTTTCCGAGTCCAATCCAACTTCTGTGTCAAAATCGTGACTAGTCGTTTCACTTACTAATATGTGTGTTTTATGTTTTTCCAGAACCTCCTCACGACGCAACATGGCACCAACCAAGGCAAAGAAGCAAGCACAGAGGCTGCGTGGCACAGCATCCTTCCGTTGCCGTGTGTGCCGAGGGGTCCACGCCCTAAAAAAGTGCCAGCGCTTCATGCATTTAACTGCAGAGAAGCGTCTCCGGGCAGTGCTTATCAATAAGTACTGTCCTAATTGCCTGGCACACCAGCACTCGGGGCGTTCGTGCAGGAGCGGCGACAAATGCCGCGTTTGTGGTGGTGAGCACCACACCTTGCTCCATCTAGAGGAGGAGAGCTCGCCCCGTTCCCCGTCAACAAGCAGATCGCCCCGTTCCAGATCCAGATCGCCCGTCGTCAGGAGAAGCGCATCGCCCAGGAACCATTCACCCGACCGAGTGCGTCCATCAACGCCACCCTCAGTTGGAGGGATCACAATTTTGCCTACTGTGACGGCTATCGTTGCGGTAGGTGAAAAATCCTTTAGACTGCGAGCCCTGATTGATCCGTGCAGTCGTGTCAGCCGCATTGACGCCTCTTTTGCAAAGGCATTGGGCCTTTCCGCAACCTGGCTCAATGCGGGTGAACGAGTCACGGCTCGCATAAAATCCATAAGTGGTCCCTTTGACCGAGAGGTGCGACTGTGCATTGAGGACGACTTCAAATTCCTGACACCGGACGCGCTGATAGACGAGGCATACCGGAAAGGCGTGGCCAACATTGTCCTAGCAGACGACGGATGGTTTAAGCCATCGTCGGTCAGCTTGGTGCTAGGCGCCGATGTTTACAGCCTGATCATACAGCCAGGAGTGCTTCCAACCGATCACGGCTTAGTGATCCAGAATACCGTGTTTGGGTGGATCCTGTCCGGAGTTTACAGTCAGTAGAATCCGCTCCCCCCCCTCCATTAATTTTTTTTGCAATTATATTGCAAGGGGGGGCGGAATGTTTAAGCCGAAAAGTATGCACCGGCACCTGTAACTCCCCATCCAAGCAGTGTTCTCTTTCCATAAACTCTCATGTAATTATGTCAACCAAAATATTGTAATTATGTTAGCAGCCTGCTGAGCTGCTGAGTTACATTTAGTATCAATTCAACATTAAAACGAATTACACCCCACACAAAAACCGCGCGTTATTTCTTTTAAACCGCTTTCTATCGTATTTTAATACAAAGGTATTTAAAATCCTTATTGTATCGTGAGTGCTGTTCTGTTCACCCCTCCACGATTTTACAGTTAGTGAGTCAGATTGTTATTAGGCTAGATATTAGAAGTTGAATTATGATTTTGAGTTTGAAAACCATGGAGTCATAATTTTACATTAGAAATTAGGCTAACCATCCCATAGTAATTAATAAGGCAACAGCAGCAGAGCAGCGCGAGGCAACCGCTGCAGAGCACGACGCAACGGTGACCTACGCCAAGGCGTATTTAACAAGGTGGCAGCGTCGACGTCGACAGCAGCAGAGGACAAAGGAAAAGGGTTCATGATCGCCGCCCGCAATGATGAGCGATCAGTGAAAATCGGGCCACGGTCGAGTGCGCATGTGAAAAGTAAACGCGGAAAACCAAGACAAAAACGTGACAAAGTGAGCAGGAGACAAGCAAGTACACAGGAGCGGAACACACACAGGAGCGGAACACACAGCAGGAACGAGACACACATACACACACACACCGGAGCCGTTACACACCGGAGCGTGACACACACGATACCACACACACTCACACCGTGACCGGGTAAGCGAGTCTTACGACCCCCCCCCCTCTCTTCCCCCTTTGATAGTCTGGTGCGTAGGTAGGGATACAAACTAGTGGATAAAATAAACAAAAGATTACAAGTGAAACCAAAGAATCAATTAAACATCTGTTATTAAAAGTCAAGTGGGTGCCGTGTGTGAGTGAGTGGTGAGTGGTTCGCCCACCCGGGGAGTCTCTGCAGACTGGCTGCAGTGTCAATACCGTGAACAGTAAGCAGCGTCTCACCCGGTACCTGATTGTACCTGGACTTGGTGCCGCTCGGTCAATACCAGAGGCATTCAAGTCGGGACAGACAGGGGCTACCACCCTGCCGTGAGACACGTTGGTGAACCACCGGAGTACCGGTGTGCAGAAATTTTTCAGGGTAACCCAGGCTCGTGCTGGCAGCTTATTCCCACCACCAGAAGTGATTACTTTTCCCCCACTCAGCGGTCTCGGCACACTTACAAATTTCTTGTAAGGTGGCCCTGGAGAGACTTAGCTATCTCAGCCATTGAAAAAGCTACCTTACAGGTGGCGCCCGAGCAGGGACTCTGAGATTTTTTTGTTGAAAAGTTTATTTTTTTTGGAAAAATTACACCGCGATAGTGTTAAAAAAAAATAAGAGGGATAGACACGCATGGGCAGTGGGTTTTTATTTAATAGTCTTGGTTGGTTTTTTTTTTATATATATAAATGCGTTACTGGTAGGAGTGATCCGACTGGGCTGTGCGTTATACGGGTTACGAGAAAAAAAGGCACACATTGAGGGACGGCTGTGAAAAGCGCCGTTACATTTTTTTTTCGGTATGCACGCTGCTACTGTTGATACCGCTGCACTATGGGTAATATTTCAATTTATCGGGTATTTAGTCATTTTTTACATTCACTTAAATTAACTAAATGTTGATACAAACATGTTGTAAAAACATTGGACTTTAGTGTTGCATAACAGAAATGTTAAGTTAACAGACGAATGTCATGTTATTAACAGTCAAAGTCAGCTGTTGAAATAGCAAAACAAGTGCGTCGTTCAACAGCAAATTTAGAGGTTACAAAAAAGTAAAGAAAACTAAAAGTCAACGCAATTTAAGCAACAAACTGGCGTTGGCATGTGATAAAACGTGTTTGTACTGTGTGTTTTGTATCATTTGTTTAATGTTCATTGTTGTTCTTCCCTTTGTATTTGCTTGTATATTTAAAAAGTGGCTTTCACCATAAATTCTTAGAAACAAAATTTAACTTTGCATACACTTTTAAAAAAATGTTAGCAATTGCTAGATGTGAGTATACCACCGTTTTGTAGGTCTATTAATTCTGAATCCAGCGCATATAATCATAATGTGCACTTTTGTGCACTTTTTGCAATAATCAAGTTTTAAGAGCATAACCTCTGTTCAAAATGATGAAACTGTTAAAATGTCATTATCATTAAAGTAGCTTATTCAGTCAAACGATGATGTTTTGTTACAAATACATAATTATATCATAAGAACGCTTATAAATTTTAGTTTCAGCCTTATATTTGGGACATAATAAGCAATTTTGTACATTTTTCTTTTAAGTATTTTTCGATTGTTTATATGGGAGCTATATGATATCTTGAGCGGATGTCGCTGATTTTTTGCATATATAGAAAAGGCTTAATAAAACACACTTTTTTAAAGTTTGGTGAAGATATCTCAAGAAACAAGACAGCTTTGCATATAAGGAACTGAATTTTTAAGTACTGTTCCTATGGAAGCTATGTGATATATCTAGAATTATAAAAAGAAGCTTAATTGTCAAGTTTGGCTTAGATCCGTTAGTAAACAAAAAAAATACATTAACTATCTTCTATGAAAGGGGCGGTGACACGCCCCTTTTACAAACTAAAGTTGTCTTTGCTTAGTCGAAACTTAACGCAAAAAACGGAATCCTAAAATCTTGTATGGTTCCCGAGTTATTAATTAATACCCGATTTTTGGCAAAATTTTCCATAGTGCGCTGGTACCCAGGAGGGTTTTAGAAGCACCAGTTGTTTTGTTGCGATCATCTCGCCATTTATTTGCTGCATTGCTACTATGTCACAGTTTGGCAGTCACAGAGTCACCATCCAATATTTTTGTGGCACAGTTTGACGAGCATTGATAACGAACACGTGTGAAACCGCAGCCACGTTGGTTCTCTCTGTTATTTTTTTTGCATTTACATGCATCAGCTTGCTTGCTTACATCGTCAGTACAGTTTTGCGTCGAATCGCAATACCCACAGTTTTGCAAGCATTAGCAACGACCACGTGCAAAACCACAGCGGCGTCGCTTATCGTGGTAACATTCATTTGCCTGTTTGTTTACACCTTCGGTACAGCTTCATGCCGAATTTCAATACCCACAGTTTGGCAAGCATTGATAATTTTCACGTGTGAAGCCGTAGCTACGTAGCTTCCGTTGTTATTTTTTTGCAATGACATGCATTGGCCTGGTTGTTTACATCGTTTGTACAGTCTCAACCCGAATCTCCAAATCACAGTTTGACAATCATTGGCAACTACCACGTGCGAAACGGCGAATACGCAGCTTTCTCTTCACTATTCTTTTGTCTGCACTCAATGTATTAGCCCGTTCATACGCAACGGCGGTACAGTTTCATACCGAGACTTAATCTCACAGTTTGGCAAGCAGTGGTAAATACTACGAGTGACCCCGCAGCTACGCAGCTTTTGTTTCTTCTTTGTTCCGGTGCGTTTACATCCATTACCTTCATTGTCTGCACCGTCAGTACAGTTGCCCACCGAATCATAAGGACACGGTTTTTTCCAGCATTGGAAAACACCTCGGGTGAAACTGCAGCTGCACAAGTTTCGTGTTCATGCGTAATCCCGTTCATACGCAACGGCGGTCCAGTTTCATACCGCAGTCTGTGGGTTAGAAATCGGGTAAGCAAGTTTGAAGGTACAGTTTCGCAACCATTTACATGTACCGGGTAGGCAATGCGTACACGGGCATACACATGTAGAGAGAGGCTCACAAAGAAGAAAAGTATGTAAAATTTTAATAAAGAGGCATTAGTTTTGGCAAAGAGGGGAAAGAAAAATCGTGAGAGAGAGAGCAAGAGAAGCGTCAGGAAGACAACCAGTACATGTAGGTGGAAGGGGTAAACCTTTGGCAGCGCCACGACATAGATAGGTGGGACGAAAATTTAACGAAGTGGAAAAGAGAGCATAGCCAATAGGAAGAAAGAGTTTGTTTCGCATCTACGAGGATCAGAGGAGAGAGAGGGTCGGGCGACACGAAGCTCGCAAGCCCTCGGTCGCGGCCGTTCGTGGGCGATCAGGCACTATACATTGACTCGACACTTCAGCAAGCGACACAGTCGATATAGAGCTAGCAAGCTAACCAGTTGTTCTAGAGTCTCCGCTAAATAAATTTGAGTTACAATTTTTTTTCGTGAGTGAACCAGGACACAATGCACTACCCAGCAACAAGGACACGAGGTACTACCAACCAACAGGGACACGAAGGCAACCAACAAGAACGAACATCCGACGCCAAACCGGAAACTCAAGAGCGAGCCTGTCGCCTACTACAAGCGGAAGCCTGGCACCGGATGCGATGAGTCTGCGACCCTGTCCTCCACCAGAACAGCGAGTAGCTCCCAACAGGTCCCCACCAAGAGAGACAGACAGCACATCATCGATACTACCGAGTCGACACGAGGCAGAGCGGATGCAACGCTGGGGAGTGTCTTTCGACGGCACTACTGACCCACTGAGGTTTATTGAGCGACTGGAGAACCGAGCCATGGCATACCGGGTCGACACGCGACACCTAGCCCAGGGAGTCTCGGAGTTGCTGCTAGGTACCGCCGAGGATTGGTTCCACACAAGCCAGCTGCAGGGTGAGCCTTGGAGCGTATTTTGACGGAAATTCCTGGATTTCTTCCTACCCCCGCGGTATTACCAGAGGCTGGAGGATGAAATAAGAATGCGCTACCAAGAGGAGAATGAGGGATACCAGCAGTACTTGGTGGACATTCGTCTAATGATGAACCGGGCTGGCTATACTGAAGCACAGAAACTGGAGCGGGTCGACAGAAATCTCCTGCCAGTGTACCAGATATTTCTGAGACGCACGGATTTCCTCACGTTCAAGCAGCTCAAGTTATTGGCGATTAACTTTGAGGTCAGCCAGGATTCAGGCGAACAAAGATCGGGATGCTCATATAACCACTCCCACAATGGTGTCGAAACTCGAAGCAATCACTCTGAGTCCCAAGGCCACCGCATCGTGGCTATCACCACCCGCGTCGTTGTCTTTAGCAGAGGTGAATCCCCAGATTTTACCAGGTGCAGCCAGCAGCGACAAAGCCGTGGACGCAAGGAACGCATGTCGAAACTGTGGAACCCTTGAGCACTTTGCCAGGGAATGTCCAGGAGCACGAGTACTCTTCTGCTGGGATTGTGGTCAGCGTGGAGTCAGGACAACCGATTGTTGCAAGGCCCAGGAGCCGGGAAACGCCCAGCGCCTTTCATCGAAACCGGAGCAGGTGAGGGGGCAAGCAAACGAGTTCCGGAACTAGCGGGTGTTATCCGGTTACGGGATGGCCGGCTTGCTGCGGAGACGAACATTGAGACAGAGGTGATGATCGCCACGCTGGATACTGGTGCCAAGAGGAGCTTTCTTAGCGAACAGAAAGCCCGCCTCATCGAGACCCCGGCAAGCCGACGAGCAGTGAGGACGGTGATAGCATTGGCGAACGGGACTAGGATGGAGCTAACGCGGGCCATTCAAGCAAACGCATGTCTGGGGAAAACACGGGCATGCATTCTGATGCTCGTCCTACCTTCAGCCCTTGACGATGTACTGCTCGGACTGGACTTCTTTAGCGTCATCAACGCCAAGTTACAGGTAGGAGACCTAAGCATCCCGCTGAGCCTCCCGAAGCATCACCGACCTGAGGACCCGAGACCGGAGAAGCAGCATAGCCAGGACGACGCCTGCACCCGCGAGGCGATTGTCAACCCAAGGACACGAGAACCCGAGACGAAGCACAGCCAGGACGACGCCTGCACCCGCGAGGCGATTGTCAAGCCAAGGACACGAGAACCCGAGACGAAGCACAGCCAGGACGACGCCTGCACCCGCGAGGCGGCCGTCAACCCGAAGACACTACAACCTGAGACGAAGCATAGCAAGGCCGACGCCTGCAACCGCGAGGCGGTCGCCAACCTAAGGATACAGGGACCAGAGACGACAAAGCATTACAAGGGCGCCTGCAACCGCGAGGAGGTCGCCAACTTAAGGATACTTGGATCAGAGACGATGAAGCATAGCAAGGGCGATGCCTGCAACCGCGAGGCGGTCGTTAAGACAACTACAGGTAAGTCGACCACAGGAAAGCGGGACGAACACGCTGCTGGCATACACGAGGTACCTTGCGGCGGCGTTCTTGGCCCGACACAGCCAGACGCTATCTAGAGAAACCCATTTCGCATCGGACAAAAGAATCAGGAGCCAGCTGCCGGGAGCAAAGCAGGAGAAATACTGGCTAGTGTAGCAGACGTAGTGGAAACCAGGGAGGACATGCAGCTCGACAGAGACGTACCGGAGAGCTCCCCGATCCAGCCTATCGATACAACACACCCCGGACCAGAGCCAGACGAGTCAACCGAACCTTGGGTACAGGAGTTTCTGACAAAGGAATTGGCCAAATTCGACTTGATGAAGGGAGTCTCCGACATCGCAGAGCACACCATAGTCATGCGCGATGACCGGCCGATCAAACAACGGTACTACCCCCCGAATCCAGCGATGCAGGCTATATTTACGCACAGGTAGACGAGCTACTCCGAGATGGATGCATCGAGCCCTCCAAGAGCCCACATAGTGCCCCAATTGTGTTGGTGGGGAAAAAGACAGGTGAGACCCGTATGTGTGTAGATTTTCGGCAATTGAACGCGCGTTCAGTGCCGGACGCGTACCCTTTGGGTACGACCCGAGGATAAACTCCATTCTCGAGAGGTTGAGGAACGCAAAGTACATCAGCACACTGGACCTGAAGATTGGCAGATACCCATGGCCAAGCGAGCCGCGAATGCACAGCACTCACCGTTCCAGGGCGAGGCCTGTTTCAATGGCGTGTCATGCCCTTCGGACTCCATTCGGCGCCCGCAACCTTTCAACGAGCACTGGACAGTGTCATTGGGGTCGACATGGAGCCACATGCGTTCGCTTACCTCGATGATATCATTGTCATCGGGACCACCCTGGAGGAACACGTCGAGAATTTGAGAGAGGTTTCGAGGCGCCTACGGGAAGCCAACTCCAGACTCAATCAAAAGAAGTGTGCCTTCTTCAAGCGCCGTCTCGTGTACCTTGGGCATGTCGTCAGCGAGAGAGGGATACATACCGACCCTGGGAGGAAATGCAACAACAGGCGTTCATGAAGCTGAAGAAACTGCTTACCGAGGCACCCATTCGCGCCTGCCCAGACTTCAGTAAGCGTTTCTCATTACAGACTGATGCAAGCGACTATGGACTCGGGGGAGTTCTTACACAACCAAGTCCCGAAGGCGAGAGACAGTACCGGAAAGGAAGACAGAACGTGGTGGCTGATGCTCTGTCACGTCAGCCCCTGGAAACCTTGCAGAGTGCCATTGAAGAACTCAGCACATGTCCGTGGCTACGACGACGCACGCAGGAGGCAAAGGAGCAACCGGGGAAATATCCTGACTATACACCAGAGAACGGACAGTTGTACCGGCACGTGGGGCAGCGACCTCTGGAGGAGGATTTCATACCCTGAAAGCTATGCATAGGTAAGGAGCAACGACAGCGCGTACTCCAGGAGTGTCACGACCAGCCAAGTGCGGGACACCTCGGGATTCGCAAGACAACGACACGCGTATGCCAGCGATATTATTGGCCCGGGATCTTCAGGGATGTGGCGCGTTACGTGAGGAAATGTGCGGTGTGCCAGAAGCTCAAATCACAGCAGACGAAACTAGCTGGAAAGATGCTCACTCGGCAGGCAACCGAGCCATTCTCGACGTTGTGCGCAGACTTTGTGGGGCCCCACCAAGGTCCAAACAAGGTAACACAATACTCTTAGTTTTCTTTGACATGTTTTCCAAATGGGTGAAGTTGGTTCCGTTACGACGGGCAACAACGACATACCTGGAGAGGGCTTTTCGGGATAGGATTCTCAGCCGATTCGGAGTGCCTCGCAAGTTTGTTTGCGACAACGGGACGCAGTTTACCATCAGGTCATTCAAGGCGTTTTGAAAGCGGGCTGGTATGATTCTGGAGCACACGGCGCCGTACAATCCACAGCAGAATCCAACGGAGCGGGCTAACCGGACGATCAAGACGATGATCGCTCAGAACATCCAGGGACCGCAGAGCACCTGGGATACTTGGCTACCAGAGATCTCCTTAGCAATCAACAGCAGCGTGTCCGACACGACGGGTTTCAGTCCGGCTTTCCTTGAACAAGAACGGGAGCCGAGGTTGCCAGGCGCGTTATACGATGAGGTCACCCCCGGATCTGGTATGGTCCCCACCGATCCTGAGACGAAGGCGAAACAAATACTGGACATTTTTCAGACGGTCAGAGAGAATTCACAGCAGGCCTCAGCGGAACAGGGACGACACTTTAACCTGCGGAGACGCGATCAAACAGCACGTGCTATCCAAGGCCAACGACGGGCTCGCAACCAAACTAGCCCCTCGCTACGACGTCCCGTATAAGGTAATCAAATTTACTTCCCCCAACATCGTACGGATTCGGCTCACCGAGACAGGGTAACGACGTACCGCCGGGGTAACCGATTTGAAGGTTTTCCGGCAACCAGACGACGACGAGATGGACGAAGGCGACGAGCACCCGCTCGATCATAGTAAGAGTGTCACAGACTAGAGATAGAGCAGCCCTACGCTGCAAACTTAACCAGTAGATCTAAGATTGTAGCATAGGTCATTGTATGTACAAATAGGGTATTCACCAGTTAAACATCGCACCAGACTATTGTCCTGTAGAGCATAGTCTGTCTCATAGCCTCAGGGATATAACCTCGTTTATATTCCACAATATTTAAGCATGGACCAGGAGCCGCTGCAGCAGGGGACCGAAGGGCATCAGCGCGATTGGGACTGGGTACCGCAGTACCTGCGCCGATTCGTGGATGCGGAGGACGAAGGGAATGAGGCAGAGCACGTCCGGAGACCATCCATCGAGGATGATATAAGCACGGAGATCCTACCGAGCTCCCCTACCGCACTGCGCCGACGGTTAAGCCCGTCACCCCCCTTGCCTGACTCCGGCGTCCCAGACCCCGAGGACGAGGTGGTTAGCGTGGCCCGAGTGGCAGTGCTGAGCGACATTGCAGGGGTGTCCACGACGCAAAGGGAAGATGAAGCGTCCGAGGCAGCGCAGCCACTTTCGGCCGACACCAGCGCGGAACTGGAGTTATCGTTCAGCAGCAGCGATGTGCAGGCTCCTCGGGCCGACGGTAGATGTTCAAGCGCTCACGTACGCGCTGTTGAAAGAGACGGGGGAATGGGTAGAGGCACCCAAAGGATGGCGGGCGGACACCCCACGACGGCTCATCCCGAAGATGCTTTTAGACATGGTGCGGCTCAGCCAGGAGCAAAGAAGTTGGAGGAGACGGTATACCATTACCCTAGACCAGAGGTGGGCAAGCACACATACTATGAAAATTTGTACACGCATACTATAACAATTTGCGCGAGAAGCAGCGAATGATTATAGTGTATGTGTATTTTGTGCTGCTTGCCGCGGCAAAGGGGCCTATGCACGCGTGTATACAAAATTTCGACTTGTGCCCACCTCTGCCCTAGACGAAGGCGTCTTTCGCGTGACCCTTGCACCCGCCGGCGGTGTCACCATTAAATATCACCGGAAGAGTAAGAAGGGGGTGTGACGGTGCACATTTTGTAGTTTATAAGTAGGTATAAGGATATGGTGTATGGGTAGGTTAAGGTTAGTGAGTAAGATTGTTATTAGGCTAGATATTAGAAGTTGAATTATGATTTTGAGTTTGAAAATCATGGAGTCATAATTTTACATTAGAAATTAGGCTAACCATCCCATAGAAATTTATAAGCAGAGCACGACGCAACGGTGACCTACGCAGCCCAAGACAGCAGCAGCAGAGCAGCGCGGCCCTTAGCAACAGCAGCAGAACAGCGCGGCCCAAGGAAATTCCGCAGCAGAAAAGCCAACGCGGCTCAGGGCAATTGCGCAGCAGCGAGAAACGCAACGACGGTGACAGCGCAGCGACAAAGAACGCACCTGAGCGACGCACAGCCGCAGACATGCGCCGACCACTGCAGGCCAGGCAGCACAGCAGCAACCGAATGGCACGCGCCGACCGACGTCGACAGCAGCATAGGACAAAGGAAAAGGGTTCATGATCGCCGCCCGCAATGATGAGCGATCAGTGAAAATCGGGCCACGGTCGAGTGCGCATGTGAAAAGTAAACGCGGAAAACCAAGACAAAAACGTGACAAAGTGAGCAGGAGACAAGCAAGTACACAGGAGCGGAACACACACAGGAGCGGAACACACAGCAGGAACGAGACACACATACACACACACACCGGAGCCGTTACACACCGGAGCGTGACACACACGATACCACACACACTCACACCGTGACCGGGTAAGCGAGTCTTACGACCCCCCCCTCTCTTCCCCCTTTGATAGTCTGGTGCGTAGGTAGGGAACAAACTAGTGGATAAAATAAACAAAAGATTACAAGTGAAACCAAAGAATCAATTAAACATGTGTTATTAAAAGTCAAGTGGGTGCCGTGTGTTCGCAAAGTGGAGTGAGTGGTTCGCCCACCCGGGGAGTCTCTGCAGACTGGCTGCAGTGTTAATACCTTGGCCAGTAAGCAGCGTCTCACCCGGTACCTGATTGTACCTGGACTTGGTGCCGCTCGGTCAATACCAGAGGCATTCAAGTCGGGACAGACAGGGGCTACCACCCTGCCGTGCGACACGTTGGTGAACCACCGGAGTACCAATGTGCAGGAATTTTTCAGGGTAACCCAGGCTCGTGCTGGCAGCTTATTCCCACCACAAGGAGTGATTACTTTTCCCCCACTCAGCGGTCTCGGCACACTTACAAATTTCTTGTAAGGTGGCCCTGGAGAGACTGAGCTACCTCAGCCATTGAAAAAGCTACCTTAAAAATTATTAGCGCTAACGAAAACAGTCACACTTGTGTTTTTATTGGAAGCAAACGTTATAAACTGTAATATGGATGTTGAAAAATCGGTAAATCTGCAGAAGCAGGGCTGCAGCCCAAAAGTGCTCCAAATATTTTTATACCCTTAACCCATAAAATGGGTAAATAAGGGTATAATGGTTTTGTGCAAATGTATGTAACAGACAGAAGGAAACATCTCCGACCCCATAAAGTATATATATTCTTGATCAGCATCAACAGCCGAGTCGATCTAGCCATGTCCGTCTGTCCGTCTGTCTGTCTGTCTGTCTGTCTGTCCGTCTGTATGAACGCGCCGATCTCAGAGACTATAAGAGCTAGAGACTTCAAACTTGAAACTTAAACTCTCCTATACTATAAGCAGATCAAGTTTGCTTTAAAATTTCGATAACACTTTTGGTTTCCGATAAACACATGTGATCGGTAACAAAAAATTCTTGAACTTCAAAATTGTGAAAACGAGGATTCAAACTATTGATAAAATAATGAACATTTGAAAAATTTGATCCTAATCGGTTGAGAAACACCGGAGATATCGCAGTTTGAAATTTGGTCATATTAGTCACTGGAAAAATACACACAAATGACTGTACGCGTTACGTATGGGGTTAAGGGTATTTCCTAGTCGGGATTTCTCGACTAGGGCCTTCTTACTTGTTTATCACTTATATATGGTAGCTCATGGGATATTATGGTGGGGGACGCCCTGGTTCGACAGATTTACCAAACTTTCAAACGCCGTAGAAGCAGTTGCTCACGCCACTGCTAAGGCACTGTTTGCTATGTTACGGAGCAGATCACACAAACTCGCCGTTTCTTGTTCCGCCGGAATTATCCAGATCACACCACGCGTCTGTCGAACCAGGGCTGCAGCTTAAAATGCACTGAATCTTTTTTCTAACGTTTTTTATCACTCAAGGAAGGTGTCAAATGCAAAATTATGGTGGGGGACACCCTCGACCACCATAAAAAACACCATGAAAATTATAAAACTGAAAATCATAACTAAGACTGATATGAATCGAGAATGGACACACACATATTTGTCAAGCGTACCAAATAAATGTTAAGTTTTTACGTTGTGTCTGTCAACAGTACAGAAACGTTTTTATACTTTGATACCAAAGGTATCATAGTATATTGGGTTTGTGCAATGTCCGTCATGGTGTTTTCCGTCCGTCCGTCCGTCCGTATAAACGCAACTTTTTTCGACACCCTTAAAGCTAGAGCCTTGTAACTTTGCAAATATCTTGGTGCATGCCTTCGTCAGACAAAGTGTTAAGCTTAAGGCTCTACGACCTCAGGGGGCCTGGGAAATCGATAACAAGTCGATACACATCGATGTGCAAATTTATAAAGCACTTATATATCCCAAATTTGTGCAGCTAGAGTCACCAAATTTGGGAGCAAGATAGCTGGTGACATTTTCCAAGAAATTATATCAAAGTATAATAAAAGTGGCTGATATGCTGTTTCATTAGTTTTGTTTTGAAAAGAAAAGTTTTGTAAGTTATCGAATGAGGGTCTTGCTACCTTAACTGACGCCTACGCCATAGGTTCTGATGTATCGTCTTCATCTTCATTGCTGCTCAGATCATTCGATCTCTTTTGCTTTTTTCTTTAACAAAGTTCCGCTAATAGATACAAATTGTCCTCTACACTGTCTAAGCCAAATAACCAGGCTTTCTTCTATACGAGGAAATCCACTTTTAGTTGTTCTTCTTCGTGCTCTAGCAGGTTAAGCAGCAGTAACTTTCTCCCTGTTCTTTATTATTGTGGAGAGATTGATTATTGAGAGGAATCTTAAATTCTTTTGCAACATTGCTTTTCTCCTAACCCATTCAACTTTTTCAATTAATTTTTTCTTTTTGCAATCGTCAAACATTTGAACTATTTAGGGTTCAAATTTAATACAAATTTTAAGTTTACCAGAAGCGTGTGTCAAAATATGCCTAAGTTTTATGAGTAACACGGAACCACGTACAGTAAAGTAAAAAAGTCCCAGACTCAAAGTTCTTACTAACACACCAAGATACTTTGCAAATTTGGAGGTACGGTTGAATTTTTTTTTTGTTGAGTATCGGCTCAACCGTGGTTAAGTTTCAGAACTCTATAATATAATCGATTGTAACTCCGAACAATAGCAGCAGCAACCACCCACCCCGAAAGAGCTAGATGCTAATAGGTCCCGGTCCGCTGTTTTTGCTCCTGATCGCTAGATCATTTATAGGATGGATCTGAATTAAAAATCTATTCCTCCCAAAACTCGTTTGAGTCAAGTGTTACAGAGTATAACAAGTAAAAACGTTGCAGTCGGACGCAACCGACTGCGAAATACTTTGATACCAGCACTAAGCAAAGAATATTATAGAAACTTCAAACAGTACAACGCACTCTCATCAGAAAAAAACTTGTGAAGCTTGAAAATTCATTTGCTGTCTCAAAGCTTGCTGACTAAGTGTGCCTTGTACAAAATGCAAGTCATTCTTTTTCTGATATTGCTCGCGAGATAGTAAGCAACAGCACAGACTTGAGTCTTTGAATCAGATCGTGATGTATATGTATGTGAGTCAGCACACAGTCTGTGTGAGCTCTGTTTATATGTTTATTGGCCTGCCTCAACTTTGAAATTTGATGAGGAAGTTAAGAAAATTTAAAAAAAGAATAATTATAAGAATAATAAAAATTCTAATGTGGTTTAACACCTTCATTACATATGTAGTAAACGCAATGTTTGTTAGTTAACATTGTTAACTTAACAACAATAAAAATCATTTTAAGCATATTTTAATTTGTTCTTTAATATTTTATATATTTTATTTTAATTTTTGTGTTATTATTTTAAATTTTCTTGACTTCCTCATCAAATGTCAAAGTTGAGGCAGGCCAATAAATGGTGAAACAATTGCCACTAATACTATTAAATGTGATGTGTATGCATACACGTACGCACACATGTAAATGCAGGGCACAGAAAATAAGAAATATAAAAAATATCAACAAGAATAGCAAAGCATTTAAAGATCTTCACATTAATTTTCTGAATACTCTTTCAGAATTTATATGCATGCGTGAACATCTGCATGGTGATTGCGATGACAACATTCATTGCTAGTGGCATCGACCGAAGAAAGAAAGAGTATAAAGAAAATGCAAAACTGAAATTTGGACAAAGCTAGGCCAGCAAGAGCCCAGCGCGGTGCATGTGTTTTTTTTTGTTTTTTTTTTTTTCAAGAAGTGAGGCCGGCGATGCACACATACATATAAACTGAGCTCACACAGACTGAGCGAGCTTCCTACATATATATGAATCGCTATAAGATCCAGTAAATGAGTGCTCACACTGACTGTGTGCTTTCTCACATACATATACATCACAATAAGATTCAGTAAATGTGTGGTAACACAGACTGTGTGTACTGTCTCACATACACACGCATACATATAAACTGCTATCGCATACAGCGAGTAAAGTATTAAAGTGTGCTTGCTCACATACGCTCCCATACTTACAAGCTGCTATTAAATCCAGAGCTTTGCAAAGCTCGCGCTCTGGATCTAATGTCAATGATGAACTTTCGAAGCCTTTTGAAGCCTCTATAATATTCTTTGCTTAGTGATACCAGTTAACATGGCTTTGTTAAGGATTCTGTGAGCAAATAGTAATATATGGGGGTTTTGGTATAAATATCAGGCAGAAGGGGGGTAGACGTGACATCCAAATTTGTGATGCATATCTGTGGCGGATGGCACCCTGTATCTCCCTACCAAGTATGTAGACTCTAGCGGAAAAACTGAGAAAGATATAGAGGTGGGCGGTATAAGTAGGCGTGGCATCCAAATTTTGATGCAAATCTGTTACGGATGTCAATAACAATGTTCCCACCAAATTTGGTGACTCTAGCTTGAAAACTGGCGAAGTTGCATGCATTTCTGTTTTTTTCTGGCGATGGAGCATGGCCCGTTGTTTGGGGGCGTGGCATCCAAAACTTTGATGCATATCTGAGTCAGATGTCAGCATCTGCCTTTCTACCAAATTTGGTGGCCTTCGCTCTAAAACTGTAGAAGATACAGCCATTTTTTTTTATAATTTGAGGGGGGATGAGGTGGGCGTGACATCCAAAAATTTTATGCAGTTTTTTGGGAAATGTCATCGGCTATCTTGCCCCCAAATTTGGTGACTCAAGCTGCTTAAATGTGGGGTATGTAAGTGTTTTATCGATTTTCACATCGAGGTGTATCGACTTGTTATCGATTTCCCAGGCTCCCTGAGGTCGTAGAGCCCTAAATTGAACACTTTGCCTGACGAAGGCATGTACCAAAATATATACAAAGCTGCAAGACTCTAGCTATAAGGGTGTCGAAAAAAGTTGCGTTCATAAAAACAGACGGACGGACAGACGGACGGACAGACACCATGACGGACATCGCACAAACCCAATATACTATGATACCTTTGGTATCAAATTATAAAAATGTGTGGGTAAAAACATAAGTAAATCCAACAATAACTTAAAATATTTTCTTTTTTTACCACCCTTAAATTTAATTTTCATACCTTCATGTCATTGTCTTTAATATAATGTTGTGACAATAGTTATTTCCTTTTTGCGCTGCTTGTACATATCAGCAACCCAAGCCTGCCGATAAGTACACAATCATGCGTATACATAAAGATGTACCGCACCTAGGATACGTTTTGTGGTTATTTGCAGCCACAAAAACTCAAACATGAGCAGCCCATAATCAAAACAAACCGAGTCAAAAATTTATTTTGATAAAATTGTGAATTGTGTGGAAATGTCATCTAATTTTGCTCATAATTTTTACACGTTGATAAAAAAGATATCATAGTATCATCATAAAACATCTGGGTAAATGTGTTCGTCAGGCAAAGTGTTAAATTTAGGGCTTAGCGACTTAAGGTGGCCTGGGAAACCGATAACAAGTCGATACAATTCGAAAGTTGAAATTGAAAATTTATAAGATGCATATGTCAAACATTGAGCCAGGCGTAGTGACCAAATTTGTTGGAAATGTAGCTGAAGACAGACTTCTGGGTTGTAGCACCCCACTGTGAGCACTTTGTCTTAAGAATATATGTATTGGTTTCAAGGCTCAATCTTAAGTGTGTTGAAAATATGAATAACGGACGGGCTTTTTTGTCGGTTACTGTAGTCGACAGACATTTTTAAATTTTCCAGAATGGTGCGGACGACGTAAAACGCCATCGATGGTTTAAGCACTTGGACTGGAGTGACGTATACAACAAGAAACTGAAGGTAAGAACTAACTCCTGTGGATTATGGACAGTTATCACCATTATACTCGGTCATTACATAATCATGTTGAAGGGCTGTAGATCTGTACTCCGATTTCACTTGGCTACATGTTTCATAAATCCAACAAATACAACCATTCCGATTAACCAGATAGAAAGATATCTGGATTTTCAGTAAAATAAGCAGGCATACAAGTAAAAACGTTGCAATCGGAAGCAACCGACCACGATGCACTATGGGTAATATTTCAATTTATCGGGTATTTAGTCATTTTTTACATTTACTTAAATTAACTAAATGTTGATGCAAACATGTTGTAAGAACAATGGACTTTATTGTTGCATAACAGAAATGTTAAGTTAACAGACGAATGTCATGTTATTAACATTCAAAGTTAGCTGTTGAAATAGCAAAACACGTGCGTCTTTCAACAGCAAATTTAGAGGTTACAAAATAGTAAAGAAAACTAAAAGTTAACGCAATTTAAGCAACAAACTGGCGTTGGCATATGATAATACGTGTTTGTACTGTGTGTTTTGTATCATTTGTTTAATGTTTTGTTCGTCTCTTTGTATTTGCTTGTATATGTCAGAGATTAATTTGAAAGACGTATGTTAAAATTATTTTAAACGATTAAATAACATTATGATAATGTTAAGTTTATGTTAAGTAACAGAATGACTATGAAAATAAAGCGAAGCATAGGTTGTTGTAGGAGTTGTTCTAGACAAGCGACTAAACTGGAACTCGCACCTTAATAAAACGATTACCAAGGCTTCACATGCTTTAGGGGCATGTCGAAGACTTTATGGTAGATCGTGGGGCCTTGACTCCAAATCCATCTTGTGGCTTTACTGCATGATGGTCAGGCCTATCGTGTCCTATGCTGCTCTTGTGTGGTGGCCCAAACTGCAGCAGGTCACGGCCATTCAGAAGTGTAGCAAGCTGAAGCGGCTTGTGTGTGTATCTCTGACGGGAGCTTTACGCACATGCCCAACTACAGCTATGGAGAAAATTATTGGATTGACTCCTCTACATATTCACATACAAGAAGGTGCCGCTAAAAGTCTTCTTAGGATCAAACTCACATCTGGGTTACTGACTAATGATGCGGGTCATGTCAGTATTTTGAATAATGTTTCTGGCTTAGAGGTCTGCAATCGAACAGATCTCATGACCACGAAGCTCTATTTCGGGGCGAAATTCAGGACTCTCATTCCAGACCGTAGGGCATGGGAAAATGGCAACCCTTGTAATGACCCCAGGGGCCTGCAGTGGTTCACAGATGGGTCTAAAACTGAGCAAGGGGTGGGTGCGGGGATCTTTGGACCTAACACCAGAGTCTCGATTGCACTGGGTAAATGGCCCAGCGTTTTTCAATCAGAGATTCATGCCATTGAGGCCTGCTCTAAACTCATCCTAGATAAAAGGATGAGAGGAGCTAATTTATACATCTTTTCGGACAGTCAAGCGGCGATCAAAGCTCTATCCTCTTGGAGGATTAGCTCCAAACTCGTCGCAGACTGCTGGACCAGCCTCCAGCAACTCTCCACCGGGAACAAAGTAACTTTGTGTTGGGTTCCAGGTCATGCCGGAATTACTGGCAATGAAAACGCAGACGAGCTGGCTAGAGCCGGCTCAGTGACTCCTTTACTTGGCCCAGAGCCTTTTTGTGGCTTAGGGTGGGCCGCTGCCAAAGAAAAGGTAGAAAGATGGGCAGAGGGAGCAAGATCCAGATATTGGATATCCAGTCCAGGATGTCGTCAAGCTAAAGAGCTGATACATCCACTAGTAGGAAGGAATACTGCTGGGTGTTCCAGGATGGACCTAAGACTGTTGGTAGCCTACCTCACCGGCCACCATGTCTTGAAATACCATCTTCATAAAATGCGTCTGTCTCCTGACACAGAGTGTAGGCTCTGTAAGGGGGATGACGAGACGACAAAACACATTCTCTGTGAATGTCCAGCCGTCATTTGGTCTAGAAGGAGGCATCTGCATAGCGAGTTTCTGACAGCTATGCAGATAAGGAAAGCCTCGACGGGAGGTCTGCTAGCCTTCATAAGGGAGGTTGAGCAGCTCTTGTCTGAATAGGGAGTCTTATGGGCACAAAAGATCGTTCGGTCGCAGTGCCTCCATCTCTGTTGGGAGATCTCCCCAATATATTTATTATTTATTATAGGTTCAAAGAAGACGTTGCAAAATAACGGCATGTGGCTAAGGAATGTGGTTGGAATATAAAAGACGGAGCGAGGTTCGAGTGCGATGCAGAAGCAGTGTTGGCAACTTCAAGAAGATAGCTGAATTGGCAGCGCTGTACTGAAGCCTCAACCGCGCGTGGCGCAATTGGTTGTCGAAGACAAAGTAAAGGAAGAAAAGAATGCAAGCAGTGCAAATGGCACGAGCAGAAAGAGAAGGCTAAAACGACACTGAGTGAGAAGAGGTCGAGTCAGTTGAATTGTAAAAGTAGAAGCGACAACGCAAATTGCGACTCGCGGCGTTCTTAATTTATATTTTCGGCTATAAACCAAACGGTTAAAAGATGAGTGACGACAGAATAAACTACTCTCCGACATATATTTAAAAAGTGGCTTTCACCAGAAATTTTTAGAAACAAAATTTAACTTTGCATAGACTTTTAAAAACATGTTATCATTTGCTAGATGTGAGTGTACCACCGTTTTGTACGTCTATTGATTCCTAATCCAATGCATAAAGTCTTAATGTGCACTTTAGTGCACTTTTCGAAAAATTCAAGTTTTGAGGCCACAACTTCTGTTCAGTAATGCAGAAACTGTTAAAATGTCATTAACATTAAAGTAGCTAATTTAGTCAAACGAGGATGTTTTGTTACAAATACATACAAATATTATAAGAACGCTTATAAATTTTAGTTTCATCTTAAAATTTGGGATATAATAAACATTTATTATACTTTGATACCAAAGGTATCACAGTATATTGGGTTTGTGCAATGTCCGTCATGGTGTCTGTCCGTCCGTCCGTGTGTCCGTCCGTGTGTATAAACGCAACTTTTTTCGACACCTTTAAAGCTAGAGCCTTGCAACTTTGCAAATATCTTGCTACATGTCTTCGTCAGACAAAGTGTTAAAAAAATGCTCTACGATCTCAGGGGGCCTGGGAAATCGATAACAAGTCGATACACCTCGATGTGCGAATCGATAAAACACAAATATATCCCACATTTTAGCAGCTAAAGTCACCAAATTTGGGGGCGACATAGCCGATGACATTCCACAAAAAACTGCATGAAAAGTTTGGACGCCACGCCCGCCTATTCCGCCCCCAGCCCCCCTTAAATTATAAACAGAAATGCCTGTATCTTCTACAGTTTTGAAGCTATAGCCACCAAAATTGACATGACGGAAGATACTGATATCTGACAAGGTTATGCATCCAAAAAATTAGATGCCACGCCCCCAAACAACGAGACATGCCCCACCACCCTAAAAAAAATCGGAAGGCATGTATCTTCGCCAGTTTTTAAGTTAGAGTCACCAAATTTGGTATGAACATTGGTAGTGACATCCGTAACAAGTGTGCATACAAATTTTGGATGCCACGCCCACTTATACCGCCAAACTCTATATCTTTCTTAGTTTTTGGGCCATAGTCACCAAATTTGGTATGAACATTGGTTGTGACATCTGTAACAGGTGTGCATAACATTTTTTATGCCACGCCCACTTATACCGCCCACCTCTATATCTTTGTAAGTTTTTGCGCTAGAGTCTCCAAACTTGGTAGGGGAATAGAAAGTGCCAACCGCCACAGATAAATGTCATGCCTACCCTTTCTGCCTGAACTTATACCCAAAACCCGCATATATTACAATTTGCACTCAGAATTCTTAACACAGCTATGTAAACTAGTATCAAAGTATATCGCAGTCGGTTGCGTCCGACTGCAACGTTTTTACTTGTTAAGATTGATGATGCTCTTTGATCGCATCATCAGGGGGACGAGAAATTGTTTGGCTTGTCTCAGCCCTGCACTGTCGGTCCAGTGACGACCTATTTCCGTTTCCTCCCATTTCCTGAGCAGTTCTTTTTTGTGTCCTTTCGAGAGTCCACAGAACGGTTCAGGGCCGATTAGTGGTGTCGACGCCCCGCGTTTAGCTAGGGAGTCAGCCACCTCGTTTCCTATATGGCCTTCGTGCCCCGGTACCCAGCCTACCGTTAGGATGTTTTTGGAGGCAAGGGCGTTCAGCTGATGGAAACAGTTCTCTACAAGTTTGGAGGAGATTGCGAAGGATCTTAGCGCTATGAACGCTGCCTGACTGTCAGAGAAGATGTAAATCCGTGCACCTTGCATTTTCCTGCGTAGGCATTCACGAGCACAGATTTCTATGGCGTATATCTCTGCTTGGAAAATGGTTGGAGACTTTCCCATGGCTATGGATTTGTTGAACCTTGGTCCGAAAATACCAGCCCCGGTGTTACCATTTTCCAGTGTACCACGTTTGTGATCCACTGGGCAGAGATATTGATTTTGTTTTCCACTTGTCTGGTATGCAAGATTATCGAAAAGTTTCTGTGAAAGATAAGTTTATGTTTCTGTTCGTCCGTTACGCGCAGAATGGGCTCGGACTGCTTCACTCTTAAGTCTTGCAGTGGGTATGCGATATCAAAAAAATTTGTTAAAGGAACAGTGCGATAGCAAATAACTGTTTTTTTTTTGAGTTGTCTTATCGCATATTTCGTTGTCACGATCGTTACCGAAAAACTACATTTGTTGTTGGTGCGTCGAAATTACAGGCTGGAATTGCATCAAATTTTGTGTGCAAACAGAGATTTTGGAGACAAATACTTAAAAAAAAGTTTTACAAAATATTAATTATTGTCCTTTTTATACTTATTCAAAGTTTGTCACGAACGTCACCGTAAGTGCAAAAATAAACAAGCTTTTTTTTTTTTTTTGTTTATTTATTGTCTCTGGCACCACCAATTTATTGTAAATTATTATTTATATAAATATTTAAATATAGATGAGCAATACCCGCAGTGAAAACAAGTAAAAACGTTGCAGTCAGACGCAAACGACTGCGATATACTTTTATACCAGTTCACATAGCTGTGTTAAGGATTCTGAGTGCAAATAGTAATACAGTACGACCTCGCTCAATGCAACCCTCGAACCACGCAACTCCTCGATAATTGCAACAGCTGAAATTTTAACATTGTAGACTCTGTTAACGCAACTTCCAAAAAAAATTACCTCATTTTACGCAACTTTCTAAGGAAATCGTATGTTTTAGTATGTTTTTCACCACTTTGCTGCTGTTCTTCTTTTGTAAATTAAATTCACCAATCAATGATTGCAACAGTTTTCGATCATTTTTGTAAAGTTTCAGCCGAAAACTCAATTTCAAATAAAATACTGGATATATGAAAACGTAAGCGGCGACTTTTCGGCTGCAGGCGAAGTGGATGAAATCGAGAGTGCAGACGAAAGCACTATTAATATTGTTGAGGCTTTACCGATAATTAAATTGCAAACTGTTATCAGTTGCTTTAACACTTGCATTAAATGGCCTGAACAGACGGAACTTCCACTTCGCGAAACAGCTATTCAGAAAAGTATAAATTGTAACAAAGTACAGACCAAAATTTCTCAGTTTTTCAAAAATTAAATAAATTAAAATGAAATCTTTGCTGTAAATACTGACTTATTCGATTTACTTTAAATTTTATGTGTAGCAAAGGTTTCTCTTTTTGGAAATAGGTCTCGTGCCAACAGAAAATTTTTCCTTGGTTTTCGCAACCACCTCGCAATAGGTCAAATTTTAATAGGTTGCGTTGAGCGAGGTCGTACTGTATATTAGAGTTTTGGGTACAAAAATCAGGCAGAAAGGGTAGGCATGACATTTATCTGTGGCGGATGGCACTTTATATCCCCCTACCAAGTTTGGAGACTCTAGAGCAAAAACTGACAAAGATATAAAGGTGGGCGGTATAAGTGTGCGCTTCATCAAAAATTTTTATGCACACCTGTTACGGATGTCACATACCAAATTTGG
Organism: Scaptomyza pallida; assembly: GCA_018152965.1. Taxonomy (NCBI): domain Eukaryota; kingdom Metazoa; phylum Arthropoda; class Insecta; order Diptera; family Drosophilidae; genus Scaptomyza; species Scaptomyza pallida. The sequence continues at coordinate 2,182,126 of JAECXP010000196.1, forward strand.
TGACTCTAGCCCAAAAACTAAGAATAATATAGATGTGGGTGGTATAAGTTGGCTTGGCATCCAAAATTTCATCCTGATCTGATTTAGATGTAACTTACAATGTTCATGCGAAATTTGGTGACTCTAGCTCAAAAACTAAGAAAGATATAAGGGTGGGCGGTATAAGTGGGCGTGGCATCCAAAATTTTGATGCCCATTTTCGAAAAAAAAAGGACCGAAACACTTTCATTTTCATTGTGGAAAAAATGTCACGAACGTAACGTCACGACCGTACCTGGATTAAATTGAATTTAAAAAAAAAGTACAAATCGTATTCGCATAAGACTATAGGCATTTTAAAGGGTATTCAATGCACAACATTCATCATTTGACCGCATCAAAATACTCCTTTTACTTTCGCAGAAATCTGAGTTTGCCTTGCTCGTCGCGAAAACCACTTCTGTTTTTGTCACGTTCGTACGCGTCGGTTTTTTTCAAAAATCTCGAAAACTAATTGTTACCCAAAACTGGACTTAGCACCAATTGTAGGGCTAATCAAGAGCAACAATAAAGTGAAAAAAGAATTTTGAAAATCCGTCGTATTTTGACCTTTTTACCACTCGCAATGCTTACGACCGTCACGAAAGACACCAGAGAAAATGTCCATATATAGATGAGATTGTCTCTAAGTTGGTACTGTAAATTTAAATTAAACATTTCAAGCTATTTTAGTTTATATAAATTTTTTTAATCATTTTTTGTGACAGTTTAAAGACATTTGTCGAACTTATATTACATCGTTTTTGGAAATGCGACTTAGAAATGTTTACTTGATCTTTTCCTTTTGAATTGATCATAATCGGTTCCAGCAGTTATCTTTGCCATCAAAGCGCTTTTCGATAGTAGCGAATTCTTGGTGAAACCATGTTCGTCGCTGAACTGGCCCTGATTATCTGGGAAGAAATCCAAGGGGGAAGGCAAAAAATGGATTTTTATGGAAACGTTGCAGCCCATTTCATTGTACGCACATAAAAATTGTTTACAAATGTTACATACTCGGCGCTCCTGTTATTGGCAAGAAAATTATCACAGAGCGCAATATAACTTTCCCAAGCACGTTTCTCAACAGGGTATAATTTGGTTTCGAAAACGTCACTTTTCATTAGCATACAAGAAGCTTAATTCAGTAACTGTATCATACGAAAAGCTCAATTCTCTCTAATCTAAATACAAATCTAAAATATCGGCAAATGGAATTTTTATTAATAAAAATGAATAACTCGATCAAACACTACAATATTTTAATAAACAAAATTACAAACAAGAAAAACGTTGCAGTCGGACGCAACCGACTGCGATATACTTTGATACCAGTTTACATAGCTGAGTTAAGGATTCTGTGTGCAAATAGTAATATATGGGGATTTTTGGTATAATTATCAGGCAGAAGGGGTAGGCGTTGTTTCCAAATTTTTGATGCATATCTGTGGCGGATGGCACCTTCTATACACCTACCAAGTTTGGAGACTCAAGCGCAAACACTTAGAAAGATATAGAGGTGGGCGGTATAAGTTGGCGTGCCATCCAATATTCCACATTTGTTACGGATGTCACTAACAATGTTCCCACCAAATTTGGTGACGCTAGCACAAAAACTGAGAGAGATATAGAGTTTGCAGATTTCAGAAGGTGGGCGGTAAACGTGGGCGAGGCTTCCAAAACTTTAATGCAGACCTGTTACAGATGTCACTAACAATATGCCCACCAAATTTGGTTACTCTAGCTTAAAAACTGGCGAAGTTACAAGCATTTCGTTTTTTTTTAGGGCGGTGGAGCATGGCCCGTTGTTTGGGGGCGAGGCATCCAAAATTTGTATGCATATCAGGTGTCAGCATCTATTTGGCGGCTATAACTTCAAAACTGTAGAAGATACAGGCATTTATCTTATTAATTTAAGGGGCGCTGGGGCGGAATCGGTGGGTGTGGCATACAAACTTTTGATGCAGTTTTTTGGAGAATGCCATCAGCTTTCTTGCCCCCAAATTTGGTGACTCTAGCTGCTCAAATGTGGGATATATAAGCGTTTATCGATTTCCCAGGTCCCCTGAGGTCGTAGAGCCCTAAATTTAACACTTTGTCTGACGAAGGCTTGTAGCAAGATATTTGCAAAGTTGCAAGGCTCTAGCTTTAAGGGTGTCGAAAAAAGTTGCGTTCATACAGACAGACGGACGGACAGACGGACGGACACCATGACGGACATTGCACAAACTCAATATACTTAAAACCTTTCGTATCAAAGTATAAAAATTAAATGTTTTTTGAAACTGCATACCAAAAGTAAACAGTTTTATACAAGTTTGACCTATGACCTATTAATTTTCATTTAACCTTATGCAAAGTCGCAAAAAACTAAAAAAATCATAATATTTTTATATGTAGGAGGCTACAATTTACAAATTACAATTTACCAAAGGTATCATAGTATATTGGGTTTGTGCAATGTCGTCATGGTGTCTGTCCGTCCGTCCGTATGAACGCAACTTTTTTCGACACCCTTAAAGCTAGAGCCTTGCAACTTTGCAAATATCTTGGTACATTCCTTCGTCAGACAAAATGTTAAGCTTAAGGCCCTACGACCTCAGGGGACCTGGGAAGCAGCTAGAGTCACCAAATTTGGGGGCAAGAAAGCTGATGGCGTTCTCCAAGAAACTGCATCAAAAGTTTGGATGCCACGCCCACCGATTCCGCCCCCAGCGCCCCTTAAATTAATAAGAGAAATGCCTGTATCTTTCAGTTTTGAAGTTATAGCGACCAAATTTGGTAGGAAGATAGATGCTGACATCTGACACAGTTTAATCAATTTAGTTGCCACGCCCCAAACAACGGGCCATGCTCCACCGCCCTTAAAAAATCCGAAATGCATGTAACTTCGCCAGTTTTTAAGCTTGAGTCACCATGAGCATAGTGTTAGTGACATCCGTAACAGATCTTCATTTTTTGGAAGCCACGCCCACTTTTACCGCCCACCTTCTAGGATCTGAAAACTCTATATCTCTCTCAGTTTTTGCGCTAGAGTCACCAAATTTGGTGAGAACATTGTTAGTGACATCCGTTACAGATTTGCATTAAAATTTTGGATGCCACGCTCACTTATCCGCCCACCTCTATATCTTTCTTAGTGTTTGAGCTAGGCTCTTCAAATTTGGTATGAACATTGTTAGTGGCATCCGTAACAGATCTGCATCAATGTTTTGGATGCCACGCCCACTTATACTGCCCACCTCTACATCTTTTTTAGTGTTTGAAACTTATTAGGTGTATAGAAGGTGCCATCCGCCACAGATATGCATCACAAATTTGGATGTTACGCCTACTCCTTCTGCCTAATATTTATACCCTCATATATTACTATTTGCACACAGAGCCCTTAACACAATTATTTATTATTATTATTTGGGGTGAATGCACTGCGACCTAAAAGATCTATTGTACCCCCTTCTTGGCCTATAGCTCTTCCATCAAACCCAGGTCTTGCATGAAGGCAAGTATGTTTATTGGGTCGATGTTTTCTAAATCACTAAGTTGTATAATATGTCTTCCTAGGAGACGACTTCTTTTCCTTGCTAAGGCTACACATTCTGCTATAATGTGCAGGGAGGATTCTTCCTCCATTTCGCAGAATCTGCACATCCCGCTTCTGGTTATGCCCAGCTTTGCTAGGTGACTTCTTAGTCTACAGTGTCCTGTCAGGAGACCAGTGAGTATCCTAAGTCTATTCTTTCCCATAGATGTCAAAAGCTTAAACCGATTTAGGTTATAGGTGTCTCTGCCCAGCTCATTTCCCGCATAAGCCTCTCTTCATTCCTAAGCTCCTGCCGTATCGTGCTTCTCCCTACCCCACAGTACGGCTCGGGTCCTATAAGGGGTGTCGCAGCTCCCCTCCTTGCTCGCTTATCTGCCTCTTCGTTCCCCGCTATATTAACGTGTCCCGGGACCCACCTTAAGGCAAGCCTATTCTGTGATCCCAGGGTGTTTAGCTTGGTTCGCACTTCGCGAACAGTTTTTGACCTGATTTCGGTCTTACTAAGTGCCAATAATGCTGCTTGGCTATCCGATAGGATGGCTATCTCCCTGTTTCGATAATTGCGCTTCAAATTAAAGTCCCTATTGCACACACCTCAGCTTGGAAGATGCTAGTGTGCTTGCCCAGGGATTCGAAGTAAGTGAGCCGTGGGCCCACCACACCAAGGCCGGAGCCTTGATGAGTTAGGGATCCATCAGTGTACCACTTTATGGTGTGTGGTTTCATTTTGTGGACCTCTTCTTCAGATGTCCACTCATTTTTTAAACTGGTATCAAAGTATATCGCAGTCGGTTGCATCCGACTGAAACGTTTTTACTTGTTTTTTTCTGAGATTGCAATGCAATACACTGTTGGAAAGGTGCTCCTTTTTTCCCTTTAACGACGTATTACATGCTATTGTACGATGCATAGTTTAAGACATATGATTTTCTAACTTTATCAACCTCGCAAATACTGGTTTTTAACCGTTTTTAAAATTTGTGGTATGCTACAATGTTACATTTAACTATATCTACAACCCACACTTTGTCGCATCCCAGAAGTTTTTTGACTGTTACACCGTGTACTCTATTTTAGGAAGATTTTATTTATTTGCTGGTTGTTGTTTTCGGTAATTTAAACATATAACCTAATGCACGATGGTTTTTTTTAAACATTTTTGATTCGTTTGATTTCGCTGTTGGTTTTTGCATATGCTAAGCACAATTATTAATATGCTTTTTGATGGCTCTTGCCAATTAACAAGTTATTTTAATTTTTCAATTTAGGGAAAAGAGTTTCTTTACTACACACTGCTGACTGCTCCTTAATTTCGTTAATTCCCAATCTTTCTCCAGACTTCTGTTGCATGGGTTTAATGGTTTTGTGCAAATGTATGTAACAGACAGAAGGAAGCATCTCCGACCCCATAAAGTATATATATTCTTGATCAGCATTAACAGTCGAGTCGATCTAGCCATGTCCGTCTGTCTATCCGTCCGTCTGTATGAACGCGCCGATCTCAGAAACTATAAGAGCTAGAGACTTCAAACTTGAAACGTAAGCTTTTCTATACCATGAGATCAAATTTGCTTCAAATTTTCAATAACACTTCTGGTTTCCGATAAACACATGTGATCGATAACAAAAAAATTTAGAACTTCAAAAATGTAAAAGCGATGTTTCAAACAATTGATAAAATAATAAACATTTCAAAAAATTTGATTATAATCGGTTCAGAAACACCGAAGATATCGCAGTTTGAAATTTGGTCATTTTGGCCATTCTGGTCACTGGGTAAATACACACAAATGACTGTTCACGATACGTATGGGGTTAAGGGTATGTCTTCTTCTCGACTAGAGCCTTCTTTATTGTTTATGCCTGCTGATATCTATGAAAAAGCTTTTGCAGCCGCAGCAATGGGATAAATAGGTCGCCTCTTAATTATTGCCAAATAAAATTGTACTGTCGCCTCAGGAAGCTCAAGCCGCCACGAAATTTCTTAGATCAATAGATGCAATTCTTCGACTGTAAATTAAGATTTAAATACCCTGTATCCTTCGCATAATTCTTAGCTACCTCTCCACAACTTTTTAGCCAATTTGGTTTTAATGATTTTGTCACTTCATGACTGTCATTTATATTTACAGACTGAACCACCCTTAACATTTAGGGGCATTAAAAAAATGCTGCCCGATTCTCAGACCTACTCGATATGCTCAAAAAATTTCATAAGGATCGGTCGAGCTGTTTGAAGAAGTTAAGCTACAAACACTGTGACACGAGAATTTTATGTATTAGACTAGTATACTCCCGGGTGCGCGTTGCAGCACCAAAAACCAGCGTTTGCATTTGCTGCTACATAGGAGCAATTTCAATAAAAATATTGCTCTGCTCCCGCTTTGGCTCTGATTTCGAACGGCTCTGTAGCATAGCTGAGAGCACACAAAGAAAACGGTTGCTCTTCTGCTCTGCTCTGTAGCACAGAACTTCGGAGTGCAGAGCAATAGCAATAGCAAAAAATGTGCGATACACTATTTGTAGTTGTAGCAATAGCACAAGCATCGATAGCGAGATGAGAGCTGAGCGAACAAAAATAATTTTTGTGCTACTGTGAGTGATCATATGCATTCTTTTTCTCTTTTCCTCCAAGAGCATTTCTGTTCTTGCTCTCGTAGCAACTTTGTAGTCGCTCTCATAGTATTTTTGTAGTTGCTCTCATTTGCCGCATACCAGATATTACCGCTATATTTTGATGTGGTAGACATGCACTTAGTATTTAATTTTTTTTAAAATGCGCAATAATTTCAAATAATAAGAATTTATTTATTTTCCAATGTTGTCTGTACTAAATATATATATGAATGAAACATATTACAAAAATAAAAAATTAAATTTTAAACAAGACATAATTTGTAATTTTAATTATGATTTTCTTCGTCTTCAAATGAAGTGAAATTGTCGATGGCACTATCCAAATGGGATGAGTTTAGTTTGACAAGTAAAATATTTTCTAATGAGTCATGGCTTAACCTATTCCGATTATCGGCCAATATAAGTTTTAAAGACGAAAATGCGCGTTCTATTGTGACCTAAATAAAATTAAAAGTTATATACATATTTCTTGCAGCATATACAATACTTCTTACTTGTGTTGGCGGAATGGCAAAGCATACTTTGCTTAGTGCATACAGTTCAGGATCAGTCGACTTTCTTTCTCTCCAGAAGTTTAATACATTAACATTTGCTTTCATGTAAGGGAGTTTTAGTGTTTCGATTTTTGTAAAAACATCCGTGCATTCATCTGATGGCGATATCGTAGCTCCCAAATAGCTGCCTAACAAGTCGAACTCATTATTTTCCAGCCCTTCTTCAAGACTCATAGAATTAATTGAAGTTGTTGATGAATTAAGTTTTGGGTTATTTGCTTTAATTTTAAAAAGTGTATAGCATTTTTTTTACGAGTCCAGGAGAGAATTTGTTGAAATCTCGGGTCTAAGTATAGGCATGCATCAAATCCCACATTCGATATAAGTTTTTCCGTTCGCGTTTCTATGATCTTAATGAGGGTTTTACCAATTTCAAAACTAATAGAATTTTCGCTATCTGACCGTGATAGTAAAATTTGATTTGTAGTCAGCTTACATGTCAGCCATTAAGCGTAGAAATTGCCGTAGTGCAGTTGCTCTTCTTGGAACTTCACAATAGTTTTTTGCAGTGGATTCATAATACATGTGTAGCTATCTATAAACTCCCACAACATAGAGCTAGCGTCGAAATTTTCATCATCCGTTTTATTTTCGATTGCTTCAATTTCGCTCAATTCGTCCTTAGCTTTGTTCAGTCGATCGATCATTTCATATGTTGATCCCCACCTTGTGGGACAATCCAATTGAGGCAATTTCAGTTTACGAAACTCAAATGCCTCACGATAACCATTTGATGGCTTACGAATGTATTTCGTCATGTTGCGACATTGAAGTATATTGCTTTTAATGTCTGCCTTTTTTGAAACGTCAAGTGCGCAAAGTTGTGCAGTATGTGCTGGACACCGGCATATTTGTATATTACCCACGTGCAATTCTTCTGAGGTCTCAAAACTATCAATTTTTTCAGTGTAGTCTATGTTTTTTTCCACTTCCTCTGTGCCTTCAAAATCATCATCAAATATATAACAATGTGATAATATTTTTGTTATTTTAATCATGTTAGCCCCATTGTCTGATGAATGAATTGAAATAATATGATTCAATCGGATATTGTACTTGTCCAAAGTAGCTATAATTTCTTTGGCCAGATTTTTAGATGTACTTCCAGTAGCGCCTTTAATTTCAGACATGCCTAAAATCCGGGATATAATTTCATTTTCATTAATAAATTGCGCACTTATTCCAAAAATATTACTGCTAAGTCGAGTTGCGCTATCTATTTTTAAAGACAGTAATCGGCCCTGCATTTCTTGTTGCATTTCGCTGCGTATGTTTTCCGCCACATTTTTTAGCATGTTTTTGCATTTACTGCCATTTAGTTTAAAGCTTTTTCCGCTCTTTTCTGTAAGACCGTGACAAATCGGATCTATTATATTTCTCATGTTTTTGGAATTTAAAACATTGAAAGGTACTCTTTCTTCTGTCACCAGTCCTATGTACGAACGAATTAACTGTTTTTTGTTTATTTTAACTTTAATTATTTCTTTTCTGGGTTGTGTTATGATTTCTGAACATGTGGACTCCTCGTCTTGATCTATTTTTATTTTGTGCACTCCAATAATATGTTTCTTTAAATTAAATGTGCGATCTTTCTTTAAAGACCGATTACATGATTTGCACTGCACATATGTTGATCCATTGTCTTCAAAATATTTAAAAATATTAAATGCTTTTTTTTCGCGAAGCCATCTTTACGCATAAGATCAATTAACATTACTGCGCATTTAAAAAAAAAATTATATAAGTGCATGTCTACTACATCAAAATATAGCGGTAATATCTGGTATGCGGCAAATGAGAGCAACTACAAAAATACTATGAGAGCGACTACGAAGTTGCCACGAGAGCAAGAACAGAAATGCTCTTGGAGAAAAAGAGAAAAAGAATGCATATGCTCTCTCGCAGTAGCACAAAAATTATTTTTGTTCGCTCAGCTCTCATCTCGCTATCGATGCTTGTGCTATTGCTACAACTACAAATAGTGTATCGCACATTTTTTGCTATTGCTATTGCTCTGCACTCCGAAGTTCTGTGCTACAGAGCAGAGCAGAAGAGCAACCGTTTTGTTTATGTGCTCTCTGCTATGCTACAGAGCCTTTCGAAATCAGAGCAATAGCGGGAGCAAAAACAAAATACTCTGATGTAGCATAGCATTTTTAATCACTGCCAAAAACACAATAATTAGAGTTTTCCACTCACCACCAGATGGCGCTGCAGAGTAGCAACTTCTGCCCCGATTAACCGACTGTCAAAACTTAAAATTGAGACTATAATTTGAGATTTAAAGTATCCTATTTCGCAAGTTGGATCGAACTGCACATGGTGTGCGAATTTTATTATAATCGGTTAAGTGGTTTAGGAGTCTATTGAGGTTAAACATTGTGACATGAGATGTATATATATTAAGATTAGCCATACCTTAAACAAGTAAAAACGTTGCAGTCGGACGCAACCGACTGCGATTTACTTTGATACCAGTTTACATAGCTGTGTAAATGATTCTGAGTGCAAATAGTAATATATGGGGGTTTTGGGTATAAAAATCAGGCAGAAAGGGTAACCATGACATTTATCTGTAGCGGATGGCACTTTGTATCCCCCTACCAAGTTTGGAGACTCTAGCGCCAAAACCGACAAAGATATAATGGTGGGCGGTATAAGTTGGCGTGGCATCCAAAACATTGATGCAGATCTGTTACGGATGCCACTAACAATGTTCATACTAAATTTGAAGAGCCTAGCTCGAAAACTGAGAGAGATATAGCGGTGGGCGGTATAAGTGGGCGTGGCCAATGTTCATACCAAATTTGGTGACTCTAGCTTAAAAACTGACGAAGATAAATGCCTTACGGTTTTTGTAGGGCGGTGGGGCATGTGCCGTTGTTTGGGGACTTGGCATTCACAATTTTGATGCATATCTGTGTCAGATTTCAGCATCTACCTTCCTACCAAATTTGGTGGCTACAACTTCAAAAGTGTAGAAGATTCAGGCATTTTTGTTTATAATAGGAGGGGGGCTGGGGGCGGAATAGGTGGGCGTGGCATCCAAACTTTTGATGCAGTTTTTTGAGGAATGTCACTAGCTATCTTGCCATAAAATTTGGTAACTTTAGCTTAAAAACTAGCAAAGATAAATGCCTAACGGTTTTTTTTAGGGCGGTGGAGCATTGCCCGTTGTTTGGGAACGTGGCATCCAAAATTTTGATGCATATCTGTGTCAGATGTCAACATCTACCTTCCTACCAAATTTGGGGCATCCACTTTTGGTGACTCTGGCTGCTAAAATGTGGGATATATTTGTGTTTTATCGATTTGCACATCGGGGTGTATCGACTTGTTATCGATTTCCCAGGCCCCCTAAGGTCGTAGAGCCCTAAATTTAACACTTTGTCTGACGAAGACATGTACTAAGATATTTGCAAAGTTGCAAGGCTCTAATTTTAAGGGTGCCGAAAAAAATTGCGTTCATACAGACAGACTGACAGACACCATGATGGACATTGCACAAACCTAATATAAAAAAACCTTGATACCTTTGGTATCAAAGTATAATTATATATTAAAATGAATGTTTGTCTGTATGTCGTCGATAAACTCAAAAACAACTGGATCGATTCTTATGAAAATTGGTATTCCACGGAGAAGGTTTGTATGATATGCTCATTAATGCCACTCATCATCATACTGTTTTCATGACAGTCGGTTAAACGGGCAGAAGTGGCTACTCTGCTGCGCCACCTTGCGTTTAGTGGCATCAATGAGCATTTCATACAAACCTTTGTGTTTTTGGGTGCTGCAACGCGCACGGGACAATACTGGAAATCAATAAAATTATGTTTGGAAAGTAGTCGTAGTGACTATACGTATAACTCGCTATGTATAGCACGCTAGTAAGAGCTTATGATTATTATATGATTCCGATTACAAACAAGTAAAAACGTTGCAGTCGGACTTAACCGTTTGTGGTATACTCTGATACTAATTAACATACCAGTGTTAAGGATTTTTTGTGCAAAATGGTATGGAGATTTGAGGTGACTGTTGTCCAAAAACTAATACAGATGAAGAGCATTAATATTTTAAGAGGTGGGCGGCTTAGGTGGGCGGTGTATCATATTCTTTCAATTCTGGCTCCCTTCTAAATTTTGTGACTTTAGCTTAAAAACTGGCGAAGATAAATAAGTATTATAATACTGATACCTTAAGTGTCAGAATATAATTAAAAATACCGACCTAAAATTTTGTGTTGTGTTTTTCAGCCTCCAATATTACCTGATGTGCAACATGATGGTGACACAGGAAACTTTGATGACTATCCCGATGAAAATTGCTGTAGCGTCGAAGCTGTTGATCTAAAAAGCTTACAGTTATTTAATGATTTTTAAACAAAAAAACAATTTTTAATGAATCGTTGACTTATAGCTAGACAGTATGCAAACACAAAAAGATTACATTTTGATGATTTTGTACATAAAGCTTTTTACAAAAATAGGGTCAAAATGTAGTAGAGTCATAAATTTACACGCGCGCCTATTCCAAACAGCGCACCACCGTCAACGCCATGATCGACAGAAGGACTATTGATAGAACTGTCGAAAAGCGAGACTGACAATCGAAAATACTAAGAAGCATACCTGTTAAGTTGCCATTAGAATTACTAATCAATTAAATTATTTTTGGAAAATAGTCGTAGTGATTATATAGTTGGCTGGTGAAAAATATATGATAATTTAATGATTGCGATTACAAATAATCAAAAATAAAGGAAAATTACCATAAATTATTAAAAATAAATACATATATTAAAACGATTATTTTCCATTATTTTCTAATTTTCGACTTTTTGAGACTATTTTAAGAGAAACAAATTATTTTTAACATCACATTTAATAACAACAATGTTTCTGTAAGAGATCGGCTTACAACATATTAACAAGAACGTATTAAATATTACATGTTTTCACATTAAATTGTAAAGTAGTGATTTGCCGAGGTACAGATCTCAGTCTGGCCAAGGCTGGTTACAAGTAATTTATAACTTGCTGAAACCCAAAGTATAACGTTAAGAAGAGTCAAATAGTGATCCGACGTAAAGTCGTGTCCTGTCAACTATTGATCAGTTAGGGTATCAACCGGGCCGACACCACAATTGCTACCTTATCTGATCGCTAAGCTCACCTTACGCCACCGCGGGCTAGCCTTACGAGTGTCGTCTGGTAAATTAGCTGGCGAGGGTGTGGATTGCACCTTATCGTTGATAGAACACGTGCCTCTGTGGACTTGAATCACAGGGTATCAGACACTGTACTACACAGAGTAACCACGCGTTTTTATGTTACTATTTTTCACTTTATTCTCTCTATATATATGCTTAAGCCGCGGTACAAGCCACGCGTTAATCTTAGCGGGGAGGGGGCTTAGATCTAATATACAAATTTGATTATCCTACTCACGTATCGATCTCAAACCCTCTTCTTAATTCGTACTTCTCTCCGGCTCTTCTGTATCTATTCCTTCGGCGTTGCTTGCTGTTTTCTCTCACACGTTTCTCTTTTACGTTCTCACTCGCGTTGCGTTTATCACTCCCGCACGCCTTTAGGGTTCGCACTCGACTCGGTCACATCTCTGCGTTTGGCCCTTCCACGCACTTTCGATGCTCGTACCAGACTGTCCCGCTGCATATTCGCGGCTCACGCTCGGCCCTTCTTCGCCGATCCACTCGAGCTTTTGTAGTTTGGTGGATCGCGTGTTGAGGGTCGAAAGCTCTGCTTAATACTTTCGCATCATTTGGCCACTCTGCTTCTAATGGCCGTTCTGTTTTGAAACCGACGTTGCTTATTGACTATTATACTATTGGGTGGTATCGTACATTACAGATCTTAACAATTATTTCTTACAGCTTATTATATTAATATTAAACAATAAAGGGCCTTCTTGGCAATCTTCAACTATTCATATTCTCATTCCTATTCTTAACTATATAAAAATGTGGGGGAGGGCATCATTTGGCCTTCCTCACACCCCCCCTTTCTCCACTAGGGTGATGATTACCCTCCCGTCGGCGTGTGCTGTTACGTTAAATACGTCGGCTCCTTCCATCACCCTGAATCGCGCCCTGCGTGGCCCTGGGGATTGCCTGTGTCTCAAGAGTTCGTCTTGTATTTCCGCTACCGCGTCTTTGTTCAAAATGCTATCGCCTGGGTACACCGTCCACTTCTCCGGGATTGTCGTGTACACCCGGTGGAACCAGTGCTTGGTCGTGTCCTCCTGTCTAAACGGGCATACGAAATTTCCCACCTCCGCTTCGAGACCTTCGTCAAACAACTCGATGCCCTCGTCGGGCTCCGGGGTTGGGGATGCACGGGCTGACACCTCTGGTGCTAGGGAAGCTACACCCTCTTCTGCTTTGTCCTCCTCGTTGTCTTTTTCGGCCATCGACGCCACCGTCGATTGCTCCAAGGCGGTGTGGAGGGGATGGCGGCTCTTCGACGCGCGGTTGTGGGGCCTGCGCGTCCTCCTTCTCGATGACTGCCGTGGTCGTCTCCACCCTCATTAGTACTACTGCCCCGTCCACTCGCTACGCCGTTACTTGTTCTGAACGGTAAATCGTGTGGCCGTACGTCGGCGGGTTGTCCTCGCGTTCCTGCCTCTGGTAGGTGGGATGGTTTCTGCGGGGATCCCTCGGATATTGCTCTTGCTGTCCACCCTGGTTGCGGTCTTCTTTGTCGCTGGTTGAGCCGGCGTCTTCCACGTGGACACTCGGCGGGGCTTCGCTGCTGCTTGCCTCCGTATTTGTGTTCGTCTCCTCGTCCGACGGGCTTTCCTCGCCGGACGGTACCTCTTCGTCGCTGCTGATGACTACGATATCGTCGCTCATTTTCCTGTGAATTAAAATTATAATCGTTATTAATCTATTCCCTTTGTATGTTTTGGTTAGAAAAAAAAATTTATTAGAGTTGGGAATGTGTTATTTTTTTTTCTTCTTTCACAAAACTCTAGTCGACTCTTCTCATTTCCGACTTGGCTTATGACGTCTTTCGCTCTGTATCCAGGTCTTGTCCTTCTTCCACTTGGTGTTCCTCGTAGTCGTCGCCTTCCTGATAGAATGGTTTTAGCTGGGCTATGCTTGCGACTCGGCCTTTACGCTGTCCTACCTTCAGCAATCGTACAATGTTTGGTGACACAAACTTCTTTACGAGGAAGGGGCCATCGTATTTGGGAGCGAGTTTTACCGCAAACCCGTCGCTAGCCTTCGATAGGTGGTGTGTCCTCAGTAACACCAACGTGTTGAGCCCCGGCCGCCACTCTCTTCGTCTGCGGTTGTAATTCCGCCACTCGTTCGTTTTCTTGATGATCCTGTGCTCGGCAACGTTGGACACACCCTGGAGTCCATCAAAGAGAGCCAATTCCGACCTTAACAATTTCTGTATCCCGGGTTCCAAATCCGCTGGCCACTCCTGTTCGTCTACAGTAACGTTGTTTGGCAGCGTTGTGGCAGGTATTGTCGTATCTGTTCCGTGTTCTCCTACTTCGTCTGGTATCTGTTTCTCAGCGCCCGGCGCTGTATCATTTCCTGTGTTGGTGATGGTTCTTACGGTTACGTCTGGATGACGCGTTTCCTGGACTTCCCCTGTTTCCCTCTGCTTCCCGCTAGTGTATTCTTGCCTTATAGCTGACTCGGGTTCTATTCTGACCCTGTCGCCGTCCGTGTTCCGCGCCTTCTCGGCTTCCAATATCAGCCACGCGTTTCCGCACTGTATGGTCGTCCCTACCAGGCATAAAAAATCTATTCCCAATATTAGGTTATCTAGCATCGAAGGCATCACGAGCATGTCCATCGTGACCTCTGCCCCCGCTAAACTAACCTTTCCCCTGAATAATTCTTTCACCTCCAATGTCAACCCATCTGCTAAGCGAATCTTCGCGTTGGCTGTCAATACTTCACATCTTTTCTTTAACCCTCGGGAAAATTCCTCACTTATGAAACTTCTGGTTGCCCCTGAATCCAACGTTGCTGTCGCTACCTGGTCCCCGACCTTAACTGTAGCGACTATCCGCCCATCCTCTACTCTTAAAGGGCTTTCTAACTTCCGGACTGCTCCAAGTCGGCACCCAACTGATCCCGTCCCAGCTGGTGCCGTGGCTCGTTTCCCGCCCCGGGCCTACGACAACACTCGTTCGTTCTGACTCCTTGGGTTCCACACTCCCTACAAAACTGCACTCGCGGATTAGGACACTCTCTGGCAAAGTGCCCCGCCTGCGAACAGTTATAGCACACTCGTTTATTCATGGGCGACCTAGGCATCTCGTGACTCAGCATTCGATTCGCTATTACCCCCGTTTCGCTACGCGTTGCTGTAACTGGCTCCTCACTCCTCGCAACTGGCTGTGGTGGTGATCTGAACGGATTATAGTGTTTCGGGACAGTCCGCGTCCATAACTTGCCGCCGCATCTCTCCGATCCCGTTCCTCCAGGGTCTCGTATTCTGCCGCCAACTGGGTTAGTTCCTCCAATGTTTTGAACTCGCGCCTGCGAATATTTCGTCGATAGTCTGACGTCAAGTTTTTATAGACCCTATATAGCTCCTGCTCTGCCGTATACCTAGCGTGTCGCATCATCCTTCGGAGGTCAATCATGTACTCCCTAAAGCTCTCTCCGGCACGCTGTCGGCGGATCCTGATATCATCCTCGAGTCGTTGATAATATTCCGGCGGCAGGAAGAAGTCTAAAAATGCGCTCCTAAAAGTGGCCCATGTGGCGTCCATCAACTGACTGACAGAAAACCACCCCGCGGCCAGGTCTGTTAGCGCTTCACTTATTGCCCGCGGTAATCGCTCCAGGCTGATTTCGTACATACTTGCTCGCTTTTCAATCTCCTCGAGGAATACAAGTGGGTCCGTATACCCGTTGAACCTAATACCCCACTTCCGGACCAGTTCTGGGACAACCACGCTGTTTCTATGGCTGTAACATCCCTCCTCCGCATGTCGATAGTTAGCCGGCTCGACCTGACTATGTACCACCGGTGTACTGGCAGGTGACTGGACATGGATTCGAGGGATGGATTCTTTTGTCACCATTGGGTTTAACGTTGTGCTGTTGTGGATGTCCCGGTTCGACGAGAGTACAGTTGTCGCCGTTCCAGCCCAACCCGATGGGATTGCCACATCGGATTCCGATTTCTGTCGTGGTCTTCGGCCTACGACAGGTTTATCGGTCTGGATTGGCGACGTCTAAAACTTCGCGAAACGTAACTCCCAGTCAGCCAAACGTGTCCACACCTCGTTCGTATGCCCGTCTCTTTTTATAAATTCGCATACTGTTTTTCGGTAGTCCGACACTGTTGCGCATTTCCCCAAACCTAACTCCTCAGAAATATATTCTAAATCCTCCTTCCGGCAGTCGTAGACCCATTCTCGGCCCACCCCTGGGTTGGTGCAGCCTTCAGGCTCCATGCCGGCAGATTCGCTGACTGGTGGTTTCTCCATCGCAGATTATTATTGTAAAAAAAAAATTCTCCCAACATTTTAACGAAACCGAAAAAAAAATTTTCTTCCAAAATCTCCGTTGTATTATGTGTATAAAAAAAGTTTTCCCCAAAATTTATTTAATGAAAGCCAGAAAATTTTTTTTTTTTTTTTGTATGTTATTATATATTTATTTTTATTTATTTAATTTTATTTATTTATTTTTAGCTTTCATTTTATTTTTTTGTTGTTGACCAAAAAAAAAAATTTTATAGAATTTTCAAAACACTTTTACAATATTCCGCGACCCACAGTGCAGCCAATCCTTTCACTTATTTCTTTTCTAATAGTTACCAAGACGATTATTAATAAACCGAACAGTGTTCACTTTCGTCGGTGTCGTCCCACTGTGCCTTATTTTCCTCCTGAGTCAACCGCTTTGACTTCTCAAAATTTTAGGCACCCTGTGCTGCTCGCGTCGGCGTGAGAGTTTTCCGTTAGGTGATCGGCTCACCCGCTTTGCCGTCAAGTTCGCTGCGTTCACCGACGGTTGCCAGCAGCAATGACTTACACGGTTCCGTTAAGTAATCGGCGCGCACGTTTTCACCGTCTCGTTCGCTGCGACTCAAATCTTTGTCGACCGCGCGGACTCAAGCAAGGCCCGTTACCTTATCGCCGCTTACGTTTTCTTTGCTATTCTGCAGCTGCGACCTATTCAACACGCCTTACACACTCTGTTCGCTATGCTCCCGTTGGTTCTATCGCCTCTCCCGTTTTCGTTTTCTTTCGTTGTGCCGCGACAATTGCACAAAATCTCGCGGTTCGAATGCCGTTTAACATCCACCGTTTTACATGCGCGTAGTAAAACAGGGTATCACCGGGTATATGCGTACTCTACCCGAATCGCAATTTGCGCACTTTTTAGTGATGTTACTGGGGGCTTTAATTCTAGTTTACACAACCCGCTAATACTTTGGGTCCCTGCTCGGGCGCCACTTGTAAAGTAGTGATTTGCGGAGGTACAGATCTCAGTCTGGCCAAGGCTGGTTACAAGTAATTTATAACTTGCTGAAACCCAAAGTATAACGTTAAGAAGAGTCAAATAGTGATCCGACGTAAAGTCGTGTCCTGTCAACTATTGATCAGTTAGGGTATCAACCGGGCCAACACCACAATTGCTACCTTATCTGATCGTTAAGCTCACCTTACGCCACCGCGGGCTAGCCTCACGAGTGTCGTCTGGTAAATTAGCTGGCGAGGGTGTGGATTGCACCTTATCGTTGATAGAACACGTGCCTCTGTGGACTTGAATCACAGGGTATCAGACACTGTACTACACAGAGTAACCACGCGTTTTTATGTTACTATTTTTCACTTTATTCTCTCTATATATATGCTTAAGCCGCGGTACAAGCCACGCGTTAATCTTAGCGGGGAGGGGGCTTAGATCTAATATACAAATTTGATTATCCTACTCACGTATCGATCTCAAACCCTCTTCTTAATTCGTACTTCTCTCCGGTTTTTTTGTATCTATTCCTTCGGCGTTGCTTGCTGTTTTCTCTCACACGTTTCTCTTTTACGTTCTCACTCGCGTTGCGTTTATCACTCCCGCACGCCTTTAGGGTTCGCACTCGACTCGGTCACCTCTGCGTTTGGCCCTTCCACGCACTTTCGATGCTCGTACCAGACTGTCCCGCTGCATATTCGCGGCTCACGCTCGGCCCTTCTTCGCCGATCCACTCGAGCTTTTGTAGTTTGGTGGATCGCGTGTTGAGGGTCGAAAGCTCTGCTTAATACTTTCGCATCATTTGGCCACTCTGCTTCTAATGGCCGTTCTGTTTTGAAACCGACGTTGCTTATTGACTATTATACTATTGGGTGGTATCGTACATTACAGATCTTAACAATTATTTCTTACAGCTTATTATATTACTATTAAACAATAAAGGGCCTTCTTGGCAATCTTCAACTATTCATATTCTCATTCCTATTCTTAACTATATAAAAATGTGGGGGAGGGCATCATTTGGCCTTCCTCACAAAATTAAACACAAACATTAAACATATTCATGGTTTGCCTTCATTATTGAATGAAAAATCAGACAATGATTGGCTCCTAGTTTAAATACCAGCAAATGAAAACAGGCGTGATGAAAGCAATATATAATTAAAATACCATATTATAGCCATAAATCTTCCGAGCTAGCATTATCACTCAATTAGCTGAAGAGCTGATGGCAAGTTAAAGCGTTGTGTCGTGCGTAGTTCATCTTGAGAAGATGGACTTGCGGTTTCATCATCTGCAAAAGAAACAAGTTAAAACGTTGCAGTCGGATGCAACCGACTGCGATATACTTTGATACCAGTTTACATAGCTGTGTTAAGGATTCTGTGTGCAAATAGTAATATATCGGGGTTTTGAGTATATATACCAGGCAGAAGGGATAGGCGTGATATCCAAATTTTTTATGCATATCTGTGGCGGATGGCACCCTGTATTCCCGTACCAAGTTTGGAGACTCTAGAGCAAAAACTGACAAAGATATAGAGGTTGGCGGTATAAGTGGGCGTGGCATCCAAAATTTTGATGCACATCTGTGACGGATGTCACTTATAATATTCCCACCAAATTTTGTGACTCTAGCACAAAAACTGGCGATGATGCATGCATTCCGGTTTTTATGAGGGCGATGGGGCATGTTGGGGGGGGGGGGGTCTGGGCAGCCAAAATTTTGATGCATATCAGTGTCAGATGTCAGAATCTACCTTTATGCCAATTTTTGTGGCTATAGCTTCAAAACTGTAAAACATACAGGCATTTTTGTTTATATTTGGAGGGGGGCTGGGGGCGGAAGAGGTGGGCGTGGCATCCAAACTTTTGATGCAGTTTTTTGAAGAATGCCATCAGCTTTCGTGCCCCCAAATTTGGTGACTCTAGCTGCTAAAATGTGGGATATATAAGTGTTTTATTTGCACATCGAGGTGTATCGACTTGTTATCGATTTCCCAGGCTCCCTGAGGTCGTAGAGCCTTAAGCTTAACACTTTGTCTGACGAAGGAATGTTCCAATATATTTGCAAAGTTGCATGGCTCTAGCTTTAAGGGTGTCAAAAAAAGTTGCGTTCATACGGACAGACGGACGGACAGACAGCATGACGGACATATCACAAACCCAATATACATATATTGGTATCAAAGTATAAAAAGATTGAAATTTGTTACAAATTCAAACAAACACACAGATTTACTCACCATCAACGTCAAAATCAATGTTTTGTGCAATGTCAGGACAACTATTTCTTGTTGCACTCGTGTTAAAATTGAATTTTGTTGAGTTCTTTGAAAAAAAATTGCCTATTGCGTCAAAAACAATATCCTGAACTTTTTCTTCACTAAACTCCGGGTTCAGTTTGTGCAAAACCTTCACCCATTTCAATTTTATGCACGGAGTAAGCAATGCAGCTGCAATTGCTGTGTGCTTCTGCCGTCAACAAGAATTAGTCCTTAAACCGCTCTCGTAACTTTTTATTAACTTTTAATATGACAGAGCATATAGATTACAGTTCCTCGTTCTTATTATACTTTGATACCAAAGGTATCATAGTATATGGGGTTTGTGCAATGTCCGTCTGTCCGTCCATCCGTCTGTCTGCATGAACGCAACTTTTTTCGACACCCTAAAAGCTAGAGCCTTGCAACTTTGCAAATATCTTGGTACATGCCTTCGTCAGACAAAGTGTTAAATTTAGAGCTCTACGACCTCAGGGAGCCTGGGAAATCGATAACAAGTCGATACACCTCGATGTGCAAATTGATAATACACTTATATATCCCACATTTTAGCAGCTAGAGTCACCAAATTTGGGGGCAAGATAGTCCATGGCATTCCCCAAAAATCCTGCATCAAAAAGTTTGGATGCCACGCCCACTTATACCGCCCACCTCTATATCTTTCTTAGTTTTTGCGCTAGAGTCTTTATACAGGGGGTTATAGGGTGCCATCCGGCACAGATATGCATCACAAATTTTGATGTCACGCCTACCCCTGCTGCCTGATATATGTATATACTTAAAACCCCCATATATTACTACTTGCACACAGAATCCTTAACACAGCTATGTAAACTGGTATCAAAGTATATCGCAGTCGGTTGCGTCCGACTGCAACGTTTTTATACTTTGATACCAAAGGTATCATAGTATATTGGGTTTGTGCAATGTCCGTCATGCTGTCTGTCCGTCCGTCCGTCCGTCCGTCTGTATGAACGCAACTTTTTTCTTTGCAAATATCTTGGTTCATATCTTCGTCAGACAAAGTGTCAAATCTAGGGCTCAACGACCTCAGGGGGCCTGGGAAATCGATAACAAGTCGATACACCTCGACGTGCGAATCGATAAAACACAAATATATCGCACATTTAAGCAACTAGAGTCACCAAATTTGGGGGAAACATAGCCGATGACATTCCCCAAAAGACTGCATCAAAAGTTTGGATGCCACGCACACCTATTCCGCCCCCAGCCCCCCTCCAATTATGAACAAAAATGCTTGTATCTTCTACAGTTTTGAAGCTAAAGCCACCAAAATTGACATGATAGTAGATGCTGACATCTGACAAAGTTATGTATCAAAACGCCCCCACGCCCCCAAACAAGGAGACATGCCCCACCGCCCTATAAAAAAAAAACCGGAAGGCATGTATCTTCACCAGTTTTTAAGCTAGAGTCACCAAATTTGGTATGAACATTAATAGTGACATTCGTAACAGGTGTGCATAAAAATTGTTTATGCCACGCCCACTTATACCGCCCACCTCAATATCTTTGTCGGTTTTCGAGCTAGAGTCTCCAAACTTGGTAGGGGGATAGAAAGTGCTATCCGCCACAGATAAATGTCATACCTACCCTTTCTGCCTGAACTTATACCCAAAACCCGCATATATTACAATTTGCACTCAGAATTCTTAACACAGCTATGTAAACTAGTATCAAAGTATATCGCAGTCGGTTGCGTCCGACTGCAACGTTTTTACTTGTTACTTGTTCAGTTTCTGCAACCTATTGCTCAATGTTATTAAAGTTGGAATAAGGTAGCCTATATTGAATGATGTTAAAAAATGAATTGGACCTAAGAGTTTTTTAATATCTATTATAATTTATATTACCATAGTTAAAAAATCCTTATATCCTTGAAGAGAATCCATCGCCTTTGAAATTGGTTCCATCACCAAAGAGAACATGTTCAGGTACTTGATGTCACCTTGTCTGAAAGACACCAAGCTCAGCTTACCGCAAAGCTCTTTAAGCTTCACCTGATGTGACAACAATTTTTTAACAGCGTCGTACATCGAATTCCATCGCGTAAAGACGGTCAATACCAACGAAGATCCCAAATGTTCCACAATTAAATATTTCAGATGACTTTGGCCATCTGCACTTTTTCCACAAGCTATTGCACTTGACCAACGACTGAAAAAGAATGAATTTTTAGTATTTTTTTAAAGTCCGTTGACGCAAGCAAATTAAGTGTATCGTCTTCATTTATATTTTCGGAAACTTCCACATCATTTTCAATTCCATAAGGCCGTAACAAAGTTCGAGCCGTTGTCAGTGACCGTCACAATTATGTTGATCATCTCGGCCACTTTTTCGAGGGAATGTACGCCAAACATTCTTCTGCATGCTAACGCGACCGATTTCCGTTGAACTTTTCATTTAGCCAATGGCACGTGTAACCAAGAAAGCTAAGGCGGTTTCCTGACCAAATATCAGCCGTAGTACAAAAATAGCTTGCAGAAAAAATTTGCGCTTTGATTTTCTCAAGCATATTGGCATTTTTGTCAGTAAGTTTGACTACGGCTGTTTGCCTACTCATGACATTCAAGCCGTTTTGCGCCAAGAGGTCAATAAACAATTTCGTGCCCGGATTTTACATTAAATGTTGTCAAAATAAATAAGCCGACTGGTGTAAATGCAATACAACGTGTTCACTTGTTATTAAAAGGCATTTATTTAGCTTATATGTTTTTTGAAACTGTCTCACTTTCGATACTTACCAAAAATTGTATTATATTCACAATTGATAATATAAAAAACTTCAATTATACAGAAAATTCACAAAAACAAGTTAAACAAAAAACACTTCAAACTTAAAACTCAACATATGAACGTTCAATTATATAAAACGAAATGTGTTCCATTTCTCACTCTTAAACATATGATCGCACTTAACGAAACCGCAAATGCAGCGTAAGCTATAAAATCCAATAAGAATTGGTATGGGCGTAGGGCATAGATTAATGATAACAAGATATGAAATAAGCGATGGTAACTTTAACAGAATTTATACAAGTTAAAACGTTGCAGTCGGATGCAAACGACTGCGATATACTTTGATACGAGTTTACATAATTGTGTTAAGGGTTCTGTGTGCAAATAGTAATATATGAGGGTATAAATATTATGCAAAAGGGGTAGGCGTAACATCCAAATTTGTGATGCATATCTGTGGGGGATTGCACCTTCTATACACCTACCAAGTTTGGAGACTTTAGCTCAAACACTAAGAAAGATGTAGAGGTGGGCGGATAAGTGGCATCCAAAATTTTGATCCAAATCTGTTACGGATGTCACTAAAAATGTTTTCACCAA